>CM037156.1:42355593-42955593 GCA_020921065.1 Vaccinium darrowii
TCACTAGAAAATAGAAAGGTCACATAGCTAACGAAACTTTATATTCTGGATAGCTGGGCCTCAGTTTCACAATAAGCCAAAATTATCCAACTGGAAGTCTTAGAATCTCCACCTATCTATAGCCTTACATGTTTACCGCTTGTTACATTTATGGATACATAGACATTTTATTTTCCCTTTTTTAGGCTAGAAAAGATTTGGGGATTTTTAGTTGTTTCCTCAGTAAAGTTATTTGTAGCTGTTGGAAGATACTTGTTGTTGTGGCATGAACATCTTTCTCTTTAGTGTAAAGGGATGTTCTTTTTTTTTTTGAACGGCATAAAGGGATGTTCTTAGCGTAGTTGGATTTGTTTTATTTACTTTTGCTCTAACATGATCATATGCTATTTGCGGTATAGATATACATCCTGCTTGTGAAAGGTGAAGGCGATGGACAGGACCAAAGAAAATTAGTAAAGCTGGTAGGGTGGACTGAATCTATGCTCCATAAGACCATTTTTAAGAATTAAGATCTTCAGGTTGTTGAATCTTTTCTGCCTTAGTTGTGGTAGGACTAGTTTTCCTCGGCCCAATATATAAGCAGGCGCTCGTGGATCATGTATTCAATTTTTCTGTATTTCCGTCTAAAACAGAGAGTGGTTTTTGTTTCCTGTGTTTATGGTAGTTGTTACGATTCTCCTATTCTCCTCTCCTCAAATTTCCTAATGTTGTCTTGTTTGTCATGACAATTTTACTGGAGTTCTATTGCAGTGTGTCTTATCTTTTCATGCTCTCCCGAGTTGTAAAAAGATTATTGGATGCAGGTAACAACAGGACTTCTATACCCAATTAATAAGACCACTTATTTTTACAATAGAGGTTTGGACGTAGTACTTTGCAGCAATTATACATTATTTTGGAGAGGTTAGTTCCTATGGGTTGAATTTGTGCCATTTTCTTTGCTCGGTGAATTGTTTTCTACAACATGCTCAAGGGCCTGACTATGGATACCGAAAATGTACAATGTCTTACGGGACTCACTTTTGGGTCTCACATGAATAATCCGAACTGTTCTATAATTTTAAAATAATTTTTCGGAGGTCACTGCAAAAACTCTGCTCAACTGGGATGGTGACTTTCTGAGTCTATTCGCCGTTGTTTCAGAGTCAGAAAAAAATACAATCCCTTTCCTCCGGGAAGACTACCTTCTGAATCTTTTTTGTTTATAATATATTGGTGGCTGTAGTAGGCAAGAAAGGATCTGCATATTCTTGTAAAACTAAGATGATTTGTTGGACTTTAGAGTTGATAGATTTAGGTTACACCACTCTTGCAGAGTAGCATATGCCTGGAGCAGGAATTTTGGTTTAGGCTTGCTAGCTATTTTTTTTTTACTGTGGTTTTTTAATTTTTTTTTTAAATTTTAATTATAGCTGTGTATTATGGTTGCCAGTAGTAACTGACAACCATCGTGGAAGACGACTTATTCAACCACCTTAATGCCCCTGCTTAGGTTACAAGCTCCCGCTACGGAGCCCGGTGCTAGCTATTTGAAACAAGCAACATTTTGGTCCAAGTTTATTTATGGTAATCAACTCTCAAGCCTTCCGATAGAGATCGGACTCTAGGAATAAGTTGAGGTGCACGGTAGCACAAGCACGACAGGGACAAAATAGGGACCCAAAAAAAGGACATTGGTTCAACTGGGCACAGTCTAACCATAACCATTATCTCCAGTTGTTCAGTAGTTTTAGGGATAAAAGATAGATTAAGCCATGTGTGCAATAGGGTCAGCTAGGTTAACTTCTCTCTGTGTTGTTCCACTGTGACAATTTGTATATGCTCCATTTTGCCTTAGAAAAAATTGATCGAGTTTCTTATAATGCTGTCTTTTTATTTGACGGTTAGGGGTGACCGGTTCAGTTTACGCGAGTATTGACTAATCTCCTCGCCAGTCCGGTCCGGTCAAAGGCATGGAATTCATGCCAGGATTAGGAACCGGATTCACAAGAAATTACTACTTTTTTGCAGCCTGACTCGAAGAATCGAATCTGGTCAATTGTGTGGAGAGCAAACCCATGGACCCGGGGGGCATGTAGTGAGCAATCATAGACGGTCAGAATTGCTCACTATACGCTTGTAGTAGGCTCTTCTCTTCCCTAGAAGAGTTTTATTTAGAATCCCGACTATCCAAAACAGAACGAACAGTTGTGATTGCTCACTGCATGCCTATAGTGAGCCCCCTGAATCCCAAACCCACCAAGTCACCTACCAACCGGAGAAACTATTGGGGCTTTCGCTCCATTTTGCATGTCAGAATTTTAAGATACAGTAAAACTTTTCCCGAAAATGTCGAGAAAAGATAAATGACGGGTCTAAGACATTTTCGGAAAAAGTTTTCCAATACCCTATTACTACTCTTTGCATCTATGTGTATGCATGCAACTATGCATACATAGAAAAAGCCAGTTAGTCTATCGGCATCAGAAAACTTATAATCTAATAAGTACACAAAAAACCAGAGTTGCTTTGGAAATGCCTATTCCTTTTGCCAAAGGTATGGAAAATGACACAGAGAAAGCCCTTCCATAGAGAAAAGGCCAAAACATAAACTGCTTAAAACGGTTATGAATTCCTTGTAGGTAAAACATTGACTCTGTTGGCTTAAGATTTGGGTTTTTCAAAAGCTGAAAAAAGAAAAAGAGACTGAAAGAAAATCAAATTCGCATTCCATAGAGAAAAGGCCAAAACATAAACTGCTTGTAGGGGTAAAACAGTGACTGTTGGCTTAAGAGTTCGGTTTTTCAAAAGCTGAAAAAAGAAAAAGAAACAGAAAGAAAATTAAATTCGCGGGCAGTGGCATTTAGAAGAGTTTCATCCAAAATACAAAAACAAGAATTTATGACAACCCATCAAGCAAAAGATAAAACCAATTAAATCAAAATAGCGAACTTATCCCTTTCATGATTCATCTAGACATGAGCCTCACGCTCGCTAACACGTGCTGCAAAAACAGGTCAAATCATATTCGGTGATAGTGCGAGTCAAAGATAAAGACAACAATCAGAGCACGAAGAAAGATCCAGTAGAACCCATCTCAGAAGGAAAACAAATAAAATACAAAAGAAAAAGGGAAAATAAAACCCTGAACCGAATCCAAGAATCGCAAAGATACTTTGCTCAGACTAAAAATCAAAGATCTACCCATCTTCCCGTCCTTTGGCTGCCTCATTTAAAAGTACAGTGAAAATTAAAATTCTTTAGAATAAGTTTTTTCTGTTTTAGGCACAATAAAAAACAGTTTTGACATTATCACTACGTACCCTATTCATTTTGCGGACCAAATTCAATCTTATTCATAGGTGAATAAGGTGATAACGACCTTCATTTTCCATGTGGAGATAAGTTTCCTATCCATGCATGTGCACACCAAAAGTTATCACAGGTCGAGCCAATTGAGTAGATTGTTCAAATTGATTTGAACACCTACCGAGTTATAAAAATGAATTTAGGTTTGGTTTGTTAGAGCATCTTTATCAGGGTTAACAAACCCACTTTCAAGTTAAATGTGGAAAGTAAACATTTGAAAACATGAAAAAATCAGGCTTAACAAATGTTTTGCAAATTTGTAAAATTTGTAGCTTTGCTACAATGGCGCCTTATTTTTATTAACTCACTGTTCATGCCCTATCTTCTCTCTCTCCCTTGGTTCTGTCCCCAAACTCCCCCTCACCCACTTTTTCGACTTCTCTCTCTCTCTCTCTCCATCACTCTCACCTTTTAATTAATTTTTTATAGAATAAAGAATGGTGGCACATCTCCCAGCATGGGAGAATTACTTTTTTAACAAAAACGTTTTTTTTTTATTATTAGACTTGAGGAGAATAGTAAAGTTTAGATAGAGAGTTTAATTTTGGAAATTTTTGAACAGTGACTTGCTACATTTATAAAAAGGTGTCTTTGAAGTTAAATGTGGTGTAAAATTTGGTGTCTCTTAAAATCACATAAATCACAAATCTTAATTTGAATAGCTTATCCAGCCGAGTAGCAGAAGTTTGGAAATTTAGCTGATGTACAGTGAAGAAACAGAAGTGTTGAAACTTCCTTTATTTAACATACCAAATCAATCTTAAACGTGCTTTTAATAAAACTGAAGGAAAAGGCTACAATACAAAACTCTTTATTTGGGTACACACCCTTACAAAAGTTACGATATTTTTTTTATAAAAGTTACGATTTTTTTTTTTTATAAAAGTTATGAGATACACCAAAATGTGACGAATCACAAAAAATGTTACGAATCATATTGCTGAAAAGTTACAAAAAACTAAAAAATATTACAATTGCCAATGAGATGGCACAATCTGGACCATACAATAGGTGCATATGATACACTCTTTTAATGAGTGTGTATTGTAGCCATTTCCAAAACTCATTAGATTGATTCATTCAATATCAATCCATAGGTGAATCATAAATTCTACATCCCACTATTGAATTCAATTACATTTTGTGTCCCCTTCTGCAAATATCTTTCATGGCAATGGTTGCATTAAACACAAACAGTTCCTCACTAGGACATGAAATATTGTTTGGCAGTAAAGGGCGAACCTGTGGACCCTGCAGTGCAGCAAATGTGCTACATCAATCTAAGCCGTCCAAAACACTTTTAAACAGTTTAGATTGCACTGCACGGTGTAACACATTTGCTGCGTTGCACGTACCAATTCCCTTTGCCCTTGCTGCAAAAGTGATTCATAAACATTTACCATCAGAAACAGAGAAAGATGCATTTCTTAATGAGATGATATAAAATATAGACCATGTTACCAGCCACCTAATTAGCTTCTTACCAATTAGTTTAGTTCTTTCTCTCTCTCTCTCTCCAATAAGATTATCATGTTAAGGGCGATGCGAGTTGGGTTTTGGTTGACAACTAGGATGAAGAAGATTAGTGTTTTTATTCTTAATTGGGCAGTTTATGCGCACTTCAATTAATTTTAAAACATTGAAATTTTTGCAGCGATGGAAAAAAACCATTAACTGAGTGTGGTACTCGCAGTTTGGCCCAAGGAATGTAGCGTTCTTTGGAGCATGAGGTTTAGGGTTCGACTCCTACAAACAAGAAGTTCAAATCGCACCTGTACTCCAATGTATTTAACTGATGTTCAAATCTCATTAATTACAACTTAAAACACTACTGAGTTTCGTCGAGAAAAAGAGAGAAAAAAAAAAGTATGGAGAAGCTTGAAATGGACCCCAATGGCTAAAATGCTAGTGGAAGCTGCTTCACTAGGGAAGTGGGTTGTATTGGGTTTGTTGGAGATTCCCATTTTGGGAGCTAGGACTTCTTGGAGTACTCTGCCGTCATATATTAGTTTAATCCTAGAATGTGTAAAACTGATACACTCTTTGATTGCTATGGAACCTTGAAATTTGGGAAAATAAAAACTGAGTCTATAGGTTAGGGGAACAAGACACAGTCTCCCACATGTCGCATGTGAATTAAGATTAGTCAATTAAATTCTTGAGCCTTTTGAGAGCTTAATCCAAGAAATTACTTTGTTCAAGCTTAGGTAAAAAAATATTCCGATCACAGATACCTTCGCGAAAAACTAAGAAAATCGCATGAGTTGAGCTAGGGTTAGGAAATTCCCAATGGCCTAACAAGATCCTACATGAATGTAGGAGTATAATAAGCACTTTTCCAGGTGAATTAGATACTCCCCATTTCCAGATGATTCGTGATATTGAATTACAAGAAGGTAATTAATTTTCACATTTTATTTATTATTATTATTTTTTTTTTTTTTACTCTTTTGTTTATTTTCATTCTTGTTAATTTACGACATTGTTCTTTCATGTATAAAAAAGTTGAACAAGTGAAAAGAGGAACGAAAATGCAGTATTGTAGTTTACGTGAGTAAGGACAATGGAAAGAGTGCAGATATGAGCGAGTGTGAAAATCATTAGCGAATAAAAATATCGATTACTGAAGTTCAAAACAATTGTTCATATTTTTTTAACACTCACTTTTATGAGGATGAAAAATCCAATTTTGAATGTGGTAATAATTAAAACATATTGCATACATACGAATTCTACTCAATCAAGAGAGAAAAAAAGGATACCTAAGATATGGGACCATTACCTTAGCTCCCTTGGACACTAGTCTAGATTGGGGCAAAAAGAAACTTCAATGTTGTTGAACAAACAAGCACACATTGCTCTAGTAAGCACGAGCATGGGCAGGTTTTGAGGAGATCAACCAGAATTCAACTAATGTTAGAATTCGAAATATTTTGGGATAATCTTTTAAATTCCCCAGAAACCTACATGGAAGAAATAACCATTTGTTTTTCTTCTTAGCGAAAATCAGTATTGTTAGTTGTAGTTCATAGAGTTTCAATCCCTGTCAAAAATTAGAGAAACAACAACGCAAAATTTACGACGCGGGGGACTGAATCACATATATTTATAAAAACTCTACATAGGTTCTTTGGGAAGATGAGCATTGCTTGGATTTCCTACGAATCTTTACTTTTTTCGACCACGAGAAGGACTGTATTAGAGAAAGAACAGGCATAAAAAATTTGTTCACCCATCTAATATTGATACTTTTTAAGCAATAGGCGTCAAAAAATTATCGATCAGCGAATAACTTCAACATTATCGATCCGCTTCTCATAAAAATAGACTGGAAGGTTTCAAATCCTACATGGAGTAGGATTTAGAGATAAAGATCTGTTGATGTCAAATTTAGAGATGCCGAAATGCTACATAAACCTTTAGGAATAACTGACATCTCTAATTTGATGTATAGATGCTCTGAACATATATACTTTCTGAATTTGTTGTATTGAGTCTCCAAAATGGGATTATCTGAGAAATGGGCTGGAGATGCTCCAATATCTCCTGATTCTCAAAAATAAGATCTATAATGTCTCAAATAAATGTTGCATTATGTATATATAGAGGGAGTGTGAGTTTTTGTTACGTGTGTTTTGGTTTTTGTTTTTTTTTTATATGACGAAGGAACACGTCACCCCCATGACAGGGCCAAATTAGATCCACCCGTTAATTTAAATTTATGGAAAACTAGCGCATCAATCTATCGCCACGGCCTCCACTTAAATTCCAAGTGTCTCAAAGGAGAATTGAACACCACCATGTTACAGGCACATAACTGCTGGGGGCTGGGGCAACTCAGGGTGGGTTAGTGTGTGCGTGTGTTTTAGTGATACAAAAAACAAAAAGATAGGGACGAGGACGTCTGAGTGCCCAAATATATCCATTTTTTCCCTCTCCTCAAACTGAGACGGCCTTGGACTTGGGGTAAAAAAAGCAGAGAGAGAGAGAGAGCTCCCCACCCCCCTGCACTTTATTCTCTTCAAATTCGATACTTTGCTGTACTCTCCGAACGAGTTTTTTACAGAGAAGGATCTCTCTCTCTCTCTCTCTCTCTCTTTATGTCTCCTACATTGTCTTGTTCTATCATCAGAATCTCATAGTATTGCCTCCACCCACCAGTGCTGTCCCTCTCTCCTCATTGTCCTCTGAGTTTATCTCTTTCTTTCTCCTTTCCTCTGTTCTCTCTCAATTAACCCATACCTTATAAAGACAAAGACAGAATCACAGCTGGGTTCTTTTCTTCAGTCCCTCTTTTCCAATACCCACAAACCCAGATGCTAAAATACTTGCTTTGTTTTTCCGTATCTCAATTTATTTCTCTTTATTACCTTAGAAAACAGAGGACTCTCTTCTCTGTTTCAAACTATTGAACTCTTTCTTCTTGGTTTTTCTTGCGGAAATCCAGCGCTTCTTTTCTTTTTTTTCTTGGCATTTTCATTGAGAGAAAATCCAGAAATCAATATTTTTCTTCTATAAAAATATACTTTTGTTTGCTTCGATCAATTTAATCAAATTCAAGCAGAACCCAGAAGCCTCAATCACTAGTTGAAGCAAAATCACTAGTATCAGTATCTGACATCTCTATGTAAAGCGGTGGAACAATGAAGGATGGGAATTCAAAGAATGGCAAGGTTTATTTTATTTCTTCTTCTTTTTTCCGTTGATTCTCATTGATTTTGCTTGTCTACATTGTGATCTTTGAATTTGCTGACTTTTGTGGTGTTGGTGAAGCTTTCATGGCCTAAGTCCCTGGTCAAGAAATGGTTCCATATCAAGAGCAAATCCCAGGATTTCCACGCAGACGACGTCTTATTCGAAGGTTCATCTTTTTCTTCAAGTTTATATAACCCAAATCCAAATTAGGGTTCTGGAATTGGAAATCTTGGATTTGAAATTTAGAAACAACCAAAAAATAATGTTCTTTTTTTTCTCTCCAACTTCTTTACTGACTTGCTGTGAGTTATCCATACCAAAAGCACTTGGATTTTCATGGGTTCTGCATTCCCATTTGCAGCTGAAGATCTGTTATTTGCTTTCTTCTTTCTGAATTTCAATCAGTTCAGTGTTTATGGTTGCATGTGTATTGTTTTTGTTGTTTTGTGTTTGGATGTGCAATTGATGCAGAAACAGTGGATAAACCACAGCTTTAACAGCTTTTTGTTGCTGTTTTTATTTTTCCTTTCCAGGTGGTGGTCAAGAATGGAGGAACAAATTCTCGGAGAAGGGGGCATGCACTATCAAGAAAAGTAAAACAGGTCAGCATTAGAGAATCAGCTTTCCTTTAGACCACCACACTAAACCCCTCTAATTTTTACCTAAATCAAATCAAGAACAAGAACAAGAAAAAAGATAAGACGATTTTTGGCCCCCATTAATGAGTCAAATTTTAACAGAAAGGTCAGGAAGGAGAAACTCCGATCGTGTCCGGCGAGGTAAGATTGACATAGAGGCTTCCCAAGTTACTGATCTGCATAATTACAGGTGTGTTTCTGCTCTTATTAATTTCTTACTTGTTTTTGTTGATTTGTTGGTCTTTACTGTTTTCCGTCTTTTTTTGGCTTGGAAATAGGATTTTTGTAGCTACATGGAATGTGGCCGGAAAATCTCCCCCAAGCTATTTGAATCTTGAAGATTGGCTTCATACCTCCCCTCCCGCCGACATTTACGTTCTTGGGTGAGTTCATTTAATCGAACTGTGGCAGCATTTTTCTTCACTTTGCCTTCGCATCTTTCTGAAATTTAACTGTTCCATTGGCACTTAGGTTCCAAGAAATTGTTCCTCTAAATGCTGGTAATGTTTTGGGCACGGAAGACAATGGCCCGGCTAGAAAATGGCTAGCACTAATCCAGAAGACACTAAATAGTCTTCCAGGCACAAGTGAGGGTTTCCACACACCTTCGCCGATTCCTGACCCTATTGTTGAACTAGATTCAGACTTTGAGGGATCAACGAGGCAAAAAGCGTCAGCTTTTTTCCATCGTCGCTCATTTCAGTCGTTGAGTCGTAGCATGAGGATGATGGATAGTGACACACCATTTCCACAACCCCAGCTTGATCGTCGATTCAGTGTTTGTGATAGAGTAATGTTTGGGAGTAGGGCAAGTGATTATGACTCAAATTTCAGGTCGGGTTCATCGGATGAGGAGAATGGGCCTGGGGATTCACCTAGCACCACATATTACTCACCAATCTCGTACAATGGGTCTACTTCAATGGAGAGAGACAGACAACTAGGACAATCAAAGTACTGTTTGGTTGCTAGTAAGCAAATGGTGGGGATATTCCTCACAGTATGGGTTAAGAGTGATCTAAGAGACGATGTACGCAACATGAAAGTTTCTTGTGTCGGAAGAGGGTTGATGGGTTATCTTGGAAACAAGGTACATCTTTTTGGCTTTGTGAGTGATTTCCTGTAATTTGAATGCGGACTTTTATCTTTAAGTACAATAGCATAAATCTTATGCACTTGAGTGTGGCAGGGTTCAATTTCAATTAGCATGTCTTTGCACCAAACAAGCTTCTGCTTCATTTGTAGTCATTTAACCTCCGGGCAGAAGGAAGGTGACGAGTTGCGAAGAAACTCTGATGTCATGGAAATTCTAAGGAAGACGAGGTTTCCACGGGTTCATGGAATGGGGGATGAGAATTCCCCTCGAACAATCCTAGAGCATGAGTAAGAAGCCCTCATCTACCTGGTTTTTTGAATTTGGTGAATTTGTGATCTCAGTCTTTTGTTTACATGGGTTAAATAACATACTTCATCATCTTTTCAAGTCATCCAATGGTTTTGAGTGGTCTTCTTTTGGGGAGAAATGCATGCCTTATCTTACCTTAATCAAAATACTGAGTCACGTTTGTTTCAATGTAGTCGAATTATTTGGCTTGGGGACCTGAATTATCGGATTGCACTTTCTTACCGATCTGCAAAGGCTCTTGTTGAGATGCGTAACTGGAGGGCTTTGTTAGACAATGACCAGGCATGTCAAAGAATCTAAGAAGCATTTTTGCCTTATTTTGATTTTCATTATACGTACATGATTTTGTATTATTTTAGTATAACGCGAGTTTCTTTCTCTTTTTTGACCAATATTTGGAACTGCTCAGTTTGATCCTGTGATGGCTTTTCTCAGCAGCTTCGGATAGAGCAGAGACGTGGACGTGTTTTTGAGCGATGGAATGAAGGAAAGATTTATTTTCCTCCCACGTACAAGTACTCAAATAATTCAGACAGATATGCCGGAGATGATATGCACCCAAAAGAGAAGAGGAGAACACCTGCATGGTAATCTTATCCTCTAATCAATTAATTGAAAAAAAGAGGCTGCAACAAAGTGGTGAGGAATTCAAACCTTCACAATTGACTGCATGTTAAAAGCTGATTATTGGAAAGCATAAGCTTAAAAACATCAGAATGGAACTAGCTTCTCAAAAATCAGTTCTTTGAGCTTTTGTAGAGTTTTTTTTTTTGACCCGTAAGCCAAAAGCAGAACCTGTGCCGAACAAGTTATAGTTCTGAGACAGTAAAGCATAAGCGGACACCTCACGCCTCCATTACTTCTTTCCAATGTGAACAACTAATCTGGATTTGCTTTGTATGTGAAGGTGTGATCGTATATTGTGGTATGGTAGAGGCCTACATCAAATATCTTATGTTCGTGGGGAGTCCAGATTCTCTGATCATAGACCAGTCTATAGCATATTTTTGGCAGAGGTCGAGTCTATTAACCGTAGCCGAATCAAGAAAAGCATGAGTTGTTCTAGTTGTAGGGTCGAGGTGGAAGAGTTGTTGCCGCACTCAAAAATGGATACACTGGCCTAAATTTGTATTAAGGAATGAATCCACATTTGAGTACGATCTCTCTGTCTCTCTCTCTCTCTCTGTACCTTTCCTTTGTATATAGTTCCTGTATTTACGATTATTTGCCTTTATTCTGTAGGAGGGTATGGTCGTGTTCAACAGGCTCGGACGTTATAAAGCTTAAGAATGTCTGTTGCCAGCAAGGGCCTGGTACTAGTTATTTTCCATATCGAATAAAGTTCCTTTACTTAGGCTAATTCAGAAACTTAAGAATTTTTTTTGTTGCATCTTTGTGCATCAGTTCAACGTAACGAGATCACTCAACTTCAACTCTTAATTCAAAAATGGCTTGATAGTTGGGGCATCTTTTTATTGGTCCACCCTACAATGTTCTCCACAGCCACGAGCACTCACATGTAGGGCAAAACAGTACACGGACTTGTTTTTTGGCCATTTGAATTGGACTTTCGCGTAAAAGAAAGTACTCTTGGCATATTTTGTGAAAGTGGTTTGTAAATTGTAAATCAAGATGATGTCTAGTGTCTATTAAAGTTCTCAGATTGGGAAGATGTCTTGCTTTGTCTTACTCTTTGGTCCCCCATTGGCAGGATTTGCTATGAAATCTCTTGCCTCAGTGATGATAGAGATTGTTGGTTGCATGGACTCCAAAGAAGGTTGGACCTTTTGCTTCCTTTCTCCTTAGTTCTTACGCCGTGTTTGAATTTTGGATCTGTCACAAGGAAAAGGAAAATGGAACAGAAAATAGCTACTCAATCAATCTGTAGGTCTCTGAACGAAAACGGATTTCGATTTGGACAAAAATCACAAGTAATTTTTTGCCTGTGATTCCTAATACTATCATTATACCGTGCCTTCCACAGTTGAGTAACCAACTCGCAATTTTGCCGATGATTGCAAGCATGTTGCCATCGTACAATCAATGAGGTAAAGGTAGACTTCATTATCCTTCCGTTTTCATCTTGTTGTCGCCGATGAAACATTCCTGAACTTTATTTAATTGTCTAGCTTATTTTCTGCAATGGTTTTGCAGGGTGAGAACTCCTGAAACTGCAGGTTCCTTGGTGATTCAGCTTAACCGAGGCTCGTTTCGGAAAATAAGAATGGAAAATAAGCGAGGCTCCTCAAAAATTTCATGAGGCGTTCTTTTCTTAATTGTTACTGCTGGATGTATAAAACAACTGTGATGGATGCTGATTTCCTCATCATAATTCATACTACAAAGCTAATAAAATTTCAAGTTGACAATGTGATGGATATCAAGCTTCTTTCCATTAGGAACTGGATGGTCTGATTTGTCGTCTTTTTCGCTCATTTTAACGGTCGGAATCGTTCATAATGTAGAACTTTCTTGATTATCAATCATGTTAGAAATTTATGTGATCAAACACCGATTGAACCCCAGAGCATACTTACCGTGCCGCATGACATGGTGCGTAACCGCCGGTTCTGTTCGTTGTTACGCATGGTAAAGATTAGGGCCAATTAATCGTGCTCTGCCATGAAACCCTTCTTTTACGACTCACGAAGTTGTTGCTTAATACATAAAGTTACAGCAACCCTGCCCGACCTCCCAATGCCACTCATCCGCACCATCCATTCGAGTAATCAATGGCTCGGATGCCATCGCGGCCCTAAACAGATCTGAACTATCCATGTTCATTTGTGAATCCGAGCCGTTGATTTCTTCTTCAGTCCACCAAGTTTGGGCCTATTCCAAGCTCATCGATAAATTGCCGAATTTGGCAATTTTCAATTAAAAACTGTTGGGCATCCGAGACTTTAACCAGTCTAATTGATCATAAAATTTGATCGCTACTTGTTCTGCATCAAGAATACCGAAAATAAAGTAGCTTAGCGTAGGGTTTTTCTATGTCCTATAGGTTCCTCGCAAAAATCTTGCTTGAAAATTTGGGAACAACTAATTTGAAAAGTTATATTTACTTCAGTAAAGTATAAATAAAATACTAGCAATGACGTCGAAAAAAATTTGCAGAGAGAAAGAGAGAGAGGAAGCAGCTGCCAAATGACAAAATTGCCAGTCTCCACGGAAAAGTCCCCCATGAGTAGCTTAGCGTAGAGTTTTGGCAATGCAGCAGAGGTTAGAGAGAGGAAGGGGAAATGCCAAAATTGGAAATAGATTTAGGTTCTGGCCAGGGGGCTGATGTCACAGGTATAAGGTTTTGCATGCCATCAACTACTCACTCCATCATATTTACTCCTTAACTTGTAAAACAAGTAATCAGTACTGGCAGTAGCAGTAGCAGTAGCAGTAGTACTACTCTCTCTCTCTCTCTCTCTCCAGACAGTGACCGTCATCAGAGAGGGAGAGTGATAGTAGCTACCAACAGCAGCAGGCGCACGAGGGTGAAGGGTCAGTGACACTGGTGAGGGGCTTTATGTATGTATATGTATGTATATGTATGGGATGGTGTAGTCAACAAGGCAACAACGAATAAGGAAAAAAAAAAAACAACCAACCCTTCTGCAATTACTCAGGGTTTTATTAAATCACGGTGTCGAAATATGCAACGGTATTGGTGATATGATGACCCATTAGAGAATTGAATAGAAAGTTTTCATTGATGCGGAACTAATGTGTACAAAATATAACCCTAGCATACTTTTAACCTCGATAACATAACATTTCTTAATAGTATGTTAACATCAGCAACTTGAGTTTAAAGAAGAAAGCTACAGAAGCCATGAGCCAAGAAAGAGAATCGGGAGAAACCATTAGCGAGTAAGCAAGAGTCAGGAGAGAGAAACTGAGAGAAATCAAGAACGAGGATTGAGAAACTACCAACACACGATACGTAACGGCCTCTATTTAAAACTATGCTAATAGGATTGCGTAGTAGGCTGCAAAGATGATGTTGTGGTAAATACTCAGGACAGGACAGTTATCCCCTAGTTTTGATGCATTCCTATTTCACCAAAAAAAAAAAAAAATTCTCAGTTACAATTGGCTGCAAAGAAAATCAAATTTCAGTTTTACCTCGGACGAGTATCCACCAACGTCAGCAAGCATTTCCTCGGCGGCCCCTAGTCTTTGGAAGTCACGTGGGTTAATGTTGACTTTTAAGGGAAAAAAAGGGAACATTGGGCCTTCTTTTGTCTTACATCAGGTGTCGTCATTTCCTGTGAAAATTCATACTCCCTCCGTCCCACATTGTTTGTCATTTTTACTTTTTGATTTTTTCAAACAATTATTTATATTTCACAATCTATAATGTTTTTTATAATTTTGAAAAATATGTTTAATAAAGTGAATTGAGATCTATCAAACAAAATCCATATTGTAGATAAAAATCATTATAGATCAAAAGATATGGACGATTTTTGTAGAGATCCCAAATAGTGACATGGTACAAGAATTTGGGACGGAGGGAGTATTATAGGGTGAAAATAACAAAAGCGGTGATGATCACATGATGACGGTGATATTGTATTATTGGATCCAAACCAGGGATGGCAATGGGGCGGATCGGTTCGGGTTTTGGCCGATTCGCACCCAAACTCAAAGGGTTTCGGTTCGGTTCGGGTTCGGTTCGGAAAAGGGAGAGGATGAATCATAACCTAACCATTCGGGGTTCGGGTAATTTCGGGTAACCGATTTTGTGAAGGAAAAAATAGCTACCCATTTGGGTAACCAAATTGTACCCATCCCGCCCCGCCCCAAACCGTACTAAAACATGAATAAATTGAGTTTATGATATTTTATTACCTCAAAAAAATTGAAAAAAACATGAAAAGAATAACAAAAGGAGGCTACAAATATCAGTCAAGAGACTCAAGACTATAATGCAATAAAATATCAGTCAAGAGAGTCTCAAAATGTACAGAATGTGAGACCAAAACCTAACCCGTGAATATCTTATATATATATACGTGAGGTAAAGTGTAATTTCAGGGGTAAATATGTAATTTCATATTTCGGTTCGTTTCGGGTCACGATTCGGTTCGGGTCACGGTTCGGTTATGACCTCAAACCATACCTGAACCATACCCATTCGGTTCGGCCATATCCCATACCATACCCATACCCACGAGGAATATTTCGGTTATGGTTCGGGTAAAAATAGCGGTTTCGGTTCGGTCGCGATTGCCATCCCTAATCCAAATGGGAGCTCACATATGAGTCCCGCCTGTGTTTAGATATTGTGTCTGTAGTATTTTAGTTTCCTAAAGAAGATGAAGAAGATGACAACTAACAGACTCATTTAGGGAGAAGGAAAAAAAATAAAAATACTACGTATAAAGACAATTTTAGTTTCAAATTATTTTTTGTCTTCGCATTTTCTTTATATCTTCGGCTGCCCAACGGCTAAGAGTGGTAACCTTGATTAGCATAATGCCATTCGGCTATAGTACATTAGACTTCTACTGGCTTCCGAAAAAACTATTAGGCTAGATCAAAGTTGTACGAATCTGTTTGGTTATTAATTGATTTTTGATCAAACTAATTTTTTATGTGAACAACATACTCGACGAGCACTACAATATGCACGATTCCGATACTTGTTGTGGGTCCGGGAGGAGCCCAAAACAGGGCTGGGCCAAACCAAAGGAAAACTGGATGTGTGGGACCTCAGTCCGTCGCTAACTGCCAAGTTCCCCTTCTCAGCTCTCTTTGTCCTCTTTATGGGACCCTTGGGTCAGTGGGATATTCTAATGGGTTCACAGTGGGCCCAAAAGGCCCATTGGATCTTTTGACAGTAAGACTCAAGAAAGCTCCGTAAACAGAGACAATTTTTCAATGCATTTCCACTTTAGTTTTATTGGATCATTGATTTATTTATTTTTCCGTTCTGCCTAGCATGTATTCATTTGCCTCCCAACCTAAAAAAATCCATGATCCATGCACAGGAGTAGGTGTTGCGAGCTGTGATCATTGCAGATCATCGACAGAGAGAAAGTATATCGAACTCTAGGTTGTATGAAATAAATAACGCCTACGAATCCTGAAAAGGAAACCGAAAGTAAAAATTATTGCATTAGGTGATTCAATTATTGCATTAGGTGCTTACAAGCACCGAGGCCGTGGACTTAAGAGTAGTTGTATCAACAACCATCTTTCACAATTTCCTCCAACCAAAAATGGAAAACACACCGAGATAAACCCCCGCCAACAGCAGATACCTGGCTGGCACCATTGTTCCGGGAAACGTAAAACAGCAATTAACCACAATTTATGACTTTACAGATGATTGGATCTATGTACCAGAGAAACACAAAAATCGCAAGTTCATCAATCAGGTCATATAATCAGCCAATATTTTCCCTTAGCAAACCACAAGCAGCAACACCTAGCTGGCACGAACGTGGAAATCAATATATAGTAGGCTCTCCAAGATACAGGTGCTGCAGCCTAGATCAGAGTGACTGCAGAGGTAGGAAAAAAGGTTTATACAACAATAACAATACCCACGTAATCCCCAATCCATGGGGGTGTGGGCGGGGATCAGAGACATACCTAATTTAACGACTACGCAACAGAGTCAATAACTATAAGCCAACCAAATCACTTTTGGGAGTGATGACAGTAGCTACCAATTACTGCTGACAGATTAAATATAGTTTCTGCAGAATTCTACAAGAAGCAATGGCTTTTTCTGAAAGAAACATTTGAAATTCATTTACTCTGTGTTAGATTTTTAAGATCCACTGTGAGTAATCTAGGTTTTCTATGACTGAAGAAAAGTTTGTAGCTGAGACGAATGGAATTGCCGAAGACCAATCAGCTAGTGAAAGACATGGAACAATTCTGTATTCAATTTATTCATCAAACATAGAAAATCTAGCTCAAATATAAGTTAGAAATCTGAGAGGCAAAACGAATAGCATTTCTCCTTATCGTACCTGGGAATAGCAAAAAATATACAATCTCAGACTTTCGATCTGTAAACATTAGCGTCCAACATACTTTCAGCAAGGAGAAACATTCAAACATGTCACGCAGATATGATGCACACCAATGAGTTCATCACAGATCCGTATGACTTCCCTATAAGTAGTAATTCAATTTTATAATAACTTCCGTATAAGTAGTAATTCAATTTTATATCATAAACACATATGAGACTTGACATGCTCAACATAGTGCTTCCTACTAAAGGAACCAGTGGAACTGTACAAACCAATACCCATTGTGCGCATAAGTGCAAGCTAATCACAAAAACCTCACAGCTATGCACTGCCACAGTTAGTACAAAAACCTAGCTAAGTATGACCGTTTGTGCTTCTCCAGTTAAAAAACAAGCAGGTCCTTCACATTCTTCACTTCGTGGGACCAAGTTGCATCCGTTTTAATTTGCGAGATGCTTCCTCCATCTCATCAGCGGCCATCTGCATACCACGGCACTCTACTGTGCAAAATCGCAAGTCTCTGCACCAAAACATGATGTTTCAATCTTTTTTTTTTTCAATACAACAGTACTTCTTCGGACTTGAGCACAAAAAATGATATGTAACACAATATGGAAGTTTCACTCGGTTGACAGCTTATGATTATGTCACAATGTCAATTGCTGGAAAACAACATGGAAGTTTCACTTGATTATCCATCATTATAATTTGTACCCCACTTTCAGTTAGCTGACCTCAGTTACAACGTAAAACCGATAACAAATGCAAATTACAACGGAAATAACCTGGATAGAAGAATACAATTCACAAATAAGAAAACTAAAAGCTAGGTCAAGAAGATAGTCAACACCATTCTCATTACTATCTTGATTGAAAGGTATCCAACACATAATGTCCTCAATTAATGGAGTCACCAGAAGCACCAGGGTCACTAATTTAGCTATCTTTATCTAATCTTGACATCAAAGCATACAGTGAACGACCACACAAACCGCAACCAATGCAGCAGCAACAATTAGCAGGTTTGAAGAAAAACAAGAAGAGCAAAAAATCCTGGATTTTTCATATGCGAAGAAGTTTTGAGTTTCGACATGATACAACATTCAATATATAAGTCCTTGAGCAAGTCAGTAGGCGTTTTGTTTTTGTTGGTTTTGACCAAATATTGAGTCAGGCTTTAGTGGGATCTGCTTTAACCAATTCTTAGTTGAGGCTTAGTTGCCAGGAAAATAGGAGTTTGTTGATCATGGATTGCTGGATTACATTGTATCTAAAGCTTCTTCTTTTTTTGTCATTCGTTATTCCTAATCTATTACATGGCGGAATGAGACTCAATCTCATGATGCAGTGAGAGGCATCCAAGAGCTCTACTACATGAGCTAGCCACCACTTGCGTACTTGCGTATCTAAAGCTATTCAGTCACCAATAAGTTTAATTCCCAATCAGTCTTTTTTTTTTGTTTTTTTTTGGGGATGATTCTCGTCAAAGTGGACGAAAATCAGTTTCAATTCTTGCTAAATATCCTCAATAGCTGAGAAGTATTCCAAGAAATCAGAGTCATTCACAGCAACCTAGAACGAAAAAAGTTCCTATTCAAGACGAAAACACCAATCTAACACTAGAAAATTTAGGGAAAATTAAACTGTAAATATTGAACAAAAGAAGAGTAAAGAGTAGAAACAGTAAAATGAACCAAACAAATCGCTGTACCTATACATGTAGACGTCTTTTCTATAATTGATTTTCCTCTTACAATGGTAACACCAATGGAGAAAGTCCTCTACCAGCTCTCTCTTACTCGAACCGACACTCTCCTGTACTGGAGACGGCAGCCTCGGAATCCACGGCGGCGATGATTCCACACGCTTCTCCACAACCCGACCAGGCCTTTTTTTCGGAGCAGCGCGCCACTCCGACCCGGAGCCGTCGGCCGATTCGACATGCGGTGAGGGCAGTGAGCGTTTGACCGGCATTGTTGCTAGGGTTTTGGAAAGTAGAAAGTGAGGTTAGAGTGAGAGAGAGAGAGAGAGAGAGAGAGAGAGGGTATTGGAGGGAGGAGGGAGAGGGGTCCGTACAGAAAATGAATGAGAGGAACAGAGGAGTGGTTGGTTCAAGGTAGCGAAAAGCAAGCAGTGAGGTGGAGTGCTGCTCCTGCTACCCGGCAGGTATTTATAGGCTACTGTGGGCTCCAGTGGTGCTTTCCAACCAATCTCCTATTTCGCTTTTGTCTCTTTCTGGTTTTAATGAGCTTAATTAAAGCTTTGTTTGCATGAAAAATTTAAGATTTAAATCACTAGACACAAGCTCTTTTACAATTTTTTGCATGGGAAATCTAAATATATCCGGTTCATTTAATGAATGTTATTATGTGCCTTTGCATGTGAAATCTAAATATATTAGGCTAATTTAATGAATATTATCATGTGTCTTTTTGTTAATGAGTGTCCCTAAGACATATGATAATATTCACTAAATGAGCATAATAAAACTCACTTTTATAAAAAGTAGTAACGATAGATAATATATCGGGTTTTGTTAATGTGTGCCCCTAAGGCACATGATAATATTAATTAATTGAGCCTAATATATTTAGATTTTTCATGCAAAGGCGCATGATAATATTCATTAAATGAGTCTAACATATTTAGATTTCTCATGCAAAAAGTTGTAAAAAAGTTTGTGTCTGGTGTTTAATTCTTAAATTTCACATGCAAACAAAAGTTTAATTAGGGGGCACACATTAACAAAATTCGTTATGTCTGCTTTTTATAAAAGTGAGTTTGATTATTCTTATTTAAGGAATATTATCATGTGTCTTAGGGGCACACATTAACAAAATCCGATATATTATCTATTTTTACTACTTTTTTTTATTTTATAAAAGTGTGTTTTATTATGCCCATTTAATGACAAAACCCTTTTATTTTTTTACCATCAAAAGTTTTTTCCTTTACTTTCTTTGACTAGTAATAGTTATGGGTAAAATATGTGCTTGCCCTTTAAACTATTAAAAAAAAATTTACTTCTCCCTTAAACTACCAATTGATCACGCTTGCTCCTTTAACTATCCAATCTTACTTAATTAATCCAATTCCTCCGTCCATTTGCTGAACGAAAAAGTGGTGACTGGGGGTAATAAAGTCTTTTTACCTATCATTCTTCAACAAAAAAAAAAAAAAAAGAAGGAAAAAAAACAGAGCACAAGTGAAGAATGGTGAATGTCATGTATTCCTTTCTGTTTGCCATGATGAATGTCCTTGTCAGTCAAATTGGTCATAACACTCGAAATTATCAACTTTGTGAAGAATCAAATTGAATTCCGGGAATTTTGGGATCTAACATTGAGTTCTAATTTCAAACACACACAGAGTCACACACCCCCACTATATACACATGGTTAATATTTTTCAGTATTTGAAAACTGATTTTGTGTCGCAATTACTTTCAGTGTTTCAGATGATCTTCGATGAGAACAGCAAATATGTGTGTTTTCCGGTGTTGGGATGTTCTCTTGTTGGCCTCTCAGCTACAGATTATGTTCCAACCGATAAAATTCTCATGAACTGCGGGGGGGCATCCAGAAATTACTGATGCCGACGACCGAAAATGGACCTTCGATATACAGGGGCGGACAGGGAGGTGCTAGGGGGGCGTTCGGCCCCTGCACTCCCCCCAATTTTCGACATATTTTTAGTACACTTTTAGATTTTTTTGTAAAATCCCTGAAGAGTGACCCCCGCAAATTAAGCAAAAATTGCGATCCTGCGTCCGCCACTGTGGATATAGGCTCGAAGTTTGCATCTGCGAGTGTGAAGTCATCCACATCAACTGCTCCAACTCAAGCGCCCTCATGTCCCTTAAAGGACCGCTAGGGTTTTCGAATCACAATACGCCTACAATTTCCCTGTAACTTCCGGTCGGAAATTTATCCGCTTGTATTTCTATCCTGCTTCATAGCTCGGGGTTAATGCGTCAAACGCCATCTTCTCATTTAGTTCCGAGTAGGCCTGTCAACGGATCGGATTTGATCCGGATCCGATCCGAAAATTCTAATAAAATCCAGATCGGATCCAAGCTTATCGGATCCGGATTGGATCCGGATCAAATCCGACCAGTAAGCAAGCAAGCTAGCTGGAAAGGACAAAAAATTAAATTGCCGGATCGGATTCGGATTTTCGGATCGGATATCCGAAATTCGGATCCGGATTAATGTTTTCGGATTTGTGAATATCGGATCCGAATTCGGATCCAAGCTTATCGGATCCGACCCATTGACAGGCCTAGTTCCGAGCCATATACACCCTCAAATGTCCACACTACCCTCTTTTTCGAGCCAAAAAGGTAGAGTAAGGGTTTGGTGTTAATAAGGGATAAGTATGTTCAATTGGTAGTTTAAGTAGGAGGTAAAAAGAAAAACTTTGATAATTTAAGGGGCAAGTATATATTTTGCCCTAGTTATAAATGAATCACTCCCCTTCTTATGGAGGTAAATAGAGGAGGCTATGGGTACATAAGTTTAGGTCAGATTTTGTACAAATTGGTTCTTTTAGGCCCACTCGGGGTCTCACATAGATGATCGAAGACATCGATGTCCAATGGAGCTGATTTTTTGCAGGGCACTATAAACATTATTTTAGAAAACCTGAACGGCTCCGATCATTCGTGTAGGACCCCAAGTGAGCCTAAAACAACCAATTTGTACAAAATCTGTACCTAAACTTCTGAACCCATAAATTCATCGAAAAGAGAAGAAGAATGAAATTTTGCAGATAGGGCATGAGAAATACCGGTATGATGGGAAAACATACAGAGTGTTGGGTGCGCACGGACACCTAGAGCCGAGCTTAGACGGGCCAGATTTATCAAGTAGCCCCCCCGGACACCACGAAGGACGGTGCCCGCTCAGCACTAAAGAATTTCTCGGTGTGATGGAATGGAGAAGACGATGCACATTTTCATAGGAGAGGGAAGGATTAATTAACATTTACTTGTGCAGTGTGCTACAGTGGTTCGCTCCATCTAGTGAAGTACTGTAGCAAATTTATAAATATAGACTAGTCCAAAGCCCCCTCTCTCTAAAATCGGGAGCCCCTCTCTCTATACCAAAATCCTGAAAAAAAACCCTTCGTCAATCTCTGAGAACATGTAGCCCTTGATAGAGCTCAATGAAAAAAAAAATTCATGCAACCGACCCCCATTGATTGGGATACAAAGGCTCGGTTTGGTTTGGTTGATGACATAAAATGAGTGCTAAAAATGTGCAAAAATCATTTGCCGAATTTAAAAGAAAAATAATTTTCGAACTCCACTTTTATAATTGTACTATAAAATTTGTTTTTCAATACTATGGATTATTTGTAATAATTTGAACGATAAATTTTAGAACACATCTATAAGAACATGTACAAGAGCCTCTCCATTTGGACATTCTTAGGTAAAATAGAGAACCAATCTCAGAAATATCCCCCGCAGCAGAATAGCAATCCATAAAATGTGTTCGTTTCCTATTTCCAGTGCTAAAAATATGGAAATTTCTCCCTTCATTTCATATCATACATTCCAACATCAAACGACTCACACATGTTTGTTCAACCCAGAGGGATCCACAGGTATCAGTGACTAAATCATCACATTAGTCCCAAGACTCCCAACCAAATACAGTAGCTACTATTCAGGATTTCGGCAACACCGGCAGGCCAAAAATACATTGTATCAGGGAATAATCACGTGAGAAATTCTCAATTCAGTCGAACGACAAAATAAATACCACCTCAAAGGCACGAATCAGCAACGTTGAAAAAAGATGAGATCTACAGATCTGGCATGCCCCTCCCAGCTTTGGCATCGTATGTCTTTTCCAACACCAGATCCATCGGAGTGTCCTTAGGGCCAGCTGAAAACGAAAAAACAATCACATGCCAGTATATCACATCAGATATTCAATGAAATTTCGATCATGTAAATGACATCAAGGACCCGGGAAAGAAAAAAAAAGGACTTCAAGGACTACTACAAATTCTATGATAAACAATCGTTATCAATCTAACCGGAACTATTCTGATGCTGCCTGTTAGAAACCACCATAATTCCGTGTGCATGCACACAGTCTTGCAGAAAAGTGGGGAAAAACACACAGGAAATTGACCGCGATAGAATCAAACTTGGTTTTTGTCTTTCTTTTTTCCTACTTAAACTATGGAGCAACAAATTAACTGTACTCCTAACCTGTAAAATTCTTGTCTCAGTAAGTCGAAAACTAGCCCTGGGAATACGTAGTTAAGAAGTCAATAATATACATCACAACTAAAAAATCCCACTGAGACCCATCTTGGCACATAGAAGCCTTCCCAAAATGCTAAAAATGTCGAGAGGACCAATGTTTAGGAAGAAACAGAATGGCGTACAGTGTGAGTACTAGAAGGTAGCAAAACAAAAGAACATGAAAAGAGAAGATACTAGGGCATATGCATTAGGTTAGGCATAAAGTTTGTCCAAAATGACTATAACAACATTAAAGTTCATTGTTTAAATAGCATAAAAGCTTAGTATTTTCCTTGTGTAGAAACTTGTTTTCTTGGCTACAACAGAAAAGTGTCCAAAGAGGATGGGCTACCTCGTGAGTAATGCAACGTGTCCTTGACACATCATGTATAACGAGAGGTTAACACATCAAACTGGGGACCACAAGTGGAATACCAACGAAATCAATAATTCACCAAGTCAACATAGGGACTTACTTAACGAGCATTTCATTGAAGCAAGCAGCCCAATCCACAATGCTTCACTCAGACAATCTAAGCTCTTAGGAAGACTCACGCACACCAATCCTCGCCGACAGAGTCAGGGGTCTAGGGTCTCGTGGCTTGGAAGCTAGAGACGCCTTAGGCCGGTCCACTGAGAAAATCATGTGTCATCTACTCATTCAGATCATGTGTCATCTTACTCATTCAGGCCTTTTTATAGAAACCCGAATGCCCAGACAAATCCTACCATAATGATGCAACTATGAAAATATCATGAGATTGATAACAATTGCCAGTAGATGCGAATATTCTGGAATGAGATGCAAACCGTGTAAACATCCCATGACTGTACTTCCCTTAGATGGCCTATCCATCTGCAACATAGTTCTAGCTTCTGTAGTCCTGTACTCCAGCTGTGAGAACCACTCCACTGCTCTCCCTCTCTCTCTACTAGCCTCTATAACTATGTGGCATACATGTTACTACTTAATACTCTTCGGCCGCCGCACTGACATTGTCAGTAGTTTGCTATTCAGTATAACCAGCTTTCATCCAAAGAGGGGTGCAAAAAAAAACCAAAAATGATTGTGACACAAACTTTGTGCCACAACCAACCACAACCCCACTCACATGGGGTGTGGGTCCCACATGGGCCCCACGTGCAGGCCCCACACCCCATGTGAGTGGGGTTGTGGTTGATTGTGGCACAAAGTTTGTGTCACTGTCATTATTCAAAAAAAACTTGTGTTTCTTCAGTAAACACTAAAAAATAAGCCATGTTTACAATAAAATAAGCAGTTTCGTGGTTCCCATTTCCCCAAGAATAACTGTTTTTCTTGCTAATACACTCCTAGATGGCTGCACCTATGTCATCACACCTTTTGCCTTCTAGGATTATCCAGCGTCCAGCAGTCAGGAATGGATAGGGATGGAAAAAAGAATCACAAACAGCAGCCACGAGGTACTAGAACAATCATTCTGGTACATACAATGATATATATTTTCTGCATATAGTACATATTACTATGGCCATGCTAGATGTTATAACGACACAGTACATCAACAAAATGCAGAATTTTTTTAGAATTACCAGGTGCAATCTCAGCTGTAACATGCTGCATATAATAAACTATTATAACATAGTCGCGAAAAAAAGGAACAGATAATGAGCAGAATATAACACACAACTATAACCCAAACACAAATAACGCAGGCATCGCAAACAGGCAAACCAGTACACAACATAAATATGGGTGGTAAAGATGGACAATACCAACTGTAGGCCTAGGAGTAGTCCTTATCTTTAGGATCTCAGGGCGAGGAATTATAGACTCGGATGCTCCTATTCCTCGGGACACTCTTACTTTGGTACCATCTTCTAGATATCTCATTCCAACCTTGCAAGGTTTCCTGCATTAGTTTTCATCAATGGGCATTCATAAAAGAAGAGGTGAAAAATAATATCGGAACAGCCATGTTTAATCCTTCATAGTATTACATGCAACCATACCCTGTGACTGGGTCAACAACCTGAACATTTGAGACATGAAGTGGGGCTTCAACTGAAAAAATCCCACCTTCATGACCTTGGCCTTGCTTGATGTGTTTCTTTACCTGTAAATAAGGTGGAATATGATGATAAGAAGACATAGAAATCTGGTCCTCAATATTTACAGGCAAATTGTCAAACCCAACACTAAGACTCATGGACATCCACGATTGAAAAAAATGGTCAAAGAAAGAAATGAATTGTATAGACTTGGTGAAAAAGGGCACTTCCTTAACTGAAATAGTTTAATCATAAATCAACAGAAGTTCTTTTCATGTTTTTTGGTCAGTTCTATGGTGAAAATAGGAAGTTCTTTCCTTCTTATTTGTCCCTCTTACTCTAAGGAAAAGCACAATGAATAAACTAATAAATCCATATGCATCCAACAACAAATTTCTAAGCATGGCAACACGAAACCTGCTGTAAGAGAGTCAAACAGATTCTTCAATCTTAACGGCAAAGAAAATGCATAACTAACAATGTTATTATAACCACAATCAAAATAAACGAATACATTCACTAGTGCTCCTCACCAGATTTTTACCCTCAACAATCACACGATTTTGAGAGCGGATGACACGCTTAATAACACCAGTCTCACCTCTATCTTTGCCTCTTGTTATCACAACCTTCAAATTAAGACGGAGGAATAAAAAGACATTCACTCAAGATGACAAAAAAGGAAGGGAAGAGACGAATACACTAACAGGCAAAATAATCTTAGCTCATCTCCTTACGTTATCTCCTCTGAGAATTCTCCAGTGGTGTATGAGTTTCTGAGCCGCTTTCCAACCCATTCAAAACAAAGGCTGTAATCCTGGCAATATACACATGAGATGGATAATAATTCCTACTTTCCTAGATACATAAACAGAAGTGAGGAACAACGTGGCAATTTAGCAGTTAGCAGATGCAGCATCAATTGAACTGCCAAGCACTGTGCCTCAAGTTTAAACCCATTTGGAAAGCAGTTTTTGAGAATAACCTAAAGGCATCGGTGAAACATAGTCTGCCCATCATAGCACGGCAGCACCTGCCACCCCATCACGAGTGATCGTTCTAATTTCTAGGTAATGCTTCCAATAATAGCTTTGGTATTCAAACAATATCAAATCATTGAGACTTATAAAACACCACTCCCGCTCTCAATCCTCACCCTCGCGCATTCTAGTAGTTTGGGATGTTTTTCCAAAAACCCTCTCATGCAAGCACACGCGCATTATGCGACTTAGACCATGTCAATCAGGGCCGTGGAAGCCCAGAAAGCAACAGCTTCAGGGCTCCCAAAAAAATGCTAAGAAAAAGAGCCTCCTACGAGAATGATACTAGTGCCTCTGAGTTAAATTGATTAATCACCTCCAGGTGGGTGGACTGGAGATCCCAATACTCTTTACAGGAGAGATTATCTACTTGGCCCCAAAACTGATCATGTTTAAGCATCTAAACTTAGCACGAAGAAACAGCAAAAAGAGACATGGACGACGACGACGCGAGAGAGAGAGAGAGAGAGAGAATGGTACCTGCTTGATTTGGGCGGGTTCTGATTGAGTAGAAATTGGATATATCTGGCGACGACGATAACAACAAAACCCTAGCATAAACCCCAAGATTAGTTTGGCATTTTTACAGTCACGCATGTTTTTAATTTTTATAGTATTTAACATTATTTAATTTAGTGGCTATCAAAAATTCCGCAAAAAAGCAAATTACTCTTGTAGGTTTTCAAATGGCTTTCTAGTTTTCCTCTTTTTAATTGATTTGAAGTAATATAAAGATGTAGGAGTAGTAATTATACGTACCATTGAAAGGCTACTTTTTTATATTTTCCCCCCATAAAAAGATGAGGAGAAGGGAGTGTTTGGATTGCTCCGGTTTGCATTTTGGCATTTTAGGTGTTCAGGTAGAAGTCACAAAAATGGGTTGATGGGAAAATAAATTTTTGGTTTTGGGGTTTAGAGAAAAGAAGTTAGAAGCAGGGGAGAAGAGTTTTTTGACTTCTCAATTTTTACTTTTCACGTCTTGCTTAACAAAAAGACGGACCCAGGGGGCATACTCTCCAACATGCATGCAGTCCCCATTCGAGTCGTTCGTGCTCGGCAATCAATGGCTTAGATCAGCTCGGCAATCAACGGTGCAGATCTGTTTGAGTCCAAACACATCTGGGCGGCTGATCACCGAGCACGGACGGCTCGGATGAGGACTGCATGCATGCTGTCCTTTGGAAGACAACATGATCCCCCAATTCCAAAAAGACATAGCTAATGTATTTTTCACATATTTTTCAAACACTACTCCTGTTGCAAAAGTATATTCTGCACATATCTCACAAACACTTATGCAAATTTATAATGTATTATTGCCATAATCTAAAAGGTAAAGAAATGTGAGAAACAAATTGGAAAAAAAAAAATGAAGCACCCAAACACTTCCGACATAGATTTACGTGGGCATGTCCATCATTTGGTGCGATTAATGGATAAAATAAGGGGTTGTTCCAGTAAGAATGTTTTTAAAATAAACTGGTTTTTTACAATTTTTTATGTGATGTATTATGAGAGAATGATATGTCTCGATTTTTAAAAAAAAATGTTTTTTATTAGTGAAACACCCCCTAAATTTACGTGGTGGATGCTAGTTAATTGCGATTTAAAGAATCGGTTTTTATTTGGTCAATGATTTGGAACGATATAGCATAAATGAATTTGAATTGTAGGGAGTTTAAGAATCGGCTTTTCCCTTATGAATCATGATAAAGTGGTTCTGAGTAGTAATTAGGAGTAATTAATTTTTTTCTAATATATCCTTTTTTGACGGATTTAAAGAATCGGTTTTTATTTGGTCAATGATTTGGAACGATGTAGATGAAATGAATTTCCTATTTTGACGGATGGAACTCACAAATCTCTTACACTGGGAATTGCTGACCAGGTGAGCGGGAATATATCTTGCTACAAAATTATGGAGTGTGATGACTGATGACTCACAAGTAGGGGTGGCAATTTCCGATACGACACGAAAATCCGACACTAACCTAACACAAAGTTAACGGGTTAGTGTTGGCTATTCTGATACGAAAGACGAATATGACACGACATAATAACACAAAAAGCTAAATAGGTCGGGTTAGGATTGAGAGAATTCTAATACCACCACGAGATGACACGATAG
Organism: Vaccinium darrowii; assembly: GCA_020921065.1. NCBI lineage: Eukaryota > Viridiplantae > Streptophyta > Magnoliopsida > Ericales > Ericaceae > Vaccinium > Vaccinium darrowii. Next base: position 42,384,130 of record CM037156.1, read on the forward strand.
GATATGAGAATTTATGAAAGGACACAATAACCCGACACAAAGTTAGCCGGTTAGGGTCAGCTATTTTTTGACACGAATAGGACACGACATGATAAAACGAAAAGCTAAACAGGTCGGGTTAGGGTTGAGAGAATTCTAATCCGAACACAAGATGACGCGATACAAATACGACACAACACAAAACGCACCACTACTTACCGGGTGGTTTCCTATTTTTTATAAAAGTATTAAAAGTGCTAAAAAGACTAAAAATAAAGTCGTTTGATGTACGTGAATGAATGATCTGTCTCGAAATTCGTGTTTAATCATTTTAAGACTTTTAGCACTTTTAGCTAAACCGGTAATGAATGAGAAATCTCATCCCCAAAGGGAAAAAACAATGGCACGACACTATTTTGGAATCTTCTTTTTTTGCTTCATGAAATTGATACTAATGTAGATCGTTTAAGCATTATGATGCTAAGAAAAAAGTGTTGTCATTTTATTTTCTTACTTTTGTTTAGGAAAAAATGGGTTTAAGTTAAATACTTAACCAAAAAATTAAAATTCGTTTGCCTAAGCTAAAAAAATAGTTTATCTAAACAAGGCAAACGGAGCTTTTTACGCATGTTGTAACCACCCACAAACTTGTGTGGGACCTGTCTCAGTCGAATTCATAAGTAGTTTGGTCATGCTCAAGTGCCTTGAAGAATTTTCTGTACTGAGGTCGTTGTGTATATTGAGTTAAATTGTTCGGAAGATTTTGGATTTTGGTTTTCAAATTTGGATGCTTTTTCTCTATATAAATGGACGAGAAATTGAAAGAAAAATCCATCCATTAGTCAAGAGATGGAGGTCGATGTGTGTAATTGTCCGGAAGATTTTGGATTTGTTTCCAAAGTTGTTGTAGTTCATTTTTGGGAAAAAAAATAAATGAAAGCCTTTATGGTAAAAATCTTTGATACTCATTGAAGGATGGTTTTTCTCTATATAAATGGGCGAGAAATTGGGGGAAAAAATGCATCCATTAGCCAAGCAGACGAAATGGCCAAGCTCTTCGCCCCCTCCAGCTTCCTTTTCCTTTTTCTCGCCGTCGTAGCAGGTCCATATTTCTCTCTCTTTATCTTGAAAATTTTATTCCTTACTTTTTTTGTACTCCAGTTCTTTTTTCAATTGCAAAAAAAAAAAGTTGATTTTCTTTTTCTTTTTTTTTTACTTGAATATTTATGTATTGCCAAAAAAATTTAATCAACATATTGATTTTTTATTTCAATTCAGCAGTTAGCGATTTTCAAGTTGAAATTCCAACCAAGACCGATTTTCTTGCACTAGACTTGGTATTCCTATTCGAAACATCCATTTCACGATAGAGACACTCAAAACATATAGATTAAGAATATCGAACGTACCAAAAAACTCAACAAGATGCCCTATTGCCCTCTTTGTTTGATAATGTTACGTATTCTGCTAGGGTTTCATATGTGTACTAATCAAATGAATCGCGTCATAAACATTAAACTACAAAAACTAAACGCGATGTCCTCTTTGTCTGATTGAAGTGGCAATGCCCATTTGAATTCGTAATAATTACACAAATATATTTTTATAAATGCGAAAAATAATTCTTTTTGGGTTTTTTTTTTTTTTTTTTTTTGACAGGTATGCTTGTTGAGACCACAAAGGCAGAAGACAAAGTGTGCTTCGACAGATTCACGTCCGTAGCCACAGAATCCTGTGCCAATTATTGCAAAGCAAATTACAAGGACCACCTTCTCAAAATTTTCCCTCCTAATCCTCCTTTCAACACAAAATGCATTTGCGAATTCTCTTGTTACCAGGCCAAGGACAACTGTGTATGCCCATTTTGAGGCATTTTCCCAGTACAAGTAAAGGAAAATAAATAATAATAATAATCATAATTCATTCACAGATCCGCAGTTTTTTTTTCTTTCTTGAATTTGTTCGAGCATAATTTGAATTTTAAATAATCGCTCGGTTATGTTTATTCTATCAATTTGATTGTCGACCATTCAAACAAATCCAACCGAAAGAGAAATGAGAAAAGAACGCATCCAATTAGATAAAATAAAAATTGCGCGAAAATAAGAATATATTGGTAAAAATTATTGTATTGCATTCTTTTTTAGTAGTACAAGGGCAATGGAAAGAAATATGCGAATTTCTCCCACAGCTTTATTCTAGGGACTGCACCCTTCCATTTGGGAGAATTAAGACACCATCCTTCTTAGAACTTGTTCTTGAATGCTTCCACTTTGGCTGCACCACACGAGCAAATACAAAAAGTTAGAACAATGTAGGCCCAACGAAAGAAAATTGGACTTAAGAACCGTTAGCTGAAAATTGATCGTCGTATAGTGGTGGTCATTCAAGAAAAATTATATTTCTTACCAGCAGACTCTTTGGCGGCACAGTCGGTGTCGCACTTCATTTCGCAGAAGGTGGCTCCGTTGCCGGAGCCCTTGCATTTGTTGTCACAGCCGGCAAAACATGTCTTGTAGACCTCACCGAGGGCTTGAGCCTCCTGCACTTGCACCGCTGCCATGACGGCCATGCACATCAGAAGCACTGCAACAAACTTGGTGGTGGCGGCCATTTTTATCGGGTTTTGATCGATCTCTCTGTTTGAACTCTGCTTTCTTATTTTTTTTCTGGGATCTGTTGTATCGGTTGTTTATTTGAGATCTGATGAATATGAAGAGCAATGTGCATGGGGTTTTATAGCCGGGTGTAGGCTTTGTTTGGGTGATAGACCTTGAATTGAGGGAAAATTTGTGGTTTTCATTTGATTTTGAACAGAATGGCTTAGCTGAAAACATGGGCTTGCTAATTAGCCATTGGTTCACGTTTACTCACTGCAAACAAAGTAGGAGTTCCGCCCGAAGCGAACGTCTTAAATAAGACTCCGTATATTTTGCATATAAAAGTTGATTTAACGTAGAATTTTCAGGAAAAAAAAAAAAAAGAAGTCATTACAAAAGATTCACCATTACAAAAATTTAAACCTATACTTATAAAAAAAAATGGCCATTACAATACCTTAAAATCTTTCTTTTCAACATTAATAATCTTGTCGCAGTTTTAGCTGCTAAGGTACTAATTAAGCCTTCAAAATTAGATTTCTTCACTATATCCTTCTCAATGGACAATTTAGCAAATCCATTTAGTCTTCTTGAGATATTGTTGACTGGAGACAAGTTTTAATCAATTTTTACTTTTAAAATCTTCTTCCCGAAACGCAATTGTAATGGGTATATTTGGGCGTATTTTAATGTGTAGCATACTTAAACAAAAAATAATTATTCATAACATATATATGGGCCTTAAAATATTGAGGGCCCTTTTTTTAACAATTTTTTGGGAGGCCTAAAGCCACGACTTCTTCAACCTATGCTCAATTTAAAAGTCGAGTTTTTTGATCTTTTGGTACCCCTTATATCCCTGTTGAATTGTTGGATTACTAACTTTAATTACCCACCATTTCTTTCCCTTTTTCCCCATATGCCCATTTGGAACATGAATCATAAACCACTACATTGTAGGGGTGTCCACGGATCGGTTCTAGCTGGATCGGTTCGGTTCTCGATCCGATTCACTCGTGACAAATTGTCATTTTTAAGATCCGCAACCGTCCGTAGGTGGCCAACGGATGGATCGGTTCGGTTGCGGATTGAGCGGATCGGGCGGATCAAAGAAGGATTATTAGGCGGATCGAACCAGAACCGAACCGAACCGTATCCGTCAAAATAAAAATATTAGGATCCGTATCCATCCGTAACGTACCTCAGATGAGTAAACAGACGGATCGATTTGGGCAAATTGAACGGATCGGACGATCCGCTGGACAGCCCTACTACATTAGTATTAGGAAACTGAAGCAAATCAAGTAAAGCCTTTGAATTCTATCAAGTCATATGTGCACAGTGCACTGCAGTTCAGGCGTTCTCCACAAAATGAAACAAATGATGATACACATCAGCTCCGGCAAATAGAAAGAATGCAAGGACAGCAAAATAAAAGAGCAGACACACAAGCAATCGCTATGCTGGGACACTTCTTTTATTTTTTCGCCGGAACAACATTTTCTTCAACTTAATAGCCCTTAAAAACCATGATGATTCCCATGAGTACCACTAGGACAAAGGGTGAGGGGATGTAGGATGGATTCGAAGCTGATGTTGAAGTCACAATTGGTTTGATCCCTGGAGTTGTTTTTGGAGCTACTGAATGAACAGGCGCAGATGCTGGTGTTTCTTCTGGTGTTTCGTCTTGTGTTTCTGCTGGTGGTTCGGCTGGTGATTCCGCTGGTGATTTGGCCACAGCTAATGATGATTTGGACGCTGATTAAACAAGCGGAAGAAAAATTACCTTCAGTACAGTACTTAGTAGTACTTCCCAAATCAAGTTAATTTCCTACAAAGCTCATTGCATGTTACCTGTCGGACTGAAAGGAGAAGGAGCATTAGCAACTGGTGAAAGTGGTGAAGCTGCAGGCGCAACAACAGGTGAAGCTGCAGGCGCAACAACAGGTGGAGCAAAAAGAACAGGACCTGCCAATTATTTTCAATATCTTTTAGCAACCCTGTTAATCATATGGTGGACACCGCTAAGCAATCTGCCGAAGATGTGGATGTAAAAATACGTCGGTAAGGGGAGGTTTCTGCCTTACAGGGAAGCAACCACGTGAGTAGTTGTTACGTGATCTAGGTGGTTGGCTTCGTATATAAAGCACTTCATATTGGTTCGACACAAGCTTTTGTAGTGTTACTATTGTGAACTGTGCAGATTGTAAAACGAAAAGAATTGAAGTAGAGCTGACATTTTTTATGTGTAAGTACCTGGAGCCGGTAATGGAACACCAGAAGCTGCAAATCATTGAGAAAATTACACAATCAGCAATTGATCAAATCTTAATCTGAATACAAACTGTCCTATTCTGAAAGCATGACAGCCGCATTGGTATCAATCCGTTAAGATAAGAGTCAAGCAAAAGAATTCAAAGCTAAATCTCTCTCCTTTTTTTCTCTTACTTTACTTTGCTGAGTTTGCTCTCTAGCTGCAAATTTTTTGCAAATCCAAGATCCAAGTCACAAGGGAAAGTCATAAGAAGTTTTCACCTTTGCACTGAAGAGGTAGACTAGATTTACATGCTTGTGGGAGAGAGAGTGCAAGGGTACGGTTAATGGGCAGAGCGATAGGGACGTTCCCGGTTACTATGAGACAAGCACAATCCATGCTACCACTCATGAGAGACTTCACAGAATCACAGCAGCCGGCGTTAGGTGAAGCTCCATTGGCAGTACTTCCAGTGATGAAGTTTATGCATGGGGTGAAGCTGGTGACCATTGAGGCTGTGCAAGGAGTGCTAAGCTGAGCCTTAACTGAAACAACCGAAAAAGTAACTAACATTGTTGCAGCTAGTGCTATAAGAGAGAGAAAACTTTTGAGCCCTTCCATGAGTTTTTTACAGAGTCAAGAACAGATGGTTTTGAAGGAGAGGGCAGAAGAAATGGAGGTCTAAGCTGGATTCTGGATGGAGATGGGATATATAGGAGGATGGGATTTGGAGATTTGGAGAGAATTTAACTGGTAGTTTTGAAATGGGTTTTTGGGTCTCAACTACTTGGAGCTAACTTTGATGATCTAGTGTAGATTTTCTTGATTGATTTTGAATTTGGAAAGAAAAGTGAGGTCTTCAAAAGGTAGGTGTGTTTGGCATGCCTATTATAAGCTTACTTTGTACTCTACAAGTATGTTAATGCTTTATTGTCTTTTATTATTCCCTTAGTTTAAACTGATTCCTAAGTTCTTTTGTTTTGCTAGACGATAAGACGTTAGGGGTTAGTTGTCGAGCACCTTCCCCATGAGGACTCGAACCCAAGACCTCTCCCCATTAGGTGTGGTATTGTTCGAGCTGATTCCTGAGTTAGGTGGAGCAATCTTGTGCCTTGTTACCCTTGTTACCCTACAATAAGAGACGTGGCAAAATCATCTTGTGTATACAATACACATGGGCGGACACACATAGAGGCAAGGGGGTATCTGACCTCACTGGATTAAAATTCTCTATAGGCATGTACATTTATTTTTGGACATTTTAATAATTTTGCCTCATGACCCTATACTCTATTGTCTAGATCTTGCCTCAAGTAACATATTTACAATCTTGCCCAAATGGTTCACCGAATCTCCCCCTGATCTTTTTTTTTTTTTTTTTTTGTGGTCCCCCCTCTCTCTTTCTCTGTCCCAAGCAACATGAAAGATGCCCCTTTTTGCTTGTATATATTGAATAGATCTCTTTTTATTTAGTATTATAATGTTCCCTCCGTAACATTTTGATAGCCCTCTACAAAAAGATGTGCAATTTTTGATAGAAAATAAATTATTTTCTTTTGAATTCTTTCGCACCAAATTAAAGAACTAATCGAGATTTTGAATTTGGTGTGAAGAAACTCGAAAAATCATGTGTGGAAATACTTCAATTTTTTATCCAAAAATTACATGTACTTTCGTAAGAGAATATCAAAATGGAACGAATAGAACATATGCTATAGATTCTTGCATCCGGCCCTGAATACAAATCACAAAGTGAAAAGATACGTCATCCTATTGGCACAGCCGATGTTCATGTCCAAAAGCACTAGTTTAGCTTTTAGGGCGGTGGATATCTTTATTCAGACAATGAGATGAGCCAAGACCATCGAAGAATTTATGCAACCTCTACGTGAAAATCTTGCTAATTTAGAGAAGACACTAGAAATCACGATAATTATTCATTACTCTCGGAAAATATATCACGTGGCGTTATCTACGTGGTACTCCCGACAAATCACGTAGCAACAAATTTAATGAGTCATGATGACACACTTTTGGAAAGTGAGTGGGAGATAAGTGCGTGGCGGTTTTTCAATTGCAAGAGCATCGCGTGGCAACGCCACATGGTACCCCGGCAATACCATATAGTAATTTTATCGAAGTCACTATATTGGCCTAAAATTTAGGGTAGTGAGAAATTGAAGGCAGTGCTGATGTCAATCTTCTTGTTGATCCCGAAAAATTAAGTACTTTAACAAGTCAGTAGTTCAAAAGTTGGCCAACCAAAGTACCAATCAGTTTTTGAACCTTCTAAATAAACCATCGTATTTAAGCCCCAACACCCCTGTTCCCTTTTCACCAAAACTCCAAATTCCAAATAGTCTCTCCCCTTTTCCCAAATTGACATTTTCAGTTTGACCAAAAAGATCCAAAAACAGCTCCAAACTTGTTGGAAATGGCTTTCAAGGGGGTTGAAATGGTCCTGGTACTGTTCTCTGTCCTCGTGCTATGGAACGGCGCTGCTGCTCAATCGGGCTGCACGAGGGCACTCATGAGCTTATCGCCGTGTCTCAACTACGTCAGTGGCAATTCATCGACACCATCATCTTCTTGTTGCTCACAGCTGAGTAACATCGTTCAGTCACAGCCACATTGCCTTTGCTCGCTGCTCAATGGCAGTGGTGCCTCACTCGGAGTCACTGTAAATCAGACTCTTGCTCTAGCACTCCCTGGTGCTTGTAATGTGCAGACTCCACCAGTTAGCCAGTGTAATGGTAAGCTCACTTTCTTGCTTCAACTGTGCCAAAGTTCGGCATTGTTTTCGTTTTTCCATCCATTGTTTTCTTTCTTTCAGGGTAACACTAAAAAATTTGTTTGGCCAACTCTTCCTGAAAAACCATCATGGGAAAGAAATTTCTGAAAACAAACCTACTTTTCATGAAACAAAAAAAAATGTGTTTGGAGTTAAATAACCTGTTTCCAATACTTTTTCACGGGAAAAATCCCTCTTTTTCTTTTTTTTGATCGGCAATAAAATATTTTATTAAGGGAAAGGGGATTCCTACCAAAAGTTAGAAGATACACCTGAAGGCAAAGCTCAAACACTAGTGGGCCTAAAGTTCCCAGATCAGACAATGAAAGCTCATAAAAAAGGAACCTAGCCCAAACAAAGTGGGCCAAACCCACCACAAGAAAACCCTAAACCTAGCCAATATCAATATGCAAAACATCCACCACCACCACCACCCACCCTTCCGGGATATAGCCAAGAGATGTTTTCAAGTGTTCAGAAAACTGTTTCTCACAACACTGGAAATGATATGGAAAGAATGGGTATTTTCAAGCTTTCAATGTTTTCGTTCCAAAATAGTCGAAAATGAAGAGAAAACGTACGGTAACACCAGCCAACAAATTTAACTTCAAAAACATTGCATGAGTACTCACTTGTGGGAATGAACTGTGAATATGCTATTGTTAAAGCAGCAGCTGCAAGTGGACCAGCAAATTCAGCATCCATCCCAGGCCCAGCAAGTGCTCCAGTGGGTTCTCCAGCAGAGTCTACCCCAGCTGATTCATCCGATGATACTCCAACCACAGGATCAGATTCAGATATTCCAGCAGGTAAAATAAATGTACACATATATGAGATATTGAACTGGATAACTGAGTAGAAATATTTTATGCTAATTTTGTTTCTTAAGTTTCACTCTAATACATATAAACCATTGCATGAACAGGTTCTAAAACAGTCCCTACGACAGGCGTCGCATCTGATGGAAGCACCATCAAATCTACCCTTCACAATGTAGTGTTCCTTGTCTTTGTCATCTCATGTGCTTCTGCTGCCACAGGATTCTGAGATACCAAGGAATACGAAGAAATTTAGTGGCCTTTTCTCATACATCTAGAAGAGTTGATTGTCATTGTAATTCTTTGTTTTGCTATCCGGAAAACAGCAATGCTACATACCCATAAACAAAATTCAGAAATTGCCCAAAATTTGAAACCAGGAGTGAATACACTGATTTCGAATTCTGGGCAATTTTCTGGGTAAACTTTACGGTACCTAGCATTTCCCATCTGGGAAGTTGTGACTATGTGACTTGTATCATATGTTTTGAGTCCCTTTAATGAAAGATTTATCATATGTTTTCTTACATTGCTTAGTTCAAACACCTCGGAAAACAATCTCGGGTATCTGTTTCTCGCCGAGCAAACAGCAGAAACAAGTTCAAACATTTGAGGGGAAAATTTTGTACTCATGTTGCCAAAAAACATCGGGTTTGACACTTATAAAAGGAGTGTTACAGAGACATAGACGGAAGTGCACACGTGGGTCCTACACAATGTATGTGAAACCAACCTACACGAGTCCAGTAGTCCGAGAACAATCCATTTGGACAGGTCAATCTGAATGCAAACTTGGCCTTCAATAGTTCGGTTGAATTTGGTTTCACACCCAACCCAATTATTAGAAACTGGAGTATATTATTGAACTTCTTATAACGTATTAGAATAAACATAATCATTGATAGTACATGCCTGTGTTAGGTAAGTTTGGACCCAACAAATGAATATCCCATCCTAATTCCCCTAATTGACCCTGTGCTCCAGTGGACACCTGCAGAATTTTTAGAAAATTTTATTTTTGTGCATAATTTTGGAGAGAGATTTCATTTTTCTTTCATTAAGACAAACGTGATTAAAAAATGAGCCTGCGATCAACAAATCAAAATAATTTTCTTAATAACGGTTTGCACATTGAGATTTTAATTATTAGGATCGTCTTAGACATGATCTAGTTGGGTCCCACAAATAGATTCGAGATAATTAACAATTTGCACATTAAGACCTAAGATTCGATATAGTTCCTATATTTTTTTATGATAAGGAACTCTAAAATCACAACTACTTGACATACTCGTGGTGATTAGGTTTTTTTTTTTTTTTTATGTCCGTATCTGTTGAAAAGTTAAAAGAATTAGGTAACTACGGTTATTGCAAATAATTAAAAAATGAAGAAGCACGGTTGTTCCTAATAAAAGATGAGCACAAACGGGCTTTTTAAGTATCACATAAATTGTTGCGTTTCTTATTTATGCTTTTTTCCTGTAAAAAGAATCTAACTTTCTTTTTACACTAAAAATACCCTACCCAACAATGCCTTCTATTTTAATCAACCTGACCTGGTTGGGAATGGAAAAGCCCATTTTACATTTCACCATTTTGGAAAAATCTCCAATACAGTTCAGAAAGATCTCTACTTTACCAGATTTGCAAGATAAATCTAGGCTCCGTTTGTTTGGACGTAAAATATTTTTCGGTAAAATATTTTATCTATTTTCCGGTGTTTGATTGCCAAAAAATATAGTAAAATATTTTCCAAAGTAAAACATTTTACCCAATGGGATGAAAATGTTTTACTTTGATTTGGCCCGTAAGTCATTTTTGTTTTTGGTCCGACATTTCCCAAGCCCAAATATCTCATTCCCTTCTTCGACTGCCTTCTTCAGCCGATCAAAAAACGAGGAGCCAGAGAGAGAGAGAGAGAGAGTCGATCTGTGCGATTCTCTACGCAACCATTCGCCGTCGTCATCAATCCCTTCCATTCCAGGTATGTAATATGTAGTAGATCTGTTCTTCCATCTAGCTCTATTTGCGATTTGATTGAGAAGCATCTAAAATGCATTGAACAATTCGTGAGTTCAGATTCTAGGGCATCTAAGGAGTTGCGATTTTCTAGTTTAGCTGTGAAAAATTCTCATAGAAAGCATCTAAAATCGAGTTTTAAAAATGCGTGTAACATTCAGGTATTTCTTTAAGTGAGCAAACTTAATCGATGTGAAGTGATAATGGAGATCCTTGTTAGGAGATCCTTGGTTTATGATACTCTGAATTAGGAGTAGATTGGGTGATTGGAATATTAAAGGTGAATGTGATTAAGGGGAAGGAAGAACTCAGAGGTTAGGTGCTTGTTTTTTTTTTTTTTTTTTTATTATCCAGAATGAGGTGTGCAAGGTGCTTTTTGTTCCTCACTTTGCTAATTATTTAGTTGTAAACAGATGGGTCATTTCTGTTTACCTCATTGTACATGGTTGGCAACCCTATTTGGTGCTCTACGCTAAATATGCTTAGGGGTTAAGACTAGAGAGAGGATCAGACCTCCTCTAGATAGGATTTAAGTATTGGAAAAGAAAGCAAATATGAAAAAGTGGACGTGTCAAAGGCTCAGACGGAGTAGTTGAAGTTTTTATGCTTGTTCAAGAGGGTATTGTTTGTCTATGCTTTGCAATTATGTTCATGAATTAAACGAAGGATTGTGGGGAAGACCTGCACTGGATGGTCCACAAGCTTGGATATCATCCTCACGGCCATTTCATCGTGATAAATATGGTACAATTGACAAGGCTATCCCTGTTATAAATAGAGTAGATCCGGAGCACCCGATGATGATTTAGGTCTAATTCTGTTTAATGCATGTCTCCTTTTAACCCAAACACCAAAAAGATTGTGTTTTGGTTGAGTTGGCAGCAGGTGACCAAGAAGCTCCAAAGCCTCCCTCCACCCTCACATGAATCTCCAAGATCACATATCTAATCCCTTAATCCCATGCCAACCGAAGTCCTTCCCAGAGGACTAGGACAAAACAGGAGGCCGAGATTTTCTAATCCTGTACTTGCACACTAACTAAATACTTATACTGCTCAAAGGCTCAAACTACTAAGACAGTTTAATCGAACATGAAAATTCATTGCTTTGGATTGATAAAAAGGACTAGGACATCAAAATCACTCAAGGAGAGTAGGACACCAAAAGATGCAACAGTTTAATCAGGATCCACACTTGGCCTAATTACTAAATCGAAATAACCCATGGTATGAAATAATCTCAATGTATGGCAAAATCAAGAAGACCAGAATCAGAAAATTAAAACGCCATACAAAAGCATAAACCTATTGCCGTGTCAAATCAATTGTACATAACAACTAGAAACGCACCTACATCATAAATTCAACGGCTTCGGGCAAAACCCACAATGAATTGAAGACAATGGAAATTGGGTTCCGAATAATTTTCATTAATCGCAACTTTAAGTCGGTCAAATTGCAAATACAGTGTCGTACGAGGAGAGAAGATGGTAACCTTAAAGCCCAGTCCAATGAAGATGACAAGATTTGCGACCCGTCCTGAAAGATTTTTGGAGATAGAGGTAAAAGGAAAAAGCAGCAGCAGAATTGCGTAAAAGAAACTATATGCCCCCCTCTCTCTCTTTCTTTCTCCCCGTTTCTGTGCAAATCCGTACTTTGAGAAAGTTATGCGAATGATCCTTCACAGCATGCGTTTACCCTAGACTTGGAATAGGCATGAGGGATATTCTTTCGTGCAATACCATTTTTCCATTTGTTTTTTTCCTTCTTCTTCACATCCTTCGTTTAATTCATTTTAATTTTCTTTCAAAGAAAATTAAAATGAATTAAACGAAGGATGTGAAGAATTCAAAGAAAATTCATTTTAATTTTCATTTTTAGTTGTTATGTACAATGGATTTGACACGGCAATAGGTTTATGCTTTTGTATGGCGTTTTAATTTTCTGATTCTAGTCTTCTTGATTTTGCCATACATTGAGATTATTTCATACCATGGGTTATTTCGATTTAGTAATTAGGCCAAGTGTGGATCCTGATTAAACTGTTGCATCTTTTGGTGTCCTACTCTCCTTGAGTGATTTTGATGTCCTAGTCCTGTTTTTTATCAATCCAAAGCAATGAATTTTCATGTTCGATTAAACTGTCTTAGTAGTTTGAGCCTTTGAGCGGTATAAGTATTTAGTTAGTGTGCAAGTACAGGATTAGAAAATCTCGGCCTCCTGTTTTGTCCTAGTCCTCTGGGAAGGACTTCGGTTGGCATGGGATTAAGGGATTAGATATGTGATCTTGGAGATTCATGCGAGGGTGGAGGGAGGCTTTGGAGCTTCTTGGTCACCTGCTGCAAACTCAACCAAAACACAATCACTTTGTTCGGTTCCACTTTCTGAAATAGAGTTTTGGAAAGAAAAAGAAAAACGTGTACGGATGGGCTACAGCAACAGCCTTAGTGGGCCCCTCTATTATTTTCCCCAAATTTTCGATTCCCCTTTTCAGTTTGAAATGAGATGATGACTGGGGCGAATTTCGTTTGACTGGGTGGGGTTTTGTTTGACTGATAGTGGACCCCTCCCCTTTAGCAATTAAACATTCTCTCCCACCACACACATGTAGCCACCTGTCCATGCGGTCCCCCTTTCCCCTTTCCCCTCCCTCTCTCTTCCCTGACACAACCCACTGTTGTGGCAAAAGTTGACTTGTAGGGGGCAAAAGTTTTACTGGAAACAGCTAACCGAGGGCCCACTAAGGCTGTTGCTGTAGCCCATCCGCACACGTTTTTCTTTTTCTTTCCAAAACTCTATTTCAGAAAGTGGAACCGAACAAAGTGAATCTTTTTGGTGTTTGGGTTAAAAGGGGACATGCATTAAACAGAATTAGACCTAAATCATCATTGGGTGCTCCGGATCTACTCTATTTATAACATGGATAGCCTTGTCAATTGTACCATATTTATCACGACGAAATGGCCGTGAGGATGATATCCAAGCTTGTGGACCATCCAGTGCAGGTCTTCCCCACAATCTGTCCGGTTGTTGCAAATGCTAGATGCTTCTTGATGGAGTCATCCGAGAGTTGTTATAAATGCGTCTATTTTGTTTTCTGAGAATCATATAGTTCACTTGCGTAGTTGCATGCATACAACTATACTATGAAAAACAAACACATAGCCCTCATGAGATTACGAAGCACAACTCTTTGATTCTATTTCTAAGTTCTTGATCAATTAGTAATGACTCACCAGTTACGCCATGCCCTGAAATTTCGGATGTATGTTTTCAATATTCAATCATATTAGAAGACTATTAGATAGCTTGATATACACTGTTGGGCCCATTTCCTTTTAGCTTAAGCTTTGGGAGAGTTGGTAACTTAACATGTTATCATGTTGCGAGAGGTCTTAGGTTCAAGTCTCTCTGTTTGCATTTGTCCCCCGTTTGCATTCTGTTTCTCCCCTTTGTATTCTGTTTCACCCTATCTATGAAAATTTGCATCTCCACGTGCAAGACGGGGTTGCACGTAAGGGAGGGTGTTAGATAGCTTGTTATACATTGTTGGGCCCATTTCCTAACAACTAAGCTTTTGGGAGAGTTGGTAACTTAACAAATGTATATCCCAAAGTGTGTAGCTATTACATTTGCAAGGAGGAATTATTTGTTACTTTCACGACTTGAAGCACTGAAGCATCCATTTAGTTTACCATATAATTGGGGATGTGCAAGGTGCTAATCTGTGCCTCAACTTGAAAGTTGGCCTTTTAATTAATAGCTATCTGGTCTACCACACAATGATGCAACAAACCATTATCAAACCTCAAATCTAAGAAATTTAGTCAGCTAATGCGACATCTGCTCCGTGCAATCCTGATACAGGTTTGAGAATCTGTCCGTCTCATGTTTGGATTGTCCTTCCCATCTCAATTAATTGTTTTTAGATTTTCAATATCTTTCTTTGACGTTTCTAGGACATCTTTTGAATCCTTTAGCAGGAAGCCTTCAAGAAAAAAAAAAAGTTTACTAAGAGGTTGATTACCATGAAATTTGATTTGCTTTTTTAGAAGGTTTTCATTTATCCAAAAACCTATGTTACATGGACTTGGGTTCGAGTATCGGGTGCGGGTGCGTGTCCAAGTATCAGATCTTCCTAGACTTAAATCTTAGGATACTCGGATATGTGTCCCACAACAGAGTACGGGTACGGGAACACGTCCTGAACACTTGTTTGTAGTATACATTGCATGACTAGAGCAGGTTATATATTGTAAATTATACTTAGTAATGTATTTAAACAAGAAGAGTTAAGAAAAATGTGTTTTTTCTATTCCATGTCCATGTGAAAGTCTAGAAATATCATTTTTCTAGCTAATTTGGTATTCTTTTTTGGTAAATATCATACAATTAGAGGATCCAGGACATGGGTACTTCAGCCAAAATGAAGGATCCATGTAACATAGCCAAAAACATATGGGAATAATGGGATGCTTTCATTTTTATTTATGTCCCCATTTGATCGATTATCATTGTGCTCATACTCCCTATCTCAATGCACTAATGGTAGTTGTTCTTCCTTTTGGT
Source organism: Vaccinium darrowii (assembly GCA_020921065.1). Taxonomy (NCBI): domain Eukaryota; kingdom Viridiplantae; phylum Streptophyta; class Magnoliopsida; order Ericales; family Ericaceae; genus Vaccinium; species Vaccinium darrowii. The sequence goes on from CM037156.1 coordinate 42,399,159, forward strand.
ATTTCAGATAATGCTACCACATCTTGATGGAGAACACAGTTTCAACATATCCACCAATAACCACCTTGTCTAATCTAATTGAAGGTCTCCCTGACGCAGTTGCCCTTGGGTGCCTTGCACGAGTTCCATTCTACCTTCACCCCAAGTTAGAGCTTGTATCCCATTCCTGGCGAGCTGCTGTCCGCAGCCCTGAGCTATTTAAAGCCCGAAAGGAGGTCAGTTCACCGGAGGACTTCTTATGTGTTTGTGCATTTGACCCTGAGAATCTTTGGCAGCTTTATGACCCTCTTAGAGACCATTGGATCACTCTTCCAGTTCTCCCTTCAAAAATCAGACAACTTGCCAACTTTGGAGTCGTCTCTGCAGGCGGAAAGCTTTTTGTGCTCGGAGGCGGCAGCGATGCAGTTGACCCGTCAACAGGGGACCACGATGGGATTTTTGCAACCGACGAGGTCTGGTCGTACGACCCTGTTAGCCGTCTGTGGGCCCCACGGGCTCCCATGCTTGTGCCCCGTGCCATGTTCGCGTGTTGCGTTTCTAGTGGAAAGATTGTTGTGGCTGGCGGTTTCACTAGCTTCCGGAAATCAATCTCCAAAGCAGAAATTTACGATCCCGAGAAGGATGTATGGGGTCCACTACCCGATCTTCTCTACACTCACAACACTCCGTGTTCGGGAGTGGTTATTAGGGATAAGGTGCATGTGTTGCACAAGGGTTTGTCGACTGTGCAGGTTTTGGATGGTTTGAACCACGGTTGGACGGTCCAGGACTATGGCTGGCTCCAGGGTCCAATGGCAGTTGTAAGGGAATCACTCCATGTGATGAGTCATGGAATTGTTTTCAAGCAAGATAAAGGAGCAAGGAAAGTAGTTGCTTCGGCATCGGAGTTCAGGAGGAGGATTGGATTTGCGATGATTGCGTTGGGAAACGATATTTATGTGATCGGAGGGGTGATTGGGCCAGAGCGATGGTCAGGCATCACAAAACTGTCTGATGTTAACGTTTTAACTGTTGGAACTGAGAGACCAATTTGGCGCCAAGTGGCTCCTATGACAAGATGCAATGGAACTATTCTGGGTTGTACACTGCTGAGAATTTAGGTCTTGGTTTGTTTGGGTATTGGGTTTTGTTGCTTTGTTGTAAGAATTTGTGATCTTTTTTGTAAGCTTTTGTTGCCTCCTACTTGGAAAGGGGGTAGAAATGAGCTTTTTAACCTGCTGCCTCGTGTTGTTTGTAAACCATAACCTCTGGCCTTGTGAAGCAGGCAACAATTGAATCTCCCTTACTCATGAATGTTATCTTATTTGTTTATTCCTTATGGTGGTAATGTGAAGGCAGCTTGATTTTTATCCTCTTCATTCTTTTCCTTCCATTTATGCCCAGATGCAAGTTCAACTTTTTCCTTACTGAGCCCGCGTATTTGCCATTTTTGCAGTGATATGATCTTAACACTGTTGACTCCACTGTTAAATTTGAAGGATTCCCATAATATCCATCTATTTTGTAGTATCCTTTTGGCGACATGGACACGGCCAAGTTGTAACTAGTAAGACAATGACTGCGAATTTCCTTTTTCCAACCTAATTTCCGGTGTCGCCGACGACCTAGAAAAGACTGAAATCTTCTCTTCTTCTATTATGTTATACAACTCTTAATGTTGATATAACCATTTTCTTTTTTTTGAACTGGTTATATTGACATAAGTCATATAACTGCCCTTGGTCTACATTTTGGTCGTTTTGGTTATGTTGAGACATACTTTTTCATTTTGTTCTGAAGTAAAAAATAGAAAATTTGAATATCAAACCAAGGGAAGCTTTTTTGGTTATGTTGAGACATACTTTTTCATAATTTTTTGGTTATGTTGAGACATACTTTTTCATAATTTGTGTAACTTCTGATATTTTCCGGGTAACTGAATTGCTGTTGAGAGATGGCAGTTTGATGCATGTAACAAACCAAGGGAAGCTTTTTTTTTTAAAATATCAAGCATACAATCCTCAGAGAATGGTTCGGAAACAGGAATTGTTAAGATGGCATATCCGGCAATATAAGCCTTTAATTTCTTGTTTTGGACAAACCAGCTTGCACTACCAGTAAAGTGATAAACCAAAATGGCTGCAAAATTCCAACGACTTTGGAAACCAACGGAAGCTTTATTCATTCCTACAAGCATGGGGACCAGCTCCTCATTTGTTTTTGCAGATCCTTTCCATTACCGGATAGCCATCCATTCCTCCTAAAAGCATAGCATAGGGACCTTACGGATGATAACGGGCAACGTATCTCCAACCCACAAAGTTTCGTTTAAACTTATTTGGTCCTTGTAAAGGGCACCAAGGCCAGCCCAGGGTTGAGCCTGGCAAGCCTCGAGGCTTGGGCAACTCCTGGGCTGGGGCAACAAAAACAAAAGCAAAAATTTAAGTCACATAAAAATCTAAAAATGTTCCTCAAAGTAACACAAAGCATTTGGCTGGTTTCCTTGGTCATTGGCCATTGCCGATCGAGCAAGGTTTGATTCCCCCGTCGCTCACTCTCTTCTTTTTTTGTTTACTTGCCATTGCGCTCTTTTTGTTTCTCCTTATTACTAAATTACAAAAATAAGAAAAACATTCATTTACGTACTAAATTATAAAAATTCACAATATTGAGAAGATATGTTCTTTGCATTTAAGGAGTACAACATTAACGCACAAGTGATATGTTCTTACATTTCATTATAAAAAATTATCCCCATGGTGAAAAATTGAAAAAAAAATTGAGTGATCTAACACAGTTTAATCATGTTTTTTTCACACAAATCATAGTTAAAATATGAAGCAAATTTTCATATTTTCTTTTTTTTAAAAATAGAACTTTTACATCATATCTTTTTACGATTATCGAAGTTAAAGTTGATAAAAACTTATATTCGTACTACTATGTCCCAAGAGAGATTAGCAATGATCTTAGTTGAAAATGAGGGTCAATTTCTATCAGAGGATTTTTTGAATTTTTTTACTTTTCATTCATCTCGAAACAGGTTATTCTCCTCACATATATCAACTAAAAAGCCAAAAAAACAAAAGCTAGTGGAACGGGCCCAAAGTTATTGGATAAGTAAAGTACGATGACTCTTGAAGAATTTGCTCAAAAAATGCTATGAGAAGTTGGTTTCTTCAAATCGGATCGTGCTAATCATAAAACACTATATTCGCCGTTACATTTTGATGTTGATTTTTTATGTAATTGAAGCTAAAAGCATTGTAACTTTAACTCTTCTTTTTTCTTGGTATGACTTAATTAAAAATATATATATATATGGGCAACTAAGTGAGGAATCGGACTTGGGCAACCAAAATATCAGGGCCAGCCCTCAAGGGCTCTATCTGGTTTTTGCAAAATGTGGAGTTGCAGGGAAGCTTGTCCGTTAAGGAAGGAGGTTCTCTTCGCAGCTGCAGATACGTTGGAAACAGCAATGGATAATTTGTTGATTAAAAAGCATCTTCGCGTGGCAAATCCAGGAGAATAACTTGGGTCTCGAGCAGGTATGGTACACGTGGTGCGTGGCGTCGAGCGCACATATCTGGTGAGTAAATTTGATTTGCTTTTGTGGGCCCCTTTAACCACTGTTGTCGGTTTAAATGCCAATCAATCATGCTGTTTTTATCAACAATGGGTTGCGTTATTTCGTTCAGATAAAGATCCTTTTATTCAGTTTTCTTTTGTATCTTATCCTTTTTGCTAATCTGTCACACATCATTACACCAACTTGTCTATCTTTTGAATAATAATCATCTTAGGCATGAATACGAAATTCCTACAGGGACCGACCAAGGTGCACCGATGGTGCACCGACCAGCATCGAGGACCCACTTTTGGGTCCCACACGGAAAATCCGAACCGTTAGATCATCTTAAAATCGTTTTCCGAATTTGGATGAAATGGGGTGATTTTAGATCAAGTACTTAGGGCCGTCCGATTGTCTCGATTCTCGCGTAGAGCCCCTCGGAAAACAATTTTAAAATGATCTAACAGTTCGGATATTCCGTGTGGGACCCAAAAGTGGGTCCCCGACGCCAGTCGGTGCACCATCAGTGCACCTTGGTCTGTACGAATAGAAGGGTTCGCATGAATATAGTAGTTAACTCGTAGAACAATGAAAGACTGCTTGTGATTTTTTGGCAGAACGAAAGCGATATTTTAACAGGCAGACCTACATCAATATAGCACGAGACCGAAACAATGTATTTCAGTTTCTCAGACGGGTCTCCAATGCAAAAGACTTTTGTTGGTAGTCCTCATTGAATTTTCGGCTAAAATTTAATTACTGAAAATATAAGGCCAAAAGGTTTGCCAAACATTAAGTACAACTTCTGAGGAGAAGGAAAAAAAAAGTTCAATTTACGACAAGCACCGCCTTTGTATTGGGAAAAAAATGGAAGTTTCGAGTCTTTCTCAACGAAACAATTTCTTGATCAAAGGAGTATCGAAACTTGTTGGTAAGAGCGTATTGCCAGCCCCACCACATGCCTCCATCAAAGCCATGTTACCTGCAAACGGTTTCTGGAGACTACTCATCTTGACAACAGACCAAAACGACGATCTCTGTTTTTAAGTAACATGGAAAAGAAAATTTCCGATAACTCTGCTAAACGAAACCTGAACACTAATAGGGCATTCCAAGCACCAACACTTGGCCGGCATTTCAATGGAAAGAGTTCTGCTCATGACCATCCAAGGTGTCCAAATAACAAAACTACAAATTATGACAAGCCACAGTGCATAACCAAGAACAAGAACTAGTACATACATAAGCCTTAATAACAAAACAGAGGTGCCAATACATGAAAGCGACCCTGACCCAATAAACTAGAGAAATGAAAATGAAACTCGTCAAGAACACATCTCAGCTGAGTAACGACCACCAGAAGTTCTTCCACCAGCTCTCTTTCACAAACTGCCGAGCTAAAATCAGAGGAAGAGATAACATTATTAGCAATTATTTTGATACTAAAAGGAAAATAAAGGTATGCAGAAAAATATAATGCTCCGTCAAGTCCTTACCTCATAATAGCTTGAAACGATCAACGACCTCCAAGGGCAATAGGACTTGTATGAACATTATAAAGACCGAGCAAGAAAGGGGCATTAGCATTACCAACACACAGAAACAGAACACCGAAGGCACTTAGAATTGGATAGTGCAACACAGATTACCCAAGGGAAGAAGCGACATCTAACTATACTTCCCCTTCCCACTTTCCCTTTCAAAAAACAGGAAAGATGGTCAAGGGGAAGCAACCTTCTCTCAGAGTGAAGTCATAGAAGTCAGATCTAACTACGAGATGGAAACAGAAGAAATGGTGCAACCAAAGAGTGAGAGCTGTGCGGCTGCATCAAAGAAACATGAGAGGTAGAAGAAAGCCAAGGAATTCTAGGTAGCCAATTCAGGCAAGATTAAACAAAAAGTAGACCTACATTGGATAAGTACCACACTGACTCTAGAGTCCCAAATGAAGGACAAAGATGACCATAAAAAGAACAAGACTTTAGAACAAAGTCCTACAGAAATTGATCGAGTAATCAAGTTAAGATCCTACAGGATATATACAAAGTATACGAAACTGAAACCCTAAGCCTAACGAAGGGAGGAAAATCCACCATCCTGTCAGAGTACATAAAGAGCAGGTATCATGTTTTCATTGATAAATTGAACTTTAGTTCCTGAAAAAGCCGAATAGATAATCAGTCAATTTCCTGGACCCCCAACGAAGAACTGCACTTTGAATAGCAAATTCCCATCCATTCATTTCGTCCTCCTTTTAAACACTTGGATCCAGCAGCCATCAGTGTCTGATAACCATCACTATGCCTTGTGAAAAGAGGCATCAACAGAGCACACATCACATGTCCGCATTAGATCTGGAGATTGTCAACCAACCCAGCCATTCTCATACCACCACTAACAAACCACGGGAATTAACTTATTGATAGTTGCACTGCCGGGTAATTTACTCACTCTATATACAAATCTACCACTACAAAAGCTTGGAAAATACTTCTATTTACAGGAGCCCGAAGCTCCTCGCACTTCATTCATCCTCGATGTCAAGGTTGAGAATGCGACGCAGGGTCTTAGTCGCAGAGTCATCACTGTGAAACAGATCTCCAGAAAAAGAGCTGCTACGGTCCCTCGTGGGGGAAGGGGGTGCAGACTTGGCTATGGGGTGAAAACTGATATCAGAGGCTGAAGACGAAGGCAGGTTGAGCGAGGCACTTCTTTTCGGACGGAGTGAGAACTTGGGTATGGGCAAAGAACTGGGTTCGGGAGAGTTGGAATACGCTGGTCCGGCCCAAAGCTCAGAGTAACGAAATTCACCATTAAACCCCTCTATGTTATGATCTGCTTTGACGTCAACAGAAATGGGGATAGCACCAATCGTCACGAATCTATTGGAGAGGTTAGATTCCTCAAAGTGAAGGGGATAAACAGATGGCAACGGGGTTTTTGGTGAAGCTGAATAAGAACATGCTTGCTTTGTTATAGGAGTAGTACAATCCAATAGTGGGGTTGGGAGCATACCGAAACCGGACTGGAAAGTTCGATTACGATGCTGATCAACAAGAAGAAGAGTCTCCATCAAAATCACTGAGTCAACTGGAGTTACTCACTTCGGTTAGCTTGTTTCCGACACGTTAAAATCTAAGATTCAGGACTGAAACATCTACCAAGGGCGCCAAAAACTAAAAATCACCTCTTTAGGGTCGGAAAATGGTGAAATTGAAACTGGGTTTTCTAGATCTTCTCCATAACCACCAAAACTTTAGCAGATTGACGTCGATATCAGCAAATTCAGACCATACATCACGCATGTATGTAGATCTCAAAAATAACCAGCAAAAATCTCGTCGATGTCTCCAAAGTAGTCGAGTGATTCAAGGATCTATCAACGAAGCATTTAATAGAAAACAAAACCGAATCAGTAACTTTACAATAGCACTGAATCGACGAAGACATAGAAAAATCAGAAATTTTAAACAGTGGGGTATCATTTTCTGAGAGAAAAGTTTGAGAAATTTACCTGAAAATTTTTGAATTTTGATCGCCTCAAGTGGTACTGAAGTAAGGATTTTTTCGTCTTGAGCAATTGGAAGTGAGCCTCCTGATTCCCCCACAGCGCTGATCTGAAATGGACTCTCGTACGCACGTTTAATAGAGTCATGGGAGTTTCTAGTGCCACGCACAAAGTACTCTCATTGCACCCAAAAGGAACAAATGACTTTAAATCAAAAATTTCCAAATCCGCAATGCAAAGCCTTGCAGGGAATCACGCAGGGAAGGCCCTGTGGGATTCAGTACAGATCCCGAACAGCTAATCGAACCGCTCAAGAATTTTAGAAACACATTTCGAGTGGGCCCGCTAAAAATCAGCTCCATCCGATATGTTTAGATGCTCGATCCAAACTTTCATTTTTTTTCCTCCCGTTGTAGTTGTCATCAAGATTATTCTTTTCTCCCCTCACGCCATTTCATCCTCTCCTCCCCCTTTCAAATTCAAAATCCCTTTTTGCAATCGCCACAACAATTTCTTTGTAGGTGGAAAACAATTCTCATAGACAAAATTTCAAAATTTCAATATCAAACTTTAATCTTCAAACCAAAATCTATAACCCTCATGACCAAAAACCCCATATAATTAACACCAGTACAAAATTAGGAGTAACACGCCTTATTTTTGTGTTGGTAGTAACCTGTGTTAAATCAATCTAATTCAGACAAAGTTAACCCTTGCACACATTTAAGAATTACACAAAAACTCCATTTCCATTATATGTGATTATTCATTATCCGTGTGTTTTTCTAGTACGGTATGGACGGTTATTGAATGGCGATGTTGTGTTTATATGTGATTATTCATTATCCGTGTATTTTTTAGTACGGTATGGACGGTTATTGAAGGGCGTTGTTCTGTTTTTTTATGAACGAACGTGGTAACGTTGGATCGATAAGGATTAATACGAGATTTAAATTTAATATCTTATACACAAGAATATCGTCTATTTTTCGACTTTTCCAATTGTAAATAGGACCTAAGCAAGAAATCAGATGTACAAGTAATTTCATGGCTGCATTTAGAACCACCCCACCTCAAGGGTCGTTGCGTAATCATGGACTACGTGGCGGACCCATAAAAGTCGTGCAATAGAGGTTTTTGGGCCGAAAGAACGATAAAGTTAAAAGCTAGGTTGGGTCATCTTCTTTTGTAAGGTAAACCTGTTTGTTTTTTTACAGCTCATTGTCCGGGCTCAATTTCACTGTCTATTTACAGAAGAGAGAAACTTTTTTGGCCGTGTTCGTTTCCAATTTTAGTTTTGATGACATCATTATTTTTTTTATTTATCTTTTTCTATCTCCACTCATTACACTTGATGACATCATCAAAACTAAACTAAAACTACCAAACGAATAGGGCCTTTACGGCTCATCCTAAAAGAAGCTATTTGTGGGAAGTCTCCTTTGGGAATCTCATCAACACCTCATTGCAACAATCTGGATTGATCATCTTGTAAAGCCCGCAAAATAGTGTGTATAAACAAAAAATCAGCTTGGCCATCGTTGATGAGGTGTCGATGGAGCTCCCAAAGGAGGCTTCCATAAATGACTACTCCTAAAAGGAGCCGTAAAAAAGTTTTTCTCCTTACAGAAACCCAATTAATGAGAAGCAAAGATTTGTATAAACTGACTCACAGGTCTTGACCACCATGTCAATCTTTTGGGTTAAGGTAAACTTATTTGTATTCACCTACTATCCACTGATTAAAATTTAAAGGTAAAAAGCAAAAGGATTTAAATAATTTTCCTTTCCTTTCCAAAAGAAAAGCACCAAATAACTTGAAACAAAAGGTTTTCCAAGTGGATGCTTTGCTTATTTTCGGAAAAAAGAGAAGTGGATGCTTTACTTTTTGCACGGACCCTGGATGGTGGAAGAAAAGCTTTCGTATTGGTATGGTCTATATTGTATCACTTCATGACAATGGTAATATTTTTTAGTGTTTCGTAACTTTTATAAGTATTAAAAATTCTTAACTTTAAGAAATATGATTTATAACATCTTCTCTATGATTCTTAACATTTTGATGTATCTCGTAACTTCTATACAAAAAACCGTAATCTTTTATTAGCAAGAGACAATTGATTCGTAACATTTTTAAAAATGTGTATTGTAGCCTTTCTCATTTGTATTTATTTGAAAATTACTGGAAAAGTTGTGGTGGCAAACTTTGGCCTCCATGCCATGCATGATGCTCTGTGTGACTACTAAATTTAATTTAAGTACCAAATCTATCACGATTACAACTTCAATGGTCCGAAAAATTTCCACTTTGTTCAGTGAAATTATATTTCTAATCCAAAAATGATAAAAGGTTGTTTGTGAAATAATATTGATATGTTAATTTTCAGAAAACTGAAAAAATATTTTTTTGCCACTTCATCCATTGCGGTGCATATAATATTTCCCCGTGAATTACGAAGACCGTAACAATTGCAATTTGGATTCCTTTGAAAGAAAAGGATCCTAACGAGATTCACGTGGTTATCTCAATTGTGAGCCCTCTATGATCTTTATTTGGGATCGGAACTTTTTAATTTGTCGAAAATGTTAAATAGATCATTCATGCAAAAAAAATCAAATTAATTGATATTGGTAGTCATATGGTTGAATACCATTTATTTTACGAAATGGATGGCAAAGATTATTTAGAGAATAAACTGTAAAACAAATTTGTCTCAATTATGTGTCTACCAATCTCCGGCGATCATAATTTTGTGTACTCGTAATATGCTCAATATTCTTTAAAAAATGAACGGTTCTGATCCAAAAAAAATCTCAAACGGCCCATAATTAAAGCCACGACGGGGTGTAGTGAGTAGTGACTTAAGTCACTATGAAACCCCATGTCCGGGAAAGGGGGTCTTGTTTTTTTTTCCCTTCTCTCTACATCTTGTTTATTTAAATTTTCTTATTCTCTAGTGCAAGAAAGTGAGCATCTCCGAGAGAGAGAGAGAGAGAGAGAGAGAGAGAGAGAGAGAGTTTTTAAAGCTCCTGTGTTGGAGACAAACAAGACAAATCGAATCCATTAAACAATCTGTGACATTAAGGTAAATGGAAATTAAGATATTGTTCGAACACAAATCTCGTTAAAGTCAGTGTCACTGTTACTATATAATGCTACACCTCAAGAAAGATCTTTGAACTGTAAAGTATTATTTGACACTATAATGTCTTTAAAGTAAAGTTGAATCATCATAACATCCAGTTAAGGGTATAGTTGTACCGTGGAAATGTTAATAGTACATATTTTTGGTATATGGTACACATTTTTTTTGCATGTTATACATTTTTTTGTAGTTTGTATGTTAAACTCATTCCTTCAAAACTGTCCTCCTCGGTCTTATTCCGTATCTACATTCAGAATCTAAAGGATCAATGTCAAGCATCCCGTAAAGAAGAATACTTGTATTTAAAAAAAAAAATCAACTTGACCAGACTTCCTTAAATATGATAACAACTACTACTTTGTTATTTTAAAACTATTATTATTATTATCATAAACTACGTAAAAATTGTTCTCGTATCTATCAATGTCTAATCAATTTTTTGTTTTTCACAAATGCTCTTCTAGCTAGGATGTATGGGGAGGAGCTTGACCCATTTTTAACAACATTCTTTATTTTTATTCCATTTCTTTACAACATTGACTCTCATTCATTTTAATTAAGGATTAGCATTTAGCACATAGAATCTCTTCTCATGATCTTGCTCAGTAAAAGCCAGGAGGACAGCCCATGAGTTGAGCCCATTGCTTGCCACTTCGGGCTTTCTATATAAACCCCAGACAGTCCAATGAGCCCAGTTGGCCCAATAAGGACGTTGTCTCCGACTGTGATGGGTCACCCAATTGCCTACGCATTACCAGAACCCTGATTTTTGACAGGCCCAAACCCGTTGGCAAGAAAAATGAAAAATTAATACTCCAGTACAGGTTGTAACATTAATTTTTTTTGTTGTCATTCGTTATTCCTAATCTATTATATGGGAAGGGGGGAATGAGACTTGATCCGAAAATGCAATGTGGGGCATCAAAGAGCTCTACTGCATGAGTTAACCACCACTTGCTAACATTAAGGTTTGTGTGGTGATTATACTTCAAATTTGTTAATGGTCTTGCTAAGCACCACTGCATAATTTACATAAAATGACAAACAAGTTAGAATTCCAAAACTTACCTTGCAAATATTACTGTATTTTTCTCGGATATCGACACACATTATCATTACATATATTATCCACCGCTTTAAAGGCTGTAATTACTCTCATTTATTCGGGATTAAAATATGTTAGGGCTTTGTCGGGGGAATCGTCAATAGGACATCCAAGTGGTTATTTCTTAATGAATCTTTTTAATTTCTTTCTAATCCTGTCTTATAGTAATTAATTTGACCGACAAGGACTGCTAACCTCCATGTTCTTGACAATAATTAAAGGCCACGATCATTAACACTTCTTGAGCCGTGTGTGTTATGAATGTGTTTATTCGTAATTAATACATAATTAATAGGTACTCCAATGGTGTCTTAAAAATGTATACCAAGTAAGTTAGATGTGTTGGAAATTTGGATAAATAAAATCGAAGCAATTATAGGGTCTCTCGTGATAACTAAAGGGTTTCTACTCATTAATTTTGGAGACAGGATTAATGTTGTGCAGCTTGTAACTCCTCCATGGTGTGAGATTTATAGCAGAATTCATTCTTCGAATTCAATTCAACGGTTTCGGTCTTCATCTTATGTTGGCAGCTCAAAGGCATTCTGATATTCCAGTCTTTGAGAGAGAGAGAAAGAGAGAGAGAGACACGTTCAATTCACTAAGGATGTCTTCGGAGGTATTCCGAAGGTAGTGGTCTCATTCATTTTATCTTGGGTGATAGACGCCGACGCATCTACCACCTCCACGATAGGCGACGAATCTGTTTTAAGGAGACTGTGTCTAACACAAGACTCCGTTTGTTTTTCAGAATCGGTTTTAAGGAGACTGTGTTTAACACAAGACTCGGTTTGTTTTTCAAAATACCATTTGTATTTCAATTACGTTATTTTCGTTACAATTCAATTCTTGTATTAATTTGTAATTCTATTTAGGTTATAAAGGAAATTGTTTTTTGGGATTCTGTTATTGCCGCGTATTTTTTCCAACAAGATGTACAATCATAATATATGTATATGTAATTGTGACACAATGATTCTCTCTCTCTCTCTCTCTCTCTCTCTCTCTCTCTCTCTCTCTCTCTCTCTCTCTCTCTCTCTCTCTCTCTCTCTCTCTCGTAAAGTGGTTAGTTATATTTTGCAAGCTCATGTGTTTGAAGTCCAATCGATGGAGTATTTTTTTAAACGCGATAAAGCTATAAAAGAAAAATAATTTCGCATTCGTTGCAATGCACGTATCAGATTATTAGTCTAACAAATGAACTTACGTAGTACTAGTAGATGCGAAAGAGTGTAATAAAATCTTGTGAAACCCAATCAACGACAAATAAAACTGTAATTGCAGGGAGAATTATTAATAAAATAATTAAAATATGTAACAAAATCAAGATCTTAATCATGATTTGTGATATCTCTGCGTTGAGAATTTTCCACCCTCTTCTTCTAGATGGGGTGCCCTGTGCGGGGTGCACAACACACGGGTTGTGCACAGTTGTGGGGCCCATCTCGGGTTTCGTTATTTGATCCGAATCAATTATTTTGTTCGCCTTGTCGAGTATGTATACCATACAAGAATTTAGGTTGATTGGACATTAGTAACTATTTGATCAATCATCATTTAACTTGTAGGTTTGTGAAAACCTACAACGGTTTTCTTTAACTATTTTGTTTCCGTGAAAAAAACAGTCTTAAAACATTGTTACCGATATTCGATCAACCTATGTTTTTACGTGATATAAATACTCAATGAGACGAACAAAATGAACAATTCAGATCAAACAACGGAACTTGCATTTGTGCCCCACATCAGTGCACACACCCAGCTCCCATTTGGATGTATCGATTTAAAAGTCTGGCATCTGGATTAGAGTACGCCTTTTTTTCAATGTCAAGGCAAATATGGGAATAAATAAATACTACTCCTAATATATACTTAGAAATAAGCATGAACCAACACTGATGTGAGAGAGAGAAACTAACAACGATTATATATATGAACATCACATATATAATTCCGACACAATATATGAGTAGCATATTCTTTGGATCTAGTGTCAGGACTCAGGGCAATGACTATATCATTACGTTCAATCTAAGCTCGAATAGGCAAGAATAGTTGACCCGGACCATACTATCATTGACAGCTCTACAATCACAGTCACAGCTTTAACTGATCTTATATATCTAATGCATTTGATCATTTTTCAACTACATATTACTAATTTGTAGGTAAAGTTGAGTCACTAACCTTGCAATAATAATAAATTAAGCAAAATTTGCTTGTGAAATTTTGGTTTGCTCTTAAAATAGAGATATCAATGACAAAGATATTTTGTTGTATTAAAATTCATCAATAATCGAGTACTGCTCTCCATCTTTTCAGGCTACGTCTTTAATCTTCAACTAGACTCTTTCGTGTCAAAAACTCTTCCTTAACCACTGAACATGATGGTTTTATGGATTTGACTTTGAAATCATATTTATGCAAGTTATATGTTTGTAATGGAGATCAGAAAATTAGCGATAACTCGGTCAATATTGATTGACTACACTATTTGAAACTGTTTGATTCTAAAATAGAATCAACCATTGGAGATGCAGTATGACTTGCTCTTAGGATTTTGGAATATGGAAACTCAGGGGGTAAATTTCAAGATTATGCATTTGCGTGATTTTTGAAAAAATTGGATGTATAAGTTTTGTTCACTCGTGATAGGAATATTAAATTTTAAATCTTAAAATCCCCATGGAAGATATTAAAAATAGATTTTAAAAATTAAGCAAAGTGAAATTACTTTCATAATAACATATGCTAATTACACAATTACTTCCTTTAAATTATCACCATTTTCTCTTTACCCCTTCACATAAAAAATCTTGCACCTTACCCCATAAATGTATTATTTAGTATACTCTTCCATCAAGCCCTAAATGTATTAATTAGTATACTCTTCCATCAAGATTTAAGCATTAGACTCCCATATGACTTGCACATGTGAGTAATTTATAGACAAAATATCACCTTTTTTAATATGTGACATTGCTACATATTAGCTTTTATAGCTTAGTCTTAACCTATGTATAATTTTCTTCTAATTTTTTAATACATCCACTAATTCAAGGATATACTTCTCTCCGTCAATTATTTGCCATCAGGGATCCACCAAGACTTTGTATCTAATAAGAATAATTAATGGGGAATTCTTCAATATATTAAATATGAATTGCGAAAATGATAACATTGTGAAAAGTGTAATTTTTGTCACAAATTATTCATATGTGCATGTTTTAATGAAGACTTAATTCTCAAATCTAGATAAAAGAGTGACAAAAAGGGCTAAGTGATACTAAATGACAGATTAAGGGGGCAAGGTGTAGGTTTTTGCAAGATAAAATGGGTAAAGTGAAAAAGAGTTTAGATATTTTTAGGAGGTAATCTGCAATTAACCCAAATAATTTTCTGATCAAGTTATTCAATGACTAACAAAAAGTGAAACGTGTCGTGTGAGGTGGGAAGACGTTGGGTGTGGGTGGTCCAAAGTTGGACATTAGATTATGGTAGTAATATTCATCATGATTCATGCATTTTATCATGAACAAGTTAGCTAACTAGCTATTAGGATAAACAAAAATATAAAAATAAAAATCCCTTTCAAAAGGAGTCCTATAATTGAAGGCTTTTTTTGCATTTTAGACTGCATGGAAACATCCAAGAAAGTTCCTTCTTTGTCGTGGAAGCAAATTTGGACAATTTTAAGTTGAAGATAGAAGTTAAACATAAACGTCTGCATGCGTACACAATAGGGAAAAGGATAATGTGGATAAAAAATTTAGATTTTATTGCTAGTAATTGCTCGTTACATAATTGTCAACACGCTAAATTTCAGTAAAAGATAAAATTTGAATTGTGAAAAGTATTTTCCATTATATATCCGTATGTGTATGTTTGTCCCGTCTGTTAGTTTCTCCCTCCCTCCTCCTCAATTCGTTTGTCTACTTCGTAATGTTTTTTGTCCAAAATATTTGTTTAATTTGAAAAGGTATAAAAGCTACAAATCTCCCTCTTTGACTCTTATCTTTTGAATTAAATTACAAATTTTAAAGTTGAAAGGTGGAGAAACCTTTAAAAAGTCAATGACTCAATATCTAAAAAAAGGGAGCCGTCCACTGCTCAGATGAACGTTTCAGATTTCATCTCAATTCCTTTGCATCGAAGCCAGTCCTTTGCATACAACACTGTGCACGTCAAGGTACCGCACAACACCCCGAATTCTCTAGAGAGTAGACACAAACAATTTCAGATTGCGAAATCAGAATTTACACTGTAGGAAAAAATAAAAACACCGCACTGACTGTGACTGAAACCCTGTTTATCTAACTGCAACGGATTCCCTTACCTTGGCCCTTCTCTCTCTCTCTCTCTCTCTCTCTCTCAAACCAATTCGATTCTGTGAAAAACCTCTCCCCACTCTAAGCTAAGAATATTTTGTACCCAATTCGATTCTTTCTTTCTTGCAATATTACCGCTGCTTGGGTTTCTACCAAAACTCCCAACTTCTGAAACCCACTTATATCTCTCGATCCATCAATCAAGATTTCTTCAAATTAGGGTTCCAAAATCATGAAGATTCACCCCGCGCCAAGGAAGCGAAACATCACCATTCGTTACGACGCCGCTTCCACCACCCTGTCTGAATCAACCGCACTCGCCTGCCGTCAGAAGAAACTCCGTCGACTCCCCCACATCTTCGCCAAGGTTTTAGTACTTCCTTTCCACTCAGACGCCGACGTTTCGATCCAAGAAACCCCCGATTGCTTCCGATTCGTGGTCACCACCGACGAAGATGACATCGGCGGTGACGTCAGGGCGGAAACCGTTGAGATCCACCCAGGGGTGACGAAGATCGTGATTAGAGGGAGCGAGGTTGGTGGCTTTGAAGAGGATGGCTTGGACCTTGATGTGTGGAGGTTTAGGTTGCCGGAGTCGACGGTGCCGGAGATGGCTACGGCGGCCTATGCCGGTGGCGAGCTTGTTGTCACGGTGCCGAAAGATGCCAACTTTGACGATGTTGATAGTGGAGATGATGTTTGGGGTGGTCGGCTTGTGATTGTACAGTAATTCGATACACCTCTCTCGCTCTCTCTCGCTTTGCATTTAATTTCTGTTTGTTGAAAGTTCAGATTGTGGGTTGAAGTTGATCTTGGAATGTGGTAATGAACTCTTTAATAGTTCAATGAAGAATTGAATTGAATTGTCTTTTCTGTTGCCCTTTTTTAGTAGTTGTAGCGTTGCATTTATAGTTCTGTTTTTAACAGCCCCTTCGGATTGAGGGATTCGATAAGAAAAGAAAATAGTAAAGGATTAGAGTTTGTTTCCTAATCAGTCATTTGGATTGAGTAATTTGGTGAGAAATGGGGAGAATTGTACAAAAATGATAGTTCCCCCTTTCCCAAAATCCAAATGGGCTGTAAGTTTTCTTGAATCTTGTTTAGTTTTGCTTTGAGTTTCTTTTTGTGTGTGCATTTTGCTTGAAAGATATGCACAGTGAAATGGAAGAGGAATTTAACGAAAAGGAGAGAAAAGAGGGTGAAGTAATGATCTTTGCCAATGATTTGTGTTCAATTTTACTCGAGAGCATATCTCTATTTTTCACAAAATTGTTGTTGGTTTTCCCCTTGCTTTGGGTTGGGCAGCTTTCATCTTTTCGCAAGCCCTCCTTCTAAGAGAGCACAAATGGCGAATCAGTTTGTGAACATCTAATTCAGACTTCTGTTCTCTCGATTATTCGTCTCAGTAGCAGTTTAGTGTATGTGAAAAAACAGTACTCGTAAGCGAGTTCTCATCAAATTTGTGAATGTCGCTAGGCTCGCTACGCTCTATCTGGTAATGCATGATGCATCAATGCGGAAAGTTTGCATCGAATTATGCCATTAGTATGATTTTTTTCCCATTGCCAAGTGTGTTTATGTGACTGGTTTGGAGGATTGAGTTACATGTTTTTGTCCATAAGATGACTGAAATTTGTTCTTCCATTGTATTTCTACCATCTTGGAGTTGCCATCTCCAACTCTGATGTGTGTCTCTCTTGCATACAATGTTCCTAGAAGGAGCAGTAATGATATGCTCATCGAATGGCCTATCGAGGGCCCTTACGAAAGCAGGAGCACATTAGAAATCATTTTGATGCCGTTGCACTTGATGTCTAATCCATTTTTCATTCTTCTGCATATTTTTTTACCAAGTTTAAGGTATTCTACTTCCTAGCAGTTCCACGACCTTTTACCCATCACGTGTGTATCGATTTGAAATGATGCTCATTGTTGAGTATTATTGAACATGCTGAGTCTATTAGGTCCCATTCCTTTCATCGTGTCCCTCTGATGTTCATTAAGTCCCTGTTTTGAAGTCTTTTGATAGTTGTCTCCACAGTTCCTCGAGGATATTATGTCAGTGCTGTATCTTCTGTTATTGTCGTTGGGTTTGAGTTTGTACTTCCGAATCGCCACCTTTATTTATTGAACAGGACTTCCTCGAGATGTTCATCATCAAGAATTAACTTATTAAGGTCGTAATTAGTTGCTCTTTCTTCAAAGAGTTTCTATGATTAACTGATTAGAGTACAGAAATTTTAGAGCGACGAGTTCTCGTAGACCAAGAAAAGGGTAGGATTGTTGAGATAAACGATCGCATAGGGTATGTACTCTCGTCGGATATTTACTAATGAGATTGCTAATATCGCACCCTCACTTTGTGGGATCATCGATCAGATGTTTAATAGGCACAAGAAGAATGTAACGAAACACCAATATACAGGCTAATTCAATGACAAAATCGGCTAGACAAACGTTTCCTAAGTGCTGAGTGCATAGGCTAATTCAGGCTATAATTGAAGGCTACTGCTTCTTTCCTTTTTCTAAAGTGTGAATTAGCCTTTGGTTCATTGAATTTCTCACCCATGATGGGCAATTTTAGTTGTTAATCCTGTGGACACAACATCTTTGGAAGCCATCTCCGAACAAAGATGTTCCGTCAAGTTCTGGCACACATTTTCAATAGATCTTCAAGTATGAATATTCTTCTGATTAGGGTTTTCTCTTTTTTAGGTAAGTCGGAATTGTTGATTAGGGTTTTCGCTTGTTCTTGATAGTTCCTTGGCTGAAACTCCATATGCTTGTATGCCGTGTGGATCTAGAGATGAGCTCAAAAAGAAGCGAAAACCCTTTGGGCCAGTAGAAGTTTTTCTCCGGTCATTAATTTCAAGGTCCATAATTAGTTGAAAGACACATAAGCTAGCTCGAACACCCGATTATTGAAAAACTGATTAGACTAGTCTTTCTCATACAATTACGGATGAGACTCGGTACCGCAGAAAAGTTGAAAGGAAACCTCACCATGAATAACTTTGAATTTCGATGATAGAGTTGCATAGATAAGGATTTGGTGCAAAGCTGAAATCGTGTCCGCTCTTTTTGAAATCATTCCATGGAATACTTGGTTGCTCTGTGAGCCTACCCTCAAATAATGTACTCAATGGCTATCAAAGAAATCTTAATGGGTCCCCCAATTTTCTCTACTTGTCCTACCTCAAATTGATCTATCATTGTCTCCTATTCTTTTTTATGTTTTGGAAGGTACGCGATGGACCATCACCCTTTTGTTTGCTTTATTCGTGTTCCTATCATTTGAGGTTACGATTCGTGGGTTGAATGTGATAAAAGAAGTGGGGGTACTTGAATTTGTTCTATTTCCATCTCTCTTGCCCAAGCCGAAGGTGTCCTTGACACAAAGCAACTAGATAGTGGGACCCTTTTCTTCGACAATTAGGAGTGTCCGGACCAGTTTACGCGTATTTCATCTAATTTCTTTCCTGGTCCGATCAAAGACAAACTATTCATGCCAAGAATAGAAGATTCACAAGAAAAATTATTTTCTTGTTGCCTGACCTCAAGAATCGAACACTGGTAAAAAAAAAAAAAAAAAAACTTATCAACCGAGCTGACTAAGCCTTGGAGGAAAGAACATGCAAAATGTGCTGCTTTTTATCTCGACACAAGTTTTCTCTCACCTCTCTCTCTCTCTCTCTCTCTCTCCAGACTGTACCCCTCTCTCGGGCTTTTTAAAAGCATATATACTCTCGCTTCAGAGTCCATTGGGACTCAAAATTGCTTCATTCAGAAACCGGCCCATGATTAAATCTTTCATCATCAAAGGAATCTCAAAATTGTGTAGATTGCCAAAAAGTGGGCCGGTCTTGAATTTTGGCCCATCTTTCTATCCTGTACGTGGGCGGGTACTGTATCATGTTTCCTTCTAATTTGGCTAATTTGAAAAAATTGATTTTTTTAGTTTTTTTTCGTTTTGTTCTTATTTAAAAAAAATTCGCATTTGTTAGTTTTCGGTCGATTTTTTGTGGTTTCTTGGCTTGTCGCGACGAGAGGAATCTAAAAAGTATAACATTATTAGCCAAACTTAAAATTTAATTTGTGAATACAGACGAAAAATAATCCAAAAAACTGGTTTATTTTGGTTTATTTTCGGCTTTATTCAAAAAAACTATTACTTTTGACCATAATTTTATACTCTTTGGATTCGTCTCAACGAAATAAATCTAGAAATCACAAAATCTTAACGCAAAACTAACAAATGCAAAAAAATTTTGAAAATAAAGACAAAACCAAAAAAACCAAAAAATCAATTTTTTCAAATTAGTCAAATCACCCCTAAGCTTATGTTACTGGTAATTGATATTCACACCCCCTAAATTGTTATTCACACTCCCTTTTTGTCTTTTAGTGAAATTTTTACGCTTAAAAATTTCATTAAAAGACAAAAAGGGGGTGTGAATAACAATTTGGAGAGTATGAATAACTGGGCAATTGTGTACATTTTAGCAAATAAGTAGAAGTTTTCGTTTCGATTTCTGCTGAGTCATACTAACCCTCCTTGATTTGCAGAAATGCTGATACATAGCAAAGTGCAGAGAAAAACAGGGGGAGAAAACACAAGCTACACAACGTTGATACATAATTACATATAGCAAAGTGCAAAAATTCTCAACAAAACATTGTTGTATGTGCCGTGCCCTTTGTTCCTCAAAAGGAGCTTGAGTGATACTTTTTGGTCCCATTGATCTCAACTGAAGACATAGTAACAAGAAGTACACGGCCTCGTATCAGGACTCGGGTTCTACTATGTTCTTTATATGAGCTTCTTACGAGTCTAATAAGAATGTGATTCGAATTAATCGTGTAGTTTTATAAAAAGATTAAGTCGATTGAATATCAATCATTTGAAATGCGAATCACGTCGCCCGGAAAAATTAACAAGCACAAATATCCTCTTAAGCCACCGAACCATGCGACAGAAGGCTTTCAACTACCAGACAACCTTAGATGTAAAATATGAATAAGTTACTACATTATTGTGAATGTGTGTGTGTGTGTGTGTGTGTGTGTGTGAGAGAGAGAGAGAGAGAGAGAGAGAGAGAGAGAGAGATGTTGTCGGGGGAGTGAGAAGGTAGTGTCAGGATTCAGAGAATTGCAAACACACGCTGCAAGGCTGGCTACTGGCCAATAATCCATTCCAAATCAAAGACATTTCCCTACAGGCTACAGCTAGCTACGTTTTACGATTTGTTGTCTCATGACTTCAAGACAAGAAGAAGGGAAACCTCTCTCTCAGTTCGTTGTTTGCCTCGGTACAGGACGAATTTTCTTTTCGGGTTCAGATCCTCTCCAGTCCGGGATATTCCAAATCTAAACCATAAATTGGTATAATCAATGGTTATTGCGCTCAAAAACTCTTACCACTAAGAGTTTGTGATTGGACGATCAAGATTTGGACAATCCTGTCCTCCATTTCCTTTCATTTAATTGGTTCAAGTGTCACTTGATTATTAATAAAATTATCAATTTTAAATACTTTGTTGTAGTAACAAATGACAACTTTGAGAAAGGGTGTGCCAACAACATTCAGATGAAGCCTATCCTCACCGTCATTCGATAGCACGTGTTTTGATATTCCATTATAAAGAAATAGCTAGCAACCCAATAATGTCAACACTAATTGGTTCAGTCAGTCATATGTTACATCTAGACTTTTCTAGTATGGTTGAAATAACAAAGAGTTAATTGGCTTGATGTTCACCCTCATCCATCAAGCCAACCCTTTGTACCATGCATCATCACCACCACCACCAATTTTCTCCGTATGACTACAATCCGAAAATATTTTAGTGGAAACTCAACCTTAATTTTGAAAAACTTCTATGAATCGGGTAGCTGGCTGCTAGAACATTCATACGGGATGACACCTGGCCTTCCTTAGTACTACGTAAACTAGGGCTGTCCAGCGGATCATCCGATTCGCTCAATCTGCCAAATCCATCCAATCCGATCCGTCCGCTAACCCATCCGTGAATGTTCGGTTCGGTTCCGGATTAAGAATTTCTTATCTGGCGGTTCCGGATCCGGATCAGATCTGCTCAATCCGCTCAATAATCCTTCTTTAATCTGTCAAATAAGCCCGATCCGATCCGTAACCGATCCATGAATGTTCGGTTCGATTCCGAATCTTAAAAACCATAATTCGCTCTAAGCGGATCGGATCCGGATCCAGATCCGATCTTTCCAAATCCGATCTGTGGACACCCCTATAAGCAATAGTTGGACACTTCAACGCCTCAACCTTTGCCCTAGCTGGTTAGCTTGGCCCTTTTGTGATATATATATATTGGGCAAACTATTGACCGAGCTCACTAGGTCATGAAAAAGACAAAGTAGTTCTTTGGCTTAAGCCATAATTTATGTATCATGTGCAATGAATAAGAGCATCAATATTTCATTATTTTGCTAACGACATTATAGGAATCACTCATAGCATAATATCACTGAGAACTCATAAAGAGGACAACGATGAAAAATTCTCCAGGGACCTTATAGCCAACCAGACGTTGATTTGGGGCTTCGTTCCATGATATAACATCCCTTAAGTTTCTTGATTTTTATGTGTACGAGGGCAGCTATTTCAATCATATGAGCACTGATTCATATATCTATCATTGAGCATTACACGTGTACTTTTATGAAAATGTACCTTTGAAAACCTAGGCTTCGTTTGTTTCAACGTAAAATATTTTACATCGAAACAAACGAGCCCTAATGATAAGTAGTAAATCACAACATCCCATTTCAAATAACAAAGAGGTTTTCAACAGTAAAATTTTGGAACCAAATCCTTTCCCAATTTAGGCTCCGTTTGTTTCGACGTAAAATATTTTTGCTGAAAATAAACTTTTTTACTTTCATTTTCAAGTGTTTGGTTGACACATGACAAAAGTATTTTCCATTTCTTTGGCGGTAATTTCCTCTGCTGCCATTTGTCGAACTGCTTTTACTATCCCTTTGATAACAGAGTCATTGACCATCCTCGAAATTGTTAATTGGTTGTTGATAACTTCTTGACCCTCCATTCGTATAGGAATCTGGTAAAACAACTCATCGGATAATGTCGGGCACAAATCCAAAAATGACTTACGGGCCAAATCAAAGTAAAATGTTTTACTTTGAAAAATATTTTACTACATTTTTTTGCAACCAAACATCGAAAAATTGATAAAATATTTTACTGAAAATTGTTTTACGTCCAAATAAACGGAGCCTTAATGAGACATAGTTATCATTTTTCGTGCAATATTGATAGTGAGTTCCTCCGGTCATCTTATAGGACAATAATGAGAGGAAAAAAATCAAAAGAAATAATATGGTTGTTGGATGGGTCAGAGTGTTAGGCTCCCCACCACGTGACCGACCCGACTGGGGTTGCCTTCTTCGTGGTTGGTTGGTGCGTTGGTTTCGACTAATTACTTCCAGTTTTTCCTTTTCTTTCAATTTGGACCTACACCCAAAATTTCTTCTCAAACAAACCCATCAAGAAACAGGGAATCAAATCCTCCGTTCCAAAAGTCCTTTATTCCTCTGTTTCGGTGCATTTTCGGCCATTGAATCACATGAAAATTTTAAATCAACAATTAAAACACACATAATCCAACGATCCAAAACACTTCGGCACGGAGGAATAGTACTACTCCATTTTTCTGGAACATGGGATCTCAAATGAAGAAAGAGGGGGTGAGGAAAGTTATTGTATGACAAGCATGGACAATCATTTGGATTTGGTATTCTTAGGCCCAGTTTTCCAAAAGAATCATGATATTTCAAATAAAAAAATGAAGTGGTTTCGTGTACTGTGTATCGTTTTTCGATTTTTTTCGCACCAAATTAAAGTACTCCTCGTGTACTTTAATGACTTCTCAACTACTGGGAGTCCAAGCGCAAGTAATTGAGTATTAATGTATGATAACAAAGGAGAGGCAAAACTCGAAAAATAGACAAAGCCATTCGGATGGTGGTTGACGAAGTTGCGGAGTCCTTTTCTTGACAAGCAATTAAGTTAGCACGTTATGAAAAGGTCGATAAAATAAAAGCCGTTGAACATTTATCTTATAATATACGTATATGAATCCTCATGAAAACGGATAATTCAAAATTAAACACACAATATATTAGCTCGAAACAAAGTAGACATTTTTAATGACAAAATAAAAGAAAATATATAGACAAAAAGAAAATACCTATTGGTATCAATATCGTGCTCTGGCTTCACTATGAAAAATATGAACTCTATATATCTCAAAAAAGAAGAGCATATGTCCAAAAAGATCAGTGTAGACCTATTCGTCACATAATTTTCTATAATAATGAGTATTAGTGTATTTATGCACCGGTTTAATTTTTTTTTGCCCACAGAAATTCGCCGAGAACATGCATGCAATTGTATCATCTTATATTTTTTCGAATTATTTGGTCACATTATTCCCATTGATATATGTAAATTTGTGTGTACATGACTAGTTCATAAAGCTAATGCCTAATAGAGATAAGGTAAATTTTGAACATCATGTTAAAAAAAAATTCATGGAGCCGCCACCGAAGACAGCAGGGTAAATTTTGATTGTTTTCAAGGTTTTGGTACCTAACCAACTACAATTGACGTTTTTCTTTTGATTTTATTTTTATTTTTTCTCCCCGCAGTAATATGTTATTTTTGGTAAGGATACATAAATACTTTATCTGCCAATCAAATCCAACAAAGTTTGCCAATGGGTCATTCGATTTTTGTGGTCTCAGTTTTAGCCTACCTGACACTTGAACCTTAATTAAAAGTTTACAAGGTAAATGTCATATATATATAGGGGGCGGTTCCGTTAACACAACGAATAACACAACATTTGACACAAAACTTTTTTTGTGAACCCCAAGTGAATGATCGGAGTCGTTCAATTTATTTAAAATATGTTTTTAAGATAACCTAAAAAAAATCAACTCATATGAATATCGATAAGGGCTTGGTCAGTTCATTTAGTTGATTCCTGTCAGATTCTGCAAGATAAATGTGAATGAACCGATCAAGCCTGAACCGATATCCAAATGAGTTAATTTTTTACAAGTAATCTTAAAACTATATTTTAAACAACTTGAACGGGTCCGATTGTAAGTGTGGGGTTCCGATTATTGTTGTGTCAAATGTTGTGTTATTCGTTGTGTCCATGGAACCGCCCCGATATATATATACATATATATATATGTATATATATCTATAGACTTTTGTATGAAAATAATATGCGTGTAATATTTTGCTTCAGAAAATTCAAATCTAGTTATCTCATACGAAATCCTACTTAATATAGTAATAGATATTAGTTGGGCAGTCAAGATCCAGTCAGGACTCCCTGACATAGCTTACGTCCACACCTCCCCTTTCCCAGCCATGTTGTGATGATCCGAACCGTCCAAAGTGTTTAAAACATGTTTTTAAGAATCTATGCGACGATTCGTCAAAAAAAAAAAAACTCGGAAGGGCTTGATCCGAGTAGTTTTCGATAAAACTGAGTTTTATCGAAAACTGCTCGGATCAAGCCCTTCCGAGTATTATTTGTTTTTTTTTTGACAAATCCTCACACAGACCCTTAAAAACACATTTTAAACACATCCAACGGATTGGATTCCGACCAAATGGCCGGGAGATGGGAGGTGTGGACGTAAGACTACGTCATGGAGTCCGGATAGGATCCTGACTGATTAGTTGGGTATCTTCTATTGACTTTTCTTTCTTTTTTTGGGGAAAACTTATTTAGTTCTCCTATAAAAACTTAAGTTCCCACCCTGAACTTTTAAAAACTCAACAATACCCTTATTTAATTACACAAAACACAACTTCGTATTAAACCTAATTTAATGTCGACGAACACAGTAAATTAATTGTCTACCGGGTAGATTCCGAGATATAGTAGCGAACGCGATAAATTTAAGACCATTGTAAATTATCAACAGAAAACAATGTCGACTAACATGGTAAACAAATCTTCTACCGGGTAGATTTTGAAACGTATCATTGAACATGAGAAATTTAAAAGAACGAATCCGCTATATAGTTCGACAAACATGATAAATTAATTACAACTACCGAAATCGTTAGTATAAAGGTAGTGTTGGACATAACCTACTAAAATAAAGACTTGTATAGTCCTCAAATAGGATAATGTCACACTGCACGTACGATTAGAACTCAAATAAATCAATTTGTAGCTCTCAAAATTTAGCCCAAATATATTTTCTCTAATCAAACTGGAAGTAGGCCAAAATTATATTGGAGATGATATTTATACCACTTTTTATTCGAAATGACATATTACCATCTAGTAGTGTTTATTCTACAAAGAAAGTAGAGTGAATCCTTTGCAGGTCCTCTAGATTGTGAGTATGGGAAAGGAAAAACAAGTTTTGTGTTTCTCATCAAATTTCACCAAAAATAGTGGAATTCAATGAGAGATGAAATAAACACATGTAAAAAAATTCATTCTTTCTTTTTAGTTCTCATATTTTTTTTGGGTAATTTTCATCAATTGTTAAAAAAATTCTTATTTTCTTTCATTTCCTTTTTGCCTCTCACCCCAAAGAGGTTGGTTGTTAAGACCTTTTCACATGGGGCCAATAGCCAGGAAGTACGAAAAATCATCAGTTCTAATAAGAGCATCAATATGTAAAGAGCATCCTTATCAGTCTATCCAAAATTTTCACCAAATTTAACATCAAAAACACCTTTAATAAATCAGCAAGTCACTTTATCAAAAACTCACAAAATCAGACTCTCTATTTTAACTTTACTATATTAAACTACTCCCCTCAAATCTATAAAAAAAAAAAAAAATTTCTCCCTAAAACTAATAAATCTCCCCACGTGGGGAGATGTACCCGGTACAGCAGTAAAGAAAAAGTGGACCCCCATTATTTGACCTTCCCCCCACCAGCCACCCACATGACGCCACGTGGCCCTACCCCCGCCTCCTCTCCCTCTCTCCTCCTCTCCTGTACGCACAGGATGCAGCAACCGAAAAAAAAAAAAAAAAAGGTAACTGGTGCGTGAACAGTACTGCACCAAATTTGGTGCGGTACTGTAGCAAAAATAGTTTGATGAGTGGGAATAGAGATGCTGATATTGGCTGTTTTTGGGAGTTTGGCTCCCTATTTTAACTCAAAAGTTAAAATAGGGAGGGAGATAAGGATGCCCTAAACCCCCCAAACCCACAAAAAATCAGGCTCTTTATTTTCACTCACCAAATTATTTTTGCTACAGTACCGTACCGCACCAAATTTGGTGCGGTACTGTTCACGCATCAGTGCTTCCGGTTGGTCAGCAGCAGAAGAAAGGGAGAAGGGGGGAGGAGGGCCACGTGGCAAAGGGTGTGTGGGTGGGGAGAAATGGTAATTGGCTGAGGGGCAGGGGAGGTCTACACGCGGCCACTACTTACCTTTTGTACCGTTTACTTCTCCCCAGGCGGGGAGATTAGAGAGTTGTTTTTTTTTTTTTTTTTTTAAGGTTTGAGGGAAATAGTTTAATATGGTAAAGTTAAAATAGAAAGTCTGATTTTGTGAGTTTTTGATAAAGTTACTTGTTAATTTATAAAAGGTGGTTTTGAAGTTAAATTTGGTGAAAATTTTGGTTCTCCTGATGAGGATGCTATGAGGACACGGGTTTCTCTAACTAAAATTATTACCCTCTTCGTCTCAAATTATACTAATTTAGTTCGCAAAACGATAAGTTAAAAATAATACTACATTACATTGTTTTAATGTAAAAGTTCAAACATTTTTCATGAATTAAAAGAGTTCATTAGTACGATCATTAGTAATCGTAACACTTCCCATCTTTACCGAAAATTTCCAAAGGTTCTCAGTTTTATGAAATTTTGGAATCATTGTACGTACCCTGCTAACGCAGATACATGAAACCAGCGGGACCCATCCCAAATACAAGTCCAGTCGTCATCTACAAAATCTGGTAAAATGTATTGGCATTATCATAATATATCATGTCCATTTAATTGTCCACACCTTCTTTCACTTTCCCGTTGTCGGCAATCGCAGATAAAATTGTAACCTTTTGATTCATTTATTAACAGGATGTTGCCAGCTTGACAGCTTTGCCTCTGAGTTTTCAAGCCTTGTTCTCTTTCATTTTTTACCCATTTTCAAAAATTCTTTTCAAAAAGATTTCTTCTTTTCAAAAACAATCTCTCTCTACTCATTATCTCATTATTTTATTTCTCTCTCTATCTCTCTCTAATCATTATCTCATTATTCTCATTTTTAAAAACTCAACCAAACACTATCTCAAAAACTCTTCTCAAAAAACGTCTTAACCCAATCCAACTCACCCACCCTTTTGGATGGGTAATTTGACAATTTCTATTAGATAAAATTCCTCCAATGAATTTTATGAGATACTGTAAAATTTAGTTTTAAACAAATTTAGTTTTGTTTGGAGATGTGATAAAATCACATTAATTTTTTCAATTGATAAAAATAAAAAATCTAGATTTGATAAAGGTGTTTTCCAAATGATTTTATGAGATAAAATCTAGTTTTGCTAAAATCAGTTGAAGATCCTAGATTTTATCAAAACTAGATTTTATGAGATAAAATTCATTGGAGAACAATGAGGGGATATAAAATAGAGGTGAGAATTTCCAACACGACCCGAACTCGACACGAAGTTAGCGGGGTTAAGGTCAGTTATTTCTGACACGAAACACGAATATGACACGACACGATAACCCGAAAAGTTAAATAGGTCGGATTAGGGCTGTGATAATTCTGACACAAAAACGAGATAACATAACAAACACACACACGAGAATTTATGGAAAGACGCGATAACACGACACGAACCCAAACACGAAGTTAGCGGGTTGGGGTCAGCTATTCTGATGCGAAACACGAATATGGCACGACACGATAACACGAAAAATTAAACATGTCGGGTTAAGGTTTAGAGAATTCTAACACGAACACGAGACGGACATGAACACGACAAGATGCCCACCCCTAGTATAAATGCGGATATGGTTGGAGGAGATTATTTTAGAAGTAGGCATAAATAGTTACTTGGTTTGTTTTGTAGTACTTCATCCATCCCAAATTTCTTATCCACTTAAACTATTCATGGCACATCAAAAAATTATTTATATTTTCGAATGTACGTATAGTGTTGTACTATAATAAATATGGATTTTATTTGATAGTACTTAATGAGCTTTATTTAACAAAGTTTTTAAAATTGTAAAAAACATTATATATTGAAAAAACTTTGTCATGACCATAACCCGTCCATGTAGGCATCATAACAAAGTATCAGTGAACCATCACTAAGGTCATAACATAACACTAAATACTCGTTAAGCAAATGACCAAAGGGACTTAAAAGTCAAGTAGCGAAAGTCAACCCTGTTTTAACATACAAGATTTGGCTCCACACACACGATACCACAACATCCCACTCCTCGTCCCTGGAAGGTGAAAAATAAAATAAGCCAAAGCTGGCATGAATGATTATTACACAAGCCACATGCTTTTCATGAACATTATCAAAATACACCTGCCAATTTGAGTTTCACATTATCCCAAAAGGAATTCATAATGATAAATCAATTTATAATGCACATCCTCTCCAATTTGTCGTATCACCAGGCATCTCTGGTGCAGATAAAGTACAAGAGTGCAAAATTTTTATTTTCGCTCTCTCTCTCTCTCGTATGTATCACCCATTTTCAACCCCAAACACACACACATACACACAAAAAAAAAAAAATCAAATCCAAAGATGAAAACCAAACACAAACACTTTTTTTTTATTCGTTGCGGGGACTCTTAAAACCACATTTTAAACACATTGAACGGCTCTGATCATCAAAATATGATCAGGAACTATGAGATCCATATTTTAAGCCAGTCAAAGATCCCTGACTCTATAGAGGCCCCTTTCTACGAGGGATTCCGCACTTTGCTAAAGTGCAAGACTTGCCTTTTCCGATCCGGTCATTTTTCTTCTTTTTTTTTTTTTTGGCTATTTCTCACGTAGACCCTTTAAAAGCACCTTTTAAACGCATTGGATGGTTCGGATTATGAATATGTGATAAAAAAAAGTGAAAGCGCGGACTCCGTCCGCATTTTTAAAGTGTGGACTGGATCCTGACTATATACGTGGGCAATAACTTTTAAATGGTTTGTTTGAGTAATTTATAGAAGATGAATATGAATATGCATGCTTGGTTTGTTTTGGGATGGATATAAGTAGGTTTTTTTTTTTTAAGAATAATAGACGGTTCGGATCACTTGTGTGAGACCCAAAAATGGGATTCCGAATACTCGCTGTACATTTTCTAGACATATTCATCGGTACCCACAGGTTTTTCGTTCCCTACATACTCTCCGCCCAGATTTATAATCCGGCCAATATTTCACGTACCAAGGGCCCAAGCCTCCCCGGTCTCTTTTTTTTAATTTTTTTGGGGTGTGCTTTATTGGGTACATATTCATATTTACCTTCTTGTATTTCTAGACTAACATCTCTTGTTCGTATAAGTTTTATGTATACTTGTCAACTAATTATTGAGTCAGCTTTGACTACTAGTACCATTTTACCAGTCGACTGTTTAAAATTTTGAATATTTACTACTCCCTCCGTCCCAATTTTATAGTCCCTCGTTCTATCCTAACCGGATAAAAAAACGATTATATCTTTCAATCGGTAATACATTTTATATGCAATATGGATCTTGTTTGATAGATCTTGATTTAATCTAATAAACAAAGTGTTCAAAATCACCTAAAACATTGTAGATTATAAGATATAACACTTTGAAAAGTGGCACGAACTCCCAAAAGGGACTATAAAATTGGGACGGAGGGAGTAACTTTTTTACATTTTGGAATCATAAACTTTTTGCTAAGATTTAAACCTCATTCATTCAATTCATCAAAATGTTCCATAAAAACTTGAATTACAAGTATTGAAAAATTATTGAACCAAAATTTCTTTCATCTGGTCTCCAACTTCGTTTCCTGACTCTGCCATTACCCTTCATCTGGATATATGTGTGGGCCCTTGCTATCATATCCAATATATAGCATATCTGTCTTCCATATCCCGTCAGCAAACGACCCGTTAGTTTGGTCTATTTTGTTTTCCAACTTGATGATACTGTCCTTTTTCTCTTGAATCTGGTTTGAGTAAAATTAGATTTTTTATCAAGTATTTACCAATATTTGATGAAGCAAAATTTTGCATAATTTCCTAATAAAGGAATTTCTTCAAAAGGGGCACTTATAATCACTGAAGTGAAATAGGAAATTAGCCACTTCAGAGATGGGTAAAGTTACCACTCAAGAGGGAGAAGATGAACAACACGCTTGTGTGTGGAGCCAATACACGTGTCTAATAAGTCCATACACTTGTAAGTGTTGGCGTATAAATGGGTGTAGTTCTACGGAGAATTTTTTTTGGGATGAACAAATCTACGTTGCTAAGTAGACCCGAATGCTTCACACGGGATCTAGTCATATCCGCATTTTAATTATTTTCGATTTTGTTGCATCGTCTCAATGTCGTTTTTAGAATTCGTATCTATGCTTCCTAAGTTAATTATTTATCAAAGGTAAAAAGTAATTATTCTGACCTTGTTCGTTTAGTAGTTCTAGTTCAGTTTAGTTTAGTTTTGGAAAAAAAGTGAAATGAGTGAAGAGAGATAGAGAAAGAAATGAATGTAATAATTACAAAACAAAACTAAAACAGGACTAAAACTATGAAACGAACAAAATCTCTATGATTTAGGACGTAGTCACATGGTACCCCAAGACCATAGACTAATTGGCCAGAGATAATGAGCAAAATAAGTCAAAAAAATCAATTGTGTTTTGGTGAAGATCGATGGTCCCGTCATCGTTGCTGGCACCGGTGAATGTGGCGACCACACAGCAGTAAAAGACTTTGGATGTACAGCGGTCTCTTTCCCATAAATGGGAAATCCTATCTGTATTCCCTGTCTCCTCCTTTAATTAATGGCTCAGATTTTTAAGTGTACAACTCACCTTCCAGTGAGTTACTGCAAAGGAAGCCAGGAAAATTTGGACTTTCATTTTTGCACTCTCCAACTCAAAAAAAAAAAAACTTTTTTGGCCGTAATCTGAAGTGGGGTTTGTAACTCGGTAATTCACTAATTCCTTCTGCACAGATGAGTGTGCACCGACCACGTATCGACGGTGTCGGGACGTCATTGTAGGTCCCAAACGATTGATTCGAGCCGTTCATCCTTCTCAAAAATCGAATTGGGGTGATTTTGGATCGAGCTCATACAGCCGTCCGATTGCCTCGATTCCCGCGCGGGCCCACTTGGAATTTGATTTTTGAAAAGGATGAACGACTCGGATCGATCGTTTGAAACCCACAACGGCATCTCCGACGCCATCGATACGTGGTCGGTGCACACTTATCTGTGCAAGTAGAAGGGTTCGGTTAGTAAATTGACACTAACCCCAAAAAAGCTACACATACAACATATCTCACACAACACTATCATATAATAAGTGAGTTTCACATGTGGGGTCCCACATGTGAAGCCCCACTCCTATGTGAAAGTGTTGTATGTGTAGCATCGTTGTTGATTTTATGAGATTTCCCATAATATCTTATGACAAATTCAGTCTTTCATAAAATCAACGTGCTAAAATTGATAATCCCATAAAATCTTACGAGAAACAAGACCTAAGTTCGTAATTTAAAAAGTGTGAAAATAAATTTCCTTTCCATTGATATAGAAAAAAGATGCATCCTTTGTGCAAAGTGCAGTTTTCTTGATACTAGTATATAGTAGTCTCTCTCTCTCTCTCATGTGTAGAGATTGCTCCACAGAAGTTAACAATGCAGAGCACACTAGAAAGAAGCTTCAACATTTGCTTCACAACCATCAAACTCCCATCCACCACCAATAAACTCCCACCCACCACCACCACCGCCGAATCACCCTCCTCATTCCCTCCAGAAGATCTCAGCCGTCCGTTACCCAATCCCACCACCACCTCCTCCTCCTCCTCCTCCTCCTCAATCAACCTCGTCAAGAATTTCAACTCTCTCTACGACCTCGCGTTCGATTCCACCTCCCATTCCAAATCCCTGTCCTCCTCTTCCTCCACCTCCTCCTCGGATCCCGACACCGCCGCCACTCCCGATCTCGCCGCCGCCTTCGCATCCCAACGCTTCTTCTTCTCCTCCCCCGGCCGCTCCAACTCCATTGTCGAATCCTCGTCTCCTTCCTCGTCCTCCTCGTTAACTGCTACTTCCGATCGATCCGACAAGATCATAGGCGGCGGCGTTGCCGTTCCGACATTCTCGCAGGATCCGTTTGTGGATTTCCGGCAATCGATGCAGGAGATGGTGGAGGCTCGTCGGTTGGTTGACGTCACAGCCGATTGGGACCACTTGCACGAGCTTCTCACGTGCTACCTATCTTTGAACCCGAAAAGTGCCCACAAGTTTATCGTCCGTGCTTTCTCCGACCTCCTCGTTTCTATGATGGCGGCGCAGACGACGGAGGACGGTGGCTGGGGATCTGCCAGGAAGCAGCGGAGCATGTGAGATGTGGTTGATTAATTCTGTTACTAACTGCTAATGTTGAGGTAAATTGGTGTTAACAATCACGCATTTTCCATCTAACAGAACAATAAATTTAAATTAGAACCAGTCGTTTGTACTGCCATTTATGAAGCAAACCAGTATCCTTGCTTGGAATCCCACCCGAGGCACTTAGTTTTTTACCTTCATCCTCTCTCATATTACCCAACTTACTAGTAAAATCTGCTTTAGGAACATGTTCAACCTTTTCCTCCGACAAAGCACGGGGATCAATAACGGTAAGAGAAGTTACTGAAGGAGTATGATGCTCATTTTCAAGAACAGAAATCTTCTTGGAGTGAGTTTCGGTATCAGAGCCAATAAGCGAACATTTACGTAACTATCAATTGAAACGATAGCATCATAATAGAAATTGTAGCAAGAACTACCCAACCTGCCCTTACCTTTGGACACAGTCACGAACAGGGGCGGACATAAGGGGTGCAAGCAGGGGCCCGGCCCCCGCTCACCCCCCATTATTCCAAATTTTTGGTCATGAAGTAAACAAAACGATCGCTTTTCTATGGTATTCATCTGTTCCTTTGCTCATATTTCCCTTTAACATACTCTTTAATTTGCAAAAGCTATTACCTGAAGGAGCAAAGGTTAAGGTCCTCTTGCCTTGTGTTGTTCGGATTGTTGTAATCATGACAAAGCCTACCGATTTGTACTTCTCCGTCCAGTATGCCACAGGGGGAACCACGATACCGGCCACCTGCGGGAACATTGGAAGCCGGTTCAGTGATCGCCAAGCAGACACCTCGTGAAGATAAATTTGAAGTATCGGTCAACATCAGAATGAAAATCATATTCATATCGAGCAACTCCCGATATATTTTATTTGTGGACCGAATCATTCACCTTTTACGGCTCACACTTGACTGCAATAGTCGATTCTCGAGGCTCCATTCTTTTTATTTTTTGGTTTTTCCTATTTTCTTCATTTTTTTAAAAAAATTTTTAGATTCACAATATGTAGTAGGAGTACTATTTTTTAGAATAATTATCCGTTTAGAAGATAGAAAGAGAGAGACAGAGGGACAGGAGTTCAATAGTAAAAAATTATGACTAAAATAATAAAATAAAAAGTTTACTGAAGATGAAAAAGTACAAACAGTTTTTTTTTTTTTTATATGTATTGTCTTATATAAACTTTTTCAACTTGGGTCCACAGTTTTATAATTTTCTATTCCGCTCGTCTTATAATTTTCTATTCCGCTCGTCAATATGAATGATTAATCCTAAAATTACAACGAAACCAAACAAAAAATCATGAAAAACAAAAAAAGTAATTTAAACAAAATGACAAAAGAATGGAGCCGGTCGCCTCGGCTACTCTATATCTTTCTTTTTCTTTGATGGCCAAGCTTTCTTTCTTCGTTACAAGCCGGTGGGAGAATGCAAGTTTAAGAACTACTACTTCAACTAAAAATAAGTTCACAATCACCGTAAGCCAAACTCAACGAACGGCCTCATTAAAAGGAGAAATTATCTCAACAAATGTTAGGGAAATAACACCCATAAAATTGGAATTTCTGAGGCCTCATAGTGAGATGTATGAATTGTTGCTACTCTAAAGCCTTCTTTATCGCTTGTAACTTAAAAATATTGTTCACGATCACGACACCCAATATTATTATTACCTAGTAACAGCTGCCGTTGCATATTTTTATATCCTTTTTTTTAAAAAAATCTATGGTGATGGAAAAAAGAAAAAAATAGTTTCCGTTGCCCTCTGCAATTAAGGTCCTACGGGTAGGGTAAGCAGGAAAAGACAACGAGTGAAAGAGTACACAAGAAGAAGAATTTGGGTGCCGAGCGGGTATGGATGACATAGTGCTAAGCGTGTATCTCGGTCATCTAATAGTATTTTAAACAGTCCAGATTTTAAAGAGGAGAGAGAAATAGGACAGGAGGTGAAGAATTAGGAGAAATTTGAGTCATCCAAACCATATACCGGCTCGGCATCCAAAATTTTCTCGTAAACAACAAAACCTGTGGGCCGATTGTTTCGAATCGCATACTATATGTAGTGTTTTTTCATATACTTCGAAAATTTCCTATACGTAGTGTTTTAATCTGTGATTGATCGTGCAGAATCTTTAGAAAGTACTGTAGACAATGCTTCTCAGTTTATATGGTCCAGCCAAAACTTGGATCAATAAGTAGTACTTTAATAAAGCATGCCCAAGAAAGACAAGCTCAGGGGAATCTGTCATTTTGTTTCCTTGACCTGAGAGAGGATAACACCACAAGATTTTGTAAGGTGTCAACAGCAAAAGTTGTGGATGATTTTAATTGGAGATTATATCACACAGGAATGGAGCCAAAGGAGACGGTCGCCCCTGCAAAAGGGAAAAAAGTATCTAGTATTAGAAAATAAAAAAAAATTCATATGAATTATATAGACTCGTCCCTATAAAGTATTTTAGGAAAAAAAATTGTCCTTGTGTAGTAGTGAAATTTCTAGCTCCATCCCTGATACCACATGTTATATATTTGTATGGGCTTGTTTTATGCACGGATGGAGTAACTAATATACATATAAACATGGAGTACGATATACTCCTTAAAAATACTACTACAAGTAGTATCTGTGAATATTCATACATCCATGTTTATGGCATTAACGGTGATCGGTGGGTAAAATAATCTAGTGGTTACAAGACGTGGTCCACATTATCACCAATTGTAATCTGGTGTTTAGCTGCTAAAAACATCATCATATGTGCTGGACTGTATTTGCATATAACCTACTTCCTGTAACTATCCCAGACGTGGGACTCGCTACTCAACTCGGTGACCATGTGAATAATAGTGGCGACTCGGTTTCGACTCAGTAACTCAGTTTGGGTTGCGGGCAGGGGAGGACCTAAGGGGTTGCAAGCGGGAGTCTGGGGGCTGGGCCACTCCACACCCGTCAATTATCTCAATTTTTCTACTATATTTTTTATTTTGTTTGTGAAAATTAGAAAAGATCCCCTCAAAATTGTGTTATTATAATTATATAATAATCATATTTTGTCGTTAATTTATGAATACATGTGATTTTATCCCCTCGCAAAAGAAATCTTGCGTCCACCACTGGTTGTGGGCCTTGCTGTTCTTCCTTGTTTAGTGCTACTAGGTACTCTAGGTGTGATTTCCTGTTTAGTGTTTCTTTATTTTTCGTAGTTTTAGCTGGCATCCTTCTCGCCGACTCGCCGTGGTCACGTGGATAACATTCATGGGTGCGAGGGTTCGCTGACTTTGTCCGAGGCCTTTGAACCACCATTGTTGTCACGAAGGAAAAATGCGAACCCAAACAGCACAGCTGCACAGGGTGAGTTTATTTTTAACACCAATGGCGCAGTAAAACAGCAGTCACCGGGCCAGCCACCGGTGGAGGACTTATCGGTCAAAAACTGGGAGATCATAGAAAGATTGGACAGGTTACCAGACGATTTAAGGAAAGCTTTGGTCGTTGCGCGATGGCCTAAAGCTTGTTAGAAGTTTGAACTACAAGGGATTGAGGTGGCAATAAAGCTTTCTACAAGTTTGAACCTTCAAAGGGGATTGAAGTGGCAATAGATGCATCTTCACCGCGATGCACCCTCTTAGTTCCACAATCTCTGATTGCAGGTTCAGACAATTAGCGTAACTTACCGTGAAACCCTAGACACCTAGATGTAACTTAAGAATTCATCTGCGACTCCAGGACAGGTCAATACAAGCAAATCGCACATATTAGCATCTATAAGGAGACCAAAAACAAGTTCGGAAAACAAGCCTTTTCGTGACCAGAAGGGTAGCAAATGAAACATTACACAGATCAGCAATTGTGTACGTAACTAAATAAATTGCGAAAGAAACACCACCCCCAACCAGCACAAGCAAGGGCGGGCAGAAAAAATTGCATGGTGGAAATCCAGGTGAAAGCACAAAAACTTGAGAGTTCCGAAATCCATTGCAACCAAAAGAGTTCCAGAAACAAACTCCGTTAATATTAATCCCCATAAACTAGAAGACTACCCAAGTAAACCAGAAGTCATAATAATGCGCAGAGACCAACATAAAGATAAGTAGCAGAAAACTTCAAAATGGTGCAAAAATGACCAGCAAAAGATAACATGGTAAAGGTCGTTCAACAAAACTAGCTGCAGGAACCATAGCAAACAGAGAAGCAAATTTATCGCTTCTTGGAGACACCGACAGTCTTTCCTCTGCGGCCAGTGGTCTTGGTATGCTGTCCACGCACTCTAAGACCCCAGTAGTGACGGAGCCCGCGATGGTTCCTACACAGATGTCGAACAACAAACAATGAAGAGCTTGTGCAAGCAAAATGTGGACTTCAGCAGTGGACTTTCATCATTTTTAAAACACACGGAAACTGAAAGAAACCAAAGTTTCACTCCTGATATTATGCTAAAGGATTACCTGATCTTCTTCAGTCGCTCCAAGTCATCCCTGAGCTTCATGTCCAGAGCATTGGATGTCACCTGAGAGTACTTGCCGTCCTTATAATCCTTCTTTCTGTTCAAAAACCAGTCAGGGATTTTGAACTGGCGAGGATTTGCAACAATTGTCATCAGATTATCAATTTCCTGGTTTGAGAGTTCACCAGCCCTGCAAAGTTCATTCAAAACAAACTTCAGCATATTAGGACACATAATTAAGCGCCAAATTTAGAAATCTCAAGGAACAAATTAATATAATACTTCCCATCTCTATAAAGAAAAGCAAGCAAATAGATCCACCATCTTTGTCCCTAAAATACTAGAGTGGGATAACAAAACAACCAAATAGGCAACGGTTTGGTAGTTATGTGGAATATCTAAGGAAAAATAAAAGTTATGGGGAAGGATGCATTAGCTCATAAGTTTGGTTTATACCTTCTGAAAGAACACAAGACCGCAAGAGTATCTTAGAACAGGATTCAGTCTTTAACAGCTACATCCCGTCAATTTGAAGGCCGTCAGACTTGATTTGCAAAAAGACACCATTTCATTCAAGGAAATGGAGGTTGGGAGCATGAGTAATTGTAACAACTAAAGTTACAGCTCAAAATTAGGCTGGTAAAAGAGTCCTTTTCGAGATTGTTCGAAAAAAATGAAAATTTTAAACTAAGCTTGAACAATTTTCAAAGTTTGTTTAGTTGTCCAACCCGACTCGAACCAAATGTTACTCGACTCATTCACCTTTTGATGTGTGAAAAATTCAAGCTACTTGAGATCATTCACCTTTTGATGCGTGAAAAATTCAAGCTACTTGAGATCAGCTCGCGATCGTCTTACATAAAGCTCGCTTGAGATCGGTCTCAACTTATAAAAAAATCAAACTTGAACACAACTTTAAAGCTTGTTGAGATTTTAAACCACGGTGAACAATAACTGTTCAGCTCATTCGGATCATTTAATAGTCCCACACAAAAGTGATGCTAGTCCCTAGGGTGTTGTCAACCTTGTTATGAGTTTAAGCCCTCCTATTCAATTCCATATGGTCTACTGTGCATATCAGAGAAATTTTCCATTTACATTTGACAAAAGAAAACAATAATAATAAGTGAAAACTAACATCCAGAAACAACTACAACGAGAATGAATTATCTACCAATTCATAACCCAGTATCTGACAGTTAAATTGCTATTTCCATTCTGACTCCAGAGTTATGTGCTTTACTGTTCCAAATACTCCCTGGGTCTAAAAGACTCTACAGCCCCTTTGGATTATGAGAGGGGTGTTAAGAAAGGGGAAGGAGTCAATCAGAAAATATCATTTTTGTACTTTCCTCTCAATTCTCACCAAATTACTCAATCCAAATGAGTAATTTGGCAAGAAACTCTAAACCATCCTTTTCTTTAATTATCAAATCCCTCAATCCAAAGGAGCTGTACACTCACTTCCTAAATCGTCAGTTCTCCCCCCTTTACATATTACTACACAACATGTACAACTAGATGCACCAGAGCAAAACAAAACGAAAAGGGAGACACTATCAAACTACTAATTACAGATGCCGCAAGTATACAACATTCTGTTATCACTACAATCACAATCACGTGCGAAATTTCAACAGAAAACTGTGAACCATGTATTAGACTGTTGAATAAACATCCATTTACGAAACAGTTAACTATGAATCTGGAAGGTGAAGCGGAATAAGAAAAACCTCTTGTTCATGTCGACATCGGCTTTCTTGCAAACGATGTTGGCAAAACGACGGCCGATACCCTTGATCGAGGTCAGCGCAAACATGATCTTCTGTTTTCCATCGACGTTCGTGTTCTGCACACGAAGAATGTGCTGGAACTCTTCATTCGCTACCAGCGACTGTAGAACCGAGCAACAGTGAAACAGATCAGTGGAAAATGAATGTGTGTATGTATATTCAGAGAGAGAGAGAGAGGCGAATTGAAATGCTCACCATGGCTAGGGTTTCAGATCAGGTTCTTCTTGCTAGGTGCTTGTGAGTGCGGCTGGCCACAGAGAGAAGCGCGAAAACCCTAAACGACGATGGTAGTTGTAATTCACTCTCTCGCTTTAAAAAGAGGCAAGGGTTAAGTAGTCCGTATTAGGTTTTCCACACTTTTTAGTTGTCCAAAATACCCCTAGTAAATTAGTTAAATGGCCATGAAGCTACTCTTGGTCTTGGGCAGCCAATTTGTTTGTGGGATATGTTTCCAAAGGGGAAGAGATATAATAAGGGAGATACTTGAGGTTCTCGTAGTGAGCTAAGTGACTATATCCCGTAGTGATTTTAATTGTGAGTCCTCTAAAATTTCCATTTTGGATCGAAATTATTCATTTTTTGACGAATGTTGAGCACATAATAAGTACAAAAAATTATGATCATTGAAGATTGATAGACATACAATTAAGACAATTTGTCTTAGAGTGTATTGTTCAAATGATATTGGCCATCCCTACAAATTGTATCCCGACATATAGTCATTGATATTCAATCAATTTGATTTTTTACATGAATGATCTACTCAACATTCTCGACAAATTTTACGGTTCCAATCCCAAATATATATTATGGAGGGGGCCACAATTAAAGTCACTACGGTGATATAGTGACTTGAGTTACTACGAGTACCCCAAATCTAATGTGAGATAAAGAGGTGGATACAATTGGAAGAGTATTATTTTAGAATGTGAGATTAAAAGTTACTATTTGATTTGTTTGTTGTTGTACATACCCCCCTCTAAGGGAATACATATATTCAAGTCAAATTATATAAGGAAACTAAACTTTAAACAAACGCCAGATATACTCAACCCGAATATGTATATCTGACCTCTTCCCATATCTCCCTCTTATATCCCTTTGCCAAACAAGGCGATGGATCACTTGCTGATAGGATATGTTTGCTAACCGGATATTTCTTCAGGAACGTAGCATATGGGCAAATTTAACGGGAGATGCCTTATAAGGGGGGCATTAGTTAAAGCCAATATGCAAAAATCCGACCGAATGAACATAGTATATGGGCAAATATAACGGGAGATGCGTTATAAGGGGCATTAGTTATAGCCAATATGCGAAAATCCGACTAAATGTTTGTTCTCGACTTCTCGTTGGTTCACAAAGAAAGGCTTATTAGGCTTTTCGTTATTATAGTTATGTAGGATTTAATTTGGTCGTCGGATAAATTTGACACGCTTATGATAAATAGCACCTGTATATTGATGGAGTAACAATCTTTCGACTGATTTACAATACTCATATTTGACATCGACATACTGCATATGCACCATTTCTTTTTTATGATTAACACGCCTCTCTCTTTTGAGAAGACAATTAGCAGGCCATGATGAAGCAATAAATGACAATTTATTAAGCTAAATTTGGCTCAAGAAATGGCAAAACTAGTTCATTACTATAGACTTAACCAGATATTCTGCACATTTTTGGGAACCCCTGTAAAAAAGATGACTTTGACTTTTTAAAGAAATGGTACGCCATTTGAGATGCTCTAAGAAAATACAATAAGTTACAATCCTTCACCGTCTTCATATCTGAGAAGCTTATACACAATATTGCCAAAAAGAAGAAAAAGATAATTACAAGACTAGCTATCATCAGTTCTGAGTTTGGACCGCCTCATAATGATGCATGACGAGCTTCACCAGCAGCATCCTAGTCAAGAAGATTGAACACTCCATGCGCGCAGCAAACTGTTCCTGTGTTTTTCTACATGCCACTGAAATTAGATGCAACAGACCCTACTGCAGGGAGATAAAGGAAACAATTATTAGGAAATGTGTGTGTTTGTATGTCAAAAAAAACACAAGTTTCTCTATTTTCTCTTCACACAACATAGCAACGAGTTAACTTTGGAAAGTTATGCTTTGCAAATTTCACTGCAAAATGATGAATACAGGCAGATGGATCTCCGGAAAAAAGAAAATCCCATGTCCAAATAGAATCATCTAGGACATGCAGCTTTTTGGCTAAAATAAAAACTCAAAAGGCCAGCTAGCATTTGCAGTAAGATACAACCGAAAACAAGTTCAACCCTACAATTGAACCTTTTGCATCTACAATGTAAATTACTCTGTTACTGGGTTGCATGGATGGAAAGACAAGTACTAAACCCATCAATAAGCAAGGATAGAAGGAATGACGAGGTCGCGGAAAGATAAAACAAAACAGGCACGGAAGTTAATGTGAATATAGAATGTGCAATGAGTAATTCATGACTTTCCCCATGGACAAGGCAAGAAAAGCATAGTAGATGGCACAAAGCTACACCAGGAAGGAGGAAATACATTCGAGCTCAAGGCATCAACGGATGAGGGGGAAATGAAATGGGACAATGAAATCAATTCAAGCAAAATACCAGTTATTTTGAATAAACTATATGGCCAAATGTTGTGGAATGGAAAAACAAGCCGTGTTACCAAGTAATTTTTGCACCATTTTACTATAGAGAATAAAATAAGCACGAGAACAAAACCTCTACATGAAGTTCAGGAAAAACATAAACAAGAAAAGAAATACGGAGCAAGGATGACTACATAAAGATATTAAATGCTACCAAAGACCATTAAGGAAAAGATAAAGGAAAGAGAATGCAAAACATACCTCAAAAAACTTCCCTTCTGGCCTTTCAAATTCAAATAATCACATCTCTCAAAGAAGGTTGCAACAAATTATTAGTCAGATCATTGGAACTTGAGGTGTCTCTCTTCTTGCTAGCCTTCTGCGAACTGATTCCAAAATATTATAAAAAAAAGAAAAGAAAAGAGTTATTTACAATTTTCCCAATCTCCAAAAAGATGCAGATTCTCCATTAGATTATGGCCTTCAAACAGCAACAACAAGCAAGCTCGCTTCTACATCAAGCTACATGAAGTCAGCAAAGTTTACCACTCTTCAACAATCTATGACATTCTACCTGCAATACATTAGATTGCGGAGTTAACAGAGCAAACTGTGGAGATTAAACAAGTGTCAGACTAAAAGGTACCACAAATGATGGGGGAAAAAAAAAAAGAAGGAACAAATTGGCTACTACAAGATATCATTTTCATAGAAATGATAATATCTCTAGTGGA
Source organism: Vaccinium darrowii (assembly GCA_020921065.1). NCBI lineage: Eukaryota > Viridiplantae > Streptophyta > Magnoliopsida > Ericales > Ericaceae > Vaccinium > Vaccinium darrowii. Next base: position 42,442,016 of record CM037156.1, read on the forward strand.
ATGCTACGAAAAAAATTCAACCATGACGACCTGGTCATCATGCCAAATAGCAAATCCTCTCTTTATGCAAACAAAGATCCAACAAGTCACCGCTAAGAAGTGATTTCTAACTGAACACCAATTTCACATAAACAAGCTATATTACCTCAATCTGCCGCAACTTTACAATGGTGTCAGTAGATGTTTCTATAGGCAAACTTGTGTCTGTGTCTGTGTCTGTGTGTGCACGCAACAATCACATATGTTTACATACATAAATATAAACACATGCACGCGCACACAGGTATATAAATATATACAGAGAGAGAGAGAGAGAGAGAGAGAGAGAGAGAGAGAGAGAGAGAGAGAGACTAAAGGGCCTGTTCTAGTAGTAGAATCACCTCATGAAAATCAGATGCATTACCACTCCGAGAGGTACAGAGCGAGTTAGACCAGGATGATGTGGCCTACCTGACATCCAGACTCAGATTCCTTGGAACAGTTGGCGCTTCTTTGAGGCCTGTTGGGAACAGAATCCACACCAAGGGAACAGGAATCAGTATGACAGGCATTGAGTTCTTCTTTCGGTTCATGGATATCTTTCACAGTAACCACACAAGGAGTCTGGTCCACCCCAACACCACGATTCGAGGCTTCTATCGTATTTACGGCAGAAGAAACATTTTCATCAACACCCAAGTGACACTCAGAGGACTTGCAAAGTCCATTACTAGTATGAGATGGTTGGAACCCAGGTTCATTAGAATCATCAAAAGCCCCACCAAGAGGACAGCAGTTACTCTGAACTGAAGCAACTATTACAGGTTCATGAATTTGGGCAACATCCTGTTTCGAATGAGATAGTGTAGCATCCTGAGGTTGAGTCATAAAGTCAGCAGAAAGGTGTACAGCTTTAACTTCTCCATTTAGCTCATAATCAGCACCTTCCTTAACTTTACCATCAGGAGATCCCTCCAATTTTGTTGCATCAGATGCGATCTCGGAAACATGAGATAACTCGTGAGCATTTTGTTGTTTATTCATTTCCTGCACAGTACGTTGTCCATCAAGTTCAAGAGAATCTCCGCCAGAAGCCTCTGAATCTTTAATTTGTTTGTTTTCACACTCCTGATTATCATGGATCACAATTGATTGAACAAGAGTTTTTTCAGTGGCAATAGAGGCTTGAAAATTCGCCATCTCGCTAGTTACATCAGATGCATCATATTCAGATGCAGCTATGTCGCTGCCTCCATGAGCACATGAAGTTTGATGCTCGGTTCTGCGTTCTGTGGGGCTTGTACCTAAAATGCAAACATAGAATCTGAAAATCCTAGAGAGAGAAATTGAGGAAGGCATGTCCTATAAGCATTCATGAAATACCTGTGGTGGAAATGAGACTCTCTCCACCAAATTTCTTCCTCAATAAAGGTTTCTCTAACATATTTACACCAGGGAACACTATCATATTCATGTGTTCCATTCCTTTCTTGTTTGATCCTTCAAGGGGCACGAAACCAAAAACAGAAGTCCATGTTTGTAGCATTTCAGAGATTGCAGGTATAACCAGTTTCTCAACATTAAGAGAGCGGAGAGCCTGGACAATTGTGTCAGAAATGGTTTAGCATCAAAAGACAAGGAAGTGAACAAATAAAAATGCACATTTAAGTCACTTTAGTCCTTATTGTGTTCCCCAAAACACACAATGAAAGTAACAAGATCTGAAGTATGGTTCACAAATCATAACATACCGATTCAATTGCATCTAGTAGCCGACGACACATCCCTTGACGCCTATAAATATGCCGCGTCCCAATGAATGGCATCTCGGCTAAATGATTACCATGAATCCTATTCATCAAGAAGTAAAAATTATAACTCCAGTAATTATTAGCAGTGATATCCTTAAAGAAAACAGATATTCACTTATAACTGCAAAGGTATTACTCCATGCACTAGCAACGGGAGAATCATCACAGAAGCCAATTGAATCAAATAACTCATTCGGCAACTTAACACACAACAAGGATGAGAGAATTCATTTAGATATTGAGGAAACCACAGTGAGATCCTCATTTAGGCATTTTCACGCAAATACTCTAATGTTGTACATTCTGTTTCCATTTTCATCTTGCATAAAGGAAGATAAAAAAATTAATAAAAGAAAAGTAGCATTCTCAAATATTTCCAAAATTGAATTCTCAAGAATGAAAACCATAAGATGGAAAGTACAACAAACAATCAAATATACCCCAGAAGAAAACATGGGGCTGATAGATCACTATGTTCACTTCACATTTCTAAAAAGAATTTCAAAAAGATTCTTTCCCCATCTCTCATCTCTCCAATCATTACATTTCTAAAAAGAATTTCAAAAAGATTTTTTCCCCATCTCTCATCTCTCCAATCATTAATCACATTTCTCTATCTACTCTTACCCCTCTTTCCAATCATTATTCTCATTTCTCTCTATATATCTCTCCAATTATTACACCTTACTTTTTCAAAAACCATCCAAACACTATCTCAAAAATATTTCTCTAAATATTCTTCTCAAAACTCTCAACCAAACACAGCGATTATATTTTGGATGCGCTGAAAAATGAAATATGCTTATAAAAGATTCTTACGTCAGGAAAGAAGAATAAGAACGAATTAGCAGCAAAATTCTGGAATTTCAAGCAGAAAACTTCCTTTCTCTATCATAGTTGGTACTTTTGGCTAATGAAGGACTCTAATTGTACTTCATGACCGCATACGTAAAAGATACCCATCAACCTAGAGACTTCACTTTCATCAGATGCAAGCACCCCACCAAGCTACTTGTACAAATGATTTGAAACTTGAAAATCAAATTTTTAAGTTCGATTGCAGGACATGTGCCCTTTTTCCAAGGCACTTGAAAAAAAAAATTTTAAAAAAAACTTTTTGAAATAATTACTTATGGCCTCGATTTTCAACCCATTATCCCCCTTCTGTGTCCATCTTTTCTGAAGTTATAAAGGAAGCATACGGTCAAGGAGGGGCAGAAATGGCTCAGGTTTGAGGCAGGGGCAACGGAGACTTAGAGTCGAGGGATGGAGTTAGGGAGGCATCCCCCATCCAATACCCCACCCGTTGCCATCCCTACATAGTATGATGAAATGCTACCAATAATGAAAATTGTCCTACGAAAATCAGTATTAAAAAACGGTTAGTTTAACTAGTGAAATTACTGTGGGAAATATCTAATAAGATATAAAGGAAACAATGTCTATATTTTACTTTCTATATATCTTTGTACAGATATGTACCCGACCGGTGGTATGACTTCCGTCATGATAAGCCTACTTACATCATGTGAAGCTTAAAGTTTTCTATGGTAGACTATTGGTAGTCCATAGACACAATTTCATAGTTAAAACATAGTTGTCAAGGGCGAGAGGCACACCGAGACGCAAAATCCTGTCAGTGCCTAGGCTCAAGGCTCAAGGCGAGGTGCACCTATGCGGAAAAAAATAGGAAAAATACCATACATGAAGACTTCGAATAATAAAACACTAAGCCAATGATTTTTATAGAGCATACAATCCAAAAGATACCCAAAACATCTACCAAATGGTCAAATAGGATTCTCGCATAGAGAAGAACTAAAACGTCAAAATCAACAAAACAAAGCACTCTTTAATAATGAACTGTTGAATATCAATAAGAGAGAGGAGAGGACGTCAACTGATCGAGAGGAGAGATGAGCTAAGATGATCGAAAGAGAAGTCCCTAAAGCGAGAGGTTGACTTGTCTAGAGACCAGAGAACTAAATCGACTGGAAAGAGTAAGGAAATGACACCTAACCTAGCTTTGATCCACGGTTGTGATTACAACTGAAAAGGCGTGCCTTTTCACGCCTTGAGCCTTTGCACCTTTATCAACTGAACATGACTTGGTTGCGCATCTTTGAAGTCGCATCACCTCTGCTCGTGCAAGGCGCGAGGGGTGCGCCTCTCGCCTAGGCGCACCTTTGACAACTATGGCTTAAAGACAAACTTAAATGGTGTATTATCAAAAAATGACCATACTCATAAATGCTTCTTCATTTTTCTTTTTGTTTCCTGTTCTTGTTTATCTGTATGAGACATGAATGGAAACATCTTATAGGTTTCCCGAAAGCCAATGCTTTTTATCATGCCATCATGCATGCAATGTTCGATGTCTTCTTGTCACAAATTCTTTGCATTCTCTCAAATATAGGCTTCACACCTATATCTAAAGATTATGAACCCTCTTGCAATACACCATATGATTAGGGAATCTGAAAAACATAAGTGAGACATGATTCCTATTTTGATATGCAAACTCCAATGGCATACTAATCAATACAACGTTTCAGAACTAATTCATTTCTCTTTCAAACAATAAAAGTAAGTTTAAGGCAGAATGTAAGACAAAACTTCCAATCTATATCGTTTGGAAAAGGATTGCTTATAATGAAGCTTTAATTGTGAATGCTTCTATTTAATGTAACTTAGAGTTTGGATGCAAAGAACAGAAATAAAATTTACTGCTACCGCTTTTGCTCTTTTTTTTTTTTGACTGGAAGGAAATGTTGCAAGGAGTGTTATGTGACTTATGTCTAATTCGTTTGGACTCCATTTGCTCCATGAAGATGATGGAAGGGAAAACTGCAGCTTGACTCGACTCCTTTTGGTTTAGGAATTCACAAATTTGAATCAGTAACTACAGGTCCCACTCCAATGTATTTATCCATATTGAGAGAATACTACTGTACACAGACTTGACAAAAAATAATCATATCGTTCACAGTTAAATTTATATCGTGGGAAAAATTGATGTTTATACAACATACAGTCAAAAAAAGCATTTGACTCCTCTTCTAGAAGATGTAAACAGAAAATTCATTGAATAACGGCAAAGGTCAAAACCAATGAACCGTGCATAAATCAAGTGTCTGATGGGAAGGATTGGAAATACCAACACAGTCCATATGTCAATTATCCTACAAAAGCAAATAAAAAACTTGGCATAACTGCTTGCTACAAGCCCGGAAAAAGAAGGAATGTGCATTATGTAGTCTGACAGGCAGAAGGTAAAAAAAAAAAACTGTTAGATCCTTTATGGACATGAATCCAATTACCCAACACAAGTTGGATTGTGCTGAGATATTTATGCTAGTCAGAGGAGTTAACGCTAGGGATTACGCTCTCTCACTCATTCACTCTAACAGCTTCCATAGAATGACCATGGCATGCAAACAACTCAATGAGCTACCTATCTGAGACCACCTTCCTCATGGTAACATGACTCAAGTACCATACATTTAGAAACAAACACAATTTTTATTATTGTATTGAGGTAAATGCAAATTAGGAAGGTGTGGGACTGAGAATAGAAGATCACGTGATTTCACATTTGATTAAGTAATAGTAAAATATCTTTCGTTACTGCATCCGTCCTAAAGAATTTCCAGTATCTTTAGGCCATAGCTTCTTAGTTCTTGAGGAGTAACAGGAAAAATACTCTTATTCTCATGGAAGTATGCAACATTCCAGATACAATAAAAACTCTAGAAAAGTAACAAGATAAAGAAAAACATAATCAAATAATTAGCACCTCCTCCAGAGGAATCACAAACTCAATTAGTCTAAGTTGTAGATTTAAATTTAAGCATCACTAAAAACGAACTCCAACTCCAAACAACCATACCCTTAGCTAGTCCAGCTTCAACAAATCTCAATCCCTCTAATCTTCTTAAGAGGAGTCAATGGGGAAATGGCTAGCCTTGCCATTGTCTGACTGATATATACTATCATCATATTCAAGTTTTAATCGGGGAAAAAAGGGACAACACAGCAAGAATTAGAACCATACATGTGTCAACACATAAGTAGTGCATAATGAGAAGAATATGATGTAAAAATATGTATAGCTCCCCAAACACAACTTAAGAAGAGTTTGGGCCGTAAACCTTGTCGCTAACTTTTGTTCTGTGCTGATCGCAACTAGCATACATAATAAAGATTCGCGCCTGTTTTTAACTTCTACATCCACAAAACAGTTGAAATGCATGGCCAACAACGTAGTTGTATTCCATCAACCGAAATCTAGTATTTAAACAGTATTTGTGCCTCATCATCCTAGCTGCGACAAAATTGATAACAATGCAGGCAGAAAAAGACCTTATGGGTGCTGCTGAGATAATTTCGTCACCCCTCTCCAAAATAGCAGTGAAGAAACCAGTGTAGTTCAGCCGAGTAAAATTGGACCTGGGATCATATCCATAAAGAGACAAGAAGAGTATTAGTATTAGGTCATTAAACATCTGTACGAATATAGAAAAGAGGATGGCCACTTGGTCCCCTCTATTCGATGTCGTGTCAGTATTGGACTGCACCAATATTGTCCTCAAACAATGCTACTATAAAAAATGCTAATCACGTCTATTTTCATGATTTAAAGGGCAAATATGACAGCACACAATTTCAGAAAAATTCCACATCTTGAAAAAAGGAATAAACCAGGAACTGATACAGGTTTTGGAACTATTATCAGTTGCTAGCACAATATTCAGTTGGCACAAGAAACCTTTCTAATGACTATCAAACTCTTGCAACAAACTACAACTTTAAGGTAAATTATGGCCAAACAACAATATTACCAAAATTTATTCACATTCACAACTGTCTGTCTTTATAAGTCTAGTTATAGAGTTTCATATGCATGCAAGGCGCGTGCACCTCACATCGCTCTCTAGTAACTGACAATTTTGCTCATCTGCAACACAAATGCAGTACCTTTCAGCCAAGACATAGTTAAGATTGCTTACCCACAACTATAGACAACATTACGAATCATGTCGATCCCACTTCTCTGGTCAACAATTGGCAAAAAACACTCGTCCAAAATAGATGATGCAACAGCTAACTTGGAGTTGCATTCAACTTTTGAAGGAACACTACTAAGAGATGTATGTGGGCTGACATCAAAACGTTGACAAAGAGTCCAAGAATATCCTTCTTCCAGTTGATTTTGAACCCCAAGAAGCACCTGTAGTCGCTCAAAGACCTGTTGACCAAGTATTATGTTTATTCAGCACCAATCTACCATTGAATAGAGAACACACTAGGTACAAAACTGGAGTCATATAGCATGAGTCCTATTAGTGGGGATAGAATAGCTCAGAAAAGGAAAACACAAATTGGTTAACAATTTTTTGACAAAAAAGGAACAAGATATGGTGCTGAAAAGGAGATACGGTGCCAAAAAGGTTACCGTCAAGATATGGTGCCAAAAAGTTAGTATAAGGTGCCAACATTGCTGGTCATGTATACTCACCTTAGGTCTAGACTGTCTAGTAGCATATTAATGCTTCAAAACGGCAGCAATGGCTATGCTGTAATCAGTATTTTTAAAGTCATGGATCATGCAAATACTTATTTTGTTTGTACATCAAGCAAACCATTATTAGTGCTCCTTCTGCAACAGATGACTTATCAAGTTGGATTAATTGCACCCAAATTCGATTACTCAAACTGCACCAAGAAGATAAATACTGTAATAGTGTCAAAATGGAGGAAGCACAAAACAGTGATTTCTTTGGAATTCATTTGCCCCCTTTATGGATATACATGGATCAAAATAAGAGGCAGTTTGGGGAACAAATCATCAATCTAATAAGTCTAGAATTGACAACCAAAATTCCTGACGCCACATCGTCAGTAGTCACGAACTGTTATAAACCCTTCGTGCATTGTTATGCGGGTTACAATAATGTACACTACCAGACTAATAAAGTAAAAAGAAGTATATCAAGATAAAATAATTTGACAAAATTCCTTCCTAAAACTTAACCAGTCCACCCAATTTTTACTTTACTGTGATCCCCACTACTAGACAAATACAAAATATCAGCATTATCACATAGCCAGTTGTATGTACCATGACCATCAAACAAAACCAGAGACATTACAATTTAGAACACAGTAGAAACAAGATGTCAAAATTTATAGCCAACATGAACATCAGGAGATAACTGCGTCAGGACTAATAAATTACTAACAAGTACAATGACTTCGTTGTTGAGACAGGAGTGAAGCATTAAAGAGTTCAAAATTGGGGACCCAAACGAATTTAACGACTATTGCATTTTAGCAACTACGTAAAATTACTACTTATTCCACCAAACAACAGTACTGAAGCTGTAGAATGAATAATAGTTACCTCTTGACATTTCTCTCCACAAAAAGATGGACAATCGGAATCAACATGCACAGCATCATTTGCCTGAATGCAGAGTAGGTGGTCTACAAAAGGCAACATAATCGCTATTTTAGACAAACTAGCCATCCTCTGGAATCAAACAGGGAAATACAGAGGTAAGAAAATCCCAAAAAATCGTAGCACTGTGATAACTGTAGTACATACATTTTTCCTCACATAACCGGCACGTTAGCAATGCAGAGCCAGTTGCATCACCACTCTGACGTGTATTCCCACCAACCATGCCACAAAACTTGCAAGAACAATACACACAGTGCCAATCACCGGAAGGGAACTTCTACAAAGCAAAGGAAACAATGATTATTGCATTGGCCAGTAAAAACCCCTTGCATTAGAAGATTTTGATACAAGCTAATCAACAAGAAATTTCTCTAACTGCACAGCTCTGCAGAGACATTTTTCTGAACAAGCACAGCAAAAACATTAACTAAAAGAAACATAGCTGATTTGTAAACACAACTATAGACAAGTAGTTTGATTTGGATGCCCAAAAGAATTATTGAGAAACCTGTCTTCATAACATGGACAAACACATTTCCATATCACAAACTATTCTCAGCAAAATCCCTGCATTTACTTCTTTGAAGATTTTTATTTTACTAAAGAATCTATCTTTTTGCCTTCTCTTTCCATTCATACCACTCTCTCATTTCTCTCAATATTCTTCATCCATTTTCTCCTCTTGAATCACTACTTACCACAATCGTGATCCCAGCTGTAGCTCCGCCAATTTGTGTGGTCATGCACATAAGCACATTATACAAATATTCTACTTGGTGGGTGTTCAAATTAGTTCTGTATTGTGCTGTCTTCTTACTCTATCGGGTGCAACAAGGGGTTGTCCTTCTCTGACCTTTGATCGTTTTCTAATATAATTTTTCCCTCCTAAACATTCTTTTTATCTTCCACCTAGAAGCTTTGGATTATTCACATTGGGACCACCTACAAAATAAATAAGCCTATGATTGCTACAGCATCACACATGAGGGCACAACTTTCAGATATCGTATATATGAAAATGCGAAGTACCCATCCATTATATGAAGATTCAAAGTACCCATCCAAAGTGATAGTGACTACAATGTACATTACCATAGAACCATGTGAAAAAATGAGGCAATACAATAATACCTGTATATTTAAGCAACTTTGATGAAAAGTTGAAGGACAGCCATCACAACATATTAAGTCCCCACCATCCCCGCATTTGTTGCATGTATCATCGTTTGGATCACCGCCATCAACATTGACAGAATGAATTCCAATGCATTCAGACCCATCATGTTTGCTCCACGAGTCTACTAGACACTGGAAAAGGGAGCTTCCGGACTCAAGATAAATATTTTGAAATGGTTGTGCAACTATACTTCCAGCATGAGACTCAAATTCTGCAACAGCAAGGGTTTCATTGCAGCAGTCACAATGAATGCCATCTCTGGTTATTCTTCCCTCAAGCAATACTTGAGTCTTTTCAGGGTTCATATATTGAACCTTCCCACTAAGAGGAACAGTTCCCAAGTCAATCATCCAGGAGAGAAGACTGCGCTTCCCATCATATAGTACATAGCCTTCACTGTCTGGATCCAACCCTTTTTTCGAGTGACGAACCACTAGAGCATATCTCTTTCCATTTTGTCTCTTCCTCCGATTTGATCTTTGCATTCCCCTCTGCAACGTATTAGCTGGAACATCTTGTTCACTATCTGACGATTTTTGTTTTGTTCCTCTGTTAGCATTGGTCTTTTTAAACTTCGTCTTTTGAGTAACTCCTTTGTGCTTCTTATTTGCACCCTTTCTTTCTCCCTTCAATCCCGTTTTTAGTCCCATTTTCTTCTTTGTTGACCTGCGTAATAAGGTTAATTCCTCTTCTGGTATTGGAGTAAATGCAGCAATGGCCTTACTACCAGCCTCCCCACTTTCAACTTTTTGTCTATGAGCTTCATAAGCCTTGGTGACAGACCACAAACCACCACCTCCTTCGGGACTAATATATACCGCGTCCATGTACTCTCTGCCTAGTTCTCTGCCTTGCCTGGGCCTATAATCAATAGTCCAGCCTGCACTCGTAAGCATAGCTATTATGCGATTTCTCAATAACTGCTTTTCTGTACTTTTGGTGTGATGTCCCCCTTCATTTTGCTTGCTTCTTTTTGACGATCTTACAAGGATTTTCTGGGTTGAATGATGTAACTTACTGGCTAGCCTTTTGTGCTTTCCATTGTCCAGAAACTTAGAAGCTCTAGTGACCTTTTTGGGCTTCAGTTGATTACCATTTTCCCTGATCTCCACCACCTTGTGCTTCTCACTGCCAATAGCCTTCAGCGCCCCCCTTTTCCCCTGCACTTTTCCTTTTATCTTCTTCTTTTGCCTGTCGATCAATTGGGCAACGTCATAATTTTCTAATTCAGTGCTATTTTTGGTTGAAATATCTGTTTCTGTCCTCCCTGTACCCCCCAGTACACCTTCAACAAGTCCAACATGAACCGTCTTCTCAATGGTGTTTGTTGCCAGTGTCCTTGGCCTCAATATCCTACCAACAACCTGAGCCTTACCACCGCAAGAGACCTCCTGAACCTTCTTTATCAGTGTGTCTTCATCCCCATTGAGTACAGAACTCTCTACCCTTTTCCTTTTCCTCCCCTTCCGCCCTCTCCCAATTTTAAGCTTGCCTGTATGGTTGTCACCATGGGATTTACCGTCAGCTTCGTCATTATTTTCGGTTTGTTCAGGCTCCTCAGATCCATTTCTCTTCCCTACCATCTCTTTACCATCAGTATTGTTGGTCTCAGCACCTTTTTCCAAACCTGAATCAACCATGCCTTTCTCCTTGTCAGAACTCTTCATCCTTCTTGTTTTCTTCCCCCTGTGGTCTCTGATGGTCCCACCGCGAGTCCAGGAATTATGGCAGGAATAGCACATGTACCGAGGCTGAGAGAGCGAGTTGTTGTTATAGAACATGAACTTGGTGTTGGTAGAGTTGCATCGCAGGCATGGGGCATGATCCGGTTCTCGCTGCTGCCCCCGTTGCCGATTCTTCCCAATTGCTGAATCTTTTTCCCTACCAGAATTTTTCACCCCTCTTCTTCCCATCCCCTGCCGCCCTATCCCAATTTCCAGCCCAGATGTAACAGCATTAGCACCGGAGTTGCCTCTATGGTTTTCACCATGCACATTATGATCAGCATCTTGATTGCATTCCACTTGTTCAGATTCCTCACACCCATTTTTCTTCCCTTCCATTTTCCCCTCGCCCACTGAATCTCCAGCACATTCTGAATCATTCAAATATGCAACCTCTGCTACCATCCCATTACCATCAGTGTTGGTTTCATCGCCTTTTTCTATACCAGAATTAACTTCATCATTCTGAGACCCATTTCTCTTCATCTCGCATGGTGAATCTTCAACACATTCTGGATCAGTCAAATTTGCAACCTTCACTACCATCTCCTTACCATCAGAATTGTTGGTTTCACCAACCTTTTCCAGACCTGAAATAGCTATAGCTTTCTCCCTATCGGAACCCTCCAACCTCCTCTTCTTCATCCCCCTCCCCCTCCGTTCTTGGATGGTACCACCGCGAGTCCAGGTCTTACAGCATGAATTGCACAGGTACCGCGGCTGAGAGACTTTGTAGTTGTTGTAGGCCAAGAACTTGGTGTCGGTAGAATCGCACAGTGGGCACGGGGCATGATCCGGCTCTCGCTGGCCACGAGATGGGCCCCGCTGCCTCTTATCATCAGAACTCTCCAACCTTCTCTTTCCCCTCCCTTTTCGCCCTAGCCCAATTCCAAGCCCTGACGTAACAGCGTTGACATCAGCAGAAGAGACATTGGCATCTTCTCCTCGCTCAGACCTACGCTTGATGTTTCTGCCAATAGAAGTATCTTTAGCATACAAGGTCCCACCCTGAATCCACGAGTGGCGGCAGGAACAGCAGGAGTGCCGGGGCTGAGATTGTTTGCTGTCATTGTACAACAGGAATTTGGTGTCCATCGAGTGGCACCGGGGGCAAGAGAACTGACCCAGCTGCGGTGGTTCCCTGGGTTCTAGCTCTGGCTCTTTATTTGCGTTGTCAGCCTCACTGGTGATTTCATCACCCTTGCTTGTGCTTGAATCGGCATTACCATTTGCAGCCATAACCTTGGATCTCAAGCCCTCTCTCATCTTACCCAAAGACTCACACAGACCCTAATTCTAAACCCTCCGTCCAATTCAAAGATAAGCACAGAAAATTCAGAACAAAATAAGCATGTGTGGACAGTCAAGCTTCAGAGACTCACATCATACACAAAACCACCAAGCTCGGGAACATCTGAAAATCAAATGATACAAAAACAAAATGCCTGAGAAAACAATGACAAGACTGACGGTAAAAAAGGAGACAAAATAAGGGACCAAGCACCCCTCCAGTTTCCTTTAGGTCCGGTCCAGTCCAGTCCAGTCCAGTTTAGGCTTTTGTGGGCCCCTCATTTTACAAAGCTCCTCAAGCATATTATGCAAGTAAAAAATCAGCTTGATCGAAGATCGATATATGTATCTTCATGAACAACACAGATTTGTTTAAGGAAAAAATTGCAGTTTAAGTTCCAAATCAATTTTTCCCCGTTTGTTTTTTCTTTTGAAAATCTGTTTCGTACATGCGGGCTGCAGCTATCCATGTTCGATCAAGTTGACATTTTACATGAATAATGTACTTGACACATTCCACAAAAACGACGGGCTCAGATCATTATTATGAACCGAAACATGGCCCAAAAAAGGGCAGACCGGACCGGACTGGATTCTAATCAAACTGTAGGGAAGCTTTATTCCAAAATCAGAACTAATTCGGAGTTCTTAAACCACCATCACAGCAAGACCTAAACCAATGTACCTGGGTATACCTGCACGGCAGCTGTATCTTTACGTTGTAGAACCTAATAAGTGGCGTCCAAAGCGAAACAACTACCGAGACGGGACTGAGTGAAGTTTGGGGTTTTAGAAGCGCATCACACCGTTGTGAGGCTTCGCATGAATAGCAGCAGATCAAAAGCCCTCGCTAGTCTCATCCAATAGCTCAGAAAAACCCTGATTTCAAAACCCACAGTCACGTTCTAACATAAACACTAACAATCCTAGCCAAGATAAGGATGCCAAACGGCCATCAAGCTTCACAGCCTCATATCAAACACAAAATCAAAAGTCTTGATTCGAAAAAAATTCAAGAATCACCGAAAATCCAAAGATACAAAGAAAACAATACAAAATTAAGAAAAATAAAACAATGCGTTCCACCGTAGAAAAGGCAAAAACAGAATCAAGATATGATTTGGGAATTTCCCACCGCCGTCGCACATAGGAAAAACCTAAATCAATGTACCTGGGTATACATGCAGGAGAGCTGTCTCTATACGCCGTGAAACCAAAGAGTCAATGGCGACCGAAGGGAACCGATTGCAGAGAGAGAGAGAGAGAGGAAGGTGATGAATGGGGGTTTTAGAGAGAGAGACAGACAGAGTATCGAGACAAGGGTGTTTGTTTGGTGAGTAGGAGTGCTAGGAGTGAGATTTATGTCTTTACGTTTGTTTGTGTTTTACTGTGGGTAGAGAGTAGGGCGGGTTTGTAATTTCGATTGTATTCCTTGTAATTTCCCTCCAATCCTTCTCTCTCCCCAAGTTGAAGTTTTTTTTCCCTTTTTTGGTTGGTCTTGAATTTATCATGGGAATTGTCCGAATTTGGATTCTAGATTTCACACCAAAAGACTTGTCACCTTGTCTGGTTGGAGTCTGAAGACCCAAATTTAAATTCTTTTATCCTTATTTTCTTTCAATTAAGTATAACCTTTATTTTTAATCATTACTCCATATTTTCAATCATTTCTGTCTATATCTTTTTCCAATCATTACCCATATTTTTCTCTTCACTCAAAACCCCAAATCCAAATCCAAAACCCAAAACCGAACAAGATCGTTTTTTCTTCTCTTTTCCCCCTTCGAAGTTCATAATAGACCCATAGGCTGCCTGACTGCAATATCATCTCAGCCCAATAAACATGGATTTATAAAAGCGTTCCAATTCATAATACACTCGACCTTGTTTTCTCGTACTTTAACAAACAAGACGAGGTGACATCACCTGACTCGATATCGCTTCGCTTATTAAAGGTTATGAGCGTTTTGTCGGGTTTTTTTTTCCTTTTTACTATTTTTTAATGTGTTTTTTACAGACATTCTGAATTCTACGCAAATACTCGTAAAAAATTAACATATAATAATAAAACACGTGGGTAAAAATACATGGTGAAAAGTGAGGAGTATAATACGATAACCTAAAAGTTGGACATCTTAGGATTGCTTCTTTTCCCCCTTCACTTTTTCATTTTTTGGGGTGGGGTTGAGGTAGAACGCAATTTTTGATTGTTTTTGGTTCCTAGCTAAAGTTGACCTCACGTAATCTCCCAATTAATGTGTTCACATATGGGATAACCATGCTCCAATGGCAAATGCTTTACAAGGTAATATCATCAATGCACAGAGATATATCTTAGGTAAATGCATGAGATTTACTGCTATAAATGGTTGGATTGTGCAAATACTCTGATGGGATTCTTTTTGAGTATATTTGTGTTTTTAGTATCCTTTCTAGTTTTATATTATCGTTTTCCGGCAGTGGAATGATACCTGACATTGTTTTTGTTGCAAGTCAAATGTTTCATTGTCATTTTGTTGCCAGTGTTTTTTCTTTTTTTCTTTTGCCAGGAGAGAGAATCGCATTAATTAATCAATCAAACAAATGCAGCCACCTATAAAAAAGAAAGGGAAAAAAGAGCAGAAAATAAAAACATAAAGGAAAAGGGAAAAAAGAAAACCACCGGAGCCTATGGTCGCTGCTGCCACGACCATGTTGAAGCCCAGATTTGGCTCCCCGTTGTCCAAAAATCGAAATTCCAGCCATCCATAGAGAGAGGAGAAAATATTCGGTCGTCCATGGGGAGTTGCCGGCAATTTGTTGCCAGTGGTTGTAACTGGAAGTATTAGATTACTTGGAATCATATACTCGACTCGTAATACAGCATGACGTCATCTATATTATACTATTCGATAAAACTCGAGATGCACTTGGTTTAGGATTCCCCTTTTTTCTTCTAGACTAGATGAGCAGCAAGGACAAATAGGGATGGCAACCTCGACAGAATTGATGGGTCCCAAGCCGTAATCGCTTCTTTCCAGACCCGGGAGGCACAACATGCATGTTGTTCCTATCTGAGCCGTCTGTGCTCGACGATCAACAGTCCTGATCAGTTTGGTAATGAACGATATAGATCTGTTTGGATCTGAACAGATCTAGGCCGTTGATCGCGGAGTACGGATGACTCGGATGGGGACAACATGCATGTTATCCCTTGAGTAACAACACCATCCCCCAATTCCCTTTTTCCCCCAAACAATAACCAAAATACCTGAACTGTAACCGTTTTTTTGCCCAAACCATAACCAAAATATTCCCCACAGGTATAGTTTGAGAGGTTAGATTTCTGCCAAATAAATACACCTGTTTTGTTGCAGTTTCCTGAACTAGTTTTTGCAACTGTCCTATTCACATTCATTTTCGTGCGGCACAATTTTGAAGATTCTAAAAGAACGAGATTTTCCCAAATACAACCTGAAATCTACAACCAAAGTTTGAGAAACAGAATCTGAAAGCTACAACCAAACAGATGAAAAACAAATTCAAGTTTAGGTTATCAAGAAATCATTTAACCAATCAAGCCGTTCGAGAATAATGACAATGTCAAATTGTCAACCATCTCAATCCTCCTCAAGATTTGACATTTAAACCGAACCTTATTATTAAGCCAAAACAGCCTAATAGTACTAACATAGTCTCCAATGACTCCGTCGTTATTCAGTGCGGCGGCCCTGTAGGCACCTCAAGAGCCCGATAGGCTTTGCAAGAGAAGACTTGTTCGTAGATGTTTTTTAACACTACCAATTTGCCCAACACAATCACAGGAAACCACTCATGGAAACCCTTGAATCAGTTTCCCTAGTTCCAAAATCTCCCTCCAAACCTCTTTTACGTGGAACAAAGATAATACCAAGACACCACATTCCACAATATGACAAAAACTCATACCTGACATTACAATCACCCTCTTCAATTTAAGTAACAAACATAAATGACTGGTGGCAAATCGCAAAACAGAAAATTAAGCTCAACTTTCGCAGGAGTAATAGTTTTTCGATGATTAGTTGTTTAAGAAAAATGACGACATGCCGAAAGTTCCTAAGAACTAACTAAGAAGCACAGAAAAAAGAACAAAATACTCCAACAATAACTGCAGAAAAATCTGTGGAATGGAGTTGCTGCATAAGAACATTCCTTTGCTTCCACAGAATGCAACAAACAACAAAATCTCATTTCTTCTTCCCAGCCTTTGCAGCATCTCCAGCCTTCGTCTGCACATTTGACAACACTCAATGCGGATGTATACGAAGAAAGGAGAGAGAGAGAGAGAGAGAGAGATACATTGGCCAACATGGACTCAATGTCTGCCTTACCTTCTTCACACCACGGATCTTCTTGGCCCTGTTCTTCCTCTCCTTCATCTGCTTCCTTGACTTCTCCACCTTTGTGTCCAGGCCATTCTGCAGAGGATGAATAGGTCAACTTTAATGTGCTAGAGCGAGAGAGAGAAAGAGACAGACAAACTTCCCATATTGATCATATTGATTTCTTATTCTCGTTGTACTTGCACCATTACAGTGCAAATAAATCCCCGGGCACATTTTCATGACTTGGTAATCCGATCTACTATATATGAACAATCAGAATCCAACATCAATATTTTGCAAAATTAATGTTCCACTTGCTTTAACAAGGTCTTAAAGTTCATGACCACAAATAATCATCTAACAAGACAGAAATTTGCAAAGCAAGTGTTAATTAGAAGACGATAGACAATAGTATGGGGTATGCCACTACTTTATTGCAGTTGAAGGATGGTTCCAGCCATCAAAATTTATTGTAGTTAGCATCTATAATGGATTGAATATTTGAATAGCACACAGAACATTTATGTTATTTCTTAGAACAGCTATGATGACCCTAGCGGCCTAGGGTTAAAGTTTGCAACCAGTCATCTCAGAGAAATAAAGTTAGCATCTATATATCCATCGGGGATAAAAAGCATCTATAGTGGATTGATAGTACATGGACTATTGACATTTGCCTCCAACCATCACGACTTAAAACTCCAGTAGTCCAGTGGCATTCTAAAAGAATATGCGCATCAAATTGAACAGAGTAACAGACTTCATTCACCTAAACATGGGCACAGTCACATCCTCCTAAAACCATAGCAATTGCAGGGGCCAAAGTTGCACTTATGTCCAACACATGTGAAACAAAACCATGAAAAAATAAGCAAACTAAAATAACAAAATTTCTGAACTGTTGTGTTTTCCAGTTTTTCGTCTGTTCAGATATTAGGCTGAATGCGCATCCCTGAATGGAACCCTTGTTCTCATGTGTGTTCCATCCCATTCATCTAAAGAGTAATGCAGAAACCAGGAATGAATAGTGGAAAAACTCTTGTTCGTTGTAAGATTACTGAAGGAAACACTGATCATAGATTCGGAAACTTTGCTTTTGTCAACCCACCAATTTTCGTTCACTATCAACTCCAATAAAACTAAAGAGAGTGGACAAACTCTTAAGCAAAGAAATGTGTAATCAATTTCCCTTCTATGGCATTTGCATTACTCAACAACCTAAACAGGAAAGGCATTTCATTGGATACTACTGCACAGAATTGGCCCAATTGGATCAAATAACACAGTGCAAAGGTTTTCAACATCAATACAAAAAGGTATGAGAGCAGAACAATGATAATTGAGACAATTTCAACAACTCTGCAACTCTGGTGATGCAGGTACCCATGTAATGGGAAACAAGAGGTAGTATAAAGACAAACAGAGTAAAGACAACAACCATTCTTGCAACATTTCCGATGCCAACACATAAGCATATCGAATAAGCAGAAGATGAGAATATACCCTGATAAGCCTGTATTTTGGTTCGTATTTCTTTGCATTCTCCACAGAATCATAGATCAAACCAAAGCCAGTAGATTTGCCTCCTCCAAAATGGGTCCGGAACTTGAAAACAAAGATGGCATTTGGATCTTTCACGTCATAAATCCTCGACAATTTTTCTTTCAGCTCCGCCTAAGATAAAGATACCAACCAGGAAAACCCTCAAACCCACAAGAAGTAGATCTACTTGTGATCAAATAGAATATAGAGAACAAAGTCTGCCATAGGATATCAGCTGTAAGCCTGTAACAAAATAGAGAATCTGTAGGCATATCACAGATATATCAAAAGAACTTCTTTTTCAATCGGGGGGGCTTCTCATATCACAGATATCAAAAGCTCTGTTTACTATTCTTTCATACTTTCTTCAAGTCTTATGTTTACAAGGCGACGGGTCAGCAAAGCATCAGCGGACAATAATCCAAACCAGAACAACACTTCAATCAAGGCAAACCAATCCACGAAACCCCTCACAAAAATGTAATGCAACCTAATCAAATCCCTTCCTTTTAGAGTTGCATAAATTTTGCATACAGAAACCACGTGTCCACTAATTCCAACAATTAGGACAAAACTAGTTCACTAATTAGCGACTACAACATAAATCGAATTAACACAACAAGAAAAAAAAAAGCAAAATCTACCGATACAACTGTATAGCAACTGTAATAAAGAGCAAATGTAGTAAATACACGCATATCCTAATCATGTCGAGTTCGAGTGAGAGAAAAGGAGAAGAGATCAAACCTTGGAGACATTCGGCCTTCCTGGATGTAGAACGTCAATGATCTGAACCAAATGATTCAAAAAGAGCAGAAAATGAGACAGGTACATTAACAGCAACTACAACAATCAACAAGTAAAATCATAAAACTCACAAACTGCTTCCTCGAAAGGAGGCGATTGGTCATGAACTTCCTGGTCCGGATCGTCACCGCCTTGCTGTCCGCCATTATCCTACAAACAAGCTTTCAGTTATACGCATATTTATCCACAACATACGGAGAGGGAGAGGGTGAGAGAATTACTCCGGTGCGCGATTACACACTTTTCTGCGCCTCCGTCGTCTCTGTGCTCAGCAAGGCCGTATTGGAGGCACCAAAAGAGTAGCATTAGGGTTTTAGAGAGGAGTATATATAGGGCCTATATGCTCTGGCCCAATAATTCGTGGCCCAATCTTCTACTCTACTCGCTAAACCAGGGCTTGGCAATTTGACAATCTGAAGGCCCTTAACTACAAGAACCGCTGGTCCAGCCCGGTCACGAATTGGGACGTTTGGGCTTTTTATGGTTTAGGTCATGAGAGGCTTTTTTTTTTGGTACAATTAGGTTATGAGAGGTTATAATTGAAGAGAAAATTTATAAGAGATAGAAGAAGACGAGTGCGGAGAGGGGGTGGTTATGGAAAATCAAAGCGAACGAAGTCTTGGTAATCATCGACTCATCAATCACAACATTTTTAAGTTAATAAAAAATGGCAATCACATTTTCCATCTTGCAAAAAAGAAAAGACATAATTTTTGTAAATGTGATAGTTTTTTGATAAAATAACGGAAATCTTAAATATAATTTTAGCGCATTTTGAAAGTGTAAACTTTCGTTTCGAAGAAAAAAATCATCAATAAAATCATAACAAAAAGAAATATGATACATATTTTCGTTATAGGCAATGATTTTGGGAAAAATTCTAAATATGATACATACATATTGGAGATTTTCGTATATTAAGTTCATGATACATAAGTGAGCTCAATTTTTTCCGCAACGACCAAAAAGAATAGGCAAGAAAAAATAAAATTGTTCTTGTTTTGTCAAGGCTCATAATTTTTAGTTGGTTCACCCCGATAAAATTAAAAGAACCTTATCCACTGACGTTTTTCCCTCATCGATGATATTTTAGAGCATCTTAACGTTTGATTTCTAATTTACAAAGATTAATAAATTTTTTTAAAGGCTTAATTGGCAATTTCATATTCATCATGTCTTGCCTCTCCAACCAATGGGTGGAATTCCTATTATTTTCCTTTTTAAATCTCCAATAATTATATTAAGTAACTTTCATTGTAATTCATTTTTTAGAAGCGTGGTCTAATGTGAAGCTTGATTGATATCAAACAATTCAGTATAATTTTTCAGTTTTGCAATCTGAAAATTTAACATGTAAAAAATGTGGAAAAAGTTATTCCCTCAGTGCCAAAATTCTAATTTACTGCGGAAACTCGTATAACTA
The DNA here is from genome assembly GCA_020921065.1 of Vaccinium darrowii. Classification (NCBI taxonomy): domain Eukaryota; kingdom Viridiplantae; phylum Streptophyta; class Magnoliopsida; order Ericales; family Ericaceae; genus Vaccinium; species Vaccinium darrowii. The sequence goes on from CM037156.1 coordinate 42,462,578, forward strand.
TTTCATCGACAAATAAAGTACTTTCTTTATTTTTGGCCATTAAAAAAATACTTTAGTTCATGATTTTCGAATTTCTTTTCCTCAGTTTAAAAACCTCAATTATTTCTTTAAATTGGTGTGAAAAAATTCAAAAAAAATATGTACAAGTACTTTTGGCTTGTTTGTGCATCTTATTATCTTAGTTACTTAAAATCTTGATGAATCTAGACGCAATTATGTTTAAATTCATCAAGACTTTAAGCAAATAAGCTAATAAAATGTTGTACCAAGCAAGCCTTTTATTTCTTATATATGGAAATGCATGATAAGCCCCCAATATTGTGGAAAACCGGGACTTATCTTGCTCATTTATCTCACACACGCACGCGATTTCGCGCCTTAAATGTTTGATTTGCGTGTAGTTGTGTTTTTGTTAAGTTACAGGTTGAACGCACGGAATAAGCGCATTTTGAGCGCATTGGGAACCGTCCCCAGTAACCAAGGGCCACATGCCCCATGGCACGCCAACACCGGGCCTCACGAGCCATGAAATGACTATTCGAACGAGGCCTGGGAATGCGAAAAGTCACAAGCCGTGTCTCACGCTCATCAAAACTCTCGGTGGGGTCTTGGAGTGAACAAGCACTCACGAGACCAAAGAGCATCTCTCCTAGGGGTCACATGACGCATTTGAGTGTCTTGGAAGAAATCCGGAGGCACGCGATTCAAGTAGAGCGATCAAAGAAATGAAATTCAAGAAGGAAAAAAGGTTGGATCGATCCACTATGCTCAATGCTGCAATTAGACTACTCTGGATCGATCCAGAGGGAAGATGGATCGATCCATGCTCATCAAAAAAATCCTCCAGTTCATTTTGCATCGATCCAAGGCTATGGTGGATCAATCCAGCTTCATCAAAACTTCACCAGAGCAGTTTGGATCGATCCATGGTCAATCTGGATCGATCCACATCACAAAAATTCCCCAGCAACCCTCTTTGGATCGATCCAAAGTAGGAGTGGATCGATACAGACTTGGATTATTCTGTGCCAGCAGCATTTGGATCGATCCAAGGTCAGGATGGATCGATCCAAGCCAGCCCGAGCTGCCAATTTAATGCACTTTATGTACATACTATTAATGGAATGCTTTCTCTCCTTGGCGAGGACTTTTTTGTAACTTATTGGAGAGAGAAGTGGAAGAATATATTACCTCCCTCCTCTCTCCTTCAAACACACTTCTTCTATTATTTATTTCCTAGTTATTTGCTCCTCCCTCTCTCCTCCATTGGAGGTATTTTAAGCTCTCTCTCTCTCTCTAGAACTCTCATGTAAGCACTTTTCTCCTGTTAATTTGTCGTTTATTAATGTTGTAGCTCTTGCTTAGATCTTTCTAGTAATCTAGTTTATTTGCATTTCCATTTAGTATTTAATGTTGGTGATTTTCTACCTTTCACCTTAGTAAACACTTATTGTTATTAGTTGGTTGTTAATTTCTTAAGGTTTAAAGTTGCAGGCAAGGTTAAGATCATCATATAAAATTAGTTTTTAATAATGTATGTCATGTTCTTTATTTCCTTCAAATTTCTAGTCAAACCTCCTAGTATGTTTTGTGAGTAGTTTACTTAGGCTTGGTCATGGGGTGATTAACACTCCATGACTCGAGTTAATATGTTCCTCTCGACAAAAACGTATACACCGTTTGTTTGTCAAAGAATTAGGATTGACTTTATGTATCAAAATTCGGGTTTGTTAACCCCATTGATCACACGTCGCCAAGGGCTTGACCACTTGGCACGTGTGATGCTTAGGGCTATGGCAACCCCAAAGGTTTGTCTAAATGGCACAAGAATCCTAATCTTTGTGAAACACATTTTCTAGTTAATGGTTTTAAACTCTAAATCTTCCGTTCGGGACCGTCTAATGATGTCCCGAGCCAGTTATCGAGAGAGGAACGGATTAACTTTGGTTGTGGTTTGTTAAAATCCCCTAGACTTAGTCTTGCTTTTAATTAGTCGTTTTTAAATCTCCGAGTCGTTCTCGAAGTCGAGAGAATTTCACCAAACAAACTCCAAACGCCAAGTTTGCTACTTTAAGGCTAAATCCATCATTCGCGAATCAAACACTCACGCTCAGCGCATTCGGTCTCTGTGGACTCGACCCGGACTTCCGGTTATCATGCTACCGCCGGCCTAAACCCTATGCTTGGGGAAATCATATTGAAATACAATCCAAGGGCGCAAGCAATGCACATCTTTCTGCAGGAGACTATAATTCTGAGATGGAGGAGTAATAAGACACTATATGTGTGTGTAATGTTATCTCATCTGGTTTATTTGTGCCAACTTATGATACCTTACTAAAAGATTGAGATTGTTGTGTGAAAAAAAAAATCAAGCATATTAGGAATCTATTATGTCCATGAGGAAAAAGTGTTTATTAAAGTCCATATTTGATAGGGGTGCACAAGAAAACCGATGTAATCGCCTAACCGATCCGGTCGCCTAACCGATCCGATCCGGACCGAACCGGTCTATTTGGTTAGATTCTACGGTTCATTAGTCTGGTTATAGTTCTAAAAAAGTAAGAACCAGTAATTGTGGTTCGGTTACTGGTTTTCAATTTAAGAACCACGGTTAGAACCAAACCGGACCATATAACATTTAATTATTATATATATACATGTATATATAGTAATATATTTATACATGTACAACATTATGTATCTTGATTTGGTAAGTTAATTTTTTTTTTCCTAGTAAGGTATTCTTTTATGTCTATTTAGACTATAATCTATTTCATTAAGAAGTTTTTAATATATTACTATAATCTAGTAATACCAATTTTAATTCTTTTTTGTTCCACCTTAATTTTACGATTGCTACTCAAAGGAAAAACCCAATTCTCATATTCTCTAATCTCGATCTGCTTCATAATTTTTTCTTTCTTTCCTATATATTTCTTTACAATATCTCTTGATCTCTTCCAACCTTAAAACTATTTAACAGGCTGCACTCTCACGTTTCTCTGGCGCTCTCTCTCTCTCTCTCTCTCTCTCTCACACACACACACACACACACAGGTTCATTTATGATCTCTCTTTTATTAAAAGTGTTGTGACAAAGTATTCCTTAATCGGATAGAACGGGAACTGAACCAAAACCGGTCCGACTTCGCGGTTTGAATTTGGACAGGTTCTACATGTGTATTGGTTAGGTTTTGGTTCTTAATTTTGTAGAACCGGTCAAAATGGTTCGGTTACTGGATTTCTAGAGAACTGGTCCAATCCGAACCGTGTGCACCCCTAATATTTGACAAATAAAATGGGAGTTAATTAAATAATCATCCTTTTTTTGAACAACATGTAATTTTTCAACCCGGTAAATTTGAATGGTTATGTTTTCATCCTTTTTAGTGTGAAGTTTATTTTGTGCCCTTTTTATTATTACCTATCAATATACTTTGTAGATATGGTTTCCTAACTAAGAAAGATTTGAATAAGATTGGGGTAAAAGGTAAAGATTTTCACACCCCCAAATTGTTATCCACACCTCATTTTTTGTCTTCTAGTGAATTTTTCATGTGTAAAAATTTCACTAAAAGACAAAAAGGGGGTGAGGATAACAATTTGGAGGGATTTCCGGGGTAAATTGTGTTTTCATCCTTTTTGTCCTTACAAACGGAACAGACACTACAACCTTTTAATACCTAATCTGAGTCGTCCATTCAACAATTAATGGTTCAGATTATGTTACGTATAAGGTAAGTATCTTACATGTAAGATAACATTTGAAATTTAAACCATTAAAAACACTTTTTAACTACTCAAATTGGGGCATGATCATTTCCCTTAGAAAACAGTCTAAATTTTAAAAGAAAGCACGTTAGGGGTGATCACGTGTCGGCGCCAAAATTGATAGCTCTTACACCATTCCAAATTTGGCTTCACAGAAAGCAATTGATTGGAGCTCTTTTTTCTTTTCTATTATTTTCTAATACAGAGTGTCCCAGACTAGTTTGAGTAGCCATTAAGAGTAACTTCTACCACCCTCCCCACAGCTATTTCATACGTTTAGGCGGTAACCTGATTCCTTTAATTGAAGTAAACTCTCAAGTCTCAGGCCAAGACACCATGGGTTGATTGGAGCTCTTTTCTGCCTCAAAATAACCATTATTTGAACTTTTGGCTTGAGCTACTGTTATAAGACACATTAAACAAATTAACATGACATGTGACCCAATTGAATGAGAAACAAAATTTAGTTTGATTTCGTATGGCATGCATTGTCACGCCCTCATTTTTAATAATCAAAATACAAATAAAATTCACATAGTATAAGTCAAAAGTCATACATTTCACGGTTGAAAAGTCAAGGTCAATCTATAATTCTCAAGTTAAAGTCTAATGTGTTTCTAAACAATGGTACCCGTACCCACATACATGAATACCAAAGGTTTTAGAGTTATTACATAAGTTGAAATTGTCAAAAGATTTGAGGAATTAAAGTTACAAAATCATCTCCAAAAAATATACTAAGTATGGAGAGGATAAAATAACTTCATGATCAAATAGCTTCATGTCATGCATCCACACTCCAAGCATTCATCTCATGTGCCTTGCCGAGTACCTAAAAATGATAAGGTGAGCTCACTAGCCCAGTAGAAAAATTTTCTACTAACGCAAAGGGTATAGAGAATAAAATATGCACATGATGATGTGATACACATGAATGAATAGGCTAATATGGGTTATGAATGATTGATTCAATGATACAGTGTCCATAAGAAGTCCAAACGTCCAACCAATACCCAAGTGTCCATCGATTTACTCGTAACCGTTACAATTCGTGTCGTATGTCGATTTCTTCAAAACATCATATTTTTCATAGAACATTTCATTTCACAATTACTTCACAAATAACCACTTGTTTTAATAGGGAACGAATCGTCCTGCCAGATTTCGTGTGCTTCGTGCACCTCTGCCGAATTTCGTGGGCTCCATGCACCCATGGTTAGAGACGCACCAAATGGTGGCCATAGAATAAGTAATCATCATTTTTTTTTAAAATCAAGTTAACCAATCATGTGTCCAAACCATTCACGTAATCCATTTTGTTCAAAAACTCGTAGTGTGTCGATTGTGGCTAAGTTAACACGTGTCCAAGAATGTAAGAAACCAGGACTATTCATGAAACGTACCACAGATAGATGTGTATCGATACACCTCAAAAGTTGTATCGATACAAGTTCACCAGAAACTGACCAGTAAGGTTGTGTATCGATACATTTGAAAGGGTGTATCGATACAAAGACCATTACAAGCAGATTTAACAGATTTTTCCAAAATGAAGGGGATTTCAACCCAAGCCAAACTTTGAGTTTCCAAACAACAACTAATCATAGGAGAAGGAATATCAACAACCAATCCATGGGTTAACCAACCAAATATGTAAAAACCAAGCTCAACCAAGATCAAGGTTCAATTCCATGGTGGTAATAAAATTTAACGAGAGTTTTAGGAACAAGAACAAGAATAATGCAATCATTCAACCAATATACACTTAGAGGAGGTAGAAAATAGTTCCCTACCTCAAGTATAGAGCTCCAAATAAAAGGGAAAAAAACCCCTAGCTTTTGCTTCCAACTCCAACCGAAATGAGCTTCCCAAGATGAATCCAACGGGAACCGGACTTCAAATCACGCGTAGAAGATGGATATTTGGTTGGATGTTGTAGAGTTTGTGTGTGGATGGTGGATTTTGTGAAGGATTTTGATGGAGGTTTGAGAAGAGGAGAAGAGGGAGAGAGTCAGTGTGTTAGAGAGAGAGAGAGAGAGAGAGAGAGAGAGAGGAGTGTGTTTGTGTTAGAAAATCTGATGTTGGCCCTCTTAACATACCCCCAAATTACACTCTCACCCCCTAGTGTTTCTAATGTGTTACAAAGACACCCAAATGCATATACCAATTACACATTGACCCCATATAACACTTTAAAACATTTTCCACACTTCCCCAACATTATTTCCGGAAAAGTATTTAAAAACACGGGTCTTTACGTGCATTCATCAATAATTATAAATTAACATAATCAACTTGGTTTTGAAAAAATAAAAAATAAAAATTACCCCACATAAGATCATAATCAGATACGGCGCAACCCCTTGGAATATTTTTGTACTTCGATCTTCTGTTTTCATATGAAATCATTATTATTTTATTTTATTTTTTTTTAGCAAACAAAGATTATTCCATTTATAAAATAATACAACCCATAGTTGTATTGTCCATACAAGAGTCAAGAGATATCTCAAAACATAGAAGGCAAGTAGCAAACAAGACAATGACAATGAGTGAAGGTGGAGAGAGAAATAAATGGTTCACGGTCGGGGCACAATGGTGAAAGACAGTGTAGCTTGCAGGCCCTCATCACTATTATTAGGAGTATATGTTACAAGGTGTGAGAAATTTTTTTTAATCAATCGATAGGATGTTAGGAGTTGGGCGTTAGCAAGTGAAGCATTTTTATTTTTTTTATCAAACGATAAGATCTTTGGAGTGAGGGGTTGTAGTTACAACAAGTGTCAAACATCTCTATTATTAGGATTCGAATTCAGGACGTCTCTCTTAGAATGGAGGTTAATGAACCAATCACACATGCAGCCGTGGTCTTTAGTTGTAGGTATTTACGTTATTCTGGAATGCTAAACCCTTAAATCTCTGGCATTTTTACTTCTATTCTAGTAATTTGCGTTTTTCATGCTGACAATTTCAAAAAATTAACATGGGTATTTTATTATTATTTTTTTGGTAAGTAGAAGTGTATCTACCTTGTCACCGATAAATACTATAAAATGAGAATAATCGGAGCTAAAGCGAGATGTATACACAAGAAGATGTCTATACATGTGGTTCAATATAGCCTAACGAATTAACATGAGTATTTTGCAAATCTTTTTTTGCAGTAGAGGCAGCTCTAGAATTCACCTCTTCCTTCATCTTCTTTTCCATATAGGTTGATGAGATCAGCTCAGATGGACCAAAATATACGCAGGCTAGGCATTTAGGCCAATTTCTTTTCATCACACATTCATTTACCATGATTTTGCCCAACTGTGGATTATACTTGAAAGGGTAAGCCATTTTAATGCCATCCAATTTTAACATTAACCAAACATTAAGTCGCATTAGTGGTCAATGCATGGTATGGGTTTTAGGAGGACAAACTCGCTCAATTTTATAATGGGGCGAGAGGACAAGTTAGAGAGATATAGAGAGAACAAAGCGAGGGAGGCAGTGGAAGTTTCTCCCTGGGCCCAGCGGTCGCCCCACTCCCACTCCCCCTCCCCCCCCACCCCCTTCAATCTTCTTCCTCCTCCACTCTCCTACTTCCCCCATTGGGTTTCCGGTGACTCCCCATGTAAATCAACCTCCTCTCCTCTTTGCATGGGTGGCCGGAACCGATTTTTGGGCAAGTAGGGAGCTAGATCTGGGGTTTCCAGATCCGGACTCCCAACATCGACAGTGGCATGACAACTCTGGCAATGGCTCCGGTAATAAGTTTTCCGTTGTGTTTTTGTTTTTCCTTTCAGTTTTGTTGTAGTTTTTAGGTTTTTTTTTGGTTTATTTTGTGCACTGTGAGTTTGATTCAATGAATTTTCTATCTACTCCAAAAAAAAAAAAAAAAAACTCGCTCACAAAAAAACTGAAAAGTATCATATATAGTTTCTACTTTGTCTGGATACATACATCAAGAGTAGAAAGATAAGGTGTAAATTTTAGAAATAGTCAACTCTAATTTGAAAGAAATCTCAATTGTCCCTCCATTGCAGCATGAACAATGTATCATTTGTGTAGGAATCAAAGGGATGGAGGAAATATTAAGTTTTTTTTATCTCAAAAATGTTAATAGACATCATAAAACTTAATATTCACTTTGTTCACTTCACATTTTCAAAAAAAATTTCAAAAAGATTCCTTCCCAATCTCTCATATCTCCAATCATTAATCATATTTCTCTTTCTACTCATACCCTTCCATCCAATCATTATTTTCATTTCTCTCTCTGTCTCTCTCCAATTATTACACATCTCTCTAATTATTACTTTTTCTAAAAACTCATCCAAACACTATCTCAAAAATATTTCTCAAAATATTCTTCTCAAGACTCTCAACCAAACACAACCTCCATCCCCTTCTTTCCTATATAAACGATAAAGTTCGCTATTGCAATTTACAGTCATGCAGGATAATGAGAAACCAGGAATGTACATGTATTGAGCAGAAAAATGCCAGGAAAATGGGAATCCCTTACAACTAAGACATGGCTTCATATGTATACCAGAGAAAAGAAAAGACCATGAAAAATGGCCATCCCCATGACCTCAACTTTGGCAGGAGTAATAGTTTTTCGATGACTAGTTGTTTAAGAAAAATTACGACATGCCGAAAGTTCCTAAGAACTAACTACGAAGCACAGAAAAAAGAACAAAATACTCCCAACAATAACTGCAGAAAAATGTTTGGAATGGAGTTGCTGCATAAGAACATTCCTTTGCTTCCACAGAATGCAACAAACGACAAAATCTCATTTCTTCTTCCCAGCCTTTGCAGCATCTCCAGCCTTCGTCTGCACATTTGACAACACTCAATGCAGATGTATACGAAAAGAGAGAGAGAGAGAGAGAGAGAGAGGCATTGGCCAACATGGACTCAATGTCTGCCTTACCTTCTTCACACCACGGATCTTCTTGGCCCTGTTCTTCCTCTCCTTCATCTGCTTCCTTGACTTCTCCACCTTTTTGTCCAGGCCATTCTGCAAAGGATGAATAGGTCAACTTTAATGCGCTAGACAGAGACAGAGACAGACTTCCCAGTTCCCATATTGATTTCTTTTCCTCGTTGTCCTTGCACCATTACAGTGCAGATAAATCCCCGGGCACATTTAAATGACTTGGTAATCCGATCTAGTATACATGGAACACTCAATATTTTGCAAAATTAATGTTCCACTTGCTTTAACATGGTCTTAAAGTTCATGACCACAAAAAATCATCTAACAAGACAGAAATTTGCAAAGCAAGTGTTAATTGGAAGACGATAGACAATAGTATGGGGTATACCCCTACTTTATTGCAGTTGAAGGATGGTTCTAGCCATCACAATTTATTGCAGTTAGCATCTATAATGGAGTGAATATTTAAATAGCACACTGAACATTTTTGTTATTTCTTAGAACAGCTATGATGACCCTAGCAATAAAGTTTGCAACTAGTCATCTCAGATAAATATAGTTAGCATCTATATATCCATCGGGCATTAAACAGCATCTATAGTGGATTGATAGTACATGGACTATTGACATTTGCCTCTTAACCATCACGACTTAAAACTCCAGTAGTCCAGTGGCATTCTAAAAGAATATGCGTATCAAATTGTACAGACTTCATTCACCTAAACATGGGCAAAGTTGCATCCTCCTAAAACCATAGCAATTACAGGGGCCAAAGTTGCACTTATGTCCGACATAAGTGAAACAACACCATGAAAAAATAGGCAAACTAAAATATCAAAATTTCTGAAGTGTCTTGTTTTCCAATTTTCTTCTGTTCAGCTATTTGGGTGAATGTGCATCCCTGAATGGAACTCTTGTTCTCATGTGTGTTCCAACTTCCATCCCATTCACCTCAAGAGTAATGCAGAAACCAGGAATGAATAGAGTGGAAAAACTCTTGTTCTTTGTAAGATGACTCAAGGAAACGCTGATCATATACTCAGAAACTTTGCTTTTATCAACCCACCAATTTTCATTCACTATTAACTCCAATAAAACTAAAGAGAGTGGTCAAACTCTTAAGCAAAGAAATGTGTAATCAATTTCCCTTCCATGGCATTTTCATTACTCGACAACCTAAACAGAAAAGGATTTCATTGGATACTACTGCACAGAATTGGCCCAATCGGATCAAATAACACAGTGCAGAAGGTTTTCCACATCAATACAAAAAAGTTATGAGAGCAGAACGATGATGACTGAGACAATGTCAACAACTCTGCAACTCTGGTGATGCAGGTACGCATGTAATGGGAAACAAGAGGTAGTAAGAAGACAAACACAGAGTAAAGACAACAACCATTCTTGCAACATTTCCGATGCCAACACAAAAGCATATCAAATAAGCAGAAAATGAGAATATACCCTGATAAGCCTGTATTTTGGTTCGTATTTCTTTGCATTCTCCACAGAATCGTAGATCAAACCAAAGCCAGTAGATTTGCCTCCTCCAAAATGGGTCCGGAACTTGAAAACAAAGATGGCATTTGGATCTTTCACGTCATAAATCCTCGACAATTTTTCTTTAAGCTCCGCCTAAGATAAAGATACCAACCAGGAAAACCGTGAAACCCATAAGAAGTAAATCTACTTGTGATCAATAGAATCTGGAGAACAAAGTCTGCCCCAAGATATCAGCTGTAAGCCTGTAACAAAATGGGGGGCTTTTCATATCACAAATATCAAAAGCTCTGTTTACTATTCTTTCGGTACTTTCTTCAAGTCTTATGTTTACAAGCCGATAGGTCAGCAACGCATGAGCGGACAATAACCCAAACCAGAACAACACTTGAATCAAGGCAAACCAATCCACGAAACACATCACAAAAATGTATTGCAACCTAATCACATCCCTTCCTTTTAGAGTCGCATAAATTTTGCATACAGAAACCACGTGTCCACTAATTCCAACAATTAGGACAAAACTAGTTCACTAATTAGCGACTACAACATAAATCGAATTAACACAACCAGAAAAAAGCTAAATCTACCGATACACCTGTATAGCAACTGTAATACAAGAGCAGATACGGTAAATACACGCACATCCTAATCATGTCGAGTTCAAGTGAGAGAAAAGGTGAAGAGATCAAACCTTGGAGACATTCGGCCTTCCTGGATGTAGAACGTCAATGACCTGAAGCAAATGATTCAAAAAGAGCAGAAAATGAGACAGGTAAATCAACAGCAACTACAACAATGAACAAATAAAATCATAAAACTCACAAATTGCTTCCTCGAAAGGAGGCGATTAGTCATGAACTTCCTGGTCCGGATCGTCACCGCCTTGCTGTCCGCCATTATCCTACAAACAGGCTTCCAGTTATACGCAAATTCATCTACATACCTACGGAGAGAGAGAGAGAGAGAGAGAGAGAGAGAGAGAGAGAGAGAGAGAGAGAGAGAGAATTACTCCGGTGCGCGATTACACTGTTTCCTGCGCCTCCGTCCTACGTTCTCTGCTCAGCAAGGCTGTGTGTTGGAGGCACCAAAACCAAAAGAGTTGGCATTAGGGTTTTAGAGAGGAGTATATATGGGGTCTGTATGCTCTGGCCCAACAATTCGTGGCCGAATCTTCTATTCTATTCGCTAAACTAGGGCTTGGCAATTTGACAATCGGGAGGCCCTTAACTACAAGAACGGCTGGTCCAGCCCGGTCACGAATTGGGACATTTGGGCTTTGTATGGTTTAGGTCATGAGAGACGTCATAATTATAATTGAAGAGAAAATTTATTGTAATCAAACCGAACAAAATCTTGGCATGTCATCGAATCATCAATAACAACTTTTTTAAGGTAATAAAAAAAAGGCAATCGCATTTTCCATCTTGCAAAAAATAAAAGACATAATTTTTGTAAATGCAATAGTTTTTCAATTTTTTCCGCAATCATAAAAAAGAATAGGGAAAAGAAACACAATTGTTCTTGTTTTGTCACGGCTCATAATTTTTAGTTGGTTCACCATGATAAAATTAAAAGAACCTTATCCGCGCACATTTTTCCCTCATCGATGGCATTTTAGAGCATCTTAAAGTTTGATTTCTAATTTAAAGAGATTAAATTTCGTTAAAGGCTTAGGTGGCAATTTCATATTCATCGTATCTTGCCTCTCCAACATGTGGGTGGAATTCCTATTATTTTCCTTTTTTAATCTCAAATCATTATATTAAGTAACTTTCATTGTAATTCAATTTTTAAAAGCGTGGTCTAATTTAGTCCACGCTTTGATCGTGGGTCTTTTTGAATTTGAGGATGAATACATAACCCCCAAAAGTGGGCAGGATGAAAATATAAGTGTAAAAGTGACTAAGGACCACTATTTAAGTTGGGATCTCAAATGATCTTAAAAAAAGTCCCAAAAGACCAGTTTTTTTTGTCCTTACAAACAAAACGGGCACTATAACCGAGTAGTACCTAATCTGAAACGTCCATTCAACAATTAACATCCAGAATATGTTACATATAAGGTAAGTATATTACATGTAGGATAACATTTGAAATTTAAATCATTAAAAATACTTTTGAATGACTCAAATTGGGCACGACCGTTTTCCTTAGAAAACAGTCCAAATTTTCAAAGAAAGCACATTAGGCATGATCTCGCGTCGGTGCCAAAATTGATAGCTCTTACACCATTCCAAATTTGGCTTCACAAAAAGCAATTGACTGGAGCTCTTTTTTCTTTTCTAATCTTTTCTAATACAGGGTGTTTCCGACTAGTTTGAGTAGACATCGAGAGTAACTTCTACCGCCCTTCCCACAACTATTTCATACGCTTAGGTGGTGTGATGTGATTCCAAGAATTGATAACAAACATAATCAAACCTGATTCCTTAAATTAAAGTAAACTCTCAAGTCTCAAGCCAAGACATGATGGATTAAACTGGAGCTCTTCTCTGCCTCAAAACTAACCATTATTAATTTGGACTTTCTGGCTTGAGCTACTGTTACAAGACACATTAAACAAATTAACATGTGAGTCATGTGACCCAATTGAACGAGAAACAAATTTAGTTTGATTTCGTATGGCATGCATTCATCAATAATTTTACATTAACATAATCAACTTGCTTTTAAAAAAAATAAATTAACCCCACATAAGATCATAATCAGATACGGCCCAACCCCTTGGAATAATTTTCTACTTCGATCTTTCTATTTTCATATGAAATCATTAATTTTTTTTTTCTATCAAACAAAGATCATTCCAGTCATAAAATAATACAACCGATAGTTGTATTGTACATACAAGAGATAGGGCCGGCTATAATGTTTGGGTTGTCCAAGTCCGGCCCGAAACTTGGTTGCCCACATACTATTAAGTCATAAAAAATAGAATGACATACGAGCCAAAAATAAAAAATAAAATATCGACGTTACATTGTGTTTTTAACTTGTATTACATTAAAAAATAATCAAAACCAAAATGTAACCACGGTTCTATTGCTTTATGATTACCACTATCCGACTCAAAGAGATCTCCTTGCATTTCTTGAAGCAAATTCTTCAATTAAGTTATCGTACTTTAACTTATCCATAGCCAATCCCCTTAATCTCTTGTGTGACATTATAGTCCAAAGGTAAGTTTTTTTTTTTTCCTACTTCACCTAGAAAAGCTCCTCCCGCCGAAGCATCTGTAACCGATACATTCAACTAAATTCGATAAGCAATCGCATAGTATTTGGACACAATCTTCCCAATAAGACCTTATAATCACACAATTGAGAAACACATCTGAAGGAAATTTGAAGTAAAAACTTAATGAAACTAACTCTTGAAAAATTCAAAGAAGTACAAATCCTCGTAGCAAAAAAGCATACTAAGGGTAAAATTTAATTAATATTTATTGTAATAAAAAGAATATGAAAGTAAAATAGTTAATTTGAGAAAAACATAAAAAATTTGCCACAACAAAAATTAATTTGCCAAATAAACGCTTTAACTTTTAATAGTAGAAATCGCATGAAAAAATAAAACTAAAAGTAGTAGTGGGCATAAAAGAAGAAAAAATGAGCTTTCCAAGCGTTGTGATCCTATTCCCACACAAGTTGTCTGGAGAGACACAGGATTGCTCAAAAAAAACCGGTAAATTGTGAATTCGGTCTGGACTGAACCGATTCGTACGTTTTTTATTTTAACCGTGGATTAATAGTCGGGACACGGATTCAAAAAATAAAAAACCGTGACTCGCAGTCCGGACACAGATTTTAATTTTGAAACCATGGATTAATCGATCCGGACCGTGAGATTTTTATTATATATAATTTTAAATATATATATATATATATATGTATTTTTGTAGCCTACTTTGTTTAGAATTTCAAAATGATATCTGCATTTTGTGCTTGTGGCTGTCTATTTATATGTGTTTGTTGGCATGTTTAACAAGTTTGATGTTTACAATTTACAATGCTCAAGCTCAAATTTATAGCCTACTGTGTTTGGAATTTCAAAATGACTTTTGGGTTTTGTTTTTTGTCTATCTATTTTGATTCCACAATGTTTAAGTTTAGATTTGTTCAATTCATTTGTTGGAATGTTTAACAAGTTTTCATTATTTCTTTCCAGTGATTGCTCTTTCTTTGTTCTTATTGATGCTTTATATTCTCATCTACTAACTATATTACTGAAGTGTTTGTTTCAATGTTGAGTTTGAGTTTTAAAAGAGTTTATAATTTTCTTTTAGAATAAGTTGAAAATCCGTGGATAAATTCGGAACCGATCCGTGACTCACGGATCGGATTGGAACCGAACCGTGAGACTTTTGGATCGGACACGGATTTTATTTTCAAAAAACCGTGACTCGCGGATTAGGATTGGATTCATGCCAATCCGGACCAATCCGGACCGTGAGCACCCCTAGAGAGACATGAGCTTTCCGTTGGCCCGAAGTCCCTCACTGCTTTTTTGCACTAACTTATAAATTTATAACATACTTCATAGTTAATTTTTTTATTTTTGGTTGTCCCGTGGTGGTGGTTGCCCAAGCGCGAGGGCTTGTTAGGCTCACCCCAAGGCCGGCCCTGACAAGAGATATCAAAACATAAAAGGCAAGCAGCAAACAAGACGATGACAATGAGTGAAGGTGGAGAGAGAAATAACTGGTTCAAGGCAGGGGTACAATGGTGAAAGACCGTGTAGCTTAAGGGCCCTCATCACTACTATTATATGTTACAAGGTGTGAGTATTTCTTTTTTAATCAATTGATAGGATGTTAGGAGTTAGGCGTTAGCAAGTATTATTATTATTATTATTATTATTATTATATGATAGGATCTTTGGAGTTAGGGGTTTGTAGTTACAACGAGTGTCAAACATCTCTATTATTAGGATTCGAACTCAAGAATGGAAGTTAATGAACCAATCACACATGTAGTCGTGGTCTTTAGTTGTTGAGTATTTACATTGTTTTGGAACGCTAAACCCTCAAATCTCTGGCATTTTTACTTCTAGTCTTTCTAGTAATTTGCGTTTCTCATGTTGAAAATTTCTAAAAATTAACGTGAGTATTTGCAATTTTTTAAAGTAGAGGCAGCTCTAGCATTCACCCCTTCCTTATCTCCTTCTCCATATAGGTTGATCAGCTCAGACAGACCAAAACCTACGCAGGCTAGGCATTAATTAGGCCAATTTTTTTTCATCACACATTCATTTACCATGAGTTTGCCCGACTTTGGATTATACTTGAAAGGGTAAGCCATTGTAATGCCACCAAATTTTAACATTAACCAAACATTAAGTCACATTAGTGGTCAGTACATGGTCTGGGTTTTAGGAGTTTGGCGTGCTATCGATGCCCATAACTAATGCCCCATGTGAAAAGCAAGTGAAGTGGTCACTGCCAAAAGGTGATTGTTTTTGGAATGGTCCATGGATGCTAGTCTATGTTTTGCGCTCCATAACTAATTAGGAACCCAATCAATGTATTTCTCTATCTCCATGGTAAAAGTCTCATCCATGCCACAAGAAATACATCTGAATATACAAACTCGCTCACAAAAAAATGGAAAGCATCATATTTAGTTACAACTTTGTTTGGATACGTACATCAAGAGTAGAAAGATAAGGCGTAAATTTTAGAAATAGTCCACTCTAATTTGAAAGACATCTCAATTTTGTCCCTCCATTGCAGCATGAACAATATTGTATCATTTGTATAGGAAGCAAAGGGATGGAGGAAATATTAATTTTTTTGATCTCAAAAATTATCAAAAAACTTAATATTTCCTCCATCCCTTTCTTTCCTATATAAATGATAGAGTTCATTATTGCAATTTACAGTCATGCAAGAAAATGAGAAACCAGGAATATATATGTATTGAGCAGAAACATGCCAGGAAAATGGGAATCCCGTACAGCTAAGACATGGCTTCATATGTATACCAGAGGAAAGAAAAGACCACAAAAAATGGCCTTCCTCATGAGCACTATGTACATGCAGACTTTCTCATGAATCTCTCCTCTCTTAGGCTAATTTCCATGGAATTAATGGTGGAGACTTCATTGTTTTGAAAACAAAGCTGGGTCTGACTCCACCAGCAATGACCACAGCACTTGCACATCTTCACATGAGCATGATTTCACATCCTCATATAAAATGTATATTCCCCTTCCTGGAAAAGAAGAAAGAGAGAAGACTATTAGTTGGAAGTTATAATGCGCGAAATTTTCACGAGCATGAACAATTTTAGCTTAATCATTCATTCTAAACATGAAAAAGAATTGATAGGAATGAAAGATAAATTCGGGTGCTACTAAAAAATTCAATGACAGGGAGAAAATATTTGCGATAACAACGCCAGGAATAAAGTAAATGGATCAATTAAGCTGCAAATCCCTCTTTTTTCGTTGATCTAGAACCAGCTTTGCTTTATGTTTGTAAGCAATTAACAAGTCAAAGAGCTGAAAAAGCCTTTTTTCTTTAGAAGCTGAAGCTCCATTTTGATGCTTTTCATAATCAAGTACAAGGAGACCTCTACAAGAAAACCCTGGAGAAAACAGATGAAAGAAAGGCAAATCCAAAAGTCGTAAAAGAAAGGATTTCCAAGGGCAAGCATTGCAGATAAAAGAAGACAGAAGTGGTTTTAGTGTCAAGTAAAACCAACTTGTCATTATGCGGGCTTCGATGCAGAGAGATGATAACTTATGGGAAAATAATGAGAACAGAGATCGGGAAACTACGTTTTCGGGGAGCCAAGTGTAGCTGATTCCAAAGGTTCTTCAATGGGAAGAGGAGGGATTGAAGCCATCCCATTATGAGATGTAGTGAATTTGGTTCAAGGTAGGTGAAAGGTTGGAAGGAAATTATAAAGGGTGGGTGTTGAATGAGTAGACCGGAGGTTTGCTTAGACAAGGGTAGATTCTACAAGAATACTCCCTATTAGTTTTCCTTCTAGGGCAGTCACAGCAGAAAATTTCCTCTCTTGGTGTCATGTCATAGTCATACCCTTAGGTCATTGTAAAAGGAGCTAAAAACCTTGGTCTATTTTACACTTCAAAACTCCCTCCCTCACAATAACCCTTGTCTGTCAAGCCTCAACTTAATACATTTCTTTTATCATCTGAAGCCTACCAACTGATGAGGTTTCTTCTTCAATCTTTTGCTTTCCTTTTGGTGTGTCTAGTCTACAAGCCTCAAGTTTCACCTGAAATATTTATTTGGTGTGTATTTTTGTCTTTATTTTTGCCTAGTTGGTAAGGCAGTAGCCTGCAAGGAAGGAATAATTGGATACATAGGGCCCTATAGGTTCAAGAAGTCCACATTTCAATCTTCTTGCTGAAGCCTCCTAACACCTTTTAGTGTCAACCTATTTGAATCTAAACCGAAGAGAAATAGATATCCAAAAAATCACAAATAAATGGTCCCAAGGCATAGAATGTACTCTTAACTAACATAAGTGAATTCTTTAGCAGGGTTTATATCAAGTACAATAATCTATGTTTTAGCCCAAAACAATAGCTTTTGAACCCAAAGACTCTTGCTGAAGCCTCATATTCATGAGTCTCATGACACATGATAGTGCCCTATAAGTTTAAGAACTCCACATTTCGAACTAGTGTGCTTCCTTCAGCATCAATTTCTAGTCTTCTTGCTGAAGCCTCATAGTCACGACACATGATAGTATCAACCTATTTGAATCTCAACTAAAGAGTAATAGACATTGATAAAGTATGAAATTAAGGGTCCCAAAGCACAGAAATTTCCTACATCCAACGAGGCGAAGAGGTCTTTTTGACGTACTTAACTAACAGAAGTGGATTCTATAGCAGGTTTGTCATCAATAAGAGAATTCATATTTTAGCTCAAAGCAATGGCTTTGGAACCTAAAAAGTAATGGATAAATCTCAGTCTCATATTCAAAGACATGATTCAATCACAAAAGAGATCTAAGATAAAGTATATCATCTGCATCTTTTATGGGCTGGTGGATATCTAGTTCATGACATATTCTCACGGTAGAGATTTGCAGTCTCTGTATCGTAAAATGTGAAAGTTTAACTTCAATATTTGCATTACTTCCCTGAAACAGAAACTTGACTGGGAAATCTTTCTGTCTCAGACCCTACGAAAACAACTGCATCTTGTGAAATTATAAGTTTGATGCAATTTAAGCAGAATGCATCTTAATTTATGCATTGGATACTGACAATGCTTTCGAATTAGTTGAGATATCCACAAAGCACCAGGGGTATATATTGCTTTTAATGATAAAGGGTCTGCTAATTGAAGATCTAAGTCTGGATAGGCCCCTTATTGACAATTTCGAAGATGGAGGACACCAGTACAGGAGAGAAATTACCGGAGCAGTTGTTACTGCGGCCAAACTTAGCACAAGTTTTTCTTTTGCACAAAACAACTTGCTCGGACGAACATGCACGAAAATCCATGGAAGCATCACAAAGTATGAAATAAGACGGCATTGATTCCAATTCAAAAGAATCATAGAAGTACATTGAGAAATATGTTTTACCTTCTAAGTTAGTCTAGCCTCCGGGGTTCAATTCCCCCTGCAGCCCATTATACTAATTAAAAAAAAAAAAAAAAAAAAAGTGGCCCAAAGGACATGCAGATGGGTGGATCAATCTTGAAAATAGAGAGTATTGCTGAGGGTACTGTTCAAATCCAATAACTGTAACACCTCCACATCACCCGGAAGACCTAACAACACCTCCATGTCATGGGCCATAAGTTGAAGGTATGTGTCTCAGACCGCCATAGCTCTGCAATTGACTTGCAAGATGGCTTTGCAGGCCTGTGGCACGCGTTGAGAATGCGCTTTGAAGAATGGTAAATTTATTTATTTCTTATATATATTTCGTCAAAAAACTCAGAACATTGGTATTTGGTATCGACGGAGAAGGTGATGCGTGAACAGAAGGTTATATTAGGGATCTACAGCAACTGGTGCTTGATTGGCAAGCATGTTAGTGTTTTCATCGCATCATTAAAAGAAAAATACTGTTTTTCCCTTTCTCTATGAGTTGCCTTTTGGTTTTCTTTGTGATTTGAATTGAGGCATCTCAAAATGCTTGCAATTTTGATAGAACGGAGCATATTCCATGCACTCACCTGATTTTGAGGTAGGTTGGATGATTAACTTTCCCCTTGTCCTTAATGGTTTTGGTTTATCCTAAACTCAGATTGGAAAATAACTAATTCCTTTTCAAAAGCATAATGATTTTTCTTTTGTGTGAACCATGAATTAGATGTTGACGATGTTCAGTCTTCGGACCTTAATTCTACTTAAATAAAATCCTTCTTTCCGTGGGGGGAAAAAAAGAATGAGATGTTGATGTTTTTTGATTTTTTGAAGATCAGGAAAACTTGTTTTGGTAATTGACAACCCGGTAGAATGTAATACAGCAAGAACTTGGTAATTGACTACCCATAAACCCGGTAAATGCCAATGTAATTTGCTCATTTGGGAAGCTTGCCTATGTGACAGCAAGGGCTTGGGAATAATCTTGCTCAACAAATTTAATACTGGCAGGAAAGCTGTCTGATATCTGCACTGGGAGAAGATAAACAAGTTTCGGTGTCATCTGAATTTGGAAATGGTAACCCCATCATAAACCTCTGCAGCTTCTTTAGTCTTATATCTTAAAGAAGTTTAGTCCTGGACAAGCACCATCCGATACCAGTACTGCAAGAGTCAAGCCAATTTCCGTTAACATGAAAGCTTTGAGGGATTATGCGAATTATGTTACTTGTTGGGTGTCATGATGGTTTTCTAAAACTTGCTGTTAAGTTGTTGCAGAGGCCTTCCGAAGGAGAACATAATGTTTGGCACTAATAGGCAAATTTAATTTTCCTGGGTGAGAAATAGAACACAGCATAGTGATCTCATGTCATTGTACCAAAGGTTATAGAGGTTTAAGTAAGATGCAAATATTGTAGATAAATGTACACGCAATGATGAGCACGGGACTGCCAAACTAACAAAGATTGAACAAAAAACCTTGAACAATCCGGTGGCTCAAATAAACAATTACATGTGTCGACCTAGAACTTGATTGTTCTACTAAATATTCATTCTTTCCATCTGTGAAAATAGAGCTTCTGGTCCAAAATCTTCATAGATTTTACAGAGAACCCAGTTGTCGAGCTGAAAAAGAGAAGACAGAGTACATAAACAATCAGCCAAAGGCAGCAACACGGTATTTACAACGCTAAAATTGCAGTATATGCACGACAGCAATGGTGTACAGAATATTCAACTCCTTATGTCCACAGTTTATCAAATATTTTTTGATGTTTGTATAAACCCCTCCTTTTAAATACCCAGATAGGTCAGTTTTGGCGTACCCGCCATATATTATATCTGTTCTCATTCTTAGCTTTTGCTTTTCCTGTTAAATAGGAAGGTCTTGGTTGTTATGTTTTTTTAACCTTTTTTCAATATAATCAGATTTAGAAAAAAAGAAAAAGATACATGTAGATTTAGTAATGCTTGTTTTACCCTTCCACTCTTGTGATCACATGTGAATGAACAAACATGTTGCTGCAGTCTGTATTCGGTCATTTTCCAGTTTGTTTGGAGCCCATGGCTCTGGCTCTGATCACCTTCATAAAAAGACAGGTTTTTCTTGACTCCAACTAGCCCATCCATGCCCAAGATCACATTACCAGGTGCTGTTCCCTTCCAGTAGCCATTTCCTGCTCTACGATCTGGCCGGAAGACTAGACCATACAAATAATAGCTCCTCGGTGTCAACACATAGCATTCCTTTGTAATTCCATGCCAGTCGCCTTCATACATATACAATGTATTGTCAATAACTCAACAAAAGTTCGCGGACAAATTTGTTTTAAGTAAAGAAGACCTTTGGATATACAAGATGCGTTTGTCCTCAGACTCCTCACAATACCCTCTTCTGTTTGGATATCCTGGATAAATGGTCAGTTTTGGAGACAATTTCTCACTAAGCCGAACACATCAGTCGTGTAGTTTTATGAACCGAAACACACCAAAAATCTTTGTTCACCAAAAATTAAAAAACCCGTTTTGTATTGAAACAGTTCAGTCAAGTTTAATATAATCAGTTTGGGCCTGAAAGACAGAAAGAATCAGACGGTCCTGTTGTATTAGGTTAACAGATTCTTTAAACCCAAACCATATGAGGACCAACTTTTTAAATATTTCAAGACTGAAGAATCAATAACCTAACTAAAAAGAACATAACATTATTCTCTCTTGGCGAATTTTTTCCACATCTGCAATTAATAACATAAATATGGGTAGGAATTTCAACAAATCTATATTCCAAAGCGAACACTTTTGTGGTAAAATAAAATTCTAATGCTAAAAAATATGTCCCTGAACTTCTTGAAAGTATCATCATTAAAACTTCTCTAGGTTATGATACATGATTGGTGAAAAACAAGATTTGGAAGACCGAAAAAGGGTAAAAACAATTGTTAGAATAATCACCACATGCACACAACAGAATACGAAAACAGTAAAGGAAATCAACACAGAAATTTACGTGGTTCCCCAAGATTGGGTACGTCCACGGGGGCGAGAGCGAGTCTGTATTATTATGAAAAATCGGCTAGGGTTTTACAATAGAGAGCCCTACCCTATTTCAACCCTAATAATTTCGTAGCGTACCGCGGGGGGCTACGCCCCCCGCACCCCTCCAATTATTCCACCCTACGGGCCACTCGTGACAACAGTTGGATCCGCGATGTGCACTGAGCGGAGCGGAGTGGAGCGACGACATCTGGCTTTTCATTAGAACTCATTGGTATCTCTCCATATCAGCCACAAGTTCCAATAACAATGAAAAGAGTTCGTCCGAAGTTCTAAGTTTCCTGTATGATTTCATAACTATGCTTGAAAAACTTATTTTCGCATATGCATGCAAGTATAAATAACAAGGTTTTAGGGGAACACGTTACGTACAAACCTGGGAAGAAATCTTGAGGATTGTGATTATTGATGTTTGCTATGATTAATCTGTCTATTAGAACTGGCTGGTTTATAAACTTGTTGTTTAGTTGATGCATCAAAAAGTAATCCAAATCCATTCTCTCTCTCTGGTCAGGTCCACAGAAGCCTTTGTAAATACCACGAGCCCTGCAGAGATCTGCGAAACAAGTTATGGAGAAAGTATGTGGTTTTTGGTGGTGGTGAATAGCGGATGTAAAAAGGAAGAAGAAAATAAACTAAGGGGCGTACCTTGTGCACGAAACTCAGACATATATAGGACAAGGTTTTGAGGAAGTCTTGGTTTCGTGGCTTTTCAGGCAGAATACATCTTCTATGGAGCAATTTTTCAGTGCCGGGAGGGTACCACGTGGTACCCCTAGGCGCATCTAGGCCGTCCATTTTGATTTTGGGCGGTTCGAATTTGGAGAGAGTAAGGAGAGAAGATGTTTTAATCTCGGCCGTCCAACATACTTTTGGACGGTCCAAATACAACGTTTGGGTGCCAAGTAAGCTCGGCCACGTGTACCTAGTAGGTACCCAAATTTTTTTCTCTTTTATATAGGAACAAAAGGAAAGAAATCTATTAAATCTAGGAATCTTGCGACTTAGGTTATCCTAAACCGCCTTTGTTTGGGATTTTGATCCCGATACGAACTTCGTTAAGGAGGCTTTCTTTTTTATGTGGTCGTGGTTCTTTCCATTTTTGTACATGGACAGCATGGTCTCGAGCAGTTTCAAGAACCGAGCATTTCTTTAGCAATGCAAGCATATAAATTCAAGTTTCTTTTACTCATTATCGGCTCGTTTGATCAACATCATCAAATGGATTCGCTTGGTACACAAATCAAGCTTGAATATACTCTCATTAATCCTCTTGACACATGCAAAATTAAATTTGAATAATTCAATTGTTTGCCTTTTCTCAAGTTTCATTGTTCCAAACCGTAGGTAGCTTCTCTTTGATATATATTTTCTTAGAGCATCTCTAGTCCAATTCTTCATTTTAAAGGATCACTATTATTATTATTAATTCATAAAATAAATTTGAAGAATGTTACTATCAACTCATTCTCCAACCATATTTCCTATATTTCCTCTAAAAATATTTGAAATACATCAAAATTTCCATCATTCACCAAATAAATTTAAGATTGGTCTTATTTTAAGCATATTATTAAGATCTTTTTAATGGTACTAATTTTATTATTAAATCATAATTATGCTAAAGATTATGCATCTCTTTTCTTGTGTAAAAATATATGGAGAACATTCTTCAAATTTTGAAAGAGTCTCCATATATGAAGAATCAAACTTACTTCTGCATTTTAAAGACTGCAAATGGAGCATGGTTGAATTATTAAAATTCTTCGTTTTGAAGAAATGAATGTATGGTTGGAGATGCTCTTATTGGGGAGAAATTATTCAATGCCCTTGGAGTAAGGTTGAGCACAAATCTGGACTACACAAATGTGTGAGATTCACTTCTAAGTGTGTAAATTGTAAACTCCACACATTTGCGTAATCCAGATTCCCGCTCAACTTTGCCCCAAGGGCATTGAATAATTCCTCGTTATTACGGTTGCAAAACGAGCCAAGCCGAGCTTTGTTGTGCTCGAGCTTGGCTATAAACGAGCTGAGCCCTTAATGAGCCGAGCTCAGTTCATTTATTAAACAAGCTTTTATAAACGAGCTGAGCCTATACATATGAGCCGAGCCTATGCATATGAGCCCAACTTTTTTGGTGAGATGAGCTTTGGTGTGTAAAGCTCATGGCTCATTTACTCTAACTCGAGCTCAAACTTGACTCGATTATTGATTAAGCTGAATTGAGCCTTAAAAAGCCGAGTCCCGAGCTGCTCATTTCGGCCCTATTCATTATGGAGAGGGCTAGACACAACAAAAAATGTAGAAAGAAGGAAAAAGGCTTTTTAATTAAAAAATTGGGGGAAAAAGGGAGGACAAAAGAAAGAAAAAGAAAAAGAAAAAGAAAGAAGGGTCTTTCAAGTTTGAAGCCACGGGACTCTCTCCCGCACACACAAACCGAAATGATAGCTATATCGGCTCTCCCTCCCTCTATCTCCTGTCGTTCACTGCGACCCCATCATCAAACCCACCACTCCAATCCCATTTTCTGCCCAAAAACCTCTGCAATCCCTCTTCAGTCAACCCTCATCCGCAACAGAACAGCAGTTTTCGGAAGCAATTCGAATGACCCGAAGGAGTCGTCGTTCATGGACGAAAACGGCGCCATCGATGATATGGATGGGTACATGAACTACCTCTCTCTCGAGTACGACACCGTTTGGGACACCAAGCCCTCCTGGTGAGCTTTTCCCATTCATGGGTGTTCTCAATTTGGTGCACTCCAGCTTGTTTGTTTAAGTCCTGTTTGGGTCATTTTGAACTTCATCTTGCCTTCTGGTTTTCTACTTTCGGACATTTTGTGTGCACAACTTGACAATTCTTAGAAGTAGACTAGAAATGGAATTTAATTTTGTTCGTTCACTGAGATACTGTGGATCCCATAAAAACCATTTTCAACCAATAAGAGGGAGGGTAATGTTCAATCTCTTTTAAGGTGGGTGAATAAAATCGCACTCCTAAAAAGGCTGTGACTGAATTTGTGTTAATTCCTGCTAAATTGTAGTACAGTTGCTTCTTATTTTCACTCTTGAATCCAATTGAAGAAGCGTATGGTACATCCTTGACCAAGAGTTTCATAGTATATAACCAAATGGATTCGCAGGCTTGTAGGCTGTAGCTAACACTAACTGTGTTGGTAACTTACCCAAATACTTCTCCGGTACAGAAAAATGCCTAACAAATCGAGCCATAAAAAATGCA
Source organism: Vaccinium darrowii (assembly GCA_020921065.1). Taxonomy (NCBI): domain Eukaryota; kingdom Viridiplantae; phylum Streptophyta; class Magnoliopsida; order Ericales; family Ericaceae; genus Vaccinium; species Vaccinium darrowii. The sequence continues at coordinate 42,487,661 of CM037156.1, forward strand.
AAATTCGTATCTAACTATAAATATCGTAACTTCACTATTCTGCGGTATACACTTATTCGTATGAAAAAATACTTGACATAAACAGAAAGAAATACGTAACATACCTATGGTATGTGCACCACAGCCTTGTCCAATCCAATTATCCCAGTTATCTCTTTGGCTTGAGGTTTGTTTGGTTTAGAGCAGTTATAGGGGGTTGTAGCGTTAACGAGGGGAAAAAACTATTTTACAAATTTGTGGTTAGGAGCAAAGGTTTAACGGAAGATTTGTGGTGGCGAGAGGTGATTATACATGGTTTTTCTCCAGAGAGTGATCTTGAAAAAGTGAACAGAGTCGACCAGGGAATGACATGATTGCTCTATTACCATATCCATAAATGATTTCTGTTAGCGACATCAGGACTTGTTGTTCTTGTTCTTTGGTGAGTTTGTTTTGACTACTGACCACATTACTAGACTTCTGGTTCCATTTGCCCCTTCATTTTGATTTTGCCAACTATATTTGTAATCGTGCTTTCAGCATTTTATGGGAGAATGGTACTGCTAGGACCTTGCAAAGGTCTGTGTTTGCTGTGGTCCTAAGATTACAGAACTTCTACTCCTTCCATCCACCTTCTCAGTGAATGACGATTTATGCATTAAGCTGATTCCTATTTTCTTTCTACCCTCATAGATTAGGTATTAGTAGGTAACACCAAGGGGTTGGTCTAGTGGTAGCGTAACAACAAGAGGTTTACCCCTGAGGTTGCAGGTTCGATTTTCATTGCCAAAAAAACGCTTCTGGTCTCTGGAAGTTTATCCGGTTTTCAATTTCAGGATTTTAATATTAGTCGAGGTGCACGTTAACTTGTCCGGACATTGTCCGGACACCTAGTTATAAAAGAAAGGATCCGGTATTGGTTAATTTGTGGATTTAAAGTAGAAATGAGCACCCGCCATCTCTCAAATGAGTGAGTTCTGTATACTAGATTTTCATTGTGCTATGCTATATCAAATAGAATTAAACTCTCCCTTTCATCTTTGTTCTATTAATTGTACGTCCAGGTCATGTCTGTTCAATGTGCTTGTATTGTAGTTTTGACTAGACTTTTTTGTTAGGTGCCAACCATGGACAATAACACTGACAGGAGCAGTAGCAATTGCCTCTAGCTGGCTAATTTTGCACTCGATACTAGTGACGACAGTAGTTCTCTCTCTTATTTGTGCATGGTGGTACGTCTTTTTGTATAGTTACCCCAAGGTATGAACATTCTCTTTGTTGTCTCTGCCTCCTTTTCCTCCCTTGTGTGATTTCTTTGTACTTGGACTTTTACTCAATTTGGTTCTAATGTGATTAGTCATGTTTGGAGACAGTAATATATGGCAACATCTTCTGCAACGGCCAAGAGAAATGAAAGAAACTCACTCTGAATTTTCCTCTTCTTTTTCTCAGATGTATTCTGATATGATTGCTGAGCGGAGAAAGAAAGTGATCGACGGTGTTGAAGACACATTTGGTATGAGAAATACCGAGTAACAAGTACACTTCTGCCTCTTTTAAAGGACACAACTTGTGGAATTGTAAGCGTTGAACCCAAATGAAATGGACTCAGAAGGGACCTCTCATGAACTGATAATAGAAGGGGGAAGTATTTAGAATGTGGAAATGGCTCCTGACAGTTATGCATTTGCCAAAAGATATTTGAAACAGAATTCACAAGTTGTGATGGGCAGTGTAAGTGTGTAACTAAAATTAGGCCATGATTCATTTTTCAACTTTTGCCCTTCAGGTTTCATCTCTCATTTTCGACCAGTTAGATAACGTTAGATCTCTTTATGCTTTGAGAGCATGGCTTACTAAAATTGTGGCGAACTTTGTTGTGCCTTCCATGAATTCACGGTTTCACCCCAAGACTTCTCAATTCCTGATACAAACGGCCACAATTATTCTGCTTTATTTTCGCATAATTTCTAATCTCATATGGCAGCAGTGTTTCTGTTACAACATTTGAGGTACCTCTTTAACATTACGTACTTTCCTAGGTCCATAATTACAACAAACTTTCTGGAATTTCAAGAGAGAAATAAGTGGCATATTAAAATCCAAAGGACTTGCATCCACCAAATTATGCAGGCACTGTTGCAGCCAGCAACAATCAGAAATCACTAAATACTTTGAACATTTGCACTCTGCACTTGTCAAAAAGAAAAACTTTTAACCTTTAGGAAAAAGACCCAAACAATGCAGGATTTAGCTACTCTGCGCAGAGTTTCAGCATAGCCCAATCTTCTGGTCTTCTTGACGGCTTGAACTAGCGCTTCTTCTGGTAATTACACGAACCAGCCTTCATCAGTATTACACTGGCTTGTTCTTGTATCCCCCTCCAATTCCAATCACATATTTTCCAGAATTCAAGGTATTGTTCAGCCTGCATCATATTCCGAAGAAAGAGTTATGATATAGATCGAGTAAAAGAGTGATTGTTCTTTCCATGACTTCTTTAGTCTTAAACTGAGAATCTTTCTAATGGCCACAATTCCACATTCCTCCATAATTCTTTATTCCCTCTAGTCACACTAGTGTTCATGAAATAAATGAAATTTGGACATCTAAAACCAAACATCGCATTTAGAGAATAGAACATCGGAAAAAGTTACATTACCTTCTTGTGTTCTTATGTAGAATATTTAAACATCTAGTCTTCACGCACTCACAAATCACAGAACATCGTGTAAGGTCTCATCCAGATATTCATTTTGTCTCGTATGTCATGAAGGGAGACCAAAGCAACAGAGCTGTGGATTCATGGGAACTTTACACACTGGTTTTGATAGAGGACAGAAGGGTAGACAAGAAGACGAAAAATAGTACTACTTCAAAGACCTCTCACTCATAATGCAAGCTGGCTCTTGTTTAGTGAGGAGGGTGAATTTTGCCTTCATTTAATTCCTACTTATTAGAGGGTCTACTTTCATCTAATAGAACCAAAAGTGAAGATTCCAACTCATCAAAAGAGAGGCAACACTACAGATAAATCATATTGCACATAGATGCAACTACGATAGGAAAAGGCCACCATAAACAAGCTCGTACAAGGGTTAATATATTGCCAGGGAATGCTGTACATAATATGGCTGTGAACGTAGCTAGGTAGCTTTTCAAAAAAATAGAAGCTATAGCTAGGTAACTTAAAAAAAAAAAACCTAGGTAAGCGGTTGTCTTAGTGTCCACATTCCAACAACTAAGGATTTAAAATAACGAGGAAAAACAACTGGGAAACTTGTTACAAAGGCTATACAATTTTGCAGTAGGTAGAATCTTGCGCATTTGATGCCACTAAGCACCAACCCCCTTAATGAAAATCCAATTTTCATTGCCATAATCTACTCTTAATACTTTGAATCAAGTCTGCTGCAACTACTTCCCTGGTGAAAATCAAGTAGGGGACAGGAAACGTGAATTTGAAAAACTTGTTACAATAGGAAGAAACTTACCCGTGCGCAGTTGCCTCAGAATCACGCATCTTGAACCCAAATCCTTACTGTTCTATCACCATCAAGGCCAGCGGAAGCAATTTTGTTCTCAGTGGGGTGGCACGTAACAGAGATAACAGCATCAGAATGACCTTCAATTTTTTGAACCATGTTCTTCCCTTGTAGATCCCACAAGTAAACACACTTATCCTCAGATCCGCTAACAATATATTTCCCATTCGTCACTGAAAATGTGGATGTTATGCAATATACTTCATTCGCATGACCCGTGTAAATTTTCAAGAACTTCCCAGTTGAGTAGTTCCAAAGCTTCTGTATCCACAAACAAAACTGAATAAAAACAGGAAGGTACCCATCTATATGACATAAGAAATCTTCGACTTCAAATTTCTTTACTTTCCTGACATAAGAAATCTTCAACTTTAGATTTCTTTACTTTCTTTGATGAAAATAAATTCAATATTTGAGAGTTTGGTTGAACGAACAAAACAACTAGGTCAGTATGAACTAGCTTTCCAGTCCTTGGAGTCATGGACACAACAAAAAAATCGTGTAGAAATTTTTTAGAACTCAACACACGCTGCAAATGCAGAGAAAAAGAGAGAGCACAAATCACACAAGAACTCTGGATTTACGAGGTGCACACAAATGTGGGGGCAATGCCAATGGTCGATGCAATTATTTCACTATGATAAAGAGAATAAAAGAGATAACTACTTAATGCTACAGCCTACCAGTGTTATAAAATCGGGATACATATTATGTAATGTTTTTTCCATTGTCCAAATCATATCGGGATATGTATTGTGTATCTTAAGATACATTTGTCGGAAGGATAGGAGTTTCTATTGTTTATTTGGACAAGATTTTGGAAGGAGGAAAAATTATATTATAGTTGAACTTAAACTATTTTTTGGCTTGGTACAAAATGGCCGGAACCCATCCTATTTATACTCCATGGAAAGCTCTAGGCCAAAGATATTTTCATACAATATAGATTTGAGTAGATTCTAGAATTACAGTCTTACAGATGTGACTAATTCTCACTTTTTCCATTTTGGTTAACAAAAAAGACCTAAATAATGTATTCTTTACTTAATTCCCGGATCCGGGGGTGCTCACCGGTTTGCGCCCTACAATGCGCATTTGGACCGTCCATTTCCACAATTGACGGTCCAAATTTAAAAGAAACTCTTCTAGGGAAGAGATTTTAAACACTTTTGGACGGTCCGGATGCGCATTGTAGGGCTTACACCAGCACCTTGATTCCATATTTCTCAAACACTATTGCAAAATGCATTCTGAACTCTATGGATTGATAATATATTCTGCCATAATTGTAAAAGCAAAAACTGCAAAGGGCAAAAATTTGAAACTCCGAAACACCCTCTTAGGCTTTCTACTGCCTTAGTTATGGAAAGAAAAAAGAATCTTATACGATTAAGGTAAAACACAATCTAAGTATGGTTCTTTCTTCTATTCAAGCCCTACATTGAGCTTGAATTTCTAGCAAATGGTTTGAAAGTCTATATAATTATATAAAATGACTTAGATCAATGCATTTGGAGTTCCGCTTCTTAAAATAAGGTCCGACTTCTTTCCAATAAGTAATCGTAGGATACGTATCAAATCAGGATACACGTATATATCCTAAGGAACGTGATCGTATCATAGGATTTCTATACAAAAAAAATATAGGGTGTGATACGTATCGTTTTCCGAATGAGACGAAATAAATTGTAGGATAAATAACCTGTATTATAGGTTTTCAACAACTATGCAGCCTACAATATATAGCTTGGGTCACAAGCACGTGAACTACGAAAATTGCGCTGATTGGGCTCGTCGTTCTTATCAACATGAGCATTAGACTTAAATATGTACAACTTAATTATCACTGTGGCCAACACAGAGAGTGTTTCTATAATCAGTCGAGCTGTTAATTCCACTGTTAAAAGTTTTTTTTTTTTTTTTTTTGGGATAGGCAAAAAGTTTATTAGTGAAAACTTGATAAAGGGTACATCGGGCGTGCCCAGAACACCTAAAATCCTAGCTCAAAAAGGACACATCCAATACAAACAATGAAGCCCAAAATACCTAAAATCCAAACCCAAAAAGTCAGGCCTAAACCAGAAAACCCTAAACCAAACAGGACCAGCCACCACCACCGCTACCACCAAGTAGAGCAAGCAACGCCACCTTCAAAAACCTGCAAACAACAGTTAGCAGCTCTGATCGGACACCACTGAAGATGTCCGATATTCATTGGCAGCAACACGACTTGATGGAGACCGCCATCAGCCGGCCGTGCACCCCTTGCCGTTAAGTTCCAACCGGTAACGTCCAACAATGAAACCGGTGGGTGAAACGAACCGCTAACAGAGAAGGAAGTGGAAGAGAGCAGGAAAAACAAGGCGGAAACCACTGTGACAGCCTGCAGCTCCACCACAAGCTGGAGAAGAAGAAGATAGACAGCCGTACATCGCATAGTCGTGAATCCCATGCATTATCAGCCCCCCAAAACAACTGCCAGGATCCGCCAATACAGATCCCATAAATAGCCAAGGAGACAGACCACCAAGATCCCATCCACCACTGCGTCCAACTCCAAAACCAGGAGAAGAAACAACGAAAGAGAGGGGGGGAGGGGGGCTTGACAAAGGCCAAATACAACATACATCCAAAAGTCGAAGAACAGCAACGCAATGATCAACCCAACTACCAAGTCCACTCAAGACCGGGTTCCAGAGAGAGAGAGAGAGATCTGCATCCAACTTCCGCCACCACCGGAGTCTTACATGTTGCCGCTGCCGCCATCGCTACACTGCTGCTGAACACCGTCTGCTGCTGCCTTCAACGGAAGCCAATGGAAACCGGGCCTTGAGAATGGTGACATGCATCTCAAAAATGTAGGGGAGAATGGATCTCAATCCAAGAGCACAAGAGATGGAGAGAGGACAGAAGACAGAGGGGTTGGAGCTTAGGGATGACTGAGGGGAAGGGAGGAAGGAGAGAGAGAGGAATTCTGGAGAGAGAAGGAGAAGGCAATGTTAAGTTTATAGATTATGTTACACACTGTTTTTACCAATCAACCAAAAGAAAAGAAAATTACTCTAAAAAACTCCAAAAGCCTTCAGATGAATAAAACAAACCAAACTAAACAGAGCTTTCAGTTAGGGTGGATTACGGTTACATGAAACAGTTTTTCTCATTGACTTCTATCGAGGTTTTTTCTGCAATATCTTTTCAAACTACCGCCTCTAATGTCGATCTTGATCATTCCATCCCATTAGTGTCACCTTCTACGTTAATCATATCACTTCTCCTAACTGCCAGATTCGCCAATCCACTCTATTATAGTTGAACTAAAAGATACTACGCATTTCAACGAAATTAAGCAACTAATTATTCATAAAAGCGGTGATGCAGTTAAACAACCAGCAGAATTACTGAAACTTACGAGATTGTTGTCGAGTGTTGCAACCAGAATAAACTTGCCATTAGGCGAGAACTTGGCAAACGAGACAGCCGTAGCATTATCATCAATAAGCGTCTTCAAGGACAACCCCGTATCAGCATCCCAAATCTTACACGACCCATCATGACTCCCCGACACAATCAACGATCCATCCCGATTAAAATGCACAGACGTGACAGGCATCGAGTGGGCCCTTATCACGTGCTCGCACCGCCCCGTCTTAACGTCCCAAACCCTAACCGTCTCATCGAATGAACCTGAGACGATGAGGTTGGACTGGGGGTTGAAATTGACGCAGAAGACGAAGTTGGTGTGGCCGCGTAGGGTCTTGACGCATTCGGCGGAGCGTGCGTCCCATATGCGGAGGGTGCGGTCGTCGGAGGCGGAGGTGAGGTAGTGGGAGTCGGAGGACCAGGCGAGGTCGGAGACGCCGGCGGAGTGGCCGGTGAGGCGGAAGAGAAGGGTTAGGGTTTGGGAGGAGTGGATGAGGATGGTTTTGTCGAGGGAGGACGAGGCCAGAAGGGTGCCGTCGTTGGAGAATTTTACGCAGGAGACGGCGCGGGTGTGGGCGGTTAGAGTTTTTAGATGCCTGTAGGGGCGGTACGGCGGTGATTGGTTGTTGTTGGCGGTGCTAGCCATGCTCCCCCGCCGTGGATATGGCTCCTCACTCCTCCCTTCTACAGGGGAGTCTTATGTGTGATATGTGACGGTGTTTTAGGAACATTTTTTTGAAAAAAAAAAAAAAAAAAACACAGATACCCATTTGCACGCACCAATTCCATACATAGCCCACAGTTGCCCCAAGAGTTGTGTTTTAGGAACATTTACTAATTTTCATAATTTTTGTACTCTTAGAGCATCCACATTGGTCTAACCAAAACCAAAAGGTTGCTAAGGTTAGCAATGTTTGTTAAAAAAAGTGCTCACATTGGAATAACCAAATTTAACAACCTCTTAGCAACTAATCAAATTTTGACATTTAAATAACCAAAACTAGCAACCTTTTGCCAATAATCAAATTTAATGGACTCCACATCTACCCAATTAAGTACACCCACCATTACACAAAATGACAAAAACCTTCTCTCTCAACAATGTTTTCAAAAGTTTAATTTATAAAACTGTTTTTTTTTTTCAAAAGTTTAATTTAAAAAACTGTTTTTTAAAAAGTTCATTTTAAAAACTTTTTTTTTTCAAAAGTTTATTTTTTAAAACTGTTTTTTTTTCAAAATTTATTTTTGAAAAACTGTTTTTTTTTTTTTGAAAAACTGTTTTGTACTATAAAAAAAAATTCAAAATATTTTTTTAAAAAAATTCCATAAATTTTTTTTAGTTTGAAAAAGTGACGTGGCAAGTTTTGTTTATCATTTGAATAAGTGATGGGGGGGATCCATTGTTTTTGGTTATGGACAAAAAACACCAATGTGGGACTTGACATTGCTAATTTTAGCAACCTCTAAATGGATAACCAAAAGCTTATGTGGCAACTTTTGGTTATCTAATTTTGGTTAGGCCATTGTGGATGCTCTTATATGATTATTTTGTCACTTCAAATTTGATAATCACATTTTAATTTTGTATTTTAGAATTCATTTTATATATATTTGAACACTAAATGAAAAATATTGAAATATAGGTATAAAAAATGGAGCGGCAAAATCAAATACTCCGTCCCAAAATGAATGTCATTCATGATTCTGAAAAATCATCTATATTTTTGAAGTTACAATGTATTATATATGCAATATGAATCTTGTTTAATAGATTTTGCTTAATTTTTTTGAACAAAATTTTAAAATCATTACAATATAAAAAATATTTTTTTGAGAAGTGTGAACAATGATTTTGGACATCTACTTATATAAACTGAAAGAGTACCTTTTCCTAAATATTCAAGAAAAGATAAGATTAATATATAATAAATATTTGCTAGTGGGTTAGGGCATCCTCATTAGGCTACCTAAAATAGCTTTTAAGCTAATTTAGGGAGCCAATCCCCCCCAAACCCCAAAAAATAAGACTACCTATTCTCCCTCTCTAAATTATTTTTGCTACATTAACTACTCAAATTTGAGTAAGCATTGTTCGCTTACCTCTTTTTTTTTTTTATTGTTAGTTTCGGTTGGGTTTCCCGGATTCATGGGAAACGTAAGAGAGAGAGAGAGGCAGAATACTTTAATGGCTCTTCGGTATTTTCTTGGTTGGTCAATTAACAAGTGACTAACTAGGTGTGGGAGGCAGAATATTTTAATGGCTAAAGGTACTACTTTAGTACTTTAGTGCACAGCATACAACTCCCCAGACAGGGAGATTAGTTTTTTAGGGGATTTTTTTTTTATAGACTTGAGGGGAATAGTTTAATATAGTAAAGTTTGGATAGAGAGTTTGATTTTTTGAGTTTTTGATAAAGCGGCTTGCTAAATTGTAAAATGTATTTTTGTGATTAAATTTGGTGGTTTTTTTGGTGAGCCTGATAAGGATGCGTGGAGTTGGGAGAGTTAAAAATAAACTCCTAACAAGATGAACTCAAAGCAATTTTTTCTTGCCCTCTGATCCCTCGATAGTCAGCATGCCTAGCTGAGTGGGCTAAGTGAAATTACCTTCTTGCCGTCCTCTCAAAAAAAGAAAAAAACTACAATACCATGGTACCCCCTTTTTTTTTTTTTTGGCTTTTCAGTATTGACCTCCCTGAACCCCTAAACCCCCAATAGTCCATCTTCAACCTAATGCAAACCTCATTTCTTATTGCGTTAAATTTGGAGAAAGAAGTTCACTAAAAATAGAATATTGACCCCTTCGTTACTCAAACAATCATGTTCAGTAGTTAATGAATATTCTTACGAAAAATGTTGATCCATCAACTCGGGTTCAGTCGTATGAAAAAAAAAGAAAAAAAACTCTGGTTCTGCATTCCAGCCCGAACATTGTTCAAAGTGAGTGTTATAGTATTATGACTCGAATTCAGCTTCCTCTCTCAAAAACCATGATAATTGACATGAAACTCACACGAAGAAGCAAACTTCAGTAGACTGAAGTGGAGATTGTCAAGAAGTCAGTCTGGAGAGAGTTGTAGAAGTTTTGTCGAAAATTACAGACCTCTAATGACGAGAAATGGGTAAAAATGTTGTTTCAGTGCTGAGGAATTTCATGAGCAAAAGGAGGAAGGTGACGATGACGAGAAGGAGAAGAACGGAGATGTCTAACATTAGAGAGGTGATGGTGATCCTGCTTGATCTCAAGAAGTAATAGAGCAATGGATAGCAAACAGACTCAATTGCTATATACTTAAAAAATAAAAAAATAAAAACTGCACGAAGAAGTATGAGGTTGTAACACACTCAGGGGTTACCCCAACGGTTAGGGCGAGTGCCTGACTTTGGAGGTAAAATCCCCTTGGTCAGGAGTTCGATTCGCCGCAGGGTGAGTATCTATGCTAAGTGGGGGGCCGTGACTGGTGTGGGTTGCGCCAGCTCCCTCCGAGGTTTGAGTTGTGCAGTGGGTCCAATTAGTGGCCTGTTGTAGGGTTGTTCCTCGGTTATCAAAAAAAAAAAGGTCTGAGGTTGTGTACTTCAGTCTGGACTGATTATATTAAAGGTTCCTTCACACCTTATCAATGAATTTTATGTGATTCTTTCATATTTGAACAACGCGAAATCCCATTCGCTTAGTTTTTTCCTTTTGGGTCTCTACGGAACATGCTGAATCTATTTCCATTAGCAATACAGTTTAAATCACTTTGGGTAAAGCTCCTACTTTTATTCAAGCAATTCCTTCTCACAATGAATACAATATTGCAAATTTGAAAACTGCAGCTGACTAAAACTCTGCCCTTCAGTTCAAATTCGCCAGGATTCCTGGAAAAGTTCCTATACCTAACACATAATATAGTGGCAACAATTATTCGAATATGTCGGCGAAAGTTTTAAGTACAAACAACAACATATATGAGTGACTCGCTTGAGAGGGTGAAAGAAAAATAATCCCTCCCATAGGTACTCAGTGTCCCTTTAGCCAGATAGAGTGAACTATAGCTCATCTCAGAAAACTACAAGGGTGGAAAAAATACACTACCAAGTTTCTGAACTTACGAGCCTACCAGGTCTGCAAGCAGTAAGCAATTGCCTTGATGGTAGGGATGACCACATGAGAGGATATTCGTCATCCGTTGCCCACAAGCCATTTGATTCACCACACCGAGTTTTTCTTTCTTTTTTATTTCGCCATAGACCCATAAAGCATCTTGTTTATCATCTGTCAACAACCACAGGATCATCGACGACAAAAATTAGGCAGGGAAAAAAATACAGAATGTAGCAGACCACATATACTAGGCTGTAACGTTTCCGAGGATAAAGAAAAATGCAAATCCGGGAGTAACTTGCAAATGGAATACCGAAACTAGAATTTTGGTCATCAGAAGACTAACTTGCAAATGGATTACAGAAGTTGGAGCAAGTAATATCAGACCAACAGAAAATAAACAAAGAAGCCTATTGCTCACTGTCGCGTGGAATTCTAAACCCTTAAATCATGCCTTATCATGCAGCAAATTCCGCATCTAAAGAGAGAAGTCAGCTTATGAAGCTAAAACCCTCGAATTTTTCCTAATAATAAAGCAGCCAGGGAAAAAAAAAAAAAAAAAAAACACTGCACACCAAGGCGTTTATCACACCTACACACATGGACAGAGAGAGAACAAAATCGACCTTAAAATTCCGGTTCTTGCTTACTAGGTGCTTCTTTCAGCCAACCAGAAAGTCCACCTCATCTGAACTCTCCTCATAAATTATGTAGCTGGCTTCTCGGCCATCCTCATTGCCACTACCCTGATCACTATTATAGCTACTTTCTGATGAACTCGTAAATAGTGGTCCACTTCCATCTGATGTATGACTGCTTGGATGTGAAGGGGAGCTCAAATCACTGTACGCTTCACTGCCAACAATTTGTTCAATATCAATGAAACTGCAAAACAAGCAGAGAAATTCCACAAAAAAGGTCATAGAGATATTCCCAGGTTCCTTTGACATAATAATTTCATGAAGGTAAATGATCAACCCAACCTTCCTTCAGGAGGGAACTCAGCCACAAGGCAGAAGCCAGGCCTTTCTTCCAACAGTTGCTTTACAGGAATGGCACTGCACCATACGATCAAATCAAAGGTTACAAAAAAACCCAACCAAACGAAATAAGGCCACGTGCGTCCCAATCATTTGGGTAGGCCATGGTCTATAGGAATCCTATTTTGCCATTCTGCATCGCTATTAAAAGTAATTCATCAAAAATACATAATTCATCAAAAATACAAAATCCATATCCTCTCTTTAAAATTGCACCCAAGTTAATTTAGGCCTTCCTCTCCTAGCATCGCTATTAAAAGTAATCTAGTCGCTTTTCTCAACTCTGAAGTCGTAAGTTTCCGTTGGGGATGACATCATGACAATCTAACCCGCCTCCGCTCCGACCCAACCCTGATTGGACGAATCCCTGATTATTTTTTCAGGTTTGGGGAATGAAAACGAAAAAATTGTAATTGGGTTTGGGGAGGGATATAACTTTATATACATATGTTTTTCTAAAATGTTTACTGTATTTTATATGTTGCAAGTATATATCAGCTATATGCACTCTCTACTCTTTCTAGATGTGTCTTTATGTTGTAATTACCCGCTACATTGCAAAAAATATGAGGCTAATGTAATTCTTTTTAAACCAAATAGTGCATTAATAATGAATGCTAATATTTTCTTCTATTTTTATCTTACAGATTTTGATCTATTTATGATGCTACATAAAAGTCAACTTCCATTATTGACGATTGAGGTGGGAGGTGGGGAAGCCCTATAGCTGTTATGATTCCCAAACCTCTTTAGGAGTGGGGATTGGGTGCCCGAAAAATATTGACAATGGGGATCGGGGCGGGTTTGGAAATATGAAAGATTTTCAGGTTTGGGGACGGAGGAAGTGAAATCCGACCTCGATCTGCCACCGTTGCCATTCGGCCATTCCTACATTCCATTGTTTGACCAGATCATCTTAACCTAATGAAAGACTACAAAGCACTTTATGACATTCAAAGGGGAAGTCTAAATGCAGAAGCACTACCTTGTGCTATAACATCTATGATACCAGTCACCGTCAGCTGCGAGACCTTCCCTGTTAGATATGTCCTGTTGGAGGGTACAGTGAACTTCTGTGAGAAAAGCTTAAAAACTTTTTTTTCTTGAAAAACTGAAAAAACTACAAGAGAGAGGTCTTGAAACTCAAAGCTCAGGAATCATAACAAGTTCAATAAAATGAAATGCAAATAAGAATGAATGCCACTAAAATTTGTTTCCACTCACAAGATGCCTAAGGATCTTGAAATCTCCTGCAATAACTGCTGTACAAATCCGTGCAACTTCTACCTGCCATGACACAATTGTGTGCATCAGACACAGAGAGAGAGAGAGAGAGAGGGAGAGAGAGTAACCCACTTCTTTGAGATGCATACAGTCTCGTAAAAGTAAAACCTCCAGTTGATTCCCACCTCCAAGGTTCCTAAAGGACAACAGAAGGTCGCATACTTCCAGTTAAAACTCAAGAAAACTTTCTGATGGTAAACAGGACAAACTGTAAAAGGTCATGTTCAATGTTAAATACACTTACCTTAGAAAGCCACCAGTGATTGAGTAGGATGTTGAGAAGTCAAGATATTTCAGTTTATGGAAACCCTGGATACAATCAGGTTTGGATCAGAATGCAATTTGTAGAATTGCAATTCAAATCAATTAATGTGGCTAATTAATGTTTAACAAGAAAAAAATAAATCGAGATAAAAGATCCCCCCCAACTATCAGACACCGAAGCCTACACAGCTCACCGACTCCTAGTTGGTAACACAGACACGTCGTTGGTACAACATGAAGTTGACAAAACTTATACTCCCTCCATTCCAAATTGCTTGTCCCTTACACTATTTTGAGATATTCCAAATTGTTGTTCCTCTTTGAAAAGCAAAACAAAATGTATTCAATCTTCCAAAATAGTCCCTTTACCAATAACAATGATTTAATTCAAAAGTTGAAATATAAGGGCATTGTTGGAAATCAATGTATCTTGTCAAGTGTGAATGCATTTATTGTATGTCTCCTTAAAAAGTTGGAATTCCCATTAAAGGACCGGCAATTTGAAACAGAGGGAGTATTATTCAGCAGAATAAATTCACATTTAAGACAAAACTGACGAGTTATTTGTTTCGTAGAACTTGCAAACTGCACCATTTGCCGCTTTCCTCTATAAAGTCCTTTGTTAACATGTACCCTCAGCCAAATATATACATATTGATAAGTACAGCCGAAAATATTTTATTAATCAGCCAAACAAATTAATCACCATGGAAATATATATCCGCAGGTCGTTCTAGTTCCATCACTCAATGAATCAGTTCACCGTTCTCCAAAACCAGTGGGTTTTGAGTCAACATCAAAACTGCTTAGACCTTACAGCCCAACACCCTAGGCCTAGAGCATTCACTATATTCTGCTGAGTATGAACTGATTTCTATACCAAGAAATTTAACACAACTTGCAGTTTCAATTAGCAAAGATCAATCAGGACACCTTTCCAAATTTCAGAGTATTTGTTCTCCGAAGGAGAAATGAATCCCCAGAAACACACCTTGACAAGCATGCGAACTTTGCCATCGTGCAGCTTAAATCCTCTCAGCGCTAAGGAAGTAAGATGAGGACAGTTTTTCACTAGGTCACTGCAGGTTGGCCATTTCAAACTATCATCTCTACCTGGAAATCCACAGAGAAGGTAAGCATGTGTTTTTCTCAAGCATGACATGCAGTAGCAATCTGTAGAAAAGGAATAACCTGCTTTCGAAGCTTCAAAATACAACCGCTCTATCAAGCGACAATATTTGCTAACTGATTCCAATGTCTGCCTCAGTTCAACGTGACTATTAGAAGAAAAAATGTTCTTTTAACAAAATTCATCATGAAAGTAAAAAGGAAAAATACACCGGAAGCTATTTCTAATCACAATGACAAGATCACAAACAAAAACATCATGAAAACACAAGGGAAAAAACATTTCCCATATTGGAGGGGCACAAAGAGTATTCATGTTCGTCCTTGGTAATGTAAAAAGCCGCAGATTCCAAGTAGAGCTTATTCAATTTTGAACTCCTAAAAGAAGATTACATTGGGTTCTTCTCTTGTATCCAGCAAGTTTTAAGAAAGGCAAAAAACAGTCTTCATCGGCGGCAATTTTTATATCAATTTCCTTACTTCCCCCCGAGGGCCCCCACCCCCAACAGTCACATGTTTGTTCACCGTAGTGGCACCCAACCTATAAAGATGGGTACTCCGAAAAGGTGACGTACGAGTACTGGGTACTGGTAAGGGTACATAAAAAATGTGTAACGTGTACTTCAGAGTTTTTGGGTACGGCTTTGCTACTTCGATTGGTACTTTTCTAGGTACGTTTGGGGAAATCTGTAATGTTTTTAAAACATCAGGGGTTCCAGATGAAAAAAACCCTTAAATTATTAGTCTTCAAATGCAATTTCTCATTGCCTTAAACTCAAATAGCATGATGTATTTTTAGATCTGGGGCTCGTTTCAGTGGGAGAGAGAGAGAGAGAGCAGACAACCACTTCTCTTCTCCTCGCTTCCTCCGGCGACTTAGGTGACTGCTCTCTCTCTCTCTCTCTCTCTCTCTCTCTCTCTCGTGATTTCTCCAGCGCTCTCTTGCTATGAAAAATAATTTGTCTACTGCACAGTATCTCATAGGAAGATGAGTTCAAGTAGAATGGGTTCAAGTTCAAGTGCTACTGCTACTATTACCCCTCCAATTGATCAAGATGATAATGCTTATGCTCTCCTTTGTAATTATGCGACTAAAATAACAAAGAGGGGTGAAGGGGTAGTAAGTAGTAACACAAAATTCAAATTGACACCACAACGATGTGAAGATTTAGTCTTTGTGCACAACAATATCTGTCTCCTATCACGGAGGACTAATCATTATACCGAGGGGTAGACTAAGTTGTTGGGCATTTGTGGAGATGGGTTTGATTCAATGGACAGTGCTGGTTTGTTGGAAATTGTAAGTCTTTCACGTGATGAGCCAGAGATGGAAGCTGTACCAGTGTACCTTCTAGAGATGAACTCAATGAAATTTCGAATTGTAGTTCTTAGGACTTCTTTTTCTATATCCCTCCTCCCTTTTGGCTTAAAACAATGGTTTGTATTGTACCTTATTGACTTGCACTAATATGCTTTTGCAGTTTTGCTTATGAAATTAGCTTTTGTTATCTTGCTGAAGTATTGGTAAAATGCTATACTTGTTATATCTTATGAAGCATGCTAAAAATATATTAAAAAAATATATAACAAAATCTGCCGTACCCTACTTTTTTCGGTTGTTGCTGTATCCCGTACCCCTGCTTCATTGCACCCATCCTAAACGCCCCTCCCTAAGGTCCCTCTCACCTAATCCATACCCACCCTCCCATTCATGAAACATTGTGAAGCACCAAAAAAGTATTTTCTAGAGCAACTTCTGTTTTTCTCCTCCTTTCTTTCCTGGCACATGTGCAAAAATGGATGGTCAAGAGCCATCCTAACTAAGTTTAGTTCAATGTGAGGTCGTGGTACTACAAAAACTTAATGCAAATAATAAAATATTTTTTTCACTTACAGGCCAACAATCTCTAGATCAAGGAGAGATGGGCAGGCTGACAAAGCTGCACAAAGAGCAGCGTTATCCATTCTTTCAATGTTGTATAGGTGCAACCTCCTCAAACGAGCCCTACAGTATACCAGATAAAGAAACTAAGTCAATAATAAAACCACTCTCACAAGCCACAAAAGAACTCATTTCTATACCGGTTCCGGGTTCACAAATAAATGTGTGTGGGTGCGTGAGTAACAAGAAGTACTTATATGATTGACAATGTATCCCATATAGCGAGCCTATTCCCCAACCAAGCACGTTATATAAGCCCAAAAAAACCATCATGTTAAGCAAAATTCGACTTCTCAGATTGCAGCGTGTTTAAAACTCAGGACTTTTAACAAGGCATGGTCCAACCCCTTGTTTTAACAGAAAATACCGAACATACTGAAGTCTCTTTAGAAGCATACCCAGGAGCATCACTGTCCCCACTTAAAGAGCTCAAACAGGACCTTGTGAGAATCGATGACTCCTTTCCCTGTCTAGATCTTTTATCATTCCATGAAAAGCCAGATGCATCCGCAGAATTCCTGATAGTATAAACTAGCGGTTGAGAGGATCCAGGTGATGCTGTTGGGCCAGGAACTATACCTAGCTTAAGAGACCTGAGTTTAGGAAAGTTAAAAGAAAGGATGTCACCATTTATCATAGAAAATTGAAAGCGAACTTGAACTGAAGACAGATATAATACATCAGGTGATGAATATGACAAACAGGACAAAAACTAGAAAATAGCTCACAAAAGATATAGTGGAATATGTAGAATTGTAGATACAACAAAATGAACGTGATAATATCTATAATTAAATTTCCTTGGAGTTTGCCCTTTCATCCCTTTCTAGGAACAAACCAGTTCATCTCCACATTTCACCATGTGTACTCAGAACTATCCATGATTTGAATATATAAATCACTAATACGGTTATTTATTTATTTATTTATTTATTATTATTATTATTATTATTATTATTATTATTATTATTATTATTACTAATACGGTAATTATGTTAAAACTTGAAAGTATTCGATTAAAATGTAATTAAACCTATAAATAGACACATATCAGCGTTAAAAACCCTTACCTATTAGCATCTAAAAGGCACTCTTCAGACAACAACGATGGGACATGACAATGACGACGACCACCCATAGAACCACCCCCTTCTCGAAGATGACGGCAAAATCTCTCGCCTCCGTGTGTGTGTGTGTACATCTGCATTTGATTAAAAAAAATTTGGGTTCGGTCTGGTACAGACTGTACAGTGGATATACAGTGGGTGTGTATATCTCTATGTTTCTGGGGTGCATTTGTATATCTCATCTGGTGTATATCTTTGCGTATGTGTGTTTCTGTATATCTGGTGTGTGTGGCGTGTCCCCCACCGTGTCCGTATCCCCATTTTTTTAGAATTTCCGTGTCCCCATGTCCGTGTCCGTGCATCATAGCTGATACCCAAATGTTCATTTAATTGAGTTAATTAGATTTCATTTCCATCCTATCCTTCTTTTTTTGGCAAAGATTTCTATCCTCTTCTCAGTAGGATTTTCTCTGGACCAAGCATGAGTTCATGATCTCAGGACCAAAGCTAGCCCAAATCAAGGTTACTGCCTTGTTGCCAGAGGTACATATCACCTGACTAACCAATAAAAGGGCAGGATCGAAGTACCTTCTGGTTGCTTTAGTAATGAGATCAACTGTGTAAGCAGGTATGCCAGCTACCGTGGCATACCTTCATCTTGAAAATATATAGCGCTCTCTCTCTTTTGTGCGAATGAGCCTTTATAGTTCCATTCATATACACGCGTATGTAAAATAAGATATCCATGTATTCTATGCGCATATCCAGACAGATAAATTACTAGATCGACACCTTAAGGCAAAAAACTACGACACAACACACGTGGTTAGTTCTCAATGCAAGTGGCCCATAGGTAGGCTTCTCATATTGCCAACCGGACAACAGTTCTAGGAAGGAAATGATGCAATAATAGTTCTAATTTTCATCACGTCAATCTTAGTGCCAAACAAGTTCAAACAAATCTTAATGACAAAGAAATACAATCTTATGAGAGGAGAAACCGCGATGAAGCTTAAAAAGAAAGAGAGAGAGCAGAAACATGCCAGGACATGTAAGTAAAAAAAAAAAACCCCTTACTGAAGAACTTTCCCAGCTCGTTGTATAAATGTAGACACCACCACATTATTGACCCTTGGGACTTCTGCCGTCAAGTCAATGTTGGCATAGCACAAAGGATCCATAGTACACTTACGGAACAAAGTGCATGTAGCTGCAGCATAGCATACGCTCTGCGTATCAAGTACCGAAAAAACCTACATAGCACATACAAGTGTATAAGCATACATGGTCAGCCACAATAAAATTACACATCTTCATTCTAATTGGCATCTTCATCATTCACCCAATACAAAAATAGAAAAGAAAAAGGGTAGCACCTTCATCAAATCCTCATTTTGTAAACTTCCATTCAATACATCCAAAATCTAAACTTTGCAGACAAATTATGTACTCTGAAAAAATCGACAACAACTAACCATAATCCTTGAGTTCATCCCAGCCATTGAGTTGACAAGGGAATGCAATTAGATATAACTGAAGTTGCCAATTGTCCCAAAAGCTTAAGTTGTCAGGAAATTAATTAAACAATAAAACATCCTCCCTCACGTGTAATCCCCCGTCTTGCCCATGGAGATGCAAATGTTCGTACATATAGCAAAGAACGCACAGGAAAGAAACATAATGCAAACTTGTAACTCATGAAAGTAGAGACTTAAACCCAAGATCCTTCTCCCACACTAAACTTCGATACCACATTAAGTTACCAATTGTCCTAAAAGGTTAAGTTGTTAGGAAATTGACCTAACAATGCATGTTAAGCTATCTAACAATAACCTGTTCTCAGGCCTGTCATAAATTAAGCAACAATGCAGCACATAATTCGCTAGTTTGCATAACATAACAATTGGGAAGAGAAAATTATAAAACGAAAGCGTATCAGTGAAAACTTTCACAATCTGAATCAACTCAAAACACCAGATGTAAGACGCGAATCTTTCCAATTACATAAACAAAAAATAAAACATAAAAAATCCTCACATACTTTGGTAGTGAGATCAGGAGGTAGGGCCCAAACGACAGCGTTGTGCATTGTGGCGCGCTTTCTGGCAGATCTCTTACCGGCTTCGAGAAGCACAGATCCCAACCTCATCGCCCTCTCAATCATATCGTTCTGGTCCGAATCACAAGCCCTAGACTCGAGTAGGCGGTCGAAGGATAGGTCGAGAGAGAGCGTCGACGACGAATCGGATAGACCTAGAAATGATTCGAGAAGACGGTCCATGGGATCGGGTTTGGAAATCGAAAACAGAGGGCTATCAGAAGACGGTGAGGAGCAACAGGGTCGCTTGGCCACGGATGGGCAGCCGAGGAGGAGGGTATCCATATCGAGTGGAGGAGAGAGGAGAGAGAGAGAGGGGGTGTGGGTGTGTTGAGTCAGTAAAAGAGAGTAAAGTCCAGATTGCGAGGGTACGGAACCGGTATCCAGCGCCACGTGGTGAGGGATGACGTACTACACGTGTGGAGCGAGGGCTCGTGTGTGGAGATCGCCGGCTGCTCTGTGAGAGAGTGAGACTTGTGTGAGTGTTGAGAGAGAGAGAGATGTTTGCGTCACCCATGGGAACACGTAGAAACTCTTTTTAAAAACTGACAAAACCAGCTGTTGGGGAAAACGACAGACGAATGGCGGAAGAGACGTTAAAGTTGGAGTAAAACTACAAGTAGGAACGGCGCCGTTTGACCTCGTTTTTTCGTTTTATAGCTGGCTCCTCTTTTGGTCGTGGGCAAGATTCGCACCGAGTGCTGATGTTGCCCTTTCGTTTTTTTGTTTGACAACGAGCAGTGTCCTAATGGATCCTAAGCCGCACGGCATCCGAGCCTTTGATCTCAGTGATAAATAATTCGGATATTCCGGTGTCAAGATGAAATTAAAACCATTAATTGAGAGATCAATGGCTCGGATGCTGCCCTACAATCATATAGTGCGGCTCTGTACTACAGGATCCCCAATTCTGTCGTAATGACGACTAATCTGCGGGTCATTCCACTGTCCTTTGTTGCGATTCGCGTTTCTGTGGGATGAGGTGCCCAAGACAAGTCATTGTCGAAAGGAACTGATCTTGCGACATTTGGTTAGAACCCGATAAGTCTTGCTGAATCCTGAGACAAATTGATTAACCACTGCGACAGAGAACCTATTGTAATGGTATTATAGGCTTATTGATACCGGTATCTCTCGGTCAGATTTTTAACTCAACTTCGCGGGCTCACTCCGGCTTCGTATGAATTCGGAATGAGGCGATTCTTAAACTGTTGGAAAGCTAAGTCTACTTTCAAACCCAATCGACCCCTTGGATACTTTCGGATACTACCGATGATTATTTGGAGCTTTGGACACACCATTTAACTTCGATTAATTTCCTGAAACTCTTATTAAAAAAGATGGCTTGGATAGATGAATTAGTACACGTTTGAAGTAGGATGGAATCTTTGTCTCCTACTTGTTTCGTGTTTCTTCCTGGTATTGATTTTGGTGAAAATGACTACAAAAGAGAAGAATGGGCATGGGATTGAATACAAGATCCACGTTCAAGACAAGTGTTATCTGTAACTTGTGGCTTGATATAAGTGGTCTCGTATTTCCCTAACTAGCTTGCACCATATGTGCATCAAATTGCTAGGTTCCAAGTAATGTTGCTGCAAGGCCATGTTGCTGTTCTCTTCTTATTTTTCCATCCCTACAAAGTATTAAGTAAAGATTACACCATCATTCATCAAACTTTTCATTGTCTTTGCTAGTTCACCATGTTCAACTTTATCGCATACTCAAGATGTTGAATGGAATCATAAGTTATGGCAATTGAACGGATTCTGCACTTACCAACTATTACACACATAAAAGAAGAGACCCCAACCTACGCGAGAGCACTCCAAACCTACATCGCTAACACCCACGCCGCATGCCACACATTTTTTTTTGGAAGTATTTTGTTAACTAGAGATGACTTCGAAACATTGAAAGAGATTTTTTTAACAGTCCTCAACATTTGCATCTACAAAAACAAATGTATGGTCTGCAAATTGAAGATAGGATACTCGTATTCCATCATCTCCCACTATAACACCCTCAATCAATCCATTCAACTTGGCCATCTCCACTAGAATATTAAGACCTTCCTTGTTCCCATCCAAAATAGTTCTGTCATCAATAAATGCTGTTTTAACCTCACTGACTATTTCTGTTTGATAGGAGTTCACTTCTTTCTCCCACACAACCCCCTCACTGGATTTGATCCTTTCTAATCCTTTGTAGGTTCTCTTTCTCTCTCTTCCCCTCCTAAACTTTATTACAATAAACACAAATACTAGTACATAGAACTAGCTGCAACTCGCAGCTCTTAATCCACCATCGTTGTTGCTTCCACACTCACAGAATGATCACCTCTAAATGTAGTTAAAGCCCAAGACCCATGCTCTTGTCTCCCATTCAAAATACATCATTACAATCAAGTTTGATCTCCACATGTCCAGGTGTTGCAAATGTGAAATTGAAATATTACTCTTCTAATAGATGATTTTTCATACAAACATCAAAGTGCTCTATCATATAGTACTTTGGCAATGTGAAAATCAATAGTTGCAGGAGTAAAATGGGCAGTATAATAGTAAGACTTCGCTACTGTAAGGAAGGTTTGCTTGATATCATAGTCGATGTCATCCGATGAAGCACAAACTACTAACTGCACTAGTTCTTGCATGCCTGATTCAATCTGAGGGGTTGTATTGCACTTGTCTTGATCATGAATCTGCTCACATTACAAAATTAGAGTAAGTATTAAAAAAGCAAACGTTGATGCATTCAAAGATATAGGAAATTTTAAATTGTAGCAATTTTGTATTTGCCTAGTCTTCTTTGTGCGAGTCTTAGGATATTTAAAAATTCAAGCTAATTTTGTATCACGTAAACAGAGCATTGTAATGATCGAAGATAATGTATTTTAGGAATTCTTTGGTACTTTGAGTCTTTAAGGATTATAGATTATACATGTGAATCAACAAGTTTTTGAATAAGGTTTTCCTCCATTGTTCATTGTGAACCCAATAACTCTCATTTCTTGTGTGCACACGATGATTGAATGGATAAAGAAATGATAGTCGAGTAAGAAATAATTGCACGAATGATTTAATGTTTTTCAGTTTGACCCGTTCATGACATATACTTAGTTTTTGAACTAACTAATAAGTTCTTTTGATTACTTGATTATTTTACCTGGTTGCATGATGGTTGTTGGTGTTGAAATTGCAGGAGTTGGCAACAGACTCTATTGGTGATGTTGCTGAGATGCTTGTACTGAGGATGGGAGAGTTGTGAAAGTTTCTTAGGTGCCTCAACATTGGCGAACAAATTTATGGTACTCACTAAAAGTTCTGCTTCTTCTTTATGCGTGTCACCATCTTCTTGCCAAGTCATAATCCACATCTCCCACTTTATTCGACAATAAAACATAGAAAAGGAAAAACACAGGATGTTATTAATAGTTTGGACAGATGAATAATAACATTTTGAATACATGCAGTACAAGAAATGGTATAAAATCTACGTCCCACAGTTGTTTTCATGTTTTGGTTTATATGTGTACTGTCGTGAAACGACTACGAAAGAGGAGCTTGGGACAAGGATTGAAGATCTACAAGATCCCTTTTCAAGAACAAGAACTATGTAACTTACAGCGTGATGTAAGTGGTTGCGGATTTCCTTGTCCCGCACCATATTTGCTGACAAGAGTCGATTAAGGGTTTCAAGCAATACCGCGACAAGTCCACATCCCTGTCCTCTTGTTATTTTTCCGTCCCTAATGAGCATGAAGTGAAGATTATAGCATCGTTCATGCAAGTTTCCATTGTCTTGAATAGTGATCACCACATTCAACCCTATGGGTTACTTAGATATTGAGCGAAAGGCTGGTAACTTCAAGCAATTCAGTGAATTGTGTACTTACCAATTATTAGTCACATAGTCACCACCATACTTTCTAAATTCACGAAGGAATGCACTCCTCTGCTCATTGCAAGTTCCTTCATTTTCAAAAGAAGATACAATCACCTCCATCAATATTTTAGATTGAGCCCATGCAAGTCGCTCTTTTGCTCTTTCTGGTTCAAAGATAGTTGCGGTTGCCAAATAATATGAGAAAAGTAGGTCTTTTCCGTTCATCCCAAACTGTTCAATGTTGCATTCTTTGTACCATCTATACAGAATGTAATTGATAACTTAAATTGATTAGAACATATTTTCAAATATGCAGCAAACTTTTGAATGCACGTCATATAGTATCATACTTTTGAATGGTGAACCATTCTCGCAAATGCAATTCTTGGCAGTTCTTGTAGTCTAATTTGGCAAGCTCCAAATATTTGTTATTGTTAACATTATGCAGCCTGTGGACGAACAAGACATCAAAAAATCTGATTCAGAATCACATACAACAAAATGTTCAATGTACAAATTATTTTCAGCGCTTCAATATTGTCACTAGAGTGATATATAGTTGCAATTCTCAAGTTGACAAGTTTGAAATCTCCTTTGCTATAAAATTTTGTTGGGCCAGTCCAAGGGCATTATGATTCACTCCAATTTAAATCTAGCTCATTCCTACTAAACAATGGGATTGGGCCTCATAATTAGGTGAGGTGCGGGTAAGTTGATTCGGTCACCGTGAGGTATAAAAAAATGAAAAAAGTTACTCGTTATATATGTATGATCAAAATAAACGAGTGTTACCTGTACAAAGTCTTGCCAATCCATACATCATCTGAACCACCGTATTGGTCCAAGTAGAACCTTGTCTCCACCCGAGGCAAGCTGGCATACCATGGCACGTCTAGAGCATAACCCACCTATTTTTTTTTATATACAGATCAAGAAAATTTCCATCTCAATTGTGCAAAATTGAATCTCTACTAATGTAAAGACCTGATTTGTTGGTACACTTCTCTTCAACATGTTTATTTGGATGCAAATTGAAGCAACAAAATTATAATAACATATTTATACATTAACATATGTTTGTTTGCAAAAGTTGTTTACAGAAAACAGTTTCAGTTTCCGGTGTTTGTGCGAAGTGTTTGTGCGAAGCAGAGCAAAAACAGAAAATATGTTTTCACTTTCTAAAGTTAAATACAAGTTAAGGATGAAATAAAATCCCAATAAAAGAACGTTAATACTACAAAATCTATTTCTGCACATATTATCCACGCTTTCATAGACTAATCGGATCCCTATTAAACAAGTCTATAGCCACAATTCAAAATTTCATTGACTCTCAAACAAGCTAGTAAGATTGTAACCAAACCAAAAAAACCATTTTTCACGAAACATGTCAGGTTAACGTCGAAACAAACAAAGCATAAAAATGAAAATCGCGTTCGTACCTCACCAGGCAAGTCCTTGGATATAATCCATTTATCTAGGAGCTTGTTGCTAGCCTGTTTCACTCTCAAGAATTTGGATGAGAATTTCTTGGCATCCTCGAGAATTTTTTCTTCTCGAAATAGAACATGAGAAGCCCTATACAGGTTATACATTGGAGTTACTCCCTGAGATGACTGCCCAGCAAGGCAGAAGAACTCCCCATCCTTCTTAAAATATTGAAACACATCTGTAGAGAAAAAAAGAAATGCAAAACCAACGGTAATAATCACTTAAGTATCCAGTTTGAGATCTCTACAAACCCCTTATTTTGGATTAACAATATACCATTTCAGAAAAAGTCTGGGAAGGACTTAAAAATGGAAAACAAATGAAAATTATAAATAGAATTTTTTTTTGAAAAAAAAGAGAGAGAAAAAAGTGGACTTTTTGAAAAAACAAGCACTAAACTTACCAGCAGAAACTTGGTAGCCATGTAGTCGTAAAAGCCTAAAACCCATGCTTGTGTCATCTATGTCGTGAACCGTAGAATTGCTCGCCGAAAAAACTCCTTGCTCAGTCCAATATCTGAATTTTAACTTAGTTAAGGAAAATATCCTTGCACTAAACTTCCTGGTATTTCAATTATAAAAGTTGATTTTCAATGTATATACCTGTACACGTAATCCAGACTTTCTTTAATCTCTGACTGGAAATATCGAGAAATTCCGAGGCGTTGGAGCTTATCAATGGCCCAGAGACGCTCAAATATGTCCACGGGGTAAACATTGGGAACTGAATATTAAGAAAAACAGGATAGAAAATTAGAGTTGTAAGATCTCAAATTGATCAAGTCTATAAACACAATACTTGACAACAGTTTGGACAACATGTCATTTGGTAAACATGGACGTAAACTTAGAGACATGACCAGATTTGCTGGTTTGGGGGTGTGTCGTGAGAGTGATAACAGGGTGTTGTGTTAGCTCTTTTGATGGGACCTATTACCTAACTATTAATATGGCCGTACATTTTGCTTGGCTGGTGAGTTTGTCAACACGTCAAAAATGAAATTGATCGGACATCAAAACAAACATGATCAGAAGACTTTTTTCACACCGGGTATGTATTGGGATCTAAATGTTAAGAAAGTCAAGATAAAATAGAAGACTTTAACATTTTATACAGGGCTATACCATGCAATCAATGTGATTTGAATCGTTCATTTTGAAAAGTTAGCCAATTAAACAATCATCCATGCAAAAAACATTTATGTGGATAGAATACCAATTTTCAAATGATCCATAGACCGTTTCCCTCTTTTTTGAAGACCTATATGATTTGATCTATTGATCATGTTGTTATGCCAATGTCAATTCAACTTAATTTTTCGCATACTTCGTCTACCCAAATAAATGATTCGAATCACACATTTGAACTCTGTTGAGCCCACATCTCCTATACTGCAAAGTGGTATAATAAGCACTTTTACCTCCCCCATTGAATCTTTCAACAGTTCTGCTTAGATATCTCAAGCAATTTTCGTCTTTGGTATGCATTAGGGCAAACGCGGTGGAAGATGGAGAAGTGCAGAATGATCCATTTGGGAACTGAAACTTGAGTAGCTTTTCCCAATCCATGTCTGGCATTCCTTCCAGGCTAAAGAGCAGTGGTGTGGGTACTCTGTGCATTATGTCCTTTGGTATCCTATTGCACAAACCAAATAACCAAAATAGAAATTCCATATGAGTACTCTGTTCTTATAAGTGTCCAAATCCTCATCACTACTAAAACAAGGAAACTTTTACTTCATTTCTCCACAGGTGCAATGGAAAATAGCTATTATAAGAGTAATTCAAAGAGCAGGGATTGTTCCCCTCATTGAAGTCTACGTGATCTGTTGGGAGCGCTTACCAAAACCTGCAGATGTTAGTGAAGGCGCAACTTTATTTCTTTATTCCCTATTGTGCCCAAGTGCCAACAGGTCAACTGAGACTTGGCCCACCTGGCCTCCTCCCAACACGATCAACAAAGATGAAGAGTGTGAAATAATGGAGGAATATGAGCTTTGGGTTGGGATATCTAGGGTCTAGTCAAGATGAGGTTGACTGATTCCCTTCCATAGAAAGTGATGGGGCTTCAGATAAATAAACTAGGTTTTCAACCAAGGGGTAGAAAAGTCATTGTCACTAGCCTTTGGATAGCACGAGTTTTTTACTAGAGCATTTAATTACGTAATTGCTATTATAGCATCATTCAATCCAAAAAAATATCAATCTTTTTTTTCTACGGAAGAATTACTATGATCAAAAACTACCTTGCAAGCTTTAGATTTCTCCTAGCGTATATCTCCCGTAATAAATGAGAATCGTCAACTGGAACTTCGATATCTAACTTGCGACCAATTTCTATAAGCGAAGGGAATGCTACTTCAAACCCAGTAAGCATGTTCTCCTCATTTTCATCTTGAAGCTTGTGTATGTTTTCTTTGATAAATTTCATCCCTTTTTTGATAAGAAAAAACACCAATGAGTTACAAAGCAGAAAACTTATTGATGCAATATTGAATGAATGAGGGAAAAAGTTACACATTAAATTTGATTATTGAATTAGTACCTTTTTTGGTTTTGTCCGAATGAATGTTCCACGATTTTAGTGCAATTACACAGGCTAAAGTATTGAGTAATCGATCACTGGGTTTGAATATCAGAGAATCACCCCATGAACCATCTGGGAGCTGATTATTAGAAATCCACTCAAGGCTTTTCGGAAACTGAGGACCACCATTTCCGTTGATATCTTCAACTAGTGCTACCCATGCGGTGTCGTAAGCCGATACGCTTATCTCTCCATCATTCATGGACCCCAAAATTGATCGTATGGAATTGACCTGTTCCTTTATTTTGTTTGTTGCACTCACCTATGATCCAAACGACTATATAATTGCAGAAGCATATAATAATACATACAGTTATAATATGAGAGAGATCTGGTTGCTCATACCACCTCAAGAGGTTCTTCTCCTCTGTCACGCTGGAAAACATCTTTGTACTCTGCACATACAATCATATTTATGAGTAAGAACTTATTCATCATAGAAATAATTAATCGAGATCTTTAATTTCGTGCGTAGAAATTCAAAATATTAATTATGTAATACTTTATTTTTCACTAGCAGTTTTTACGAAGTGGGTATAATTGTATTATAATGATGTTACGTGAGTAAATATCAACATATCGATTTTCTCCTTTGAATATTCCTTTTCAACTATATAAACTTCAATGGGTTGGCAAAGTGGTCTTGACTTGGGACTTAGAGATGCGCAAATTGGCCCGAGACACCCTGCATTACCACAAAAAAAAAAAGTTACAAATGAAAAAACTTCATGTACCTTCTGTACGAGGTATAGATACAGCTTTGCACTGGAGACGAGTGTTTTGAGCCTGTTCATCTTTAGGTCCAACGAACCACACACCTGTGAGAGAGAGAGAGAGAGAGAGGAAGAGAGAGAGTGATGGAAAATTAAAAGTGATGGAAAATTGAAAATGCTTTGGCAAAAAAGCAATATATTTGTTTTTTGTTTATTTGTTTTGTTTTTATTAAAAAAAAAGAGGAATCCAAAAAGTATAAAATTATGGTAAAAACTAATTTTTTTAATAAAGCCGAAAATAAACTAGTTTATTGGATTAATTTGGACTTTATTAAAAGAAAATTTAGTTCTACCATATAATTTTAAACTTTTTAAATTCCTCTTGTCGAGACAAATCAATAATCCACGAGAACTTGACGCAAAACTAACAAATGTAATTTTTATTTTACTAAAGACAACAAATAAACCAAAAAACCGGTTTAAACTTTTTTGCCAAAGGAGGCTGCTGCTAGCACTCCTCCACTTTTTTGCCAGAAATTAAGGCTCCTTTTACTAGCACTTATAATTGGTTGGTAGTTTTGAGCTAAGTTTTGGAGATAATAGTTTTATAGGTTGCGTAAATTTTCATCTTTAGTCATTTTTTTTACACATTTTAACGATTTTTTTTTTTAAATTTTTGAATAGAGGTACGCAATATACATTAAAAAATTTAAAAATAAATAGATAATTTCATCAGTTTTTTCTTTAAAGACAAAAAAAATACGAATGACGAAATAGTGAACTTTGAGAGCTAGTTGCATCTCCTCAAGAAAAAGGTCTTTTGCAAGTAACAAGTAAGGAGCTAATAAATTTCTTAAACTATAAACCAAATAAAGGCACATATAAGTTATTTAATTTATTTGCTTAAAAAAAAACTAATGAAGGGTTATAACTTCTTTAATTTTTTTAAACCAATAATTTAAAAAACTAAGTAACTTATAAGTGCTAGCAACATAGCCTAAATGGAGATGAAAATGAAGGGCCGAGGTAAATGAGGGAAGGAAATGTGCTTGGGCTGACGTTTGGGCTTTATAAAGAAGCACCAGAAGCCCTTAAAAAAATAAAAATAAAATAAGTACTAGATGTTTGGAGTTTGGACCCAAATGAGAATGAGCTTTTCGACTGTGGTAGCTGAATGGGCACCGCTGTGGATTTGTGTAAATATGAAGGTTCATTATTTTTCGTTCACTTCAACTTTCATGTAATTTGTGATTTTCTGGAATTAAATTGTTGTAACTGCATCGATGTTCTTTAATTTGAAACCGTGAGAATTTGGTTCAAACACTTCTAACCGTCCGATTGAGCTAATTTTTGGTGGGCCCCCTCGGAAAAATGTTTTAAGAACAATGAAAGGTTCGGATCAATCGTGTGGGACCCAAAATTGGGTCCCCGAAGGCGTGGGGTGCATTTTCGGTGCAAAAAGGGGGTACCCCAGGTTTTCCGTTTCTATTTTTGTTTGAAAATATCACCTCACGGACCTCACCTTCAAAGTTTTTTTTTTTTTTTTTGGTAAAAGGGATTTTATAACCAAAAAAAGAAACTAGATACAAGAGAGCAAAGGGGCATACCCCTGAACCGAGCTACAACAAATCCTGAAAAACTGTATGAAAAGGAACCCTAGGCTATACAAGACACTCAAAGCAAAATTTTCCTAGAAATATTCCAGGCTCTACAAAGATCACGATTAACACTATTACCACCCACTTTCCTCCATGTGTAGACTCTATCCCGGACATCACAAACGAGCTGCTCCCAAATACCTTCAAGGTTAGGAATTTTGTTGCAAAAAATGTATTCATTCCTAGCCTTCCATATGTAATACACAGAACCTACCATAGCTAACTTGTACAACGCCGAAGGGAAGCCTTTATGCTTTAAAGTTTGATTAAGAAATGACAGATTTAGAAGGAAAAAAATTAAGACTGAAGTATACCTAGAAACTAATAACAAATACTCCAATAGGGAAATACAAAGTCCGATGTTGAAAGTCCACGACAAAATGAAACAAGTATTAGCTCATAAAATCGGTACATGACATGTATCTTGATTTTGTGAAAATAACATTGAACTCCCTGTATGTTTTAATATTATTCACAACCCTAAAATTTCAAAATCGCCGCCTTGTCGAGTATATCTCCGTTTGACCGAGCTGAGTAGCCGCTGTTTAGCCAGCTAATTCCCGCCTAGTCAATTAATCCCCGACTAATTTCAACTAATGTACAAACACCTAATCATACGTCTAGACCCTAAATTCTAGGCGTTGGGTAGCTGTCTAGGCCGACTTTTAAAAGATTGAACTCAGACAGTTCTACCCATTATCTATGGATAGATAGAACAAAAATCAAGTGATTAGATCGATGAGCGCAATTGATGGTCCTCTCCCCATCAAGGCAAATAATAAAAACGTCACGTAGAATCTGTTGCAAGCACAACACTGATTAACTTTAAAGCTGGAAAACCATCAAAATGACGTGGATGAGTCTCCAGAAGACGACATTTTGATCCACCCTTGCAGTCCAAACCCAATCATTTTCCTTTTGTTATTACTCTGTTTTTGCGGGTTTACTTTCCATTTGCCGCAACTTGTTTAACTTGCGTCAGGTTTTGATCTGAATGGTTGGTTGTTATTATTATTATTTTTATATGATAGAGGAACAACCCCATAACCGAGCCCTTTGGAGTCGAATATGCAACCCAAACCTCTGGGGAACTAGCAAAGCAATATGCCATCACGGCCCCCCCACTTAAATCAAGACACTCAACTAATGGGGAATCTAACCCTCGATTTTGAGGAGTACTTCCAAAACCTAACATCCGCGGGCACAAGTGGACGCAAGACTTTTCCAATTGCTACTCCTACATCTTCTACCTTGCTCAATGCTCAAAGGGTTGACTGGTTTGTTTGGAATCTAATCAATCTATATGGTCCAAATCGCGAAGGAGGAGGGTAGATTTGGAGGGGCAAAAAAGCATACCAATTTCATCCCGATTTTCTAATGATAGGGATGAAGCACCGCTTCCCTAATTGACCCGAAAGTGGATTTGTACGTAGTATGTATAGCGAAATAGTCCGAGGGAGGAAGGGTTGCCAAAGAGTGGATCTGGAGTGGGACCAGGCATAGAAATCAGGGCTCTTCACAAATCACCCATCATATCTACCAGCCAAACAGGCTTTTACTTTCTTATGAAATGTGCATGGAAATATATAGCTCCCCCAAGGGCTAAATTTTTTGCCTGGTTTGCTTGGCCATGGGATCAAAATCATCAAATCTGCAAATTTTTTTAATTTATTTTTATTTTATTCAAGGTTGGGAATTATAGACGAAGCCGTGGGAGCTATTGCTTATGCATCCGCATTCTAAGCACCCAAAAAAAAAAAAAAAATGCATCCGCATTCTATTCTTAAGTTGTTATTTTTTAGCGAAAAATTAGGAAAAAAAAGAGAGAAAGAACTAACCCAAGAAAATATTCAGGGGTTGTTTTGCCACAGCAAGTGAGCATCGGAGCTGGAGGATGTCATTAGAGGACTGAGTTAGTGATGAAGACATGCTTTCTTGTTACTTCTTGTTGTTTTGGGAAGAGGACAGAAAACCATAGGGCAGGGGAAGGATTTTAAAGGAAAAATTCTGGCCCATGTTGATGACCAGATATAAAACATTACTAAATAAAAAGATCAATTTAAGTATTGGTTAGCCTTTTACAATAACTTCAGTTATTTTGTACTTAAATTGCAATAAAAAATATATGACGCTGAAAGATAATTTATATTTTACATACTAACACTTGATTTGAGAAGTTTATCATGTAAAATTCATAAATATCAAAGAAGTAAAAAGTTTCTGACTAAGTTTATCCTCTTCGATTGACAAATTGCAATAAAAAATATATGATGCCGAAAGATAATATATATTTTACATACTAACACTTGATCTGAGACGTTTATCATGTAAAATTCATAAATATCAAAGAAGTAAAAAGTTTCTTACTAAGTTTATCCTCTTCGAATAACAAAGTGGTATTCCATTGAGACTTAGAGGTTTGCTTTCATTTTTTTTAATAGCAAAAATAGAATTTTATTAATCTTTGAAAACGCACTACAAAGATTAAACGGGGCCAAGGAAAAAGGCATCACAACGCGAAGAGACATCCAAACTAAGTTGACATCCTACCTAATCATTTGCCACCACAAACCCGAAGGAAAATAACAATTGATAACAAAGAGTCAACCAAACTAAATACGTAAAATGAAGTCAACTCCTAAATGCAACAAATCTCCAGATTGTTGTGCTTCCCTCCCGTGTTCCCCAGAGCATAGGCAATGACATTGAACTTGAAATCATATAACGATAATTTTTTTGCTCTCACATAAAGTCTTAAGGTTCGATTTTCCTTACTAGCAAACTCTTGAGATCACTGGGGGTTATGCCTTATCATTACTTTTAGTGCTCCAAAATTAGTTAAGTAGAGCGCAAGTTAGTCCGAACATTCGGTTATAAAAAAAATAAAAAAAAAAACCTTTGGATTCAACTCCTCCCCTGACGACATATATTCCTCCACATAATTGTCAAGACACCACCCGACGAGGAGAATGCTCAAAAAGTCAATTTCTCTCATTAATTCAAGCAAGAGAATATGATTTCTTATTTTCCAATTCACGAGCAATCAAATTCCTAAATAGAGGAGGAATCTCAATTCTCATACCTCTCCTACCCCTAGGAATACGAGATTACGGGGTAATCTAAGGAAAGTTAGATCAATACCTCTTATATCTCAAGATTTTTTCATGTTGATTTTTTTTCTTTGCATCCCAATTTTCCCCACCCAAGCCCAAGTTAATATTTTTCCCTCCAATCCTTCTCTCTATTCCCTCCTTTTATTTTGCAGTGATGGCATGCTCTTTTTTGACTAAAAGAATAAATAAAAAATATTGCCATGTTACACGTCGCTATAAACAAAGGCATTTTGGCAAAAATAAACCAAATGGTTTATTTTATTATCTTTATTCAAATTTTTTTTTTTGCATTTGTTAGTTTTGCGTTAAATTTTTGTAGATTATTGGTTCGTCGTGACGAGAGGAATCTAAAAATTAAAAAAATTGTTATAAAAATATTTAAAAAGTTCATTAAAGACAAGAATAATCCAAATTTTTGTGGATTATTGGTTTCTTTTTTCTTTTTTCACAAATTTTTTGTTCTAGTTTATAATTTTTTACTTTTTAGATTCCTCTCGTCGAGATGACAAATAATCCACAAAAAAATCGACGCGAAAATAATAAATGTATTTTTTTTAATAAAGACAAAAAACCAAATCACATGTTTTCTATCTTCTAACAAGTTCGGCATAATACCACGCAAAGATACTTTGTAGACTAATTTTGTAGTACGGAGTAGTTCATTTTTACAAAAATAGTTCGACATTTTTTTAGGGAATTGATCTTGGCACTCCCCATTTTGATATTAGCACTTTTTTTTTTTTGTTTCTATTAGGTGAAGTTACTAAACCATCCTTGTGCTTTATAATTATATTTTTATCTTGCTTTTATAATTATAAGGATGGTTTAGTAACTTCAACCAATAGAGACAAAAAAGAAGAAGAAGAAAGTCAATATCAAAATTTTTTGCCTTGATTTTATAATTTTGAGGTTTCAGACTCTATGGACAACCTAGGGTGTGTACCATATGCACTTATTGTATGGTCCAGATTGTGTCACCTCATTAGCAATCATAACATTTTTTAGTTTTTCGTAACTTTTCAACAATATCATTTGTAACATTTTCTGTGATTTGTAACATTTTGGTGTGTCTCGTAACTTTTATAAAAAAAAAATCGTAACTTTTATAAAAAAATCATAACTTTTGTAGGAGTGTATATGATACACACCTTGAATAAAGGGTATGTATTGTAGCATTTTCATGCAATTTATACTGAAATTAGAGATTTCCACGGAGGGTCAAGGGTCAAATTTGATTTGGACTTGAGAAGATATGCGATTCAATGAAGAGGTTGGTGTTGAGAGAAACAATATTTCAACCCTTCACCTAAGCTACAGCTCACTCAACATGGGGAGTTATGGCGAGTTACTGTAGTGAATATAAATTATCGAACCATTTGTCCATATTGCTAGTCTGTTGTAGCTGCTTTTTTCAAGGTGGGACTCTAAATTCTTGCAGAAATACACAAATAGCTATGCTGCTGTGGAACAGTGGAAAGCTAAAAATTTAAAAAAGAAAGAGCTCTAGGGATGGGTTGGCTCTGTCCATTGGCGAATAAAGCGACTAGACCGCGGCAGTTCTGGTGCTCGTCCACTAACGTGTTTTTATTTCCTGGTTTTAGCCTATCCCCTGCGTGGCATTTGCTCAGGTTAGAGAGTCTTCGATCTGTGGAGATCTCTGTACTATTTCTGCCCCCGGGGGGGTTTTATCTGTACTCGGTGCATTGCTATCCAAATCACATCGATAGCCATTTTCTGTTGCGGGCTTGTCCCAACGGAGGGCTCTGATTTGACGTTTATAGCCCTATAGGGCATTTCTGAGTTAATGAATCTATGTTAAAAAAAAAGAAAGAAGACAAGTGTTGGTTAGTCTTTTTCATAATAATATAAGTAATTTTACGCTAGAAATTGTAGGTAAAAATGATGCCCAGAGGTAATTCACATTTTAAATACAAACACTAGATCTGAGAAGTTTGTCTCATAAAAGTCTCACGAATCAAAGGAGTAAAAAGGTTTCTGACTAAAAGTAAAAAGAAGAAGGGAAATGTTAACGGGTGCCATAGTGCACCCGTTAAGGGTACAAAAAGTACACTTTTATGGGGCCCACTTGTACAAAAAAGCACAATTTAAAAATATACTTGTACTTTAAAGTACATCAAAAAACGGGTGCACTATGGCACCTGTTAGCGTGACCCAAATAAGAAAAACTCCATCAAAACAGAGTTACAAAGGCACTGTTAATAATACTAATGCCACCCCCTTTTCATTTTATTCGAATTAGATCACTTCGTTGACTAATCCCACATATAATTGCAATACATTAATTAAAAAACAAACTCCTTATAATTACTTCAATTATCTACTCTCGTCTCCTCAGATTCCCAACGGACGGCATATGAACACCGTGAGTTTGAAAATAGGATTTTTTTGAATTACAAGTATTTTTTTTTGTCTTGGTTGTCGATTGTAAATCCGGATGGACAAGAATGATAACGATTGATGTTGATGGAACAACGATTTCAAACGATAAAAACTAGGTGATCACACAACACCCCTCTCTAGTGGCAGAATCAGGATTTAAGTTTAAAGCTGATCAATATATCACTCCAGTCCCTAAAAAATGATGTTTGATCCATCAAACGAAGAAAATATAATGGAAAAGTTTTTATTTGAAAAAAATGCATACTTTTTTTCTAAATATTTAAAGAACTCACTTATGTTAAGTATTTTATGGGAAAAAATATGAAATTCTTAGAATCGAAATGAATATATTTTAGTGCTCGTTTTGCGGGTTAGAAATTTTTTTTTGGAATCAAAGAATATTTAATACCTAGAAAGCACAATGATTTGAGAATTAATCATACATAATAGCCCAAAAAATACATGTACGACTGAAAGGTGGCCCGTGCCACAGGGCTTCACGTAATGGTTCCGCCCCTGCCCCTCAACAATATCCAAGGGATCACAGCGTTTGAAGTTTTGAACACCGTGGACTACTTAACGGATAATACAATTGTTCGGAGAAGTTAAACTAACCAGCTATATGACATACTACTTTTTTCCACTAACTAGTTTTTTCCAAAAACTAGTTTTTCTCAAAAATCAAGACAAGTCATCCTCTCACAATACATCACATAACACAAAAACCAAGGCAGTTTTAAAACAAAACTACCTTAGTGGAACACCCCCTTTTAATTTTTTTTTTGGCAATCATCCTTTTAGTCACTTGAAATTAAAAAATCATCCTGAACCTATTTAGGAGTTATATTTTCATTCCGAGATTCAAAAAAATCCTAAAATGCCCTTTTAATTGTAACATATTAAGGGATTGATGACTAAATTAAAAGTTGCATATATGGGGCGGTTGGTAGTGGACCATTTTCAAAATTATGAGGTCCTCTGCTATAATTACGGAATTGGGGATAAAACCCAATCCCTAATATCTCGTTCTCAAACTTCATCCTTCTCACTCACCTAGAAATCCCAAATCTTCATCCTCAAACTTCTCCAGAAATCCCAAATCTCACTCACCCAGAAATCTCAAATACCACTCGTCCATGAAATTCTTGGGGCCATAAAAGGTTGTGGTTGTTCTATCTGTTTTTGAGGCCATGAAATTCTTGCAGTGGACTTCACTCCTATCCTCATGGAAGGGTATTGCATTTTCAGCAGTTGGGTTGATCATTGTTACAGTTCTTATGCAGATCTTGATCCAATTTTCTCAGTCAAAGCGCTCAACGCCCACCAAGATCGTCCCAGCAAAGCCTAAGAACCAAGGAGAGCCTTCAGGAATTCCTCAAGATAAACAACAGTAGATTAGTCCTTGTTTTTTCATAGTAGCAATGTATTTGTGAAAAGAGTATGCTATATGAAGTCGCCGAGTGGTGTATTTTTTCAGTGACTTTGTTTGTTCTAATTTTTGTACCATCATCAAGACTGCATATGTATCAGTTCATTGATTGCTGTTCAACAAGGCTGAAATTGCTGTTGTGTACTAATTCTTTTCCCATAAACTCCTAGCACTGCTACGTTTGGATCTATTTGGAACGAGTTCGAGTTTTTTAACCATGGAATCATGTAAACTGTTTTCTATTTTTACCATGTTTTCCTTATATTATTATTTTTAACCATATTAAAGGAAAAGTTTTCAACCATGGAGTTCAATATATCAAGTACCATGGTAAATACAGGAAATGCAAGTTGCTAAAGTATTTACCATGGAAATATGATTTTACCATTTTTCTATATGTTGTGATTTCTTTTTACTATGTTCAATGTTATATGATCTTAAAAAGTTTTTACCATAATTCGATATAACAAAAGATTTTAATTACCATATTGTGGTTATGGTTTATATATTTACCATGGCAGCCCAAGTTCCAAAAGTTTTTACCATACCTTTTATAAACTATCAGTGTGATTTTAGGATGAAAATGCATGCTTATATAACAAATTGAAGATAAGTCACCCACTTTCCCATTAACGGCAGAAACATGGAGTAACCAATTATCCCACCTCAGGCACTACACCCTCTTTTTCAAATATCCCTAATAATTCGGTAATCTTCAACCCAAAATTTGAAATTCATCTGATTTGTTGAAACAATATCATCCCTCCTTTGAATTTCAAAATTACTTCCATTTTATATTTTTCATCCTCTAATATATATATATATATATATATATATATAGGAAGGGTAATAAGGGTAAATCACATTACAAGAGGATGAAAACATAATTCCATAAATAATGGGGGATGGAAATCTAAGTTGCACCAAAAAATTAGATGGATATTTAATTACCTCTTTTTTTTTTTGTCAATCGTCATACGTAATCTATTACATGGGGCAAGGGGGAAATATGACTCGATCTCAGGATGCAGTGTGGGGCATCCAAGAGCTTTATCGCATGAGCTAGCCACCACTTGCATATGACATACTTAATTAAAATGGTCAATTAAGTTAGGAAGGTTATTGTAAAGACAAGTGTGTGTTAGTATGTTTTATTGTAATTTCAGTACTTTACACTTAATTAGTTAAAAAATAAAAAAATAGATAAGGTGGCAATCTGTAATTTACATTTTGAATACAAACACTTGATCGTAGAAGTTTATCACATAAAATTCGCACAAATCAAACACCTAGTCATAAAAGATTGTTGGTGGTTTGCCACTTTTTTGTTTGTCACTCATTCATTGAATTATAAATCACTACAAGTGATGGAGATATGCGACTTGATCGAATATTTGATTCAGTAAATTCACCATGTTTTGCAGGTTATCGTATTATCCTTGTCACACTTTTGATACTTTCTGTTTGAGTCTTATATATGATTGTGGATATGTTTTGTCCAAAGTTGCCGGGACATTTGGGGAAAACACAATGTAAAGCGTGAACACAATTTATGTGTTCACGCCTCTCTCTCTCTCTCTCTCTCTCTCTCTCTCTCCCCTCTTAAATTGGACATCAACTAATGATTTGGCAAAAAAGGAAAAAACGTTTTTTGGTTTTTACGTTTTGTCTTTATGCAAATTTTTTTGCATTTTTTAGTTTTGCGTCAAGTTTTTCGTGGTTTATGGATTCGTCTCGTTGAGACGAATCCAAAGAGTATAAAATTATGATCGAAACTATTTTTTTAATAAAGCCGAAATTAAACCAATAAACTAGTTTATTGGTTAAATTTCGGCTTTATTAAAAAAATATTACTTTTGACCATAATTTTATACTCTTTGGATTTGTCTTGCTGAGACGAATCCATAAACCACGAATACTTGACGCAAAACTTACAAATGCAAAAAAATTTAAATAAAGACAACCAAAAAACCACTGTTTCTCTTTTTTGCCAAAGCCAGAGACAAGAGGAAAAACTGACATTTATTTATTTATTTATTTATTTGTGGCGTGGTCTGCAAGCATGAGCAAAGATTCATATTTGTGTTTTGCCAATTTTGAAAAAGCGAAGGGGCGAGCTTTCTAAGGGGGTTGCAAGTCCTAAAAATTACATAATGTCATATTTGCTGTCGCTGAGAGATGAAAACGAGCAAGCTATTACAGATGAAGAGGTTGTGGATAACTTTATTATGTTAATGATTACCAGTCATGATACATCTGCAATTCTTAATTATTAGCTTGTTGGTATGGAGGTTTTCAACGGATAAGCAGATATACTGCAAAGTTTTGGAAGGTCATGAGATATTCTAACAAAAGCTGAAATATTCAAGGGTAAATAGTATACACATTTTGACAATGTATGTTGGTGTAAATATCGTATAACCGATGGAAGTGAATAAAAATTGGAGTGAATAAATGGTTGTTTCATGACGCGTTACATTGTCGTTATCCTTAAAACGATATTCGCTCCCATCAGTTCAAGTGAATTTGGGGTGCATCGGGTTAGCGAATTCGACTCCAAGATACAATAAAGCCCTATCTCGATTAATTGTTTCTTCAACTGCGTCATGCACAGATGAAGAAGAATCAGAATGCCGTCGAATTTTGCGAGCCCGCCATAAACATACTATTTAAGAGAGAATTTTAAGGAGAAAGAACAATCAGAATCGTACCGATTATGTATATTCAATTGGCAGAACCCCTTGCCTTTGTATAGGCATGGATCGTGACCGTTGGCCAAAGATTACAACTCTTTGATTAAACCCAATAGTCATGTCTTTTCATAATAGCTATTACTATTCAATTGACCTTAATAGTCACACATTTTTACCCTCTCCAGACACACTATTTGCACTTAAATCCAATAATAACGTCTATTTATTTAATCCTGAATAGACACACTGTTCACCAATAATAATATTTAATATTCATAAAATATTTAGAAAATATTCCAACATTGCATTCTAACAAATAACTTTTAATTGCATATTGTATGCTATAGAACAAATTGAAATTCTAGGTAATAGAGAAGGAGAAGAAGAAAAGTTAACATGGGCAGACATACAAAAGATGAAATACACATGGGGAGTTGCTCAAGAGTTGACGAGGGCTATTCCCTTTGTAATTGGTTACTTTAGAAAGCGCCAAAAGGATACGCAGCTTTGGTGGTTACCCCAAAGGATGACAGGTAACTTCATCCTCTCCAGATTGTTGAACAACATTCAGCTTTGATGCCCATAAAAATAAAAAATAAAAAAAAATTCAGCTTTGATATCTTTGATTGTAAAAAAAGTTCCGACTAATTTGTTGATATCATTCTCTTGACTTTCAACAATCATAGTCATGCTCTCCTTTTTACGCACATTGAAATTTATGGATTCATGTAGTGTATTCAAGCAAAAAATTAACTTTATCGGATATCGATAGTTATATTAAAAATTAAATTTTCATTTATGAAATGGCGACATGATTCTGTCAATATAGTTTCCAACTTAAACTGTTCACGACAGTCTATTTTATAAACCCAAATTCAATTTGTGATATACCTATCGATGCCCGATTAAATTGATTTTTTGCTGGATATATTACTTTTAGGCCATCCAATATAAACGGTTCAGATTATAGCAATAAACGCATGGTGGAGCTCACAATGTGCGGTTGAAACTCTGGAATAAAAATTTAAACTCGTGTATAGCACCA
The DNA here is from genome assembly GCA_020921065.1 of Vaccinium darrowii. Lineage (NCBI taxonomy): Eukaryota > Viridiplantae > Streptophyta > Magnoliopsida > Ericales > Ericaceae > Vaccinium > Vaccinium darrowii. Next base: position 42,528,531 of record CM037156.1, read on the forward strand.
ATCCTTACCACAAATTGTGACTTGAAAATACTCCGCTAAGGGGCTTTTAGGTTTTTCTTTGGTTTATTGTGTTTTTCGAGACAAATCATTTCTCTCACAATAGATCAACTAAAAAACCCCCCAAAACCCCTTAGCGGAATAGGACCTAAATCGCGGTCATAGTCCAGGCCATCACCTCTCTTTCCATTTTCAATTTACTCAAGCCCACACACATGCTCTTATCTTGCAACCAAGATTACATCCTTACCATCAAGGTTTAATCTCCACGGTTCAGCTATGGCAAATGTGGTATGAAACATGCAGTCCTTAGATAGTAAATGTCTTTTGCTCATACAAATATCAAATTGCTCTCTCAAAGAGTACTTTGGCAATGTGAAATTCAATAGTTGCAGGAGTGAAATGGGAAACATAATAGTAAGACCTTGCTACTGTAAAGAAGGTTTGTTTGATATCAGAGTCAGTATCATCTGATGAAGCACAAACTACTAATTGCACTAGTTCTTGCATGGCTAATTCGATCTCAAGTGTTGTATTGAAGTTGTCCTGAATCTGCTCACATTACAAGAATGGAGTAATTAGAATTACCTACGAGGACGTTGATGAGCCAGGATTTTGAGAAATTTGGGCTCCGCTTGTTTCGATGTAAATTATTTTCACCATTTTCCGTTGTTTGGTTAGACAAAAGTAAGTAAAACATTTTTCACTGTAAAATCTTTTCCGTTATACGCGCACGAATGTTTTCATTCCAAATGTGTGATAAGTCATTTTCCCCACCGTTCTCGTCTTCTAGATTGAAAGCCATCGATTCGCATTACCAACTGCCAATGGGAGACTGCTTCTCCACTCTCCCAACCCCGACAGAGAGTGCGAGAGATGATTCCATGATTTCTGTACATATACTCAACGGTAATGTACTTGTAAGTATATATTTTGACGTGTTGTATTCGCACTGTTTTTTATTAGACTGCATGGGGAATTTTTTGGTTCTGGACATAGTTTTTCCGTTTGACAACCAAACACAGGAAAACAAAATAAGAACAATTATTTTCTGCAACATCAGGTTTTCTAGAAAATGTTTTATATTATAGAATATTTTATGTTGAAACAAGCAGAGCATTGATGAAATTTTTTATTTTGCTAGTTTTCGTTGTACAAGTCTTTGTATATATATATACACTTCAGTTTTTGTTGTACAAGTCTTTGAAACTAATAAGTCCATCACTTGATTATTTTACCTCATTGCATTGCTGGTGTAGAAATTGCAGGAGTTGGTAACAGACTCCATTGGTGATACCAAAAAGATGCTTGTATCGTGGATGAGAGAGTTGTGAAAGTTTCTCCGGTGCCCCACAATAAGCACACAAGTTTATTGTACTCACTTGCAGTTCTGCTTCTCCTCTTTGCATATCACCTTCTTCTTGCCATGTCATTATCCACATCTCCCACTTTACCCAAAATAGAAAACAGAAATGACAAAAAAGCAGGTATGTTATCAATGGTTCTGAATATATTTTTCTTGGTATTGATTTTGGTGAAAATGACTACAAAAAGAGAAGCAGGGGCAAGGGATGGAAAACAAGATCCATGTTCAAGAACAAGTACTATATGTAACTTACGGCTTGATGTAAGTGGTCTCGGATTTCCCTATCTTGCACCATATGAGCATCAAACAAGAGTTGATCTAGGGTTCCAAGCAATATTGCTGCAAGGCCATGTTGCCGTCCTCTTCTTATTTTTCCATCCCTATAAAGTATGAAGTAAATATTACACCATTATTCATCTGACTTTTCATTGTCTTAGATCACCATGTTAAACTTCATCGCGTACTCAAGATGTTAAAAAAGAGACTCATAAGTTATTGCAATTGAGTGGATTCTGCACTTACCAACTATTACGTACATAGTCTCTACCTTGATTTCTGAATTCATGAAGGAACGCACTCTGATCAATATCATTTGCCTCATTTTTGAAAGAAGATGCAATCGCCTCCATCAATATTTTAGTTTGAGCCCATGCAAGTCGCTCTTTTGCCCTTTCTGGTTCAAATATACTTGTGGTTGCCAAATAGTATGCGAAAAGTAGGTCTTTTTTGCTGACCACAAACTTTTCAAGGTTGTATTCTGTGTACCATCTATAAAGATGCAATATTAACTTTGATTAGAAGGTCATTTTTCAAAATATGTAACAAACTTTTAAGGCAAGTTACAGTATCATACTTTTGAATGGTGTCCCATTCCAGCAAATGCAATGCTTGGCAGTAATTGTAATCCAATTTTGCAAGCTCCAGATATTTGTTACTGCTAATGTATTTTTTTTTTATCAGGAACAAAAATTTAGGCATCCTGTGTGACACCCGTTCCTAAACATGCATGTGCATTTCATACATATTTTTATTTAATAAGTCATTTGGTGCGTGACATGTCATTTTATTGTAAAGCATGGATAGTTTGAGTGTAGCATAGTTCGCATTAAACACCACATATGCTTGTGTTCCCAATTATGTGTGTAGTTTTGTGGCTAGGAAAAAAAAAAAAAGAAAAAAAAGAACTTAGAAGTCAAGAGAGGGGACGGAAAATCTGGTGAGTGGATTGGCATTGTGGAAAAAAAAAAAATTACAAAGAAGGGAGACACCTCATGGGATAATGACTCCTAGTCAAAGGGGAAATTTCTTGTTCTTATCTTTTTTGCTTTACAACGTGGAAGAAGTGAGGGGACACCTCACCCCTCAAGGGAAGAGGTGTTAGAAGAGGAGACCAAGACCCAGACTTCCACTTTACTGCCTAAACTTCGTATAGAGAGAGAGAGAGAGAGAGAGAGAGAGAGAGGGGAAGTAAGAAGTTTGGGGGGAAAATTTTCAGAGAAAGGTACGAATTTCGTTCTATAGTATTTCAACTCCAAAAGTTATGATATTTTAACAGTAGTTGTATTTTGATGTTATAGACATCGTGTAAAATTTTCAGAATTTTTCGTGAAGTGTAGAATTTATTAAAAATGTTTTATCGAACTGCTGTCTGTGGGTACCTGTTGCTGGCAGCTCTGCCATGCTTCACGAAAACGGTCATAACTTGGCCTAGGAACCTCTAATTTTCACTTTGTTTGTTTTGTTAGGAACTAGACACATAGGGCTTTCAGAATATATAAGCCACATAGCCCAATTATTTCTGAGATATAGCAGTTTTTGGTTTAAAGTTGAAAAAGAATCTGTTTTTGTAATTTTACAGTGAGTGACTGGTCTGATTGGAGTTGATTTAAAAATAGCTATCAAGCTCAGAAAATTCTAAATTTTTGATATGATGTTCCTATTTGTGTCTATCATCTGTGGTATAAAGTTCGTGAGAAAAGGATTTGTAGATTAATTCTGTAAATTCGGAGACCGTGAGGCTGTTTTGTGTTTTTGTTCATATTCAAACATTTCATTTGCATTTAAGCATGGGGGGGTGATCGTGAGACTTATGGATGTCTTATAAACTATATTTTTAGGTGAGGGTGACGTGAAGAGGATCACGGTTACGTCTCCAGACCGTAGAGGATAGAGATTTTAGCGAAGTTGGTCTTTTGTCAGGTGAGAATGTACAGCCTCTATAATAAATAGAAATGTGTAGTGTTTATGTGGTGTTTTCAAATGTGTGGTGTGATTATTGATGTTTTGAAAACTCTCCTTGTGATTTTTGTATATGTTAAAAGTATTGCGTTTGGACGGATTAAATGATTTTCAGTGATGGATCAAATGATTTTTGGTGTGTGGAAGGAAAATGTTTTATGCCTCTTGTGCCAATGTTTGCAAGCTTGGTTGCTGCTTGCTTTATGTTGTGCAAGCTTGGTTGCTGCTTGCTTTATGATGTGCAAGCTTGGTTGCTGCTTGCTTTACTCTGTACAAGCTTGGTTGCTGCTTGTCTATTTGTTGTTGTGCAAGCTTGGTTGCTGCTTGCCGGTGAGCTTTGCTTACCTTGTGGTTGCACCTACCATTGGTGATAAAGAATGGCCCTCATCACCGCCACTATATGTGAGCCTGTGAGCGAAGTAACGGTACCGTCATAACTCCCGGTCGTGAGGTTGGCGACTCGTTGGCACATTGGGTAAATTGATTTGATATTATTTTATATTGCGAAAGAAAATGTGAAATATTTTGCAAAACTTGCAGAGGTGTGTTGATAAAATGGGCCGGTGGGCCGTGTTTTTGAGATGAGCCGATAGGCTGTGTTTTTGAGATGGGCCGGTGGGCCATGTTTTGAGATGAGCCGGTGGGCTGCATTTTTGAAATAAATATGGTGGGCTGTGTTTTTGAGATAAAAGTGTGGGTGTGATGTTTAAAACTGTGATCCATCTAAGTTGTTTAAGCAAATGTGTTGGTGTGTTGTTTATACTTCGAACCATTTAAACACTTATCATTTCCATTTATTATGTTGCTAAGGTACATTCTCCTGTAACCTTTTTGGTTGCAGATTTCCAGTTGAGCTAGACGTCGGTCCACTACAGTGCCAGAGTGCTAGACAGGTGTTCCTAGAGGTTGAGTTCTGTGATTTTGTCAGTCAGTGGGTGATGTGGATAATCAGTATTTTGTGGAGTTAATGTGGTTGTGTACATGTCAAATGATTTTGACTGTACAGTTGTTGAGAAGGTGTGAACACCTGGTTTATTTTATGACAGCGGAGTTTTGGTGAAACTTAATCTTTTGACTGCTTCAGTGGCGAGATTAAGGTTGAGCTTTGTACCTGATTTTTGTGAGTAGCCTAAAAGGCGTACATGATGGTGACAGGTGTTATGCCATTTTGTGCATTTTAGATTGTGCTGGAGCGGGGTGTGACATCCTGTGGATAAGTAAGACATTAAAAACCTATTTCAGAATCACTAAAGAATGTTCATTTAGTATACAAATTGTTTTTAGCATTAAAATTCTCACTCTTGCAATTCTTAGGTTGACAAGGGATAAACTATTTCGACAATCAATTGAAAGTGCTCTTTTTTTTTTTTTTGGCCATTAGTTAATCCTAATCTACTTAGAAGATTAGGAGAGAGAAAAGAGTAGTTTGGGGTTTAATTGAATTTGAGAATTAAAACATAACTCCCAAAAGTGGCTAGGATGAAAACATAAGTTGTACTAGGTTGGAGGATCAATATTTAAGTGCCCCTTTATTTTACATTGCCAGATAAAAAAAAAACAAGCTACATTTGAGAGGAATTCACTGCATTCTCTCACATAAGCCCCTCACTGAGTTTGATAAAAAAAAACAAGCTACATTTGAGAGGAATTCACTGCATTCTCTCACATAAGCCCCTCACTGAGTTTGATCCATTCTAACCACTGCTTGTAGGTTCTCTTCCTCTTCGATCTCCCACACATTATTACAACATAGACAAATACTAGTATATAGAACTAGCTACAACTCGCAAATCATAAATTGACCACCATGGTTGCCTCCCTAGCCATGGAATCACCTCTCTTTCCGTTGATCAGTTTAGTCAAGCCCAACTCGCATGCATACTCTTGCCTCTCAACAAAACTTTGTTATTAGAATCAAGTTTATTCTCCAACGATATAGAAATATGACTCTAGATTTTAGTAATGCTTTTTCATACAAATATCAAACTACTCTCTCAAAGAGTACTTTGGCAATGTGAAAATCAATAGTTGAAGTAGAGAAATAGGCAACATAATAGTATGACTTTGCTACTGTAAGGAAGGTTTGCTTGATATCAGAGTCGATGTCATCTGATGAAGCACAAAGTACTAACTGCACCAATTCTTGCATGCCTGATTCAATCTGAGGGGTTGTATTGCACTTGTCTTGATCATGAATCTGCTCGCATTACAAGAACCCAGTAATTAGAATTACATACTCATATGTTGATGCGGCCAAAAGATTTGATAAAATTTATTTTGTAGGCAATTTTCTATTTTTCTAGTTTTCTTTGTAGGAGTCTTAATTAGGATATTTAAAAAATCAGGTTAATTTTGTATCTTTTTATGGTTCTTTTATTTGGTTTCAGAAATTTGAGCTTCCATATAAACAAAGCACTGATGGTCATAACTTAATACTAAAGGAGCTTCAGTCAACTACAGCAGTTGGAACGAAATTGGGTATTGAATATTCGTATGCGAACGCTCTGATGATGAAAAGAATGATTGAAGAGGATACTAATAGGTTTGCTCCTTTGAGGAGGAGCACCTCAAACTGCTAAATCTCAATTACAGGTTGAATTACGTACTCCTCTTATCTATGAAATTAATTTTGTGAAACATAAGGGGTATGAGGAGATTAGTGAAGAAAAGGTTCCAATCCAAACTAACATAGGAATGAGGTCCTGAGGTGTGCATAGTTTACGAGTCTAAATTGGGATGTTAAAAAATGTTATAGCACAGAATCTATGGGGAAACATTAAGGTTGAGTTTGCCATTAAGGTTGAGTTTGCTAAATCAGGAACCTTTGGAAATCAGGGGGAATCTAATAATGTGGAATTAAGTTTCTTTATATCCACAATCCATAACCTCAAACATAATTTTCATTTTAATCACCGGTTCTTTTTTTGGCTGTGGATTGCTATTAGAGGAAAGGATTGGAAGATATTTCTTGTGCAAGTGTGTGTGTATGTGGGATATTGGTTTGCCTTGTAGTTGGGGTTGGTGGGCTTTGCTTTGGGTGGTGTTGTGTCTTTAGGGAATTTGGTGGCCTTTGTCTAGACGGTCTTGGGAATTTTCTGAGGGTATCCAGGAGTACTCTTGAAGATGTAGGCCAGGTGCTATCCGGATTTTGCTTGTAAGTGTTGATAATATGCCATTCCATGAAGGCCCAAGTTTCTGTTGTGGTGCTCAATTGAAGACCTAAGCTCACAAAGGTTCCTGTCTGGCTTTTTTTGGTGCTGCTGGATTGGAGGTGTTTTGTCCTAGTGCTCCCCATTGCCAAATGATCCCTTGGGACTGAGTTTTTTTGTTCTTTTTTGCTCTGCTTCAGCATTTCACTGATTTTTTTCTCTCCCAGCCTATTCTCTACTTCTTGCTTTGTATTTGGCTTTTCCTCGATGAACCCTTTGTCAAGTTCTATTAAACTTTTGTTGCCGATCAAAAAAAAAAAAAAAAAAAAAAATATATATATATATATATATATATATATATATATATATATATATATATATATATATATATATATATATATATATATATATATATATATATATAAACAAAACACAGGGTACTATGAGGAATTCTCGGGCATTTGGAGGCATCAACTGATACTTTTATGCCTTAAATCATGTATTATAGGTTTCTGAATATGGTTTTCCTGTGTGTTCATTACAGAATTTTCAAATTCAAAAAATGTAGTTTCGTTTCTTGTATATACACAATGACTTAACGAATAAAGAAATGATAATCAAGTCTGAATTATTTGAATGCATGATTTAACTTGTTTTTGTTGACCAATACATGATTTTGTATAAGTACATATATAGTTTGATGAACTAACTAAGAAGTCAAATTAATTTGATCTCTTGATTCATTGTTTTACCTCGTTGTGTGATGGTTGTTGGTGTCCAAGCTGCAGGAGCTGATAACATACGTCATTGGTGATGTTGGAGAGATGCTTGTACCGAGGATGGGAGAGTTGTGATAGCTTCTCAGGTGCCCCACAATTGGCAAACAAAATTATTGTGCACACTACGAGTTCTACTTCTCTTCTGTGCATGTCACCTTCATCTTGCCATGTCATTATCCACGTCTCCCACTTCACCCAACAACAGAAAACAGAAAGGAAAAACATCTATGTTATTCACGGTTCGAGCTTTGCTTGTTTCATATTTTGGTGAAATGCCTATAATAAAAGAGGAAAGCATAGGACTGAAATAGGATAAAGGTTCCATGTTTAGGAGTACTATATAACTTACAGCCTGATGCAACTTGCGGTGAATGTCTTCACTGTGGTTCAATTGTGCCTCCAACAGGAGTTGATTAAGGGTTCTTAGCATTATCTGGACGAGTCCATGTCCTGGTATTATTTTCTTGTTGCTGTAAAATACAAGACAAATATTAGATGGTTCACATGCACCTATGTTTTTAACTTTTCATTTTCTTGAATGATTTAGTATGTTCGATCCAATTAAATACATAATATCCATAAGTACGAATGATTGCGAATAGACTCCTTGTAAGTTTTAGCGATGCAAATGATTTTGTGCTTACCCAAAAAAATTCACATTGTCTGTACTTCTAATGTTTCTGAATTCATGAAGAAATGCTCTCCTATTCTCACTAGAGTTGCCCTCATTGTCAAAATAAGATACAATTGTTTCCATCAAGATCTTTGTTTTTGCCCATGCTAGCCGCTCTTTGGACTTTTCTGGTTCAAATGTACTCACGGCGGCCAAATAATATGCAAAAAGTAAGTCCTTTTTGCAAGTTCCAAACTCTTCAAGATGACAATCTGTGTACCATCTGCACATAATATCATTATAACTTAAGTCACAAGGATGTTCCACATATGCAACCAAATTCTCAAAACTGCAGATAATATCATACTTTTGAATGGTGTCCCATTCCAACAAATGCAATGCTTGGCAGTTTTTATAGTCCAATTTTGCAAGCTCCAAAAATTTGTTGTTGTTAACTGTATGCATCCTGTTGAAAAATCAAAACATCTACTCATTCAACAAACCATTTTGTGTTTCATTAGCCATAACTGAATGTTATGTAGTTACGAAATAGAAGTAACAGCAACAAAAATTACCTGTACAATGTCTTGCCAATCCAGACATCATCTTCACCACCATATTGCTCCAAGTAGAACCTTGTCTCCAAGCGAGGCAAGCTTGCATACCATGGCACATCAAGAGCATATCCCACCTATTATCCATTAATAGCATTTAGATTCGTGAAAAGCAAACCAAAGTCGAGATTGAGAAACAAATAATTCATATAACAAATGAATTGGACAAATGATTACATAATAATATTCAGACCTCATTTAAATAAAAAGAAACATTCATACCTCACCCGGTAAGTCCTTGGTTATAATCCATTTATCTAAGAGCTTATTGCTGGCTTGTTTCTCTCTCAAAAATTTTAATGAGAAATTTTTGGCATCCTCCAGAATTTTTTCTCCTGGAAATAGAACTTGACTAGCCCTGTACATGTTATAAGTTCCAGTTACTGCTTGATTTGACTGCCCAGAATAACAGAAGAACTCCCCATCCTTCTCAAAATTTCGAAATACATCTGTCAAGGATAAAAAAAAAAAAAAGGGAAAACTTAGATCCAAATTTGATTTTAAAAAAATAGCAAAATGAAACTTACATCGTTTGAGATATGTTGTCTATTCAAAGCCTTGATATTGGATTTTCTTTAAAGTTAGTTAACTTTTCGAATTTATGATCAAAATCTTTTTGAACAGTTCAACTCATCTCCATATCCAATGCCTAGCTCCTCCGTACCATTCAAACATTCATTTTGCGAACCCACATCCATGATCCAAGTTGTCAACTCATGGAATAGGTAAAGAAGAAGATGTCAGCGAAAAATCGATTTAATCAAACATCTATTTTGCGATTTAATCAAACATAATGGAAAAAGCCCGAAAAGGATAAAACCAAAAAAAAAAGGAAAAACAAAAAACATTTAAAAATGAATTTCTTTTCCACTTTTGTGAATATTTAAAAAATGGTCCTTTTTTTCTAATTTACAAAATTTAAACCGCAAAATGTTTGGGAAAAAAACTAAAAAATTTCAAAACAGAAAACGAAATTAATTACATTTTGGGGAAATCAAGCTAGCCCTTACCAGCAGAAACGTGGTGGCCTTGTAACCGTAAAAGCCTAAAACCCATGGATGTGTCATCTATGTCAGGAACAGAGGAATCTCTCACCGGACAAATTCCTTCTTCACTCCAATATCTGCATTTTAACTTAGTTATAATCACATGGAAAAAAAATTAGTTTCAATTATTTAAATTAAGTTCTATTGTACCTGTAAACGTAATCCATATATTCATTGATCTCCGATGGGAAATACCGAGAAATTCCAAGGCGTTGGAGCCGATCAACGGCCCACATGCGCTCAAATAAATCCACGGGGTAAACATTGGGAACTGAATATTAAGAAAGAAAGGCTAGATGTTAGAAAAGTAAAATCTTGTACCGTAATAAAAACAACGCACTAATACAATTAGAATCGTTTATTTTGTAAAACTCATCAAATATCCTCTTCCGCACGCTGATAAATACCCATTCATCGTTTGTTTTTTCTTTGTTGAAGACTTATATGATTTGATCATGTTACCAATGTTAATTCAAGTTAAATTTTTCCCCTGGAAGGCTGCTCAAATAAATGCTTCGAATCACAATACAATATGGCTCTACTGCACAGGAGATAAACTTCTTTACAGTCCCATTGTGGGTCTCACCATGTGATCATTGTAACAATCTGAACCATATATATTACAAAAAAATGCAGTTTTAATGACAACATTGTGACAACAACGTGTCACTAAAGTGTGTTTCTAAAAGTATTCACTGACAACTTTTTGTCCCAAGCTCTAAGCTGTCACTAATTACATGATTAGTGACAACTCACTAAAAAATTGTCACTAAATACTTTTAGAAACACACTTTTAGTAACAACCTAGTGACAAAATTGTTGTCACTAAAGATCAATTTTTTTTTGTAGTAATTTCATCTTGTAGGGCTCGCAAAATTATGTATCCGCACAAAAAAATTCAACTTTTGACATACCTATCGATGTCTAATCAAGCTAATTTTTGCGTAGATATATTATTTTGCAGACCCTATAAGATAAATGATTCAGATTATTATAATCCATGCTCGGTGGAGCCCACAAAAGACGAAAAGAAGTTTATCTCTACTTGGCAGACCCAAAAAGGAAATTGGGCTTCTGCTTTTGAAACTAGTAGTATAGTAAGCACTTGTACCTCCACCGTTGAATTTTTCAACAACTCTGCTTAGATATCTCAAGCAATTTTCATCTTTAGTCTGCATTAGTGCAAAAGCGGTGGAAGATGGAGAGTTGAGGAAAGACCCATCCGAGAGCTGCAACTTAAGTAGCTTTTCCCAGTCCAGGTCTGGCATTCCTTCCAAGCTAAACAGCAGTGTTGTTGGCACTCTGTGCATTACCTCTTTTGGTATCCTATACATTGGACAAAACCAATAATTACGTACGTGTTAAACATGGGGAAAATTACAGTAAACCCACCTCAACTATTACTCATTTCCGAGTTGCCCCCTCAATGTTTTAAACTCAAACACATGACATGGTCCATGAAATTAAATGACTAAAAAGCCTTCACTTATAATATTTTAACCACGGTTTGTGGTCCAAACCTTCGTATTATTTTCTTTATTATCACGCCTTATGATTTTTTATATCATTTTGGACATAACTTTATTCTCAATAAAAAACCGCGTTTGAATCTGTGACTTTTTATTACGTACAACCCAGTCAACCACGAACCCATGGGCCCTGTTGTCTCCATGGGTTGGCAAAGTCTGCCAACCTCATCTAGCACCATCTGTTTTGACATTCAATAGTCCGGATTAAAAATAAAACTCTTCTGTGAAAGAATTCTTCTCTTCCATCCAAAACACTTTTGGACGGTGTGAATTGAGGTTGACATGCAAGGGTGGAGGTATGTGTGTGATATTTAGACCCAACAAGTTTTATCCCACCCCAAAATTTTCACCCCAAACCATTCTAATATTGGTCCAAAATAACATACCAACCTAAGGACCCGCAACCAAGTCCAATTTGCAATTAATCAAAAATCAAACCAAAAAATAAATAAAAAGAAAACGAAATGTGTGTTCGCTTTAATCCAGAACCCTAAGGGCCTAGTTTAGGGAGAAAAGGGGGAAAATTAAAGGAAAACTTAGAGGAAAAGTCTAGAAACTAGAAAGGGGGAAGAAAATAAAAGAAAAAAGGCGCCAACTACTGCTGTTATTCCACTATTCTCTCGTTGCAATGGGCTGGTCTAACTATTTTTCACCATCTTTGACGAAGGTCTTTGATTTCTAGGTTGCAACAATCAATAAAGGTCTTGGGTTTCTATTTTTTTTTTTTTTTTTTGCTAGGCAAGCTCTGGGTTTCTGGTTGCAATTACGATAACGGCAATCTGAGTTCTGATTCAGGTTGTGAGGTTCGATTGGGCCGGGTTTCTAATTTGAAGAAATTTGTAAAGAAGTTTGTTCAGAAAAATTTGGGAAAGATGATGTTTGGAATTTCCCAGCAATTTATTATACATACATACATAAATACTATATGTACACGCGCTCGCGTATATCAGACATATAATGTAATACGGAGTATATTATTTTATTAAGATAGGGAGGATAATAAAGAGGATTGTTTGAAGTTTTCAAAGAGACGTAGGTAGGTAAAGCGAAAGCAGAAAGTCTAGGGGCACACCCACTTGCTAACGTACTAGCCACACCCACTCATGTGGGAACTACTTCAAGGTCCTACGCGAGTGGTCGGAGTCGTTTAATTTGTTTAGAATATTTTTTTAAGGGTTCATTTAAAAAAATAACCAGGTCAATCAGATACTGGTAAAGGCTCGATTGTTTGATTAAAGTTTCAGTTCCTGAATCGAACGGACCAAAACTTTAACAAATTTATCAAATCTTTCCTGATATCTGATTAAGCTGATTTTTTTAGGATTAGGAACCCTTAAAAAATATTATAAACAAATTGAGCGGCTCCGATTATTCATGTGAGACCTCGAAGCAGACACTCACTCGTTATGTGGCCGAGTGGGTGTGCATGTAGTCTCTCTCAAGTGAAAATGCACTGTTTACTAATATTTTCTTAAATTTACTGAGACTATTGGGATGCCTTGAGAATAGAATTGGTTACTTTTCCTTTCCATTTTCCTTTTGGATCCAAACAAGAGAGAGTATTTTTCTCCCCTATTTTCCTCTCATTTTCATTCTACAACCAAACAAAAGAAAGAAACTATTTTCTTTATAATTTCTCTCTCAAATATTTTCTCTTCTTTTCCCTTCGATCCCTTCCACATGTTTCAAAAAACTACTGATACTCTATTTTTTAAACTACTACGGCGTTGATCTATTGAATATTTTGTAATATATCACTATTGTATACAGTACATTAGTAGTGTAGTGTGTGTATATATATATATACACTATTAAATGAGGTAAAGATGAGTGAGTGGTGTCCACTCTATTTTATTTTTCAACCACCACCAACCCTTCTTAATTTTTAAATCTTTGTCTTTGATCCCACTGGGACTTACTACTCCACTAAATTAGTTGGTTAAATTTTAAATTGCATAACCTTAGTGCATTAGAAATTATATGTTCTTGGACTGATTGCCTTCCCTTTTTCGTTTAAGTTTGTGTAGATTGCGGTTAACACACTACGAAGTCTTAGACTATATCTACCATTCATTTGTGAGGCTTCAGATTTGTAAGTATTCCCTTATTATACAGAGCACTGGCGGGTGTGCTTAGTTTTGTACGCTAAATGCAGAACACCGGCTAGTGTGCTTAGTTTTATATATATGTTAAATGTGGAGCGCTGACGAGTGTGCTTATTAAATTGATTTATAATATTGGTTCTTACACTCTTAATCTTTTAGGGTTAAATTATAATGGAACAACAACAAAAAAAAGGGCATGAGAATTCTACTCTATAAAACATCGTAAAGTACAACTTCAATAGGGTACGTTCTCGTACTTTTATTTTGAACATTTATGTATTTATGTACAAGTCTATTGGACACTAGCTGTAAAGCTCTTTTTGGTTTATATGTGTGTGTGTGTGCGCACGCAACTTTTTTGTTTAGCGTATGGGTAAATTAATATTCTGGCTCTACCCTTATTGGCAGGGCCTGCCGACCGATGGGGACAACATAGCCCCGCTTTTCATCAACCACGGTTATAAATTGTAATTAAATTAACAACTAAAATCAGTTACATCTTTTAAGGTTTTTGTAGTAGGGGGACTAGAGATGAGCCCTACCTGGTGAGCTTTAGTTTTCTCCTGGCGTCGATCTCCTGCATGATTGGAGAATCTTGTGGGAGTACTTGGATATCAAACTTGCGACCAATTTCTGTAAGCGACGGGAATGCTACTTCAAACCCAATTGGCATGTGCTCCTCAGTTGCATCTTTAAGCTTCCGTATGTTGTTTTTGATAAATTCCATTCCTTTTACGACAAAAGTCACCAAAAGTTAAAAGTAATAATCGAATTGAATATCCATTCCTTTTTCGACAAAAGTCACCAAAAGTTACAGAGTAGAAAAGTAATAATCGAATTGCATTGGAATTTTGGCACAATTAAAAACGATTTTGGCATTATCACTACCCATTGAATATAGCAGCCAGGAAAAATTATACTCTCACAGACCCTTTGTTTGACAAGGACATGGAAATTTCCTCGTCAAATGTCAACTTTCAACCAAATGCCAAATTTCAATTCGGAGGGGTCCAAAAAAGCCTTCCGCACTAAAAAAACTCCTTTCCAGATGCCAAATTTCGTGTAGTGACTTTTAGTCCAGTATTCCGTTTTCAAATACTTATAATTTTCCGCTTTGGAGAATCCATATGCACAATTCCCGCTACTTCCCCGTCCCAAATTAGATGTCCATTTTTGAAACCGTGCCATTTTCAATCGCTTATATTTTTCAATGTGAATCTCCAAAAATATTCAATATAAATCTTGTTTGATAGTTCTTTTCCAGTTCTATAATACAAAGTGTTCATAATTACGAAAAACGTTATAAATTAAAAGATATAACAATCGAAAAATGACACGGGTTTCAAAAATGGATATCCAATTTGAGATGAAGGGAGTACAATTCTTTTTGAAATTTTCAATTCAAATCTGAAAGTCACATGCAACGGGTCACTAAATGGAGATCCGGGGTGCTAGAAATCAACCCCTGCAAATCACCCTGAAAATCGCCCAAAACAACGTCGTTTTGGGCACGAAAAGGGACAACAAATAAATAACTTAAAACTACGTCGTTTTGGGTTGTAGGAACATAAGAGATAGGAGTAGGATTTTTTTGGAAACTTAATTTCCACTAGGTCAAGGGTTGAAACTTACTTACCACTAGATCAAGTTTTTGTTTTGTTTTTTAAAACCAAAACAACCACGTGCATTATTTTTAGGTCAATTTTTTGGGGGTTTAGGCACTTAGGGTATCATACGGTTTCATGGGGTTTTAGAAGTTTAGACACTTTCATGGGATTTTGGGAATTTAGGCACTTTCATACGTTTGGGGGTTTAAACATTTTCATAGGTTTTAGAAATTTAGGCACTTATTTTGGAGGCTTAGGTACTTTCATATGGTTTGGGTATTTAGGCATTTTGGGTTTAGGGTTTACGCACTTTGAATTTAAGCACTTTGAAAAGAAAAGAAAAGAAAAAAAAACCAACTTGACCCGGTGAGAATTATTTTGATCAAAAGTGGACTTAGTGGTAATCGCCCAAAACGACGTCGTTTTGGGTGATTTTCAGGGTAATTTGTAGGGGTTGATTTCTAGCACCCCCGGATCCCACTAAATGGTATTCTTGGAAATTCACAACTTTGAAAAACAAACATTACGTCTCTTTAAATAGTTGGATTCTACAAAAAAAAAAAAAAATATATCAAAATTAAAGGGATAGAAGTAGGTTGATTATTGAAATACCTTTTTTGATTTTGTCCGGATGAACGTTCCATGATTTTAGTGCAATTACACAAGCTAAAGTATTGATCAGTCGATCGTGTGCTTCGAATAGTTTCTTATCACCCCATGAACCATCCGGGAGCTGATTGTTAGAAATCCATTGGAGACTTGTGGGAAACTGAGGACCACCATTTCCATAGATATCTTCAATTAGAGCTACCCACGCAGTGTCATATGCCGATAAACTCATATCTCCATCGTTAATGGACCCCAACATTGATCGTATGGAATGGACATATTCCTTTATTTGGTTTATTGCAGTCACCTTTGATTCAAATCATATAACTACGTCAGAAAATTGCATTCAGTGCTACGAAAGAGGAAAAAGGACAGAGAGACATAGATCTATGGAGAAGATATCTAATTGTTCAAACCACCTCAAGAGCTTCTTCTTCTTCTATGTCATGTTGGATAACAGCTTTGTACGCTGCACAAACAATTGTATTACAAACGTATACAAAAAAAATTATGGATCATATATATGAAGAATTTGTGGTATAAAAAAATTGAAAACTTACATTTCAAAAAAAAAAAAAAAAAACCACCTACCTTCTGTTTGAGGTTTAAGTACAGCTTTGCACTGGAGAGAAGTATTTTTATTAGCCCGTTCATCTTTATGTCCAATGAACCAAACACCTATCACAGAGAGAGAGAGAGAGAGGGATTGATGTTAGCCATTCAATAACCGCCACTTTTAACAAGCTAATCAAAAAATGTTTACAAAAATGGATACTTTTATATTCTATCAACTTTTTACACCTTTCCTTTTTGGGATTTGAAAAACTTAACTAAAAATTGTCTTGAGGTTATCTAATTTACGTATGTTTTTTGTACTTGTTCCATATGATTTAGATACTTGTTTACATTGTTTTTGATAGATTACCGTGAATATTTGTGTGAATAGAATGTGTAACAAGTATTAAAATCATACGTAACAAATACCAAAATACTTAATAATTAATGGGGCATAAGGTACGCCCCATATGAAAGTGGCGTACTATAGCGTTCTCCAATAATGTTTGAAGAATGTCGAATCACTTGAAGCCATGGGAGATACTGCTTTGTTTGGTTAGTTTTTAGCAAAAATAATTGGCAGGAGAACATTTTCTTTTGGAAGTGAAAAGAAAAAAATGAAGAGGAAAAGGACATACCCAACAAAGTAGTATTAAAGGGTTGTTTAGCCAAAGAAAGTGAGGGTCGGAGCTGGAGGATGTGAATGGAGGATTTAGTAGAAGCAGAATACATGTTTGTGCTTTTTACTTAGAGAGCCAGAGGGGAAACTATTTATAGGTGTGGGAGAATGTTAATTAAAACTTAAAAGGAGAGAGGGACAGGATTTCCACGTGGCTGCTTCCAATTTCAAATTCTGATTAGTAAGTGCTGATCATGACCATGTATGTCACATTTTGTTTATACATAATATTATGGGTATCGGTCAAACTTGTACGTACATACATACATGAAGACGGATAAATACTACTTTATTCCAATTGCTTATATCCTTCAATTTATAATTTTTTTTATAATTTTAAAAACTTTGTTTAATAGTACTCATCTCAAACTATCAAACGAGATTTATATTGAATATATACAAAGTTATACACTAGAAAACATAACCAATTTTTTTGAGGTGTTGCGAACAGTGTAAGTGGACAACAAATATAGGACGGACCAATTCAACTTACCAGCTACGTGGTGAACTTCCGTCGCAAACAAATGTGGCAGCTGCTCTCGCTCTACCTCATGCTTTGGATCATTTTAATCTTTGTAATTTATTTTTAAAAATTAATAATAAAAAAATTTGCTCTTCAAAACAAAAAAACAAAGAAAACAATCCAATCAATTGAAAGACAACTGATTAATCTTCTATTCTACGCATGTCAATTCAAAGAAATTGCCCGTCCAAGGCTATCCTGCGTTTGGTTGGCATTTGTAAAAAAATTCAATAGCAAACAACGCTGAACCCTCACAACTTTATCAAAATTCATCTGCTTGGATACAGTAATTAGATGGCATACATAGTATTAACATATACTCTCTCCGTCATATATTGTTGGGCCTCTTTACCTTTTTGAATGTTTCAAAGAATTGTGTATTTCTTATAATCTATGATTATTTTTCTATCATTCCAACAACTTTGTTTAATAAAACGAATTGAGATATATCAAACAAGATTCAAATTGAATATAAAAACTTAATAATTAAAAATTATAGACAATTCTTTGAGACGCCCAAAAAAGGAAAGAGGCCCAACAATATGGGACAGAGGGAGTAATATATAACTGTGTATATAGATGTATATTTTTATATGGGGCCAGTTCCGGGGATACAAATTTTGACATATATTTAATCAAAGCCCCATACTAATAAATATGAGACGGAGGGAATGTAGACCGCTGCTTTGTTTACCAGTTTAATTTACCAGCTACATGGTGAACTTACGTCGCAAACAAATGTGGCAACTGCTCTCGCTCTACCTCGTGCTTTGGATCATTTTAATCTTTGTAATTGATTTTCAAAGATTAATAAATTCTTTTTTTGCTCTTCAAAAAAAAAAAAAAGACAATCAATTGAAAAACAACTGATTAATCTTCTACTAGCGTTGTGCCCGTTCAATGCACAGGGCAATAACAAAAAAATGTCCACGATATTTTTACCCCAATTTTAGTTCATCAAACACGCATAACGATAGTTTTAAATCGATGCACGGAAGAAAAGAAATCACATTGGCCTTTTTTTGGACTCCATATTTACAAGACAATTTTAATTAGACATCCTATATCAAAATTATAATTATGATTTCATCCTATGAGATTTGAATACTTATGATTCCATCCTGTAAGATTTTATTCGGACCATTTTGCCTTTATTTAGCATTTTAGTAGTATATATTCTATACTTGTAATATATTATAATACTAACTAATTATAGCAAAAAATCAGGACAATAAAACCTGTTTTCCCATCCTATTTTACACTTTTACTCGTCATTTATTGGACCATTATATTGTCCTCTTAATCCGGTAATTGAATCACATTAAGGGAAGGTATATTTCCTAACTTGAAGGCTACACGTTTCATATTCCATTAACTAAAGGGATTGGTTATCATTTTCATGAATAATACCCTATTTGAGTTTTCCAATTGATTTCTTGCGGGGTTTACGGAAAATCAAATTTTTCTAGTCTATACAATCCCTAACCAATTATTTCAATCTTTTTCTGCTCATTAAGTGGGAACCAATCCACACATCTCTTTCAAATCCAAAAGCACCGTCACAAAGGTCTCTTCGAAACCGATCAATCTCGACGACATGGATCAACCCAACTAGTAACCCTTCAAGAGAACAAACTCGATGGTTTGTGAACCCATTGGATTCGTTCACTTTACTATGATGTATTTTATTGTGAGTTTCTAGGATTTGAACATTTCTTTCATTTTTGTTGTGAGTTCTTTGTCCAAACTTTTATGGGTAATCTAAAGATCGATGTTAATCATATGATTCCTACAAAGGATTCATGATAAATAATTTTATCATTTTAGATTTTGTCACATGATTTCATGGTGCAATGTTTTTTTTTTTTTTATAAATTCAATGGTGGTTCTTTTTATTCAATATGCTGGTGTTATTTTGCGATACAGTAAAAATGATAAAATAATGAATCATATTCACGTGTCTTCTAAAAGATGGTTAATGGTTATTTCATACGGTGAACATGGTTTATTGGTTTATCATATTGGGTGATTTGATACAATAAATGTGATAAATCACTAAATCATGTTAAGTGATAAATTAATAAACCGTGTTCACATGTCTCATGACTCGTGTTTTTTGGTCAAAATGTCATTATTATTATTTTTTAATTTTGTTCTGAGATTTTATGTGTGAGAAGATTAGGAGAGAAAATTATAAGATTAGAAAATAGAGAGATTTTTCAAGATAGGAGAGAGAGAGAGATTATATAAGATAAATTTGGAGAGAGAAATATTAGGAAAATTAGGGGAGAGAATTATTAGAAAAATTCGGAGAGAAATATTAAGAAGATTAGGAGAGAGAAAGGGTGTTTTAGGGTTTATTTGAATTTCGGGATGAAATCATAAGTATTCAAATCTTATAGGATAGAATCATAATGATCTTTTTGTATAGGATGCCTAATTAACTCTCCCTTTTTCCAATTGGCGCAATGCTATTTTTGATATAAAAAAAATTGATAAAGAGATGCATTTGTGTTTTTTCCGACCTCAAGTTTTTCCACTGTATTTTTCAGAAAAGAGGAAAGAGATTTGAAAAAAAAAGAGAGAAGAGGAGGAGAGAGACCGAGAAGAAAGAAGAATTTATACCTTCAACCTCATGGGTATTGATATTTACTCAAAAATATCTCTCACTTTTCTCAAAAGTCCGTTATATTGATCTCTCGTAAAAAAAAAAATTTTAATGTAGTTTTATTTCTCTTCGAAACTTTCCTCCACCAAAATTCTCCATTTTTTTCCTTGTTTATTTGCACCTATATATAGAAGTGATGGGCAGTTTTAAAACCAACCCACATGACAGAAGGTGGTTGCTGATTACCCACCATGTATTCGGTTGTGTTTAGTTTGGATTTTGGGTTTATGATTTTTGGTAACGATTGGAGGGAGAAATAGGGGTTAATGATTAGCGAGAGATAGAGAAAAAAATGAGAATAATATTTAAAAATAAAAGTAATGATTGAATAATAATTGAGAAAATCAGATCTTGAAACCCAATACGAACAAGGCTTTCATGGCCACTCTACTGATATTTTGGTAGTGGGTAGTTTTGTTGAGACACATGGGTAGTGTGTTAGTGAATATGTTGACACTTGTCTTCCCTCTCTCCCCACGTACTCCCTCCCTCTCTCCCCGCCGCCCCTCTCCTTCTCTCCCCCTTTTACTCTCTCTCTCTCTCTCTCTATTTTATAAAATTAAAAAAAAATTAAAAAAAAATCTATGAAATTAGGATTGGAGGTTTAGAAGCTTTTGAGGGCACTAACTACATTACTACAGTATATTGATCGATCGATCGATTGATTGATTGATTCTACTCATGTCAATTCAAAGAAATTGCCCGTTTAAGGCTTCTGTTTCCAGAATTTTAAGACAAAGGCTTTTGAATCTGGATGTCGCAATCGCTTTGAGATTAAAATACATGATTTTTGCGTTTCATTTATTTTTATAATTTCACTCTAAAATTTATTTTTTAGTTCTTAAAATTACACACATCACAATCCTAAAAAAAAAATTTTAAAAAAAAGTTCAAAATACAAATACAAAAAATTTAGGCCCTATTTGTTTCAACATAAAACATCAAACACCGGAACACAGTCTTCGTGTGAAACAATTTTGCTAAAAATAAATCATTTGGTTGGCATTTGGAAAAAAATTCAATAGCAAACAACGTTGAACCTTCACAATTTTATCAAAACTCATCCGCTTGGATACAGTAATTAGATGGCATACATGGTATCAACATATAACTGTGTATATAGATGTATATTTTTATATGGGGCCAATTCTGAGAACACAAATTTTGACATATAATTAATCAGAGCCCCATGCTAATAATCAGAACTGTTCAATTAGTTTAAAACATTTTAAGAATTTTCATAAAAAATCAATTCATTCGAACATCGATAAGTGCTTGATGATATTAATTGGTCCATAAATTTGATAGGATAAAAACTGAATGAATCGGTCAAACCCTTACTGATATCATTTTTAGCGAAAACTCTTAAGAACGTATTTTAAATCATTTGCATGGGACTCATTTTTTAGTCCCATGCAAAGTGAATTTTGCATCAAAATTGTGTTTCCAGAACAGACAGTGCTACAGACTTCCAAGGTGTCCCATACTCCCATCTATATATCTATATCACTCTCTCTCTCTCTCTTGCCGTCCATATTTGTTACTTTGGTCTCCTGAGCATTTTTTTTTTTTTTTCCCCATAGCATTATTTTATTTTATTTTTTCTGACCTTCTTCAGCCTTTGGTTAGGACTTATAGGAGTTTGGTAAGCACTAATGAGATCGCTATATATCTAGAACGTGCTGGGAAAATGGCTGACGGGAAGTTAAGATCGAAGTAAGTCAAGTCTAATCGAGTTTTGTTGACTTCGAGCTCAACTCATTTACTCCCTCCGTCCCATATTTGTTGTCCAGTTGCACTATTCACTAGACCTCAAAAAAATAGTTATATGTTCAAATGTATAATGTTATATATATTCAATATGGATCTTGTTTTGTAGTTCTCGATGACTACTATTAAACAAAATTTTCAATATTGTAAAAAACATTATAGATTGAAAGATATAAGCAATTGAAAAATGGCACGCTTACCCGTAAACGGACAACAAATATGGGACGGAGGGAGTACTAAACAAGCAAAAAATTTGAGCTTGAACTCGGCTCCAGTTGGAGCCGATTCTATACCAACTAGCCGAGCTAAGCCAAGCTTTAGAGTGTTAAGCTCGGCTCATTTGTTAAATGAGCCAAAAACTCAAACTCAAGCTCAAGCTCGGCTCGATTACTATACGAGCTGAGCGGAGCCCTAAGGAGCCAACCGCGAGCTACTTGGTTCGTTTGCAGCCCTACGTATGGTGAAAAGCATATTTTACTTTGGAGAACATTTTACACATTATCTATCCAACCAAACAACGGAAAATAAATAGAACATTTTAGGAGAAAATATTTTAAGTTCAAACAAGCGGAGCTAATGCATTTACATGAAAGCTTTAGACTGCAAAGATTACTATTATGTTTTCGCTTGTTACTAATTCTCAAGTTACCTTTTTTAAGAGTCAACAAAATTATTCCCGTTTAGAAAAAAAAAAATACTACTACTGTTGGCCACTATGCTGACAAGTCAGCCGGTGCAAAATCGCGCATGATATAAGGGAACTCAATTCCTAATAAACCCAAGATTCGAAATCTCGTAGGTGTTATCAACTCCTTTGAAATCAATTCATACAAAGTCTTTCTCTGACTTTAATTGTGGCTACCGCTAGCTAGTGGATGGTGAAATTTGTCTCCCAAGATTAATTTGTGCACGAAAGTTGGCCTGGATACCGAGTTATAACTAATAATAAAAAAACTCAATTCCACCGTCAAATATAGCCTGCCTAACATAGTTATCTTTGAAAAAACAACTGAAATATATACCCTCACTAAAAATAATTTAAATTACCTTTACCTCGTTGAATATTACCACCATTGCTATAATATGTTATCTAGTAATTGAATACTCCTATTTCTTAACTTTTTCAATAGCACACTAACTCACTAATAGCCAAAGTCAATACTTTAAATTTTTTGTTAATGTTTAATATATTTATGAATTTCATCTAATTTTTTTATTCTTTTAACTTCTCTCATATGGAAAAATACAAGTTATAAATTTTGTCCAAAAATCAAAAAAAGAGAGTACCCAAACAATTAGGAACAAAAATCGTAGCTTTTGTATATGGTCTTTTTTTCATCCGTAGTGTACATTTTCAATTTGATTTATCGTTACTTTATTGTTCTGATTACTTCTTGCAGGACTAATCAAAGAAATGTAAATTTTAACAAAATGTTAAAAAAATTTACAAGATGAGAAAATTCAAAATTCTCATTTTTGTACTTTTTAGATTTTTTTTGTTTTAAAGAATCTTATCAAAATCTTGTCATTGTTTCAGATGCCCTTGTCGAGCTAACTAAAAAAAGCGACAACTTTTTTTTATACCAAAAGCTATAAAAAAAAAAAAAAAAAATCGGTAGGAACGACACAACCATAATTTTTACTATTTTTTGTCTTCAACCGATTTTGTTTCAAACTTTGTACATAACTTTTTACTTTCATTATTCCTCCAGGATACCAAGCTTTTTTGTATTTTTATTATTAGTCCATTATTAATAATGTGGTTTAAGTTTTCATTTACTAGCATTTTTTTTATTTTATCTCTTTTTGTGTATTTATATTACAAATAAAGGGAAAACATTTGGGTCCCATTTTTCCCCAATTCCAACCCCCCCCCCATTTTAGTCCTACACGCCTTGTGGATCTGCAACTTGAAGAAAAAAAACAACATTGTGGATTTCGCCCTAAAAAACAATAGTATTTGATTGGAGAAGTACTGAATTTCACCGTAAGGCGGCTAAGGCCTAAAACTCGTAAACATTCAATCATTGTGGATTCTGCCGCCGATGAAGACAATTCCTGAGGGGTGTTCCACTAACTAATTTTTAAAACAAAACTCCCTTAGCGGAACACCCCAATCACAAGATCATCTTCCAACTTGTTCGCCCGCCCATGCAGACCAATTTTTTTTTAGGTAAGGTTGTGGTGAAATGCTTATTGTTGAGAATATAAATACTAATAATGTTGTCTCTCTCTAATAGCTTAAATTTTTATATGAGTTGGTTATTAACAATCTAATATGGTATTATACTCGGTTATGTACGAAAATGAAAGAATGTATGAAAGACGGCCCGCATATAAAAGGTATGTTAAACACTTTCCATGGAAACTGTTTCTATTCAACAGATATTCATCCCAGTGGCGGCTCCAAAAAATCATAGAAAGGTGTTCGATCAAAATATTTACGATGTACTATCTCTACGCCGCATCCTTTGCATCGGGTGTTCAAGGTGTGAAAATTAGGTTTTCAAATGAAGCTAAATTAAAGTCACTATATATTTTATTCAACAAAATTTTGTTTTAGGTGTCCAAGTGACTATACCTTTCGCAAATGGTGGAGCCGCCTCTGAAAGTTATTCATCTTCTCTCTTTCTTTTTTTCTGGAAAGTTCAGAAATATAAAGTGATTCATCTTCAAGATGTGTGGAACTAGCTATTTTCCAGTACTACTACTGTAACTAAGAAACAAATTTTGAGAGGAAAAGTATGGTTGTATCTATGTTTGTTCTTCCACAGTAAATATCAATTTTGAGAATAAAGGGTTAGGAAACAGTTTCTCATATTTTAACATTGAGACCTTTTATTTTGAAACAGAGATGGATACACACTCATAAACCACAACTCTCTCTCTTCCAGTAAGACCCGCACAAGCAAGGATGGAGCCAAGGGGAGACCAGTGGTGGCAGCCGCCACTACAAGATTTTCAAAAAATATAATTATTATATAGAAAATAAAATTTTATCCCCAAATTATATAAACTCACCACCACAAGGTGTTTATGGTATTATAGTTTTTCATAGAGTGGATCAATGTTCATAATGTAATTTGTCTTTTTTATTTTTTTAGTACTATTTTCGCCACCATGAAGGAAAAATCTTGGCTTCGTCCCTACGCACAGGTCTCACATCCATGTGAGAGATTTGTGGTTGGTGTGTGTGTGCATGGAGTACTGCCTATTAGGGTATGGTACAGAACCTTTTTATTGTTTTTTTTTTTTTTTTGAACGGCGAAAAAAGATAGATTTTATTAATAATAGTTTGATACAATAGCATTACAACGCGAGAGAAAACACCCAAAACGGTTGCCAAGGCGACAACCAAAGTGAACAAACCAAAAGCACATAGATGTAACAGGTCAAGCAGGTAGATAGATGCAACAGATCAAGCAGCAGCAAATGGGAACACCACAGAGTAATGGCAATAGGACAATATCAGTGGCAGCAGCTGCAGTGGCAGCTGCTGCCACTGATATTGTCCTACTATAATAGGAGTAACATATAAAATTCTTTTGTTTGTTTTTTTCCCGATCTGGATAGCTATTTCTTGTCGTTTTTCAATTACAAAGGTCTAAAGGGAGACCGAGAGAATTGGAAAATAAAGGGAGGGAGGGATAAAATTCATTAATTAATCAATTCTTCAGTTAGTCAATGCGCTCAAAATAAAGGGAGAAAGAAAGTTTGACAGGAGAAAATATGGTATGTTTCGTGGAAAAGAACGTTTCTTCTCACAAAATTAATATTAATCATTACCAATTGTCAGAATAAACGGTAAAACTGTCGTAAATATACGGTACCACTGTCGATAATTCCTTCGCCGCCAATAACGACAATAGTTCCTTGGCCACCCTTCCACTCCCACTCCAGTTGATCTCATTCGTCTCACTTCCATTAATTTCAAAATTCTAAAGGCTTCGTTTGTTTCAACGTAAAATATTTTTCTTGTAAAATGATCTTGACAAAAATGAAATTTTTCGTTTTTGTTTCTCTATGTTTGGTTGATGGTTGAAGACAATTTTTCAAAACAAATAGTACAATGTTCACTTGTACAAGATAACTCCGTTAATTTTTTTCTTTCATCAAATTTGGCCACCCAATAGAAGCTGTATGGCATGGGATGCATGTATGGTTTTCCCTGAGAGAGAGAGAGAGAGAACCCGGGATGGGTCTCTAATTTAATTGGTCCCGAAATGCAAACATTAATGGAGGTCTAATTTAAAAATATCACACGAACGATCAAGCAATCATAGTGTATGAATTTTTTTTTGAAATGGTGCTACATAGTACTAGGGATGTAAACAAACCGAGTTATTCGCGTCAGCTTTTGGCTCTACTCGTTTAGTAATTGAGCTAAGCTCGAGTTAGAGTTTTAGACTCATTTATGAAACGAGCTCGGTAAAACTCAGCTCGGCTCGCAAAAGCTCAGCTCGTTTACATAGACTCGGCTCGTTTAAGAATGCTCATTAAGTAAATTATACTAGAGCTCGGCTCGTTGACGGACGATTCGAGCGCTCGAGCTTGATTTTTAGCTCGTTTACTAAACGAGCCAAGCTCGAGTTCTACAAAAGTCTGCTCGGCTCTTTTACACGCCATGCATATCTTAAGATTGTAGTAGTTTGAGTTTCAAGAATCGGGGTCGAATTCGAAATGAATCTGCAGGGACCAAATGAAGGTGCAAGGGAAGAATATGGGGTTAGTAGAGGTATTATTGTGGGTGCATAAAGGAAAGTTCCAAAAAATGCAAATGGGTCTAGAAAGAAACTTTCCTGGGTTTGAATAGTAGAATTTCCCTCGCATTAAATACAGTAACTGATACGGGTAAAATAGTCATTAGCTAAATAGTTATTAACAGGACAAGTTTTTGCAATTACCCTAGTAGTATCAAAATAATCCTATAAACATGTTCACACATATTATGTGCCCACCGCCCACCTTCTTGTGAGAGTAAAATCTCTTTTGCTATTGGTATTTTTATTTTTATTTCAAAAATGTTACTTGTACAACTATTTCAGTTCCAACCATTTACAACTTTCTCACATATATGTGGGGCTACACTCATAATTGTGTGTGAGAGAATTTTAAATGGTTGAAGCCAAAATAATTGTACATGTAGTATGATTCTTTTTTATATTTTTTTTAATCCGACGGTCTTTGGAAAGAGTCCAAAGGACTCGGTTTTCAATTGCTAGAAAAGTCCGATCGGAAACAGTTTCCATTGAAACTTGAAAAAGGAATGGATGAATATGTGTTGAACGGAAACAGTTTCCATTGAAACTCGAAAAAGGAATGGATGAATATGTGTTGAAATGAAACTTGAAAGTGTTTTACATGACCTTTCACGAAGTACTACCGTATTAGAGCATCAAGCTTAATAATTTAACTTAAAAATTAAAGCAGAGAACAAACTCCTCCAAAACATCAAAAATCAGCATCACCAAACAAACTCACCAATTTGAAGACTTCTTAACTTTGCTATAGTAACTTAACAAATTTGATGACCTACTGTTCACTCACCAAAAGAGGAGGAGGGAGAGAAGAGTAAAAATTTGAAAAGAGAGTCTGATTCTGTGAGTTTTTGATAAAGTGACTTGCTAAAGTTTGAATAGAGAGTCTAATTTTGTTAATTTTTTGAAAAGTGACTTGCTAAATTATAAAAGGTATTTTTGAGGTTAAATTTGGTATTTTTTTTGTGTGTCAGATAAGGATGCATGCCCTTAAAGAACTAGAGAATACGAGCCCCACAAGCGGCTCCACAGTAGAGAATGAGTGATCACTTGAACACTCTAAAAAAAAAATAGCATGTTGTAACTAATCGAAAAGAAATCTAAACAAATAGTAAAACGAGAGAAACCCGTGAATGCATAGAGGGGTGTTTGAGAGCATACTTTTTAGCTTTTCATTTTAAATATTTTGGCTTTTTTTACTTTTTGGATTATGGTCATAATTGTTTTGAATCTGGGAGGAGTATTTAGGAGAAATGTGCAGAATGCATTTTGCAACAGGAGTAGTGTTTGAGAGATTAATAATGAAAGTGAGTTATGGATTGATTGTTTACCATTTTGCCCTTGTTTATTTATTATGGTATTACAATGTGTATGAATATTGCTTTAACAATTTTTTTAAGTTATAGTGTGAAATATTTTTTGTTCTTACTTAATTTAAAGTCTCCAACTATGTTGATATTTTTTTTGGTGATAGGAAGAAATACTGATAAAGTAAAATAACCACGTGGAGTACTGACTAATATTCTTTTTGTTGCAAAATATTTTTTGTTCTTCTTTATTTTTAATAATCGAATGTCTCAAAGTATTTTTTTTTTTTTTAGTTAATAAAGATTTAAGTAAAATGGAACTAGTTGTCAAAAAAGAAAAGAGACTTCGACCATCATTAATACAAATATATATAACGTACAAACTAAAAAAAAAAAAAAGATAAACAAGTGTAGATCTTAGGAATCATCTTTGGTGGAAAACAAAATCTCTGCGTGTTCTGTTGTGATGGAAAACAAAAGGGGTGCGAGGATAAGGTAAACTTAGGGGAGGGTAGAATGATAATCTAACATTAGAGGGAAAAAGTATAAGATCCTTTGGAACAGATCTCCCTTACACCTAGTAAAATCAAGATCCGCACCCAAATAAATCCCAAGTTATCCACAACTTTAACTCTTAACACCTCAAACAACAAGTCTCTCTTCTCCTGCTTCAAATTAGGGATAACAAAAACCTCTGATTTGTCAAAATTAACCCTTTGCCCTGCTAAACGACAATACTCTTCCAAAAGCCACTTAAAAAATACCACATGAGAATCCTCAAACTCCATAAAAGAAAAACTATCGTCCGCAAAAAATAGATGTGATACCCTGGGAGATCTCGGACTAACCGCCTTCATGAATTCTCAACAAGTACATCTGAGAAAAGAAAAACCAGTGTTGGAATAAGTTTTTCATGAAGCAGTTTTTTCAATATGTCTAAGTTTTGAAAAAATGATCATGAAGCAATTAAGATTTCTAATATTTATGACATTAATTTGCATTAGATTTTTTAGTGTGGGGATTAGATTGGGACTATTTTGGTTCTATGCCGGTTAGCCGTACCCTTGAGGACACTAGTGGATTCAATTTTTAGCCAATTTAGGCAAGGCAACCCCAGAATAAATACAATAGGAGACACCAAATGGTGTTCCCCCATTCTAACCAAAGTTGAATTCAACCTAAACAAAACACTCCGTGAAGCAAACGTTGCGGACAAACCAAACCCAACTCCTCTCAAACTCTGCCTTTTCCAATAAGTACAATGAGTTTCATAGATTGTCCATCCAATTTCGGTAGGTTATTATTTTTGAGATTATCAAATTTCGATAGTTTAATTCAGACAACATCTGCAACATGAGGAAGAAGGAAGCCCTTGAGTTTCAAAGAAACAAAAACAAATACTAAAATCTAGTGCCACTTTTATCAAACAATTACAACGTACTTTAGTACCTCCATAGTTTTTGTCAAGCTTAACTCATGTTCACAATCTGGTCCAACCAAAAACCAAATGATTAACAGAAATTAGTATTTGGTTTACAAAACAACAACCAACGATAGCTAGGAAAGAGGTTAATAGTAACATACTTGCTTCAGTCTTGTCAGCATTGATTTTTTTTTTTTTTTTTGGCTACTTAATTTTGTTTGGAACTTAATTAAACTTCGACCTCCAACCTGCATTGCAGAATGGGTAACATAACCATTCTCCATTACGTATACATTCAACCATCAACCCAAAATTGGAGTTTGAATTCACCACCAAATCCTGCATTTTGGTAGCTGTAAGACCAGTTCAAATGAGAAGAAAACAAATATAGGGGCATATACCTTTATAGCTTTTTACAACTCATTAAGTTGAATTATGATAAAAATTTTCATAAGAAAGAGAACATAACCCCCACAAATAGAGTCATCTTATTCCAGTGAAGTCACATTCCATTTTAAAATAGGGGCATATACTTTTATAGCTTTTTACAACTCCTTAGTTCACAATTCACATCGTCCACGATTCACATAGCTCATAGTTCACATAGTATTCACACTAAAAAATATAAGTTTTTTATCTATACATTTCATAATGAATAAGGATCTTATTTGATAGATCTTGTAGAGTAGATTCCAAAAATATCAATTTTACTAAAAACGGACATGTACTCTAGAAGTTATGACATTTTAAAGTTTATAACGTAAACAAACAAGAGGCAAAATAGTAAAAGCATGAAAATGGATTGAAATAAATACGAAAGTATTTGTCAGGGTTGGGATAGGTACGAGGCTAAAAGCGGAGTTGGCCTCTAATTTTCTACAAAATTTATGGTATGTCATGCCTAGAGAGGTAACCAATTCTACGTGACTGGTATGGAGGCAGGAGCGGAGGTATAGTGGCCGGGGTACGTCGGAGGAGGCCCCGTCCCCTCTGCTTTTTAAAAATCTACCATTACTTATACGTGTAAACTTTTTTATATAAATTTATAGTTAGTACTATCTTTTAATCTATGACTTAATCTAGGTTAAATATAAATCATATTACATCACCTTACGAAAAATTGCAAATTAATTTCATGTACAAAAAATATGTACGTGCTTGTTGTTTTAGTGGCCAAAGAAAAAGTGTAATGAACTCACTTTTGTTTATGCACATTGGTCAAAAATTATCTAAAGATATAGCATGAGTTACTACTAGGAAAAAAAACACTACATTATTTTAAAGAGGTGAATGAAAATTTGTCTCCACGACTGGTCTTCCCTCAGATCAAAATCCTGACTCTGGGATTTGGGTTCCTCGTGGTGACCTAAGTCACTACACTCCCATAATAATCTCTATTGTGGACTCTTTATAATCTATAATTGGAATCATAACTGTTCAATTTGTCGGGAATGTTGAGAAGATAATTCATGTAAAAAATCAACTCCAAACCACTGAATAATTACTCAAACTTCTGGAAAATTTTCTAAGACAACATTGGATTTTCCATCCCTCTATTTGGTCAGTAGAGGTACTAATGGAGAAGCACCAATGGTGCATGGATGAGTTTATGGGGTCTACTCTGGGGTCTCACGAGATAATTCGAGCCATTCTCCGTTCCTCTATTTGGTCAGTCCAAGTAGAGAAGTGCTGACTCTTGACGAAGAAACACTAATAGTGCACAGATGAGTCTGTGAGGCCTTTCCTGGCATCTTACACAATTAATTTGATCCTTTCAATCATTTTTCGAGTAAGAAATTAACTCAATTGGATAAGTGTGGATATTCAATCCAATCTATAATTTTTCATTAAGAATAAGCCATCAAGACACGTGCGGGAGGCCTCCTCCCTCCAATAGTATTTACTCTCAAGTCCAGTACTATTTTACTCCATTAATACTCTTGTGGAAAAGGAAGAGAAAATAAGGAAAATTAAAAAAAAAATTCCTTGAGAAAATAACAAAATTGAATTTTATGTATATTACCATTTCCTTCCTATTTTTCTCTCATTTTCTTTTCTCTTTCTTTTTCCCCCATTTTCCTTTTAACTTCCAAACACAGTGTAAACTCCACCAACAGCAATGGGCTTCCCTTTCTGGTTTCCTCAGTATCAGCCCCCAAAGCCTCCCGTCAAAGCCCGGCCCGATGTACCCTCCCGCTCTCTCTCCGCCTCAGCGATCGCCTTCTCCGTCGCCGCCGGCGTCTCTACCGCCGCCGCCGTATCGCAAAACTCAAACGCCCCAATTCTCCAAGACGCCTTGAATTTCGTGCTTTCCAATATCTCACCCAACGGAAACAACAATCGGTCGTCTCCGCTCTGGGGTTCTCTCTCTCTAGCCGCGGATCCGTCTTCGGTAAACGAGCCCAAGACCGGTGCCTCGTTTCCGTCCGTTTTGGGAGATTCTCGGCGACTTCTCGGAGTCGGAGTGCGGAGAAAGAGCGTTTTTGGCTTGAAAAACATCGATGTCTATGCTTTCGGTACCCATTTTCCTTCTTCAGCTTCTTTAAATTGTCCGATTAGTATCTCGAATTTTGATCCGTAATTGCACTGGAATGCACATTGCACACGAAATTGGGTGTCACGTATGTTGGTCCAAATAGCAACCCACTAGGGAAGTGAATTGGTCTTCCCAAATACAATGCAATGCGGAATTTTAAAACTAAATGCAAGATTAGAATTTATTCAAATACTGCAGCAGATGGAACTGGCTCAATGCAGATCAAGAAAGAAATCAAAAACTAGGTAAATGCAATTGAAAACGCAGGAATAAATCCAAGTCAGTTCAAGCACACATGCATCTGTAAATTTCCAAAAATAAAGAGCAAACGGAAGGGAAGAGAAATCAAGCACAAAGAAGATATTTCGTGGTTTAGTCCACAACTTCATGGCCTACTCCACTCCCTAGGTGTCCTACTCATGATTCGCTGCATTATATCCGGTAATGACAATACTTATAGCTTCGCAGGTGCTAGACAACCTTTACAATGAGCAATCTATCCTAGATCACACCAACTAGTTTCGCCTCGGGTGCTAGTAAAACCTAGCTAAATTAATTTTGACTCCTGTGCTAGTAACACTAACACATTACCCCAAGTGATTTTCTCTCCTAAACCACTCACAGAGAGTTTAGGAAAGAAAATCCCTTTTATAATGAAATATCAATTCGCAAATAACACTCTCGCTATGTATTAATAAAAGCAAGATTAAGCACAGGGTTTTTTCAACAAAGAACAAAACTTTTAAGCTCAATTAATTCCCTTTTCTTCTTCAAGATGGATGTCCGGTGTCCTGCCACTTGTAACCTTGAAAATATAGTCTAAGAATAATCTTCGAGCACCAATCTTTCCATTGGAGAATAATCTTCTAGCACCAATCTTGCCTTTTGAATTCTTTCTATTTTCTACTTTCTACCTGGTTTGACTTCAATGAAGTGCCTTCAAGGATAGAATATATTGATCTGATCTCCAGCCCTGCTTTTCCTTCTCCCAGTGAATTTTATTTCTGAAATTTGTGGCCTTCAAGAGGTATTGGGCTGGCTCTATATTCATGGAGCTGGCTCAATCAGTATGCAAGTCTTCTGTCAAATCACTTGATTTCCAATTCCCATTCCACCAACTTGAGAATGATTTTCCATGTAGTTCTTTTCATCTTCATCCCTGAATTTTCTTCAAACATTTTACCTACCATTGGGAGCATTTCCTAGCCATTTTAATTAGGAGAAGCGGTTACTAATTCCATGAATTTCTTGTATAGAAGGAGAACTTAGAGTTAAAATGTTGGTGTAATAGATTCTCTCTATTCAATATATGAAATGGAGATCGCCATTCCATGAACAATGGCTATAACCGAGCCAAGTGAACATATGTTTATTACTCCGAGGTGGTAGTTTCCAGCTTGGTGTTTGTTACAGCTGAACCAATGGAACTTCTCAAAACCAACTTTCTAGAAGTAATTGCCCATAAGAGAAAAATAAACTCACACTTCTTTGACAAAACTTAATAAGTAACTAAGTTGCGGCTCTGCAAAAAACACCTCCTTAGGCAGCTGATTTTGAGTTTGATGATGTCTTCCAACATTATGCATTGATATGAAGGGAGAATTGATATTCCGATTGATGGTTGATTTTTTGCATATTGTGAGGCATAAATCATAATGAGTCACTGAATCCCTCAGGCCCCCTAGTATTGGTGATCGTTTCTTACAATCATCAAAAAAACTTTTGTCTAATTGAAAATTTTCAGATTATAATAAAGGAAATGTTTTATATGAGTTGTATTGATGAAATGTATGATAACGTTACTTTGTAGGTTCAATGGTTCAATCGTCTGGTTCTCTTAAAACACCTACTTTTAGGCTTAACAATTCCTTAAACTAATCCTACCCAATTTAAGCCCATTATAAGACATTCATGTTGAGACCATGGGGTTGCCAAGTGGATGAGGCGCTCCCTTTGACGGTGTGATGTCAGGTTCAGGTCTCACTTGTGCCAGCTGCAACTTATTCTATACCCTTACTAGTTACTACCAGTTGTAATAAGGCACTCTTGTTATGTTGTACACTTGTTGTTTGGCATTAGTTCTCATGAGTTACTTCGATTGCCCTTGATCATCATTCTGCATTATTTTTTATCCTTTACGTTGCTACTAGCCTACTGCGTTACTTGTATTTGAATAAATGTACATTTGACATCTCTTTGAGATTCCCTTGATAATGGAAGTAAATGTACAGGTGTTTATGCTGATAGTGGTGAGATAAAGGAAGTTCTTGGTGAGAAATATGGAAAAGCATCTCATTCTGAACTGGAGAACAAGGAGTTGATTGATGATCTTAAGAATAGTGATGTTTGCATGACTGTTAGACTTCAAATAGTTTATGGAAAATTAAGCATTCGCTCTGTACGTAGTGCTTTTGAAGAATCTGTTGGAAACAGACTACAAAAATTTTCTGGGTCCGAATCATCAGATAACAAAGAATTGCTTCAAAGGTAATAGCATCTCTTGGTTGCTATGGATTGACAATATACATTTGAAAATATATCATCAATTCATCATTGAATTCTAAAGTCTTGAGAATTTTTGGCTTTGAAAAGTTATCATGTTTGATTGCTTTTGGTATCTTTATTGTGTTTTACTTATTGATTTACTTTCCTTGTATAGCCGTGATGGCTGTTTTAATGGACCCTTAAGTGGTTGTAACTTGTGAAAGTCAACTGGGGTTCAGAGCCAGCAGATACATGTAACTGACTATAATTATCTAGGAATTTGGGACAAGGCTTGCTGTGTTGAGTTGACCTTTAGGTGCCTTAATCGCTTTGATGTTTGTTTATATGGCAGACAAGATGTAACCCTCCCAGCTTCTTCTTTGTATATATGGCCGTTTTTTGGCGCTTTTAACACTGCCTTTGCCCTCTCCCTTGCTAATTTTGATGTTTCTGTTGGAAGATCTTGTAATAGAATCTTTGTATAATGTTATTTTCAAACGTAAATGAGAAACAGTAAGAAAAGATCAGAGAGAATCTGTTATTGTGAAGTAGATTGTTTATGGTTTGCTAGTCGTTGATGTTGACCTAACAGCTTCCTCAACAGGTTCACATCGCTGTTTAAAGATGAATACAAGATTCCTCGGGGATCTATAATTGATCTTTCAAGGGAACTGGGCAGTGTGGTTCGCACGACAAGTAAGAGTTCAAATTTCTAAAAATGCCTTTATAGATTTCAAATTAGCGTATGACAGATACAAGAGGTATACCCATTGATTCAATCCAGTAAAATGTTTTGAACCTTTCAGTTGCTGCCGTTATTGTTCCTCAGTTAATACTCTGGCTGTGTCCTTCATATTGACAAGTCTCCAAAACTAATTAGGGGAAACTAGTTGTGATACACCAAACTGGAAATAAAAATTCTGAAAGACAGCTGTTAAAAGGAACTTGATCATGGACCACTGGCTTCTGATGTTATACTCTTCTTGTCGGACACTAGTACGCATTGTGGTCGTTGTAATGATTCAGCTCTAAGCTGGGTATTATTTCGCTACTGGAAAACCGTAACAAATCATGTAAGTAGCAATATTTTGTATCTAATATTAATTAAGTTTTTGTGTGATTTTTTGTAGTTGATGGAAAGGAGGTGGGAAGTATACAGAGCAAACTTCTCTGTCGGTCGATTTTAGATCTGTACATTGGTGATGATCCATTTGACCGAAAAGCTAAAGAAGAGATTGAGCAAAACCTGGCTTCTCTATTTCAAAAGTAGGTATTTTGTTTTTTGAAACCTTCAGAAGAATGTCGAATAAGAATGTTCAAACTTCAAAGAGAAAATGCCCTTCCACTCCTCTTTGAAGAATTTTACCTGGCCAGTAGATAGTGTTGTGTAATTTTTAAAGCGTACGTGGGGTGGGAATCCTTCTGGAGGTTGTGCCAAGGGAAAATGTGTTATGTGACTCTTTCTACACATTACTGTGATAGTTTTCTTCTCATTCAATCATCTATTTCTCTTGTATCAGTATTTAAGCTTTTTCAACGAAACATTGCGCGTCTCCCTTCTTTTCAATGAGCTGTTGTCTATGTTGCTGTTAGCATTCTCTTCTTCCTTCTCTGGTTATGTTTATTAGGCATTGTGCTATAAGTGTGTCAAATTCTATCTATGGAGCTTTGCTTTTGTTGGGAAGGAACATTGAAGTTTTATTTAGCTATTTTTAGTGGCAGCAATAGATTCCTGCACTTTCCGAAGTACCCAGGAAAAAAAAAAAAAAAGAATTGTGCAATAGATTCCTGCACACCTATTCCGTAAATGAAATAACAGTGTGGGATGTGGGAATCCTATAGTGCGGCACCCGAGCTGTTAATCTCGGCAATGAACGGCTCAGATCGTGCAAGTGCCGAAATGAAATCTGAGTTGTTGATTGCGTGATTAACAGCTCGGATGTCGTACTACAGTATCCCCAAAGTTTTTTTTTTTTTTTTTGCATGTACCTTACCAATCTTCTACCAGAAAATTATCGGAGATTATTGCCTCATTGTCGCAAAACGCGAAAAATTGGCAATGGAAGAAGAGAAGGGTCTGACATGAAAGAGAAGAGACTGTCAAGATAGCCAAGGAGATTGCCTGAAATCAAACCAAGGGTTTTGAACAATGCCTGATCTGTTTGATCATTTACAGATCCCCTCAGGAGGAGAAGCAGGCAAATCATCCTTGGCTACTCAACAAAACTCTTGTCTTCGTGTGAGACCTCTCTTCCTTGTTTAAGTTTTTTTCACTCAATGCTCCAATGAGAAGATGCATTTGATGGGGTTTGCAATGGTCTATTTATAGAGCAAGGGGTATTCAAATTTTTTCTCTTTTGTGTCAATTTGTATTCAGAATATATTCTCTCTCCCTTTGGGAAAGACCAAATCTGGAACGAATGTCAATTAGAAAAGCTTTGTGAGAAAATCTGCAACATGCATGGAAATTAGTCAACTTTCTTGACCCTTGGATCTTTTGAAGAAAAGTTCCACGATAACCCTACTGGGCTGTCATTAAGGTTTGAAAAGTGGAAACTCTTGCATGCAAGAGTTAACTCTTCTCTGTAAGAGTCTTCAAAAGTGTGAATTCTTGCACACAAGAGTTAACTTTTTCATGTAAGAGTCTTATTTTATTGTCAACCCAGTAGAAGGACTGTCTTTCGAAAGGATATGAGATAAGGATGCTAAAAATAAAATTGATACAAAAAAAAAAAAGAAAGAATTTTATCCAGAATGAGTCACTAAATATGATGATATGATCAGATCGACTCAACATGAAGTCAAGATTTTTATTCTAAATGTTTTTTTTTTCCTCTTGTTCCATAAGTAAAAGTAGTAAATACATAAAATTGGTAATAAAATGCAAGCTTCTATGACATGTCTAAAATAACATCTGATCTTTTAGGTTGGCAGCTGCTAATACCGCATGTTAAAACAATGTTACATACTCAAACAAATAGCCTAAAGGGTTTCGACAAATGAAAATTTGTTGAGTCATGTTGTGTTCGAAAGTTATGGAAGGAAAAGAAAATAAGAGAATTGAACGAGAGAGAGAGAAGAAAATTATCTGGACAAAATGTTATGTTTTCCTCTCTTGTTATAATGTTAATAAAAAATAAAAGAAAATTTGGAGTAAATTGAGAGGAACAAAAGGAAATAAAATTGATAAAGAGAAATTAATTTGTCACTTATATTTCTTTAAAAAAAATTCCTCTCTTTCTCTCTCTCTTCAAACTTAAGAATCATATCGGATGATTTTTTTTTTTCTTTTCTTTTCTCTAAGTTCCATACATATTGGAAATGATTTTCACACCTCCCTTTTATCCCCAAACACTCCATTTTGTCTTTATTCACCTTGAAATTACCAAATTACCCTTACTTTATGAGTCACTTTTCCTTCATGAAGGACAATTTGGTACTTTCAAGTGAATAAAAACAAAAATAAGAGTGCTTGGTGATAAAAAAAAAAGGGTGTGAAAATCATTTCCCTATAAATTCATTATGAGTGTGACCACAATCCAAATTACACCAACTTTAGATCTACTCCATACAACTCATTATTCTTTGATATTTTCGGTAATATGTTGAATATATTCTTTTATACTATTTCCTATAAAATATTTGAGTTCATATCATTCTTTTTGTTACAAAAGGCCCAACGGACTACCAACATTGATGGGTCGGCCCAGAATATCTTATAGGTTTGGGTTTATTTGGTCTGGGCCCGAAGGTAGAGACTTCGCACTTCTTTGACCAGAGATAAGCACACGGCCCAAAACCGACGTCATCGTCCTCGTCTTTCTAGGGTTTAAGCTACTCAAGTGTCACCATAACCACTTTCCAAAGCAATCTGTTAAAGATCACCAAAACCCTTCCCTTTGTCTATATTCTATTTAATCCATTCTTCTATGAGCCCTTCCATAGAACTGCTTCCGGAAGAATGATAGCGGCGATTTCTTGGGTCCCCAAAGGGATTTCAAAGTCTGTTCCAGCTGTGGCTGATCCTCCTTCCAAAGAGGAGATTGAAGAGATTCTGGTTGGTGCTTTAGAGAAAAGGTAAAATTTTCACATGGCTTTCAATGTGTCGGAATATTCTTCTGCTGGTTTTCCTTCTTTTTTTTTTTTTTTTTTGTTAATTTCTGATAAGATATTGAAATTGAATGATTGTTTATCATTTCTGGAGGAGAGGGAAATGGCTAGAAATCGGCCAAATCAGCAAACACAAAACGCGCGCGAATAACAATAAATAAATAACGAAGCAGAGAAAGCAAGACATAAAAAATTTTACGTGGTTCCAAATTATATAGTTGATTACATTCATGGTCACAGGAGTTTTCACTATATATAATGAAGAATGGATTACATTTTACATTGGCTGCGTATAATATAACAGCATTTCCTTTGCCTCGTAATTGAATAAAGAATTCAGAAACTCTAAATAAAAGGAAGAAGAAAACGAAATCTTGCTTGGTTTTCACTCATGCACTTCTCAATGAAGCCACTAACAACTCCTGAACTCAAATCTTCGATTTGTAGTAGGAGCGATCGAAATGGGAGCAGCCAGATCCGTAGAAAGGGGGTGGTAGAAAGCATTCACTGAATTGAAACTAGGGAATTCCTCTAAAATCAAAGAAAGAATGCGCAGAAAAAAGCTAAAGGTTGGATTTGAAAGCAAGCCTCCTGCTTTCGCTGGCCTCTTTTACTTGTTTATTGGCCAACTAATTCATTGTTGTGAGGAGGGTTGAGCTTATGCCCCCAGTTTCTGTTGCTTCGTTCGGGGCCAGTAGTAGCCACTCGTGATGGCAAGTTTGGCAATGCCCTCTGCATGTTGGTCTGCAGGAGTGGATCTTCAGCCACCACAGGTGTGTCTACTCGAAGCTGTTCTCCAGTAGCCCTTTGGGCTACTGGTGAACCAGCGTAGCTAAAAGACCCCCCCCCCCCCCCCCCCCCCCTGGCAGTATGGTAGTTATTTGCAGTAACGTAGTGGAGTGATAGCCCAGAGTGAGTGAACAAAGTGGAGGAACTCAAGCCACACACGTAGAGAGCTCATGCCTTCCCTAGCGCGCAAGAACAGTTGGAAAGAACCGAAGGAAACAAACCAAGAAACTTTTGGGTCGGTACACGAAACACGTCCTTCAGAGTTGGGAGAAGTTTTGAGTTCTGGTAGCTATCGTAGCTCTTTCCCTTTCTTACCTGGAAGTGCACTAAGGAAATGTTGCTATACCCCCCAAAATAGTAATAATAGTCTCTTTATCCCACCCATAACCCGCTCTTAGAGAGAGTTTAAGATAGCTGAAGCTTTATACGCATTCATATACGGAACCATCTATCATGTTATTCATTCTTGTCCAATTGAGGGACTACAAGTGCTAAACGCGGATCCATCTTATATGGTTGGTGATGGTAGTGAAAAAATATCCGTATAGTGACTGCAATATGGAATCTCATGCCTTAAGTTCCTAAGGCGCGAAAGCTATTAATTCATTATAGAACTTGAACCCGTAGTCGCTCTATATAAGTAATAAAAGCACCACCTGCAGAAGCATTGGTTATTCAACAGACGCTTCAATAGGTTTTCCAACAGAATATGAGACAGGATTACGAGCAATAGGGTTTGCTGATTCAATGAATTCAACTAGGTAAACTGCGGTTGCGCTTTACTCTTCCTCTCAATCTCAAATTGAAAAGAGTTCTGTGCGAAGGGATACTAGGTCCACTGAATCACCAGGTTTATATCATCAATTACCGCAATACCCATGTCTAGCCTGCAAGGCGCAACTTTGAAGAAAATCAGGCTTCACAAACCTAGGAGGAAATATTTATTAGGAACAATTTTTCTCCGACGCATAGTTCAATGTTCTGCTCCTTGTAAAAACACGTCAAGCCTATTCGTTGAACTAAGAGAATTGGATGTTAGGTAACTTAAGATTTGGTATAGTTTATGCCCGGGAATAATTCTTATTGTTTTGGGGTTTGCAGTGGGGAGAGTGAAAATGAGGAGGAAGATGAAGATATGGATGTCGAAGCTGCTAAACGTGGGGATGAAGTTTCCCAAGCATTAGCTGCTGCAGATGCACTTGGAAAAGCATCAAAGAGCACCACTTCAAATTCCAATTTCCAGGACATAACTGATGGTTTACAGGAGCTAAACATGGATAATTACGATAAAGAGGATGACGGTATCCCCCTCCCTTGTTTCCTTCTTTGATAATTTAATTGGGGCATTCTACTTGCTTTGATTTAAATTCCTGAACACCTGGATTAACATTTTAAGTATGTGTAATTCTGTAGTCAGGTGTAGCTGTGTAGGAAATAGGAATAACTTTCTGAAATGTGAATTGTAGCCAAACTGGTTCAAACAATGCAATTGTTTTTTCCATTCAAAAAATGTCAAAATTGGGGCATTTTTAATGTAGCAAACATGTGTTCCTGATTGTTGCAGATATTGAGATTTTTGGTGTGGGGCTTGGTGGCACTTATTATGCTAGTAATGACATGGACCCATATCTGAACAACCAGGATGTAAGTTTGACACATTTGGGTTCGAGTATTGGATTCATTTCTTGTTTCTTGCTCTGTTTTTCTGTAATTTTGTTTTACTTTGGAGCTGGTTTGTCGTTGTCTTGTTGGTGTTAGGATTATGACTCGGAAGAGCTTGAGGACGTGATCATAAAGGCTGAGGATGCTGTGTTAGTTTGTGCACGTAACGAGGATGATGTCAGCCATCTAGAGGCATGTAATACTTTAATTTGATGATGGGCTACTCCCACTTCTCTCTCTCATCTTAGCTTGTTAGTCGATCGGTAAGTTTAATGTTACAAACAGGTTTGGATCTATGAGGACCCGGCTGATGGTGATTCGAACATGTACGTTCACCATGATATCATAATTCCAGCTTTTCCTCTCTGCACAGCATGGCTTGACTGCCCAATTAAAGGTGGAGAAAAAGGTAACGTGTCCGTTTACGTGCACCACTTCACATGTTCGGTTTCCTTTCCCTAGTGATCTAGCATTGTATGTTGCCATTGCAACAACTTGGCTTTGTGTTTACTCCGAGAGTGAAAGAGAATTGGAACGGTTTAATTGAATTCCAATGATAGTGAGAACTAATTTATTGTGCATCGCTCTGAAACAAGACTTTTGGGAAAATGGGTAAGCATGCATACATCTTGACCTGCCCAAGTCCTGCTCTAGCAGGAGGCTCAGGCACCCAGGTCACCCTTTTTTTTTTCTGGAACTTTACCGGCCATTGCTTTATCTTTCTGTTTGTTTTTCCCCTATGTAGTCTACAAATATTTTTTTCCTTTTGACAGGCAACTTCATAGCTGTAGGTTCAATGGATCCATCCATTGAAATATGGGACCTGGACATTGTAAGTGAATGATGGATCTTGATTTAGTAGAATATAGTGCCAACTTTTAGCGTATACTAGCAATAGTCGTCTTTTTTTTTTTTTTTTTTTTATCAGATAGATGAAGTCCAACCATCAGTGGTGTTAGGTGGTGTCATTGAGAAGAAGAAGAAGAAGAAGAAAGGAAAGAAGGTGAGGTGGTGAATTTGTTCCCAGTT
Source organism: Vaccinium darrowii (assembly GCA_020921065.1). Classification (NCBI taxonomy): domain Eukaryota; kingdom Viridiplantae; phylum Streptophyta; class Magnoliopsida; order Ericales; family Ericaceae; genus Vaccinium; species Vaccinium darrowii. The sequence goes on from CM037156.1 coordinate 42,570,475, forward strand.
CGTGGCATTTTAAGTTCAGTTTACTTAAGATCTTCTTTAATCTTGCTCATGCCCTTTTTCTGGATGTTGTTTCGAAGTAACACTGACAATATACATACATTGCCCCACATGAGAAATTACCCATAAGGCCATAACTCTGTGAACACTAGAAAATTTACAATAAACCAAATCAATAGCCAACCTAAATGACTGTAAATAGAACTTTTTGTGAGTGCAAGTTGTTGATTGCCTGAACTTAAATGGTGCAGAAGTGGGTTCTACTTGAAACCAAGCAATTTCCAAACCGATTGCCTCTGTTTTACTTTCTTGACCTTCTTATGATCTGCATCACATTGATTCCACTTTCTTCTGCTACTACTTAATCTGGGTACTTGCTTTTTTTTTTCAGGTATCAATCAAGTACAAGGAGGACAGCCACACGGATTCAGTGCTCGGTCTTGCTTGGAACAAGGAGTACAGGTCTTAGGAAGTTTCCTCTCTTTTGTTTAGTTTGTACTGATACAAGTTGTATATTTGTGCTCAACTTCAATAAATACCGTTACGAACTACGAATATATGTACAGGAATATACTTGCCAGTGCTAGTGCAGACAAACTAGTCAAGATTTGGGATGTGGCTACTGGAAAATGTGATATTACCATGGCGCACCATACAGACAAGGTGTTGCACCTGCATCTCCCTACTGTATTAGTCTCCCTGGAAAATATATTAGACTGAATGATCAATGTACAAATGTAAAACGCATCTTCTTAATCCCCATCTTGTACTTTATCTTGCTATATACAAATTTACGGCACACATCTTCAGTCAACACTTGTGTTTGTACAGTAAATCATAAGTTAATTTTCTTTTCCGTTTTAGCTTCCTTTTTTATACATGAGTTTTTTACTTTTTTTGTCACGTTGTTTATCAAATAAACTAAACAGATAAAACTGCTATCACCTTTGTTTGGTTTGGTTTCAGGTTCAAGCTGTTGCGTGGAATCATCATGCGCCACAAGTTTTACTCAGTGGATCGTTCGATCATACGGTGGTCATGGTAATAGAATATTTTAATTGATATTGTTATTATTAATTTTCTTTCATCATTACATTTTAATAGCATCGTTAAGAAAATTTCTTTTTATAGTTTTTCAGGGTGCTTATTGTATTCTCATCATTATGAATTATGATTGCTGAATTACTGGATCTTTAGATTTTTTTTCAGTTCGCGTTCAGCTGCTATGTCACCTCTGCACTATTTTGATTACACTTTTGTTTATTGCTGCAGAAGGATGGAAGGATACCTTCTCATACAGGATTTAAGTGGTCACTTTCAGCTGACGTTGAAAGCGTGGCTTGGGATCCACACGCTGAGCACTCATTTGTGGTCTGTGTTTACCTTCTTTTTTCCTTGAGCTATGTTCGACTTCATCTCATCATATCCGTGTACGCGGTTCCATCTTCGAATGGAAGGCTTTTATATTACTTTCGGAGCTCTTATAACAGGAATATCACCGTTTAACTGTTTTTCAGGTCAGTCTTGAAAATGGTACGGTTAGCGGTTTCGATATCAGAGCTGCTAAGTCTGATCAATCTTCCAACTCAAAGCCAAGTTTCACCCTCCATGCACACGATAAAGCAGTTTGCTCAATCTCCTATAATCCTTTGGCACCAAACGTACATATTCTGCTCTCTCTATGCGTTTGTATTTAATGCTTGACTTATTTGTATTGCTGTAGTAACTCTTTGTCCTCCTGATTTTCATAGCTTCTTGCAACGGGATCCACTGATAAAATGGTAATGCCCTCATTCTTACTAATTGTTCGTATCTCTATTTCAGTAACCTACGTACCCACAATTTGTATAGTTTGTACTTTCTTCACTGGCTAATATCGATTGATGTAGGTTAAACTCTGGGATTTGTCAAATAACGAGCCGTCATGTGTTGCATCTAACAATCCCAAACTTGTATGTAGTTTTTTCTCCCCCCCCCGCGCGCAACTTCCACAAAAAATTATTCATATTTATGTGTCAATCTAAGGCTGATTGTTCTGTTCTGTTCTGAATGTTATCAGGGTGCTGTGTTTTCCATTTGCTTCTCAGAGGATAGCCCCTTTTTGCTGGCTATAGGAGGCTCCAAGGGTAGATTGGAAGTAAGTAGAAATTAACCTATCGTGCTTCTCTCTCTCTCTCTCTCTCTCTCTCTCTCTCTCTCTCTCTCTCTCCATGCAACAGAAGTGAATAGTTGGTTTTGTCTTCGTTATACGCAGGTGTGGGATACGCTATCTGATGCGGGGGTTTCCCGAAAATATGGGAACTTAAGAAATCAAAACAGATCTTAATCCTATTAGAGAAAAGCCTTATTTGTTTTTGTTGTGTTGTTGGTGCATATTAGATAAAGGTTATATAGTATTTATTTTTGTAGTTAGATTTCGTTTTTGGAATTAAAAAAATTGGAAGGATGTGGCCGTTGTTTTTTCGACAGTGAATGAGTAGTGTCTTTTATTTACTAATCCAAACTGCTGGATTTGATGTTTTGATTAGTTTGTTAACTTGTCTTCTTCATTGATAGTTCAAGTTCTGTATTTGATCGTTCAAATGGTGTCATTTTCCTACATGAAACTTGGGTCTGCAGAAAAAGCCCTGAATTGTCTGGTAAGAGGGACGGCGCCCTGCCAACCTTCAATCTAAGCCATCCATTTTCACAATTGATGATTCAGATTTGCCAGTGAGAGTTTATATGTGAATTTGAATCATCGATTGTTGAGATGGACGGTTCGGATTGAAGGTTGATAGGGCCTGCCATCTCTCTCGAACAGCAGAGCCCCCGGGTCCTAATTGACCTCCGTAACTCCTTCAAGCATTGTGAGAAAGTGACTCAACTTGCAAATTTTCTCAAGTTTGCTTTCACCCAAAATTAATAGAGAAACAAATGTGTACCTATTATCAGTTAACAAATCAATCGTGGTAATGTTGGGGTACCCATTCTTTTGCAAAATCATATTCAAATAATTTTTGTGAGAAATCGACCCGTTGTTATTTTTGGAAATAAACCTCTTAACAGCTTGCTAAACTGAAAATGAATGGATTGCTACTCATGAGAAAGCAACCTAAGCTGCTACTTAAAAAAATAAATAATAATAAAAAAAAAAAACTTATTCTACTTCAATATAACCCACTTCATACCCTAATGGTTAGTCCGGTCGATTGTTAAATTTGTTCTCCACACAAATGACCAGGTTGTTATTCTTGTAATTAGGCCGCAAGAAAATAATTTCTAATGAATTCTCGGGCCACAGCGTGGATTATCTGCCTTTGACCAGACCGGAGAAGGCAATAATCGAAGTGCGCATAAATTGGCCGACGTCCTTGACTGTTGAACCAAAAGAAAATAGATACAAGCCCCCCGTTCCCCAGTCATTACTTGGGATTAGAAGCTTGCTTTTGTTTTAGACGTACTGAAGTCGTAGATGTATCAATCAATAATTTTCATCTTTTTGAGTCATTAGACTCGTTACGTACTTTCTGATGGAGGGTTTCTTTCATATTGTTATTAAAAATTGCCCCATTTTTCACGTACAATTATTGTTTTATCCTTTTATTTAATAAGAGGGGGAGTTTCCAATTTTGCTAAAAAAAAATGTTCAAAGCCAACAAAAAAAAAATATGGATTTCAAGATAATCACTCTCCTCACAATGACACACATCAACTTTTGTTTGTTTTTATAAAAATTTGGCTTCATTTTAGCCAATTTTGGCTAAAAATGAGAATCCATACCTCTATGTCACCTAACTTATTTCTCCTTCTTCATTTGTTTTTTTTTCGCATTTGTTAGTTTTTCATCACTTTTTTGTGTATTAATATCAAAACTTAAAAAAATTTGAGTAAAGAAAATAAGTCGAAAAATTTGAGAGTTTAGATCATAATTTTTTTTTTCCCTATTCTTGTTGTCTAGAATAATACATAAAAACTTGGCAAAACTTGGCCTTAATCTGAGGGGCCATGATAGAGGCTTCACGATAATTTTTCTGAGCAGAAACCTGTAGTGAATCAATAAAACCCTTTTTAAAGAAGCAAAGCTCAGTGAATCACATCATGAATGATCTAAGGAGAGCATATGCAAGACTCTAGCGGCCCGATTGGATGCCGGATTAGTTTTAGGGGTATTATATATGGAGGGGGTATAAGATAGTCGCGGGTAATACATATGGAGGGTGGCCCCACAGTGATGTGACATTTATGGATGGGGGATTAAGTAGTACTTGATTTGGATGATTTTGTAAGAAGGGGGATTAAGTTTGGGTGGATGATGTAAAAAGTTGTCAAAAGACTTTTTTGCCCTTGTGTGCATATTTGTATTAGTTATGTGTTTTTTTAATTAGATGAATCCAATAATTAATTTATTTATTATTGAAACTCAATAACTAATTAAGCTATAAGATTTAATTGTAATTAATTTTTATATTAATTGTTTTATTATAAAAATTAATTTAGATGTTTACTTTTTTTTAAGATCTTCACAACTCTAGTGGTGTAAAACGTAAAGATCAAACAAATGTGCATTTTTTGGATCACAATTTTTATACTAAAGTACTCCTATATATAGTCTTTTTATCGAATTAAAGATCTCTATTAGTAATTTAATTTGGTGAAAAATATAAAAAAACTATGTGCGGAAGTACTTTATTTTTTTATCCGAGTAGTTGATTAAGTGGGATTTTATCAAACTAGAAAAAGTGAACCGATACCATTCAATTGTTGCCCAACAAACAATTTTAATTTGGTTGGCATTTAAGGCCCAAACAATCTAAATATATTTAGAAAATTGTTGATTGAACAGGATTTATGTCGTTAGTTTGCAAAAAATTCAAGATTCAAAGACATTTTTTCTGATCTGAAATCATCATAGGTGACATTATTTGACTAAAAATTTCAAAAAAAAAAAAAAACAATTAGATCCCTTGATAGATGAAGGGATTCTCATTTTGTAAAAAAAAAACTCTGCAGTTAGGCAGTGACCTACTGTATATTGCATTCCCAGAGTCCCATGTGGAGTATTGGGCCAGGAGGGAGAGGAGAAGGGGGTTATTTTGGACATTTTGGTAAAAAGACAGAGGGTATTAGGGGGTGTTAATATGAACACCCCATGGGCTGTCCATAAATAACACCCCTGCAGGGGTGATATTTAGTCTGGGTGATAAATAACACTCATGCACTTTTTGTAGGCAAACCATTCCATATGTGTGGATCCGGGTACAAATAACACCCTCCATATTTATGCCCCCTTAACGCCTCATCCAAACGAGCCGTAGGAGTCCATTTGGATGGAATATTATTAGAACGGGTATAAATTTTGAGTCCTAATGTGTAGTAATTTCGAGTCCACATTTAATTATGGACTGCCTAGATTTTGTCCATATCTCTTACTCCCTCCCTAATTACTACCTTACACTCCCTCCCTACCCGACCCCATAGTATTTTCAAAAATGTTTTCGAAAAAATGTTCTCCAAATTTTTTTTATAAAAAAACTATTTAAAAAAATTCCCTTTTTCAATAAAATCATTTTTCAAAAACCAAGTTTTGAAAACTTTCTTATATGAAAAAAAAATTATAAACTTTTTTTTTTCAGAAATTAAACTGTTTTCAACAAAAAAAAATTTTAAAAACTTTTTTTTTAAAGAAAATATTTTTGAGACTAAAAGAAAAATACTAATTTGAAAAAAAAATACGTAATGTATAATTTATTTATTGCATAATCTAATATATCCATGAACAAGGGCAAACATGTTATTTGTTAGGTTTTACACAGTCTACCCAACCTATCAACCCTTCTTATAAAATTATTTAAACCAAGTACTAATTTATTCATCATTCATAAAATGTCATCAATGTGGTTCCATCGTTCATGAACAATACCCCTGTCTCATACTATCTTATCTCCCCTACTGTCCGCCCAAATCTCATCTTGCATCTTTAATATCCTGCCAAATTATCAATGTGCCAGTAAAAGCTTGGTTCTTTGTTTGGTTCTCCTAAGAAAATTTATCTCTAAAAAATTTCACTGTTTTTGTCATTTGCATTTTTTGTTTGTAATGATTTTTTTTTATCTAATCTTTTGTTTATTTATATTTTGGATGTCTATTACGTAGCTCTATTCAAAAAGTTAAAAAGAAAAAAAATGTTGAATTGTTACAAAAATTAACTAAAGACAAAAAAATTACATAACCCTATTCAAAACTATTATACTTTTAAACAATCAGCATGGGTACTCCGGCCACGTGTACCCGCCGACGCTCAAATATTTTTCCTAAAATAGAGCAATAATAAACAAACGATTCTGCCCCTACATACGTAACTACGCCGAAACCTCCTTTACACTCCACACACCTCTCTCTCTCTCTCTCTCTCTCTCTCTCTCTCTCGCTCTCTCGTATTTAAGTCACCAACACCGACTGCAATCAAGAGAGAGAAAATCACACAAACTGTTACTGTGTTTTAGAGAGAGAGGGAGATTGCAGAGAACACACACACAGAGAGAGAGAGAGAGAGAGAGAGCATTGGTACTGCTTCATAACTGCGTCTCAGAAAGAAAGCGTGACCTGTTTCCTTCCACAGACATCGTCTCAAAAACTGCAACAACGCTCATTTCGGTTTCCAATATTCCACCTATTCAAAAACAACAAACGGTGATATTCTCTCTGTAGAGAAAGCCATATGGAACTCAGTCAGGTCACGCTTGAGATCTTCTCAAAGCTTGAGCAGAAGTGGCTCTACCACTGCGACGCCAACAACAAGAAAACGCGAATTCTCAGCATCGACGGCGGCGGAACCACAGGCATTGTCGCCGGCGTCGCCTTGATCCACCTCGAGGATCAGATCCGAGCCAAAACCGGCGATTCTCACTCATCCATCGCAGATTTCTTCGATATCATTGCCGGCACTGGAATCGGCGCCTTTTTCGCTGCAATGCTGACGGCCGCCGATGGGAACGGCCGTCCTCTCTACACGGCCCGAAACGCCTTTAATTTCTTCATCGATAACCAGCCGGAGTTGTTTAAGCCGAAGAGCGTCGGCTTTTTTCGCCGGAAAAAGATGTTTTCTGATAACAGCATGGAGAAGGTTTTGAAGGAGGCGTTTAGGAGAGAGGGCGGGACGGCGCTGACGTTGAAAGACACGTGTAAGCCTCTCCTTGTCCCTTGCTTCGATCTCAACAGCTCAGCTCCGTTCGTTTTCTCCCGCGCCGACGCGTCCGAGTCACCGAGTTTCGACTTCGAGCTCTGGAAGGTTTGCCGTGCCACGTCAGCGACTCCGTCCATGTTCAAGCCATTCGAACTGACTTCCGTTGACGGAAAAACCTCCTGCTTGGCCGTCGACGGCGGCCTCGTTATGAACAACCCCTCAGCTGCAGCCGTCACTCACGTTTTGCACAACAAACGTGATTTCCCCTCTGTTAACGGCGTTGAAGACCTGTTAGTCCTCTCTTTAGGTAACGGTCCGTTGAGCAATCCTTCCGACGTCAAACTCCGTCGTAACGGCTCTTGCTCGACGTCTTCAGTTGTGGACATTGTTCTTGACGGCGTTTCTGAAACCGTCGATCAAATGCTGGGAAACGCCTTCTGTTGGAATCACACGGACTACGTTAGAATTCAGGTAATTAGATCTCATCTAATACTGTACTTAATTAACAGTTTAATCTTCTATTAATTACTTTTAATGACAAACCGAACCTCTAATCTTAACGGCGTTTAAATGTGCAGGCTAACAGTTACGCGGGGTGGAAAGCGGAGCAGAGCACGCAGGGGGTGTTGACGGAGAGGGGCGTGGAGTCGTTACCGTTTGGCGGGAAACGGTTGATGACGGAGACTAACGGAGAGAGAATTGGGAACTTCGTGCAACGACTTGTTGCCTCGGGAAGGGGTAGTAGTGTGCCGCCAAGTCCGTGCAAGGAGACCGCCGTTAGTCCGCTTGCGAACGGCCGTTAATTTTTGTCTTTTCCTTTCCTTTGTAGTTAATCCTTGCATTTGTCAAATTTAAAAACATTTCTTCTCCGTTACTTAAATCTGTTTCGCTGGTCCCAATTAATTAGTTTATGAAAGTAAAGTACCCCAGAAGTGACCTGTTTAGTATTTCACCCCACAACTGTGGTTAAGGTTTTTATTAAGGTATTTTCGTGATTTGGCTAATTTGAAAAAATTGGTTTTTTGGTTTTTTTTATTTTGTTCTTATTCAAGTTTTTTTTTGCATTTGTTAGTTTTCGGTCGATTTTTTGTGGTTTCTTGGCTTGTCTCGACGAAAGGAATCTAAAGAGTATAAAATTATTAGCCAAACTTAAACTTTTTGAATAAAGACGAAAAATAATCTAAAAAACTGATTTATTTTAGTTTATTTTCGGTTTTATTCAAAAAACTTTTACTTTTGACCATAATTTTATACTTTTTTGATTTATCTCGATGAGATAAATCTATAAACCACAAAATCTTGACGCAAAACTAACAAATGCAAAAAATTTTGAATAAAGACAACGAAAAAAACTAGTTTTTTCAAATTAGTCAAATCACCCCTCAGAATTTTTAGTTTATTTTTAGGGTAGTGATTTTCACACACTCCAAATTGTTATCCACACCTCTTTTTTTGTCTTCTAGTGAAATTTTCATATGTAAAAATTTACTAAAAGACAAAAAGGGGGTGTGGAAAACAACTCGGGATGTGTGAATAGCAATTACATATTTTTATGAGTTATTCTACCCACATGCATTAATTGATTTAACAACTTATAGTTTAAAAATATCGAAAATACCGACGCAGACCCATAAAATTTGTTAGCAATTTAGGTTTGGCAAATTTGTCACACCATATAATTGGTTGTATATTGAAAAATGAGATAATTAATCCAAATGTTTAAATTTGAGATTCTATCAAATCAAAATAACACCAAATCGAAGAACTACAACACAATCTTGTGGCAAAGTGATACCATTAGCATTGACCAAGTGAAAGAAACTTATACTTATATAGGCAGCCCAAGTAATCGAGACGCAAAATTATGCGATCCTTTGCCAACTAGTAATGCTACACGCACACCATATTCGCGCAAGCTCATCCGGACCGTTCAAACCCTTTTTGGACGGTCTGGATTTGAAACCGGTCATAAAGCATATCTAAATGCTTTATGACCGGTTTCAAATCCAGACCGTCCAAAAAGCGTTTGGACGGTCCGGATGGAGTGGTATGCAAATGGTGTGCACACATGTGGTGTACGCATGGATTTTTCCTTTGCCAACACATCTCAATTGGCAAAGCCTATCCCGGTGTCGGTGACCGGCCACATGAGTATTTCGGTAATTTTTTTTAAAACTACCCATAGAATGTTTTACCACGAGGCATTGAAGCCAGCAATATTTTTAACCTTTTAACAATTTCACAAACATAAATTAACTCACTAACAGATGAACTTACTTTTTTGAAATTCTTAAAACTTACACTTTCTTGAAACTTACAAAGTTGTTCACATGCACAGGTGTATAAAGAAGATTAACTCTTATTCTTTAATTCGATGTTCGGGCTAGCTTACGTGGATTTCAACTAATTTCGGAACACAAAAGATAACGACCAAACAAACTTCCAATGGCCCCACGGTTTGAACTATTTCCGTGGAAATGGAACATGCAACTCATGAATGAGCACTTATTACTTTTTCATAATCAATTGGCCAAACCCCTCGGGTTTAACGAAGATTAACTTATTAGTAGTGAGAACTAGTATCAATATTAGTTTAACGAAGATTAACCCGTCTAAAACACTTTTACACAGTGAAGATGCGCACTACCGGATGCACTACGAGAAACTGCAATACTAGATCCCCAAATTCGTGATCGACCACTATGAAGCACTCGTGAATAGTAATATGAAAAAACTACTACCAATTACTCTCAAAGTCCCTGAGATCTCCTTTAGATTTGTCCATGAATTCTGTAATTAGTGGGAAACGAAATTGGGGAGCTCTGTTTTTTCTGTCTTCATAAGTAACACTACAGAGGTGGGGCTAGATGGAACGGAGCCGAAGTCCTGTAGTGCTCATCTGAGTTGTTTATCTCTGCAATCAATTGTTTGGATCCGCAAAAGAATTCTTACCGGTGAGAAAATCATATCTAAACCATTGATTGTCAATATAAAAGGTTGAATGCGACAGTACAGGATCCGATTTGGCATTTTCTCCCACCATTTCACTTTTTCATGAGCAAACTTACGGATTTCATTTCACCTTTCTTTTGGTAGGTACGTTTGGTATGGCACTTCACTTTTATTGGGGCTGTAGGGATTGGGCCACTGTTCCTCGCATTCTTATTAAATGGTCCCTAATTTGTACCCTAGTGTGACTCACCAAATTTCAGATTCTAATTTGTACCCTGGTATGTACACGGAAATAAATAATCCTAATTAGACTTTTTTTTAATGGTCATGTGTGTCCAAAGCAGTTTAAACAAATCTTGACAATTATATTTTTTCGGACCGTTTAAAGGCAGACTGTTCACTCCAAAATTAAGGAATTCACAAGAAATTATTTTCTTGCGGCACAATCTCAAAAATCGAACTCTTATAATCAATTATGTGGAAAGCAAATTCGCCGCAAGATTATATAGGGGAATAAATTCACCTCAAACTGAGAAATGGTTGAACTTTTTGGGGATCGTAGAAAAAAACTCACCAATCAGACTAACCCTTGGAGCAAGAAGCATAATCGGACGAATTATGAGTTAACAGTGACAGTAAGTCAGACAACGTTAGTAGGTTAAACAAACAAGATGTTATTTTTCTATTGCTGAATGGGTTTGGGCACCTAGCACAGCCAAGTTGCAGGTTGGTGCATGTGGCCGCAGGGACTCGACCATGGGTACAGAAGGTTTGGGATACCGAGATTGTATAGCAGTTTGTGGGGTTCACTTTTGGGTCTCGTATAAATAAAATAAATCGTTTATTAATTCTAAATTAGTTTTTTGAATGACTTTGTAAAAAATCAGCTCAATCGAACATGTGTGAGTGGTTTAAGTGTTTTTGTCTACTTGAAGTTGAATATTCAGGTAGATCTGTTTGCAAAATTCTACTTATAAATAAGCAGTGGTAAGAACATTGAAAATTTGTGCACTAGCGACTTTCTTATTTTTTCTTTTTTTGCAATTAATTATTTTCATTGTTAGTTAATTGAAGTGTTTTAGCTTTTGATTCAAATATTTTTGGTTATCCTACCAAATTGGAAGTTAATGGACAGAACATGAGAAGAAAAAAAACGTTGGGCACTCATTTTCTCAGTGTAACGTTTGGAAATATGAGTCCGCTGCTATTCTCCAATGATTGAAGAGAACGACCTCTCTAATTTCAGTTTGGAAAAACATTTACGATCTCTTTTCAATGACCAGGTGATTTGGAAGAAGAAAAAAAACCAAAAACGAATTATTGGTTTTTTCATTTTGTCCTTATTCATTTTTTTTTTTTTTTTTGCATTTCTTGGTTTTGCGTCAAGATTTTGTGGTTTCTAGATTTCTCTTGATGAGACAAATCTAACAAGTATAAATTTATGGTCAAACCAAATTTTTTTTGAATAAAGCCGAAATACTTGGATTATTGGTACAATTTTGGCTTTATTCAAAAAAATTTGAGTTTTGACCATAATTTTATACTTGTTAGATTCGCCTCGTCGAGAGGAATCCAGAAACCACAAAATCTTGACGCAAAAAGAACAAATGCAAAAAAAAAAAAAAATTGAATAAGGACAAAATAAAAAAAAAAACCTATTATTCGTTTTTGTTTTTTTCTCAAATCATCCTGAAACATTTATTTAACTCGTTGTACAAGATAGATCTCACTCACACACCCAGGGGTTGCCCCCAGCGGTTAGGGCGAGTGTCTGACTTTAGGGGTAGTCGCTTTGGTCAGGAGTTCGATTCCCTGCAAGGTGAGTACCTGTGCTAAGTGGGGGGCCGTGACTGGTGTGGGTTGCGCCAGCTCCCTCCGAGGTTTGGGTCGTGCAGTGGGTCCATAGTGGCCTGTTGTATGGCTGTTCCTCGGTTATAAAGAGAAAAAAAGGAGAAAAAAAAAAAAAAAAAGATAGGTCTCTCTCTTATTATTTTCGCTAATGGATAAATTATCAGAAGGGATAAATCGATTTGGGACCCAATCTAGTTGGTACAGCTTAAAGTTGTGTATTGGTGAAAGATATTAATGAGGCACGACTGCGAGAATTTAAAACAAAATTGATAGCCACTTAATTAATTTGTGGTTATTAAACTACTTTAACTATTTTGATGGAAACTACTAAACAATTTTTTCACCCTAACAAAATATTGGTGGCATCAGCTTTCATAAGAAAAAGATACTAACCCAATCTCTTTGGGTTGTCCCAGTAGGTAATTTACTTGTCTCAGCGAAGCTTCTCACCTCAAGGTTGTTGGATCGATTTGTCATTGGGTCCTCCTCACCTCATCTCAAACAACCGCGTGGAAAAAGCTGTGTAAGGGACGGAAAATTATTCCGATTCATCGAGACACTCTCCACAGAGAGAGAGAGAGAGAGAGAAGAGATGCTTCCTAACTAGGAGAAACTTTTCGGTGCAGAGTGAGTAGGGGCACACGTGGTGCCGAGCGCCAATCTCGGCCATTCCAAAGTGTTTTGGACGGTTGAGATTTTAGAGAGAGAGAGAGAGAGAGAGATCTAAGCCGTCCAAAACTTTAATTTGGACAATCGAGATGTGGGACGGGTACCCTCAGGTGGTACCCAAACTTTTCTCCCAAACTAAACCACAAATTTTAAAAGGACTACGCATGTACCAATCATTATGCCTGTGTTGTTCAATATTGAACATTGATTTGGGTGTACAATAATATCCCAAGAGTACAATAATAATTCCACTCTCGTTTAATTTGATTCGTGATAAAGTTGTAAAATGTCCCCACAAGAGCACATCACAGAATTAATCAATGGCGGCAACACCATTAATCGTTCATGGCTTTTAGCAAGTGTAGATCATTTAAATTCTGTAGAACTGCTCCCACAACTTCCAACCAAAAAAGAGAAAAAAAAAAATTAACAAAAAATAAGAAGCAAAAGATAAAGTTAGTGAGTATTAATGCTCCGTAGGGGATTTTGATATGAATTATGAATTTCATCCTATGCCCATTTTAAGATTATGAATTTACATATCCAAATTGCTTTTTGTAAGTAATTGTTTTCACAACTCACTATAACTCTTAACTCCTTGAGTTAATTTGAGGTTCAAAACCCCAATGTGCTTTCAACTCATTTGTACGTAGTCAGATCGTACGGGAGTTCAACCCATAATTATTCGGGTCATCTTGTAGTAGACGCTAAGATTGGTCCCTATTAAATTAATCAAGTTGCATGTAAGACGGAGCATTCTTTGAATATATTTAAAACTCGCGTAAACATACTAAAAGCTAGTTTCTATCCTAGAGAAACTCCAAAGCCTGAAAATTTAATTAGTTACTAAAGTAATACTACTAGTAATATGCATAAAAGCTAATTACTAAAAGAGTACGAGCGGCCCAGTTTTCCAAAAGATTTTAGCACCCAGGTGCTAAAATCATGAATTTTCAAATAAAAAATGAAGTGGTTCCGTATATCGTTTTTCGATTTTTTTTTGCACCAAACTAAAGTACACGAGGAGTACTTTATAGGAATCGTTTGGTTTCCTATAAAGTGTATTCGAATACTGTGGAAGAAGTATTAACATGTCATCGACAAATGGAAAATCATACGACGATACAATGACAACAATTTATCAATTGAAATTTTCGTTACAGTAGTCATACTATGTAGTAAACAACTAGTGATAATAGTACTATGTAATTAAATACCGTAACAAAGTAGTTAACGCGCAAGAAACTGTCTTAACATTCTCAAAGTAAGGGAGGTGAGAGTAATTTTCAGAACAAGAAAAGATGTCATTGTAATTGTAAAAACCTCAAGGGAGGTTAGAGTAATTTACCCTAACAAATAAGGTATGACAACTAGCTCCTGACGTTCTCAAAATAAGGGTGTGTTTCTCGTAATTTAAACAAAGTGATGTTGTTTCTCTTATTATGTGTTTCCAAGTTTTTGTGACTTTTTAGTGAGGAAAAAGTCTACTAGACCTCATTAAGTAAAAGGAGTGCCCGCGATTATACTTCATTTGATTTAGAGGTACAATAGTACCTTCAGGAGTAACAGTAGCTCCATAAATGGACTACTAGTTTTAGGTGATGCTGCGAAAATAAAAATGTGTCCCTCTAACTGTAATAACCCGAAATTTTGTAAATAAAAAGTTTCGATTTATTAATGCGGTTTTATTTTTAAATAATTATAGTTTATAATTTGGTTTGGTTAGATTAAACGAATTAGATTTAACCTGTTTAATTATACTTTTCGCGCCGTAAATAAACGCGTACACACCGGGTATTTCACCACACTGCGTCCGGAAGCCTTACTAAATCCCCAACTCTTATTTTATTTTATTAAAGCTAACCTTGATTAGGTGGGAGATTACTTATAACCTAAAACTAATCTTTAAGTTGGTGGGAAATTTGGTGGGGAATTTCTTATAACCTAAAACTAGTCTTTAAAACCTAATTTTTGCTTTTGCAAAAGGTTGTTTGGACACTTGTGGGGAGGGTTTTTGGCTGGTGATTATCTTTGGGGGAGGTGAACCTTATTACTTCCCTATAAATAGCTCACTCTCCTTGCTTCATTTCACACCAAAATCTCCCAACTTCTCCACCTTGTGATTTCTAGTGTTCTTGAGTGAGTTCTTGAGTGTTCTTCTTGAAACTCATCCTAAACCACCACACACCACCACCCTCGACCACCCCTAGATCTTAGAAAAGTAGAATAAGTTAGCAAGAAAGCGTTCGAGCAAAGGTCGACTAGTCGTTACGCCACCGGAATTCAACTAGCTTATCGGCTTCCGACTAATCATCGGAATTAAGGTAGATACTTTATCTTAACCTTAGATTAGTATTTACTAGTTCATATTGATTATGTTATTATTTTGCTTAAACGTGCTTAATTATGATTAAACGTGATTATGTTGGTAATTAGTGATTTTATGAACAATTAGACTTTGGAAAAAAACACACTTAGTCGTTACTATGCACGAATTAAAATTGACTATCAAAATGCACCGTTATAATGTTCGATGGACCTTTGGGAAACTAAATTACCCAGTTATAATGCCTGAATGAAAATTGACTTTTCAAATTTACGCAGTTATAATGCCCGACCAATTTTCTGAGAAAAGAGCTTTTCAAATGAAATGAGATTTTCCGGGATTATTGAATAAATATTCTTAATCTATTTAGACTAACAAATAGAATCTATGGCTAGCATGTCTAGTCAGGCTTTTTCTTGGTTTAGCCCAAACCAAGTGGCGATTCGACGAACGAATCTTAAAACACGCCAAACGGATTCAACTACTAGAGTTTTCTAGTAGGGTACTTTCTTGGTTTAGACAAACCAAGTGGCGATTCGACGTACGAATCTTAAAACACGCCAGCAAATCCAAGAACGAGAATGAATCCTTATGTTTTGATTTAAATCCCCGGAAGAAAGAACTTTTGTCGTTAAGTAACATGTTTTCGTAAGATGGGTTATGAGCGGAAGGTTTATCATGAACGATTCTAAACGGAGGATTTTGTTTTATGAAATTAATGCATGTGCACGTTCTTTTTCAAAGACGATACGACCCGACACATTTTTCGAGAAAGTGATCGAATGTTTTTAAATGGAAGAGATAGAAATGAGAATGAAAATGTTGATGTGATGAAAGTTGAGATGTTGATGCTGTTGGAGTCCCGCCTCAGTTCCCCGGGGTGAACTGGTGGTCAAAGCCCAACGGAACTATACGGTAGTTCTGTTTGAAGTTTCTCCTCAAATTCCGCGGGTGAATTTGACGGTTAGAACTTACTCAGTACAACACATAGCAAGCGGACCTCATAAACAAACTGGTGGGGATTCAGTGATATGGGTAGCCGGGACTATGTCGTGTGTGACGCGGAGTTAGCGGACCTCATACTGCAGAAGTCAGTTTATGGGTGGCTGACCCTTCGTACGGAAAGGTTGGTGACCGTTAGAACGGGGTTGTAGAACGGGCCAATAACTTTCGAGAGATGTGAGATGTTGACATGGTTGAAATTTGAAGAAGAATGCTGTTATGAGAAAATGATACGAGATACTGACACTATACTCTGGATTCTGAAATAATACGAGATACTGATTTTATTATAGCTGCACTCTGATATGAAAAGAAATGGGATACTGATTTTATTTAAGCTGCACTCTGATTTGATGTGATACTGATGCATTGACACGCATGAACTTACCGTTTTGATAAATGATTTTCAACTATTTACCTGCCAACAATATTGTTCTAGAATTGCTAGTTTAATGTTGGGGTACGGTATCTATTGAGCGTCCTCGCTCACGGTTTGCCCTGGCATAATACGACGATGTTGCTTCGCAACTCTGACGTATTATGCTAGATTGTCACGATGGACAGGAATACCTTTACGGAGAACACGGAGCCGGAGGAGCTGCCGGAATAGAGATCCACCAGGCGGAGGAATTTGCGGAGCCGTAGAACCCACCCAGTCTACCTTTTTGTAATCTGTGAAGGATAGACCATCTATATGTATTTTGGTTATTATTATTACTGTTTAGACCGACTTTAAATTGTAATAATAATCCATAACGCTTTTCCCAAAATGCGGGGCGTTACAAGTGGTATCAGAGCCCTAGGTTCCAACACTCGGCCTTGGGTAGAATGGGTAGATCACTTTCCGAGAGCGTAACCTGAATAAATGTCCGTACTTTGTACTTTTGCTACTTTAAAAATAGCCTATTTGCTAACGGTGTAGTTATAGGCATATATGAGCCATTACCAAGCGTAGGGAAGCGAAACGTGAGAACACTTAGGATTTGACTGTTTGTGACATGTGTCCTGCTCACATGTCAGTTTCAGTATAAATATGTGCTCAAAGATAACGTTTAGCAGCAGTAAATCCTTTCTGAATTTAGATTTTTGCCGTAGTGCTGTGCTATTATTTTCAAAAAGGGTATTCTAGACAAAATTTCCTACGAATTTCCAACTTTAGAATGGCGATTACACGTAACAATGGTGAGGACTCGTCCAACAGAACCAACGGTAACCCTGACCTCGCACAACTCATGCAAGCCTTCATTACGGCACTCAACGCTAACAGACCCCCTCCTAATAATATCAACCGTGGTCCCATGTCTCGTGCTCAAGCTTTGAACGAATTCTGTAAAAGACGACCACCCGTCTTTCATGGCGAACCTAACCCTACTTTAGCCGAAGCTTGGCTGAAAGAGATCAAGGTGATCCTTAGCACCTTAGGAGTCAACCAGGATAACCACCGCGTAGCTCTCGCTGCCTACCAACTCCATGGCACTGGAGCATCGCATTAGTTTATATCAGTAGCATGCGTATCTGCGCTAGGGTTAGATACTGAACCCCTAGAGAACCAGATGACAATACCATCACCTTTAAACGCTAGTTTACGAGTTAATCTAATCTGTAGAGGCTGCGAGTTAGAAGTAAGTAATATCCGACTAACCTGTGACTTACGCGTGATCGAGATGGCTGACTTCGACTTAATTATGGAGATAGATTGGCTGTCAACTCATCGAGCTGTCGTTGATTGCCATCAAAAGATAGTAACGACTTTCACCCCTGATGGGACATGCTTTCGTTTTAAGGGGGATAGACAGGTTGTGAATTCGGCGACTCGACGCTCGTAATGGCAGAACCAACTGTTCGGATGGCTAGCTAGTCTCCAGTTGGAAGAATCTGATCGTGAGAAGTTAGGACTGCCACACATCGTCTGCGAGTATGCAGATGTATTTCCTGACGATCTACCTGGATTACCGCCACGAAGAGAGATTGATTTTTCCATCGATCTTCAACCTGGAACCGCTCCGATTTCTATAGCCCCTTACCGAATGGCGCCAACAGAACTGAAGGAATTAAAGACCCAGCTACAAGAACTGTTGGAAAAAGGATACATCCGACCAAGTACTTCACCATGGGGAGCACCTGCACTATTCGTGAAGAAGAAAGAAGGAACCTTACGACTGTGCATTGATTATAGGCAACTAAACATAGTCACGATCAAGAATCGTTATCCCCTGCCTAGAATAGATGACCTATTTGATCAGTTAAGAGGAGCAACTTGTTTCTCAAAGATTGATCTAAGATCAGGGTATCATCAGTTGAGAATCCGCGACGAGGACATTTCAAAGACCGCGTTCAGGACAAGATACGGACACTACGAGTTCGTGGTCATGCCGTTTGGACTAACGAATGCTCCAGCAGTATTCATGTGCCTCATGAACAAGATATTCCAACCCTATCTAGATAGATTTGTGGTGGTGTTCATTGATGATATATTGATATACTCAGCCAATCGAGTGGAGCATGAAGAACACCTTCGGGTAGCCCTGCAAGTACTAAGAGACAACCAGCTTTATGCCAAGGCTAGTAAATGCGAGTTCTGGCTAGAGCAGGTTCAATTTCTGGGACACGTGGTGTCTAAGGATGGTATTGCAGTTGACAACAGCAAGGTAGAAGCTGTGTTGGATTGGAAGCAGCCAACTTCCGTATTTGAGATCCGTAGTTTCTTGGGTTTAGCAGGATATTATCGAAGATTCATTCCGGAATTTGCTACTCTTGCCAAGCCAATGACTAGATTGATTCAGAAGAACGTTAAGTTCGAATGAAATGACAAGTGTGAGAAAGTTTTCCAAGAGTTGAAAAAGAGACTGACCAGTGCACCGATACTGATCATTCCTGAAAGGGACATTGGTTATCAAGTATATTGTGACGCATCAAAGGAAGGACTAGGATGTGTGCTGATGCAGAACGGAAAAGTCGTGGCATATGGATCGAGACAGCTCAGATCGCACAAAAAGCCAAGATAGCTGTGAAGGAATGGGAGATGATAGATACTCTGAACGAGTTCAATTTGCAACCGTCATCTAATGGAGATCAGATGCGATTATCTGCACTAGTGGCAGAACCAGCACTTCACCGGGAGATCCTGTTGGCACAGACTTTTGAACAGGACTGTGAATTCACTAGATCACAACTCAGTTCAGGAAAGGAATTGCCCGGTTGGACCCTGCATGCAGCGGATAACAGTTTGAGATTTAAAGGCTCAGTATTTGTACCCAACTTAGGTCGACTTCGAAAAGCCGTGCTTCAAGAATTTCACCACTCGAATTTCGCTGTTCATCCTGGAGGTACGAAGATGTATCACGATTTACGACGGACATATTGGTGGGAAGGAATGAAGAAAGACGTGGCAGAATTTGTAAAGACTTGTTTAGTTTGTCAGCAAGTTAATGCCGAACACCAGAGGCCTGGAAGAGAATTGCAGCCGCTACCAATTCCACAGTGGAAATGGGAGCATATCTCAATGGATTTCGTGACTGGACTTCCGAGGTCGTTTAAGTCAAACACCGCTGTGTGGGTAATTGTAGACCGTCTCACTAAGTCGGCACACTTCTTGTCAATGAAAATGACGGAAAACATGGAAGCATTGGGAATGCTCTATATCCAGGAGATCGTGCGACTTCATGGAGTACCAATGTCAATCGTGTCAGACAGAGATCCTAGATTTATCTCACAGTTCTGGAAAGGACTGCAAAGGGCACTAGGAACTGACATACGTCTCAGTACTGCTTTTCATCCGCAGACTGATGGACAGACGGAGAGGACAATCCAGATATTGGAGGACATGCTTAGGGCTTGCACCTTAGATTTCACAGGGAATTGGGAACGACATCTGCCATTAGTAGAATTCGCCTACAATAACAGTTATCAGGCTAGCATCAAGATGGCACCCTACGAAGCTCTGTACGGCCGCCCTTGTCGATCACCGGTTTGTTGGACTGACGCCGGAGAAACGGGATTGCTAGGACCTGATTTGGTCAGAGACACAACGGAGAAGATCAAGTTGATTCAACAGAGACTGCTTACTGCGCAGAGCCGACAGAAGAGTTATGCGGATCGAAGAAACAGACCTTTGTCATTCAAAGAGGGAGACCACGTGTTTCTGAAAATTAGACCTCGGAGAGGAATAATTAGATTCGGGAGGAAGAGAAAACTATCCCCACGATATATCGGCCCATTTGAGATTTTGGAGAAAATTGGACAAGTAGCATACCGGTTAGCATTACCGCCGCAAATCGACCGAGTGCATAATGTTTTTCATGTCTCTATGTTAAGGAAGTATCTTGCCCTGCCAACACACGTATTAAACTGGGAAGATCTTGATATAGATGAAGACGCAACATTTGAGGAAGAGCCGGTTGAAATTCAGGATAGTATGGAGAAGAGCATCCGCAATAGGACTATCCGATTAGTATGAGTTTTGTGGAAACATCGGGGGATGGAGGAAACAACTTGGGAAAGAGAAGAAGCCATGAGGGCTAATTATCCGCAACTGTTTCCACCTGTCGAGTAATTTCAATTTCGAGGACGAAATTTGTTAAGGGGGATAGGTTGTAATAACCCGAAATTTTGTAAATAAAAAATTTCGATTTATTAATGCGGTTTTATTTTTAAATAATTATAGTTTATAATTTGGTTTGGTTAGATTAAACGAATTAGATTTAACCTGTTTAATTATACTTTTCGCGCCGTAAATAAACGCGTACACACCGGGTATTTCACCACACTGCGTCCGGAAGCCTTACTAAATCCCCAACTCTTATTTTATTTTATTAAAGCTAACCTTGATTAGGTGGGAGATTACTTATAACCTAAAACTAATCTTTAAGTTGGTGGGAAATTTGGTGGGGAATTTCTTATAACCTAAAACTAGTCTTTAAAACCTAATTTTTGCTTTTGCAAAAGGTTGTTTGGACACTTGTGGGGAGGGTTTTTGGCTGGTGATTATCTTTGGGGGAGGTGAACCTCATTACTTCCCTATAAATAGCTCACTCTCCTTGCTTCATTTCACACCAAAATCTCCCAACTTCTCCACCTTGTGATTTCTAGTGTTCTTGAGTGAGTTCTTGAGTGTTCTT
This sequence comes from Vaccinium darrowii, assembly GCA_020921065.1. Taxonomy (NCBI): domain Eukaryota; kingdom Viridiplantae; phylum Streptophyta; class Magnoliopsida; order Ericales; family Ericaceae; genus Vaccinium; species Vaccinium darrowii. Next base: position 42,591,554 of record CM037156.1, read on the forward strand.
CTTGAAACTCATCCTAAACCACCACACACCACCACCCTCGACCACCCCTAGATCTTAGAAAAGTAGAATAAGTTAGCAAGAAAGCGTTCGAGCAAAGGTCGACTAGTCGTTACGCCACCGGAATTCAACTAGCTTATCGGCTTCCGACTAATCATCGGAATTAAGGTAGATACTTTATCTTAACCTTAGATTAGTATTTACTAGTTCATATTGATTATGTTATTATTTTGCTTAAACGTGCTTAATTATGATTAAACGTGATTATGTTGGTGATTAGTGATTTTATGAACAATTAGACTTTGGAAAAAAACACACTTAGTCGTTACTATGCACGAATTAAAATTGACTATCAAAATGCACCGTTATAATGTTCGATGGACCTTTGGGAAACTAAATTACCCAGTTATAATGCCTGAATGAAAATCGACTTTTCAAATTTACGCAGTTATAATGCCCGACCAATTTTCTGAGAAAAGAGCTTTTCAAATGAAATGAGATTTTCCGGGATTATTGAATAAATATTCTTAATCTATTTAGACTAACAAATAGAATCTATGGCTAGCATGTCTAGTCAGGCTTTTTCTTGGTTTAGCCCAAACCAAGTGGCGATTCGACGAACGAATCTTAAAACACGCCAAACGGATTCAACTACTAGAGTTTTCTAGTAGGGTACTTTCTTGGTTTAGACAAACCAAGTGGCGATTCGACGTACGAATCTTAAAACACGCCAGCAAATCCAAGAACGAGAATGAATCCTTATGTTTTGATTTAAATCCCCGGAAGAAAGAACTTTTGTCGTTAAGTAACATGTTTTCGTAAGATGGGTTATGAGCGGAAGGTTTATCATGAACGATTCTAAACGGAGGATTTTGTTTTATGAAATTAATGCATGTGCACGTTCTTTTTCAAAGACGATACGACCCGACACATTTTTCGAGAAAGTGATCGAATGTTTTTAAATGGAAGAGATAGAAATGAGAATGAAAATGTTGATGTGATGAAAGTTGAGATGTTGATGCTGTTGGAGTCCCGCCTCAGTTCCCCGGGGTGAACTGGTGGTCAAAGCCCAACGGAACTATACGGTAGTTCTGTTTGAAGTTTCTCCTCAAATTCCGCGGGTGAATTTGACGGTTAGAACTTACTCAGTACAACACATAGCAAGCGGACCTCATAAACAAACTGGTGGGGATTCAGTGATATGGGTAGCCGGGACTATGTCGTGTGTGACGCGGAGTTAGCGGACCTCATACTGCAGAAGTCAGTTTATGGGTGGCTGACCCTTCGTACGGAAAGGTTGGTGACCGTTAGAACGGGGTTGTAGAACGGGCCAATAACTTTCGAGAGATGTGAGATGTTGACATGGTTGAAATTTGAAGAAGAATGCTGTTATGAGAAAATGATACGAGATACTGACACTATACTCTGGATTCTGAAATAATACGAGATACTGATTTTATTATAGCTGCACTCTGATATGAAAAGAAATGGGATACTGATTTTATTTAAGCTGCACTCTGATTTGATGTGATACTGATGCATTGACACGCATGAACTTACCGTTTTGATAAATGATTTTCAACTATTTACCTGCCAACAATATTGTTCTAGAATTGCTAGTTTAATGTTGGGGTACGGTATCTATTGAGCGTCCTCGCTCACGGTTTGCCCTGGCATAATACGACGATGTTGCTTCGCAACTCTGACGTATTATGCTAGATTGTCACGATGGACAGGAATACCTTTACGGAGAACACGGAGCCGGAGGAGCTGCCGGAATAGAGATCCACCAGGCGGAGGAATTTGCGGAGCCGTAGAACCCACCCAGTCTACCTTTTTGTAATCTGTGAAGGATAAACCATCTATATGTATTTTGGTTATTATTATTACTGTTTAGACCGACTTTAAATTGTAATAATAATCCATAACGCTTTTCCCAAAATGCGGGGCGTTACACTAACCGTCAACAACGCGGGACATCAAAATTAATTAGTGGTGGCCGGCAACAGATCATCGGCAACCCTTTCAAATTTTCCGAGTAAAAAGAGTGGACGAAGGGCATAACAATCCTTTTTGGGCGTGATCATAAGAATTCTAGATTCACTACCGACTTTGAAAGCGACCAAATTACGAGCCACAACTTCTTTTGTCTCATCAGTCATCATCAATAAGAGGAACATATTCGGAATTCGCAAAGGATTGCAACGTTCGAAGGTAAATTGTCCGGTTGCTGCAGCATTATGGATTAAGAAATAATGATGATTAATAAAGTTTTGACAAAAGGTTAGGGGTAGGATATCTTTTCTGCTAAGTAGGCTCTCTGTTACTCATTGATTTTTTTTGCCAGAAAGTGCTTGATTCTTTACTTTTAATAAAGTCGACTAAAATTTCAAATTCCTTACCCAAATTAAATGATTTCACGATGCTTGCAGTACTAAAGAAACCCTTCCCTGTGATGATGGGAAAGTACCTAAGATCTATTTAATAATGAGAGAAAGAGTAGTGTTAGTTTATTAAAGTACCTAAGTACTATTTAAGATTAATAATTCGGGAGTGGTTGGTTTTTGCTAATTATTTTCTTAGCAACCACATTTGCAGAAAAGGGAACAAAAAGAGAGGCGAGGAGTAAGTGTGAGCTTAAGTAGTTGGTCCGCAATCTTATTCATATATATCATGATCTATTAATACGTCCGTCGTAAAGCTAGCTTATTGAGTGAAATTAGCTTGATGTATTACGCCAGTACTGGAAAACGCAATAAGCCAGTACTGGAACGGGTGTTTCCGGTGCCAAACACCTTTTTCTTTTTTTATGATTTTTTTTTTTAAACACGTCAAGTATATCATATCAAAACACCATCCGGCACCGATTACAACGAAATACATGAATAAAGCCCTAACCACTAGCAAGTGAAATGAGAACGGCAATAAGCTTACAAGGCCCGCCCGACGCCTAGGGGACGGAATGATGAATCCGATTCAAGTGGTAGTGGTAGAGAATCCATAAGGATTTCCAGCTCCATCCATAACACCATACAGCGCAAAGTAATCGGAAACAAAACAGAAAAGGAACAAAAACTAACTAATCAGAAAACTCAACAAAACTGGTGCATCCGGAAACCACTGATTACGCCCCACTGAGTATCACTGATAACTAGGCATCCGTACCAGCTATTGCGCACCTAGACTAATCCTGGAAAACCTTTTTCACTACACATTTGGATAAGACCTTCACATTTGTCTTGGGTCGAACACTAAATATGTGATGAAAAAATAGGATCTCAGACACCACGTGTCGGTACCTCATGGGCATTGTATAAATTTTCCTAGTAGTTCCATTTGATTATGACGACTAAAGTTACCATCAATGCGGGCATGAGAAAAAGCTAAAGGCGGGCATGCGAAAAGTTTTGAGATTTCGTCCAACATAAATACTAACTCAAAAGAGAAATTAACACAAGAAGAAATCATATTTACATTGTTCAAATAGTATTTAGAAATTATGTTTAAGATCACTGCAATTGTTTCACTATTACTTCAAAATTAAAAGAATGCGAAAGTTAGTGTTCATAGTTTTAATACAGATAACTTGTATTTTACGGGTAGTTCTCTTTAGACAAATCACTAGCTGTGTGGTTTCGTTGCAACAAAATAATACAAAGTAGGATTTATCAGCGTGACGAGTGAAACAAGTATGTGATCTAGGGCTCCAAAAACAAAAAAAGGTTAATGTGAAAATGCTTCAAGGGCGGAGCTGGATCGTGGCGATTGTTAACAAACTATTTAGGGGAACGGAATATCGAGGATTAAGATGTGATGTGTGAGATGGAACAGTACGTGGAGTCAGAAATCGAACTCGGAGGGGGATGGATTATGAAAAAAATCTTTGTATGATGATTTTTTTTTAAACTAAATCGAGTTTAAACGGGATGATTTTGAGAAATTAAAAAATTAATCGCGAGGATTTTTGTTATCATATCACTCGACGAACTCAGTATCATTATCGCACAGTATCATTCACCATAATTTAGTATTCTCAAAATGAAAATTTCTCTTACTTTAATTATTTTTGAAATTGTATATTTTTTTTAAGAATAACCAAAAAAAATATGTAAAATATACTCAAAAATATGAAATTCGGGGGATCGGGACCACCCCAGCACCTACATAGATCCGCCCCTGCCATGGAACTTTTTCTGATAGGGGTTTTGGACTATTCCATTAGTCATTGTAGAACTTGATTTGCTGGACGCTTTATTTTGTTTTTGCCTATCGTTTTCATATGAGTCTCGATGTACTCTTATCGACTTTTTGTAAAATTTTCCTCTTCGCTGGTAAAAGAAAAAGAAGGCTTCATTTGAACTTCATGCGAGAAAAAGAGGGAGGGAGGCGTAAATTTGAAGTATCGATTGGTAGCGTAGTCAATAACCCATGTACTACATTTATAACCAACCAAGTAATTCCCTTAAGAATGGTCCCCAATTATATTCCGACCAAACCCAGCATCAAGGGGTAATAATTACATCAGTAGCCCCAATATAGCCAATTCCGGATCACTCCAGAATGACACGTTTTTATGGAATCCACGCATTTAGTTACGAGTCTCGTGATAAAAATGTGTTGTGACTATGCTCAGCGCACCACGTGACTATGCTCCAAAACCACTAAATAATTAGATAGCATCAAGCTCTTTTTAGTGTTTGACGATCCATATGTATACGATGTCTCCCTCACCTATCATGCATTTTAATCTTTTAGTAACCCTATAGTAAGAAATTATAAAGCCAACTCATCTCTGGTGAGATTAAATACAGGGCAACCAGAGAATAAACACGGACCCTCCCTTCTATTCTTGTTGGAAGCCCATGGACAATGATCGCCGAATAATGCTAGGGACACACTACTTAATCACATCACCAACCACACCAGCCCGGCGTGGCGCTGCAAGATTGGCTATGGGAGTACAAACATTTTAAAACTACTTTATAACTACCAATCATGTAGTGCCACGCAGGCTAGCTTGTTCGCTGGTGACGTGGTTGAGTGGTGTGTCTCAAGCATTATTGATGATGGCCGAAGAGTGCTCCTAGCTTTGTGAGACAGACATAGAAATTAGAAAGAAAAAAAGGCACAAATTTTTTCGTGGTACACACACAAAAAAAAAGGCATGCGCAGTATCCCTTAATAATTTAACATGTAGATACCAGCTTTGGGAAGTATTACATTATAATTAAGAGGAATGTTGAAAAAGTTTTGCTAGCTTAACCTCACAAATAAATATTCGGTGGAAATGCTTGCACAAATTTTTGTTCCTTTGTGTGTACGTATACTTTCACCGTTAAATAATAAGTTCATAATAGACACTGGTGGCAGCATATGTTTTTCTCCATTATGGAAATAGATTGGATAATCTAAAAATAAAAAATAAAAACTTAGAAAAATCAGCAAGCTGTTACATGGAGAATTGGATGGGGTATATTGAAGCAAATTGGGGAAGGTTTTTTCTTTTTGTTTTTTGGCAAATACAAATTAGGGAAGTTATTACTGCCTTTATTGGTTACTCGGTTATACATGCTACTGGCCGGACAATATCAATTGGAATTTGGAACAACCGTTCGAAACGGTAATGAAAGTTGTGTCCAAATAGCTTCTTGATTCTAGGGATGGGCATGGAGGCGGATCGGGTCAGATAGTACTATCTCCATTCTCGAACACTTTCCCCATCACCATCCCCGCCCCAATCTCCAACGGGGCTTTGTTTTCAACCTCCATTCCCACTCTAATTGGGGAACAAGGATCCCCACAGGGATTCAAAGATCCAAATAAAAAAAACAACTTGTTACAGTAATCACAAATATTTGAAAGTAGTGCAGTTGAAACATCAAAGTACAAATGTTAAGCACGAAGTAACACTTACACCAGGCATATAATAATGAAAACACTAGCATAATTTTAAAATAAACAATGTCATGAGAATCCTTTATACTAGAAGGGCCACAATATTTTCCAACAACAACAAATTTCAAGATAAGCTATGCAACTCTTCACCTAGTTACATAGTTCAAAACATAATTCCATAGTTCCAAAGTGAAAGCAAGAGTAAAAAAGATAATTTCATAGTTCGGTAATTCCAATTAATAGAAAGATCGCGTGCAGCGCATGAGAGCTAGAGAGAGAGAAAAGGAGAGCCCGAGAGGAGAGAAGGGGAAGAGATTGAGAGAGAGAGAGAGAGAGAGAGAGAGAGAGAGAGAGAGAGAGAGAGAATATGAGAGCTGGAGAGGAGAGGGTTTGATATTACTCTGCTATGTGCGGCGCTGAGATTCTCATTGTGGGAATGAGAAATGAAAAGTGAATCAAATGGTACTAAGTAATTGAGATAACTCTAATACAATTACAATGAGACCCCTAGATGTTTGGAGAGAATTTATTGAGACCCCAAAGTTCCATAAGTCATGAATAGACCCCCTAAGTATCGGGGATTCAGGGACAAGGCGGGGAAAGGATGGATCAGGAAACGGATTCGGGGTAAAGACATGTCTGTCCCTGCCTCCTACTCGATCTTCCAAAAAAAAATTTTAAAAAAATCTCTATATCTTATTCAATCCCCAAACAGATATCTAAATCATCGATCAATTTTGGTTGGGGATCGGATTGGATACGAACGGGTCGGACGAAGTGGCCATTGCTACTTCATTCCAATTTGAGAAAGAGAGATCCCAACGGGACCAGCCTTCATTTAGGGGGTGTTCCACTAATTGGTTTTTTAGTTTTTTGGTTTTTTTTGATCTTTAGTTTTTCAAAAAAATCAACTAGTTCCACTAACAAGTTTTTGGTTTTTTGGTTTTTTTAGTTGTGTTATGAAATTACAAATCTACCCTTCTACCCAAACAACTATTGCTCTCTTTTTTTTGAAGGGAGGGCAAATTCGTAATTTTATATGATTAAAGTACATGTACTTGATTGTGCAATGATTTGGTTTTTTTTAGGTTAGTGGAATGAAGTAGTTTTTTTGTTGGTTTTTTGTGGGGGGTTTTTTAGTGGAATGAAGTAGTTTTTTATTTAAAACAAAACTAGTTTTTTGTTAGTGGAACATGGCCTTATTCAGGTTTGAAGATTTGCTACGCCTTTAAATGGGTCCTCGTGATTAGACGGTGATTGATCATCGGGATTAGTTACACAAATTCTAGAAGCCCTGTTATAAATAAATATTTTGGAACCTCACATTGATTAAAATGATGCCTTAGCTATTTCGGGCCTGTTTGGATGATTCCTTTTTTACTTTTCATTTTTGCATTATTGACTTTTGGTTATTTGGCTAGAAAATGAGAAATGCATATATTATGTGATAATATGTTTTTACTTTTTGACATTAGAGAGGGGAAAAGCCAAAGTAGACTGAAAGGAGTTTTTTGACTTTTCATTTTTTATTTTTCCATTCTGAATTAACAAAAAGACCTACAAAATGTATTATGCACATATCTCTCAAACACTAATCATATTGCAAATGCATTTATACACATTTCTCCCAAGCACTCTACCAAATTTAAAATACCTTATGACTATAATCTAAAAAGCTAAAAAGCCAATAAATTGAAAATTAAATACTGAAAATGATCATCTCAAACACATCCTTTACAGCATGTCCCATTTATCCATACCATTTAAGGTGAGGCCAGAGGATAAATCCACAATGAATCTAGCTCTCTAGAATTCAGTTGGTGAAGAGTATTAAGAGGCCGTAACCCTTTGTGGGAAAAAAGGGAAAAAAAAAAATACTTTTTCAGAAAAGGGGGCAGGGAAGCTATTAATAAAAGCTACTACTCCTGTTAATTTCAAGTGGTACTGTACACATATATGCTGCCATGCATTAAATTATATATCTTCCGGATTTAAAAATCGGATCAGTTAGATAGGAGCATTACTTTGTATTGAGTTGATGAACTACCCATCGCAGGGAAAAAGTTGGTCCATAAATGCGCATAATATCCCTGTTGGAATGTGAATTTATTTGCTTATATTAGTTTAAATTCTATGACCAACTAGGGAAGAATTTAATTTTGATAACAAGATTCAGTAAAATTTATAACCAATGGGAACAAATTAACAAGCGTGTCAGAAGCTTTATTAAGTAGTAGATAGTAATTACTTGTATAGATGTGCGTGAAGTAGTCCGAAAATCCGTTTACTGAATACTCGTGTATAATATTGAGGTTTTACCTTTATCCTTGTGAAAATAACTTTGAAGAAATAGTCTGAACTATTGGGTGCAATTATTACCCTTTTTACATTATTTTCAAAAGTAATTATTAGTTATGAGCGTCGGAAAAACTTTGTTTTAGAAAGACCAACGAAAATACGGAGAAAAAGAAAATAGGGTTGTCATGTAGATATGACTGGCTCCTTTCCCGTTCCGCTAAGGAGTTTTTTGGCTTTTTGATTTTTTTTCAGTTGATATATTGAAAGTTGTGAGAGAATAATCTGTCTCGAAAAGCACAATAAATCAAAAAAAAAAAAAAAAGAGTCCCTTAACGGAACAGGTAGAAACTTGTGGAAGGAAGTGTAATAAAGAAGAGTAAATTTTAAAGTTTTTCTTTCTCTTATTTAGTTCTTTAAAAAAAAGAATGAGAATATTTTAATTTCTAATTCAATTTCCCCCAACATTCGCTTCAAATATTTCCTCCTGAATTATTTTCAATTATTTTTGTTCCTTTTTCACCTCTAAAGTTCCAAAACAGTGAGCCTTGGAGTTGACCCGACAGCAAAGAAGCCCAAATGCACGGACTCCATAAAAAAGCCCATTCCGAAATGTCTATAGCTAGATCATGCACACGTGTGACTCTCTCACTCTCTCATGTTGTATCGATGATAAGATCTTGTCCCGCCCCTTTGATTTGTACTGTCTATAAATTGCTTTTTTTTTTTTTAATTAATAATACAGTTCATATTTCATTTCAATCTATCTTGTCTTCTTTCCCTATCACAATAACAATAACGACCAACCCTTCTTCCCCACTCCCTCCATAATTAGTACTATTGTACTTCATTCATTCTCCCTTCTCTCTCTCTCACAATGATCGGTGGTGTTCCACTAATGATCTTTTTCAGCTTTTTACGACTTTTTATGTGATATATTATGAGAGAATAATCAGCTGCCTCGAAAACAGTAATGAGTTGGCTTTTTTACTCTTTGAATTAGTGGAATGTGATGTATTGGCTTTTGCAATATAATGCTTATACTTTGTTTGGACAAACATTTCAAGAACTTTTGGTATGGTCTTTTTAGTTGTGATTAGGTGACTAATTTTCTGTCACATTGTTTGTTATGGCGAGGAAATAAATAAAAATGCGGTGAAAGAGTTGTGCCATCTTAGTGCATGCATTTGGCTGAAATTTTTTGAAGTGTCCTTATATTGGAAATTTTTTGACTAAAGTAATGTAGAAAGTACAAACTCTGAAATTGTGATAATCCAAAAAAAAGTGGAGCAGAATTTTTTTGGATAATCGGGCAGCCCAGCCGAAGTAATGGCCCTGTTCGTTTCCCAGTTTAGTTTTAGTTTTTATGATATCATCATTTTCCTCATTTCTCTCTCTATCTCTCTCCACTCATTACACTTTATAACATCATCAAAACTAAACTATCTATCTAACCAAACATAGTCAGTAAAGTTTTTATTGGGAAAGTGAAGTCTCAATGTCTCATCAAGTATTTTGGTATTTTTTTTTAAATATAAAGTACTATTTTATGTTCATAGGATACTCTCAAATACTAGTTGGCTGTGAACTGTTTTGTTTTGGTTTATAGTAGTACTACTAATTTGGAAGCGTACGTTACCCACATGCAGCTGGCAGAGTACTGCTACTAGGTACTACTTAGATGCATGCATGGAAATCTTAATTTACATATTTAATTATAAATATTTAACCAAGTGTAAGATATATAGTATTTGACTCAATATTAACTGAATAATCTAACCCCTAACGTACGTGTTGATCAGCAGCAAGCTGGCTATAGAATCTTATCAGAAACAAAGCGCGGCGAAACAGTGTTAAAATTAATGATCCTTCCTTCTTACCGGTCGTTATTTATTAGGGCATCTCTAGTGCACAAAAATTGGCTCCCTAAAATCTTAGGCGGCAGTGACGCGGCACCCCTCACTACCTAAAGTGTCCTAAAAGAGACTACCTAAATTTGGGAAGTGACTTAAGGAGAGAGATAGAGAGAAGGGAAGTAAAGGAGAATTTTATGGGACTATTTGGCACCCCATTAAAGTACATTTCGCTTTAGCTAGAACAAAGTTTTTATTAGCACACAAAATAGAGCCCACAAATGCTTAGGTGTACATTTTAACAAATATTTTTTAAGTAATGCTTTAGAAATGCCCTTAATAATTGCTTGATTTTGTTGTTTGATTAATCAGTAGAGCTGGTGAAGTGTAGTTTTATGGGTGTGGTGCGTGCATGTAATGTTTCTGCTGTACAAGAAGACAAAAACTCCTGGCCTGGGGATGGTGGACGCGATTTGACTTCTTGAATTTGGCATTTATTGTGGTGGGAGATCGATGAGAGAGAAATAGAATCTACAAGGACTGTCCAATGTCCATGTACTAATAAACAATTACTCCTCCAGAAAGAGAGAGATAGGAAGAGAAATTATTTAGGTGTGTAATATACGTTGCACTGATCTCAACTGTTTAAAAGTGTTTTTAATAGTTTAGATTTGCAGACGCTTTTTATCGGTTAAAGTTTTTTTTGACCGGTAAGAAAACTTCAATGAATTTGGACTATTGATTTTGATGATGGATAGTTGCGATGTGTGTTGCACGATATAACAGACTAAGTGCACTACAAGATTTCCAGATTCATGGATCCCAAGGACGGATCTTAGAAGGGACTATGGGGGGCTAGCCCAGGTGGGGTTTTAAAAAATGTAAAATTTTATCCTACCAAATTTTAGCCAACCTCATATTTGTGTACATGTTTGGTTAGCTGAGGGTAAATTTGTGTCCTAGATCCGACCTCGATGGATCCCACCCATTTGTGTAGTCCAAATTTGTGTTCAACATTGTCTCAGGGTCATAAACGTTTTGTTCGGTTGGATTTCTAAGAACCCGGTTCTAAAACCTCCAGCTACTTTGAAAACCTTTGTGTAAAACCGATTGTTCATGGGGCCCCTCCCGGCTAGTACTTCTTTCCAAGGTGTTTTTTTTCCAACCATCCCATAGTTACGGATCATTCACACATAAATTGGATACATGCTGTGTTTTTTGTCCCACGCGAATAATCCAAGCCGTTCATTCATCTTAAAATAATTTTTTGAGTGGCCATACTGAAAATCAGCTCAATCCAACACACGTAAGTGGTTGATCCAAAGATCCCATGTTTCGTTCAAAATTGTTTTGATTAAACAAGGGATTTTCGGATCAACCACTTACGCACATTGGATTGACCTGATTTTTGGTAGAGCCACCCAAAAAATTGTTTTAAGACAAATGAACGGATTGGATTATTCGTGTGGAACCAAAAAATGGGTCCCACACGCCGTTGGTACTCCATTTGTGCATAAGGCATGGTACCTATGATTTTGCTGGAAGATGTGAACGAGGACACGAGTCCTTTATTATTCAACACCTTTTTGCTTACTTTTCTGACACTGTGGTGTACAAACACGTATATGGGGAAACCGAACAAGGTTTCACAAAAAAGGGGTCTCCAAACCGGGTTTTAGGAACCCAAACGAACAAGTCCAAAATAACTCCTCGAGTTAGGAGAGGGACCGGACTATTGTTTAGCAGCAGTAGTACTAGTAATTTACGAGATATTATTTGTTGATAACGAAACATTGTTCTAAAAGCCTTCCACGCCACAAATTGTGTGGATTTCACACAAGTGTTTGGTGCGGGAGACTCTTGGAGCAATGCTTGAGGCGTACCAAATAATCTCTCATAATTGACCTCTTGAACAAATAAAAATGGCTGACCTGGGCTTCTAAAATGCTATTATTGTTTAACAAAAATATTACTCCTACTAGTAAAAAATAAAAAGAATTAGATAAAAATGGCTGCAAATGCAGGGGAGAATTTATGAGGACATGCACGGCCCTTCATTTACGGATGTCTTTTGGGGATCGCCGACACCGACATTTACTGGGTTATTACAGTTTTACCACCATTCTGTTGGGGTGTGACAAATTTGGCTCCATCCTCCTCCTGACTTTTTGTTTAAATAACTTTATTTTTGGCTTTCGTATTTTATTTATTTTAGTTTTTCGTTGTAAAATTTTAAATTAATCATTGGCATTGATCGGATGAATCAGAAATGTATAAAAATGTGGGTTGGAATTGAAAAAAAGTTCACATAAAACAACACTTTAGAAAGTAAAAAAAAAAAAAAAAGAAGTTTGGTATTTTTTTTTTGTCTTTAATGAACTTTTTTTTTTTGTTAGAATTTTATAGTTTTAGACTCCCCTCGTTAAGACAAATTATTAACCCAAGAAATATGACGCGAATCTGATAGAATTCATAAAAAACGAACAAGAAACAAAAAATTAAAAAAAACGTAGGAGAATGGAGCCTAAATTGCCTAAATAAATTTACTGTTTCTTACTTAATGTTGGTGCCAGGTAGTTTGGATTGTGGAGTCAAAAATTATATAAAGAATTGTTATAGAGTCCATTATAGCTTTTTATAAGCCCTCTAGTCCACCTAATGTTTTCATAACACCTCTAGTCCACCAAATCACTTTTTAAATTCTCTTAGGTCCATTCTATTTTTTTACTAGACAAATGTACCCTTACATTAAATTTAATACATAATATACCTTCGCCGGAAAAGTCACCAGCGCCGGAAAGTCTGCCGGAAAGTTCGCCGGAATTCCGCCGGTGCTGGAAAAGTGGGCTGCGCCGGAAAATCCTGCCGGCGCCGGAAAAGTCGCCGGAAAATTGGACTTTGCCGGGAAATTGACCGGCGTAGATGTGGTTATCTGAACTATGTCATTTTTTAAAAAAATCTACTTAGGATCAGATGTGGTTATCTTGACTCGCAAGAGGTGGTTATCTGTACTCATAAGATGTGGTTATGTGGACATATTTTTGTTTAAAAAACTTACTTGGGATCAAGTCCTTAACCACCCAAGCACTACAAGGTAGCAGCACAAACCCTCTGCTTTTAACATAAAAAATTTACTGAAAATTGAATAAAACAAAAAAAACCACTTTTTCAAAATGGAGGTGGTTATCTGAACTCATAAGAGGTGGTCATCTAAACTCATAAGATGTGGTTATCTAGACTCAAAAGATGTGGTTATCTGGACTCATATTTACAGCAATTCTTTAAACAAAATACTTGGGAAGCCAAACACCACTACACACAGCTCTCTCTCTAAATGACTTATTTTGCAAAATTGACAAACATCGGGGGTAATAGTTGCAAGTGGCTTGGGTCCACTCTTTTCTTTTCCAGGAAGAACAAAAACATGGGCCCACCATGTGATTGGAAGAAGCCATTTTCCACTGCCTGGACAAAACCCTTACAAGGCATCACTACTAATTTGTAAAATCAGTTGGTCCTCTTTCTAATTTCAATTCATACATTCAAGTGCGTCATTGCCGTGTAGGATTCAGCATTTTCAAGGTGGGTGATTTTCATAACCAAAAAAATGTATGGCGTCATTTCATGTCCGACTAAAAACACACCGAACTGAGATATTCTAATGTCGGTCAAACTTGCAAATGAAAGAGCACAAAGGCCATAACAAACCAATGCAAGAGTCAGATCTAACAAAGATCAAATTTAAAAAAAATAAAAATCAAGAGTAGCACCATTTCTAAATGGCAATAATTGTTTGGACCTTGAGAAATTCTAAGCAAAGTAGTCACTAATGACAGAAGAAGGCACACCCACAACCCAAATTTCAAAAGAAGGCACGAGTTCACCTTGGCATTTTGTCGAACATGTTATGCGCAATAGATACATACATATTATTGTTCCAATTTCGAAACTCACTTGTACTTCTCTCAAGATTCATTCCTCCATAGTTTTCTTCGTCGGGCTTTGTCGTCTTCCTGTATCCATGCTTCTTGTTCTCTTATAAATTCTCGTAACTGGTTTCTTTATCAATAATAAAGCTCCTCTCTCTCTCTCTTTGATACTTTCATTTCCCAAAGCGTGAAATGGATGTATCGGAAGAAGTGGAGCACGCAAATCTCGGTCCTACCGGAGGGATAACCAAAATCAACGCCCAACACCTTGAGGAAGTCGATTTGGATGGGGATAACCAAAATCAACTCCCAAATGGAGATCCCGAATCCCTCTCTGTTAACGACGGAATACCCGAGAACGGTAACTCGGATGGTCAAAGATACGCTCCCGATAATTTCTCCAATTTCGTTGATGATATCTCTGAAAATTCAAACGGGAATTATACGAGCACGGATTTGGAATTCAAAGAAAGCGTGATCGAGGAGGGAGAAGATTGCGTTGGAGACTCCGACGAAGAGCCGTCGAAGTCGCCGGGAATGGGCGTCGCCAGCGAAAATATAGCTCGTGGTTTGACTATCGACGGCGACGTTGAAGGGTCATTTGTCCTCAACGGATCTGAGACGACGAAGGGGAGGTGAGCCGGTGCTCGGGGTGCCGGAGGAAGGTAGGGCTGACGGGATTCCAGTGTCGGTGCGGGGATCTGTGCCGACGAAAGCAGGCAATTGGCTCTGTGTTTGGTCGCGTATAAGTGGGGTAGTTGGGTCTTTTGTTATTCTAGTGGATCTTATGTCTTAGAGAATATTTGAGTGGACCTTAGACTCTAGGAAATTGCTATAGTGGACCCTATACCAACTCTCCCAAAATTATATGCCTATGTAAGATATTTTTCTATCTAGAAATTAATTATATAAGAGATTGATTATGAGGTAAAAGTACACTAATAATTCAATTACTCTTTAAAATTATTCCCAACGGCTTCTTATTTTGAGAAAAAAATGCATCGCCGCCTTATCGGTAACACTATCAACTTTGTAAAAGAAAAAAAAATTGTGATTTATATGCATTTGAAAACAAGTTCTTTTTTTTTTATAATTAGATGTTTGAGTCAACTTACGCGCACCTCGACTAATTTCGGAGCCGCGGAGATAGCGACCAGGCATAACTCCTAGTGACTCCAAGAGTTTATTGACCAGGAGAATCGACCCAATACTAATAAGTACTGATACATGACTAACTCAGATAGAAACCCTAGTCTACTTGCTGAGTAGTTGCTCCATTGCTTCTGGAATAAATTGTACGCCCAAAGTCCAGAAGTAATGTTAGGAAATGGGCCTTGTGGGACTGAATGGGCTTCTCGAGTTGTCAGCCCTAAACGTAAAACATCAAGGACTGGTCTTTAGCCCAATAATGACCATATACACCGACGGAGCGAGACCAGGCCCACAGGAAAAGGGCCGAAAAACCTCACATCGCCTGCAATGTTTCGTAGTTGAAAACTCACCCCAACTCAAGCACAAGAGCCCGGTGTCTCGGATAGAAGACCTATCTTCTAAAAATTTATCCGACCCGTTTGATTTGTTCGGCTCGTGTTTTATCTATTGATGTTCGAACAATTTGTTTTTCTTTTTTAATGACTGGATGTCTGGGCCAACTTACACACACCTTGATTAACTATTTGATTTTTGACCTTACAAATGCAATCCACTATATAAGACAAATAAATGGAATTATTTTTTGGGCTCACAAACACTTAAGAGGACCTGTTGTGGCCCAATAACAATAGGCCTCAAGACATTCAGAAGTGTTTTACTTGAAGAAATACACTTCACAGTTCTTACAATTAGCTTTGTTTTTTGTTGTGGAAATTATTGTTACATTTGTTGAAAAATGGTGAGAGTTATGAATACCATTTTTTGACAAATGGTAGATAGCAAATTTTGCCCCTTTAATTGAGTTGGTAACCTTGTATAACAAATTATGACTACCGCTTGGCACTTCCTACGGAAATAAAAAATAATACGTCATTCAACAAAAAGAAACACAAGGGATTCTTCATATTCTGGCTCAGAGTCCACGGAGACGGAGACAAGTTTTCCAAGTTCAAGTCTATTCAAATCATTGAGGAGAACAAGTCTTTGTCGGTCAGCAGAAAAATTACTATGTTTTTACAACTGTGTTAATGAACACGCAAAAAACTTTAAAAATGTGTCCAAGCGAGACTTTTTAAGCTTTCAGTAATTATTTTCACAACAACTTACTGTTTTACGTGATAATTCCCCGTGTGTAATGTCTGACGTGCCACTGATGAGTCGGGTTTAAGCGCAAGCTAGCATTCGTTTCGCAAAAATTAAAAGGCGGGAGCGCAAATTAGCAAATGTTCACGAAAATTTCAGATACCGGCGGGCTTCACAATTTCAGCTACGTTGTAATAGTCCGCCCGATACATATAAAAACCCACGCAAGCCCACACATTTCATTTCAAAGGGAACGAGGGAAAAACATAAAACGAGGACTGAAAATACGTCAGCTCCACATCCCTTTCCCAAATTGCCCCCCGTCTCTCTCTCTCTCTCTCTGTCCTTGGTTTCTCTCTCATCATCTCCGGTGATGGAGAACCCGAATCGCCATGAACTTCCGACGAGATCGGCGAGGAAAAACTTGAAGCGAAAGCTGGAGGAAGATTACGAAGAGGATCGCAAGGTCGTTACTCTCTCTCCTCACGACAATCATGAAGATCTCGTCCGTAATATTCGCACGCAGGTCGACATCCTCGACTCCACTTTCTCCTCGATCGAGGCGGATCGACTCGCTGCCAAAACCGCTATTCACGTTCTATGCGAACTCGCCAAGAACGGTA
Source organism: Vaccinium darrowii (assembly GCA_020921065.1). Classification (NCBI taxonomy): domain Eukaryota; kingdom Viridiplantae; phylum Streptophyta; class Magnoliopsida; order Ericales; family Ericaceae; genus Vaccinium; species Vaccinium darrowii. The sequence goes on from CM037156.1 coordinate 42,608,381, forward strand.
CCTCAAAATACTATATCCTTTCGATTTTTTGAATTTTTGTCTTCTGTATGGAGTCGAATTTTCTTTGCCTTCAATTGTTAGGTTAATTGGGGCTTTTGTTTTTTTATGATTTGTGTGTTTGCAGAGGAAATTGTGAATTTAATTGTGGATTGCGGAGCGGTCCCACCGCTGGTGACGCATCTGCAAGCGCCGCCACCGTGCACTGGTTCAAAGCCCTATGAACACGAAGTCGAGAAAGGAAGCGCTTTCACGCTTGGTCTTCTTGCTGTGAAAGTAAATGATAATTTTTAAAAACTTGCTACTACTGCTGCCTTTTTCAGACATTTAGTGGACGATTTTTGGTAATTCGTAATTGATCAATTTGATATATAGTACTGCTACCTTGTGCCTGGTGAAATTGATCACGAAGTTGAAAAACCATGCACTTTGACGCTTGGTCTTCTCGATGTGAAAGTAATTACACATGCTATTTTTTTATAAAACTTAGTACTGCTGTTACCTTGTCCCTTTGCTGAACGATCTTTGGTAATTAGTAATTGAGCAATTTGGTAATTACTAATTAGTACTTCTACCTTGTGCCTTTGGTGAAATTGATCAATTTGGTAATCTATAATTGTCTTGGTAATCTATTATTGTCCTAGGTGCACAATCATTGGTTAGGTGTCTGTTACATGGAATTACACAGCCGAAGTGGAATCCTTGATCTACACTCATAACAGAAACTTAGTATAAGAAATAGAGTCCTAACAAGTCTAAACTCTCATAATAAAGTAACAAGTGTGAGTAGAATGATGTAATTTTCTCGTCCAAACAAATCTTTTGAGCGGCAAGCATAATCCAAAATTCTAATATCCCATTCCACATGTACAACAGTACAAGTTGTACCTTTTTTACCATCCACTCCTCCTTTTTTTAGGTTGGAGGCTTGAACTGTTTTACTACTATGCTTGTAAGATTTTGTTCGCCTGACTAACACGGCTATTTTGGATGCTTATTAACTTTTGAAGGACAATTAACTGCCATATATATTGGAAGCTTATTAACTTTTAGGATAGGATTAACTGCCATATATCTTTGCTTTTATGTATTCACCAGTTAGGTGTCGTCATATTATGTTGATATTTGATAATCATTTGCAATTTTGGGGTTGATAAGTGTTAGATGTTTGAGTTACCTTAAAAGAGTTACTATTTATGTAAACATGGCAATATTAACTACCTCATTTGTAATTGTGTTTTAATCTCTTCATACAGGTTCTAGTTGATTGTGATTTTGTGTTATATTTTGTCCCTTGTTTTTAGCCATGTCCTAGGCAATGGCTGTCAGGTGTGGTCTCTAGCATTGTGGTTAATATTAAATACTATTGATGGTCGCATCGGAGCTTCAGGGCTGAATCCTGCCTTGGTTAGGGATGGATCAAGCCCTGAGAGAGGGTAATGCCTTCTTAAACAGTCCATTGTGGCTTTGGACCATAAAAGTATGGGGAAATCCGAATTTGGAAGAAAAAATAGCTCCATTGCTTTTGGTGTTCTAGGATTTTATGGGTGTTTGTTGCGGGGTTATCTCATTAGAGGTGGCTGGGCTGCTTTCGGGCAGTTCTGTTTGTGTTAAGATGGAAAGGAGATAATACGTTGTGCTTCTCTATGTTGCCATTATTGAACTGCAGGTTGTGCAGTGGACTCCTGAGTATAGTGTAATGCTTGGTTGCTCCACTTCCATCCAAGGAAGTACTTAGTTCTTGACTCTGATGACATATTGTCAATTGTGGAGACCATTATACAGCGTGGGTATAAAAGGTGTTGAATAATGGTCTCCAATGTTCTATGATATTATGCTTATGCTAATACTAGCAATTGATTGTTCTTTCCTCTTTCTCATTCTAAAGTGGAGTCAATCCTTTTTTAAGTAGGAAAAGTATATGGTGGTGTAGATCACCACTCCAATCTGAGATGTGCATTTCAAGGATGCTATTTCTTCCTTCCATCGCATGATATGTTTCCCTTCATTAGTGCTTGATTTATGTTCATACTGTCATCACCATGCTCCGCGTCTCTCATGTTGTTTGTTCTATCTTTTGTTTGTTTGTACAGCCAGAGCATCAACAAATTATTGTCGATGCTGGAGCTCTGCCCCATCTTGTGGATCTGTTGAAGAGACATAGGGATGGTCAAAACTCTAGAGCAGTATTTGGTGTTATTAGGCGAGCAGCCGATGCAATCACCAACCTTGCTCATGAAAATAGCAGCATCAAAACTCGTGTTAGGTTTGTTTGTTTTTTGGCATGATTTCAAATCCAATATCCAGTGTTGTACCATCACCGTGAACATTTTGGTCATATATCCAGGCTTGAGGGTGGAATTCCGCTCCTTGTTGAATTGCTTGATTTTAGCGACTTAAAGGTGCAGAGAGCAGCAGCAGGGGCTCTGCGAACCCTTGCCTTTAAAAATGACGAGAACAAAAATCAGGTTGATGGATTCACTTTGCTTCACAGAATGCATAAACGGATTTAAATACCATACAACCTTAATCATTGACGCATTTTGTGTCCTGAAATACTAAACTCGCAGATTGTGGAATGCAATGCTCTACCTACTCTTATTCTAATGCTTCGGTCTGAGGATGCTGCTATACATTATGAAGCGGTTGGCTCTGATGTTAATCATTTTTAGATCACGTGCTCCACACTCATTTGGGAACTATTAACACTTCTATTGTCAAAACCACTGACAGACCTTGAAATGTATCTGTCAGGTTGGTGTGATTGGGAATCTGGTGCACTCGTCTCCAAATATTAAGAAAGTAGTTCTGCTAGCTGGAGCTTTGCAGCCTGTTATTGGATTACTGAGGTACAAATCTTGGACTCAATCTAACAGCATTGACTCACTTATTAATCACTTGTGTTTCACAGAGTGTAGATATTTGCTTCGTATCCAATGTGCCCTTGAACTCTCTTGGCAAAATTTGAGTTTCAATTAGCTTGCATGTCCTTTCCTACCACTCCCTCTCTCTGTTTTTTATGTTATGAAATTGTTGTTGATACTATTCCAATTACAGTTCCTGCTGTTCAGAGAGCCAAAGGGAAGCAGCTTTGCTACTTGGGCAATTTGCTGCTAATGATTCGGACTGCAAGGTAGAATGAGATAATGTTTCTGAATTTGTTACTGGAATCATCAATTTTGTTTTCCATCCTATTCCATTGCAGTGCATTCCTCAAATTCTGTTTAATACATTATTGTGTAGGTGCACATTGTTCAGAGAGGTGCTGTCCAACCATTAATTGAGATGCTTCAATCTCCAGACACACAATTGAAAGAAATGTCAGCTTTTGCATTGGGGAGGTTGGCGCAGGTTTTTATCTTCAATTGTCCCATGATTTGTGGAATACAGATATTATGTTCGAGGAATGTGTAGCTGTAAATCCTCAATTGTCCCATGATTTGCGGAGTACAGATATATTTGATCTTCAATTGTCCCATGGTTTGTGGAGTACAGATATATTATGTTCGAGGAATGTGTAGCTTAAATCCTCCCAGTTTCCAGCAAAAGTTCAGTGTGAATTTCACTGAATAAGTGATGCAATTTATCCAAAGAGAGAAAAGACCCAATTCTAAAAGTGAGTAGGTTTTAGAGAGAAGAAATCCGGTTAAAGCCCTCCATTACAAGACATCAATATCCAAAACTAGTTACTATGAAGTACACTAAACACTTGTTTATAGACAAGGGACCATGATGCACACTGCACAGCTTACATACAGATTGGACACACAAGACACGTACATCTCATTGTGCCAATAGAGATGTTAGAGATATTTCATATTGTCCATTGTTTTTAGTCTTTCTCCTTTCAAGATAAGTAGCTCCCTTTTTAGTAAGAGAAAAAGGGAGGGAACCTGGAATGTTTTGGCATCTATCAGAGCTAAAAGAGACAGAAAGTTACCTTCATCATTTTACCAAGATTTTTCCTAGCTTCTTTCGGCATCTTAAGTCTGGTGTTTATTCAGAAATAATTGGAGGTGCAATGGTAACCTTGAGTCTTTATTCCACTGTCCTCGATGTTTCAGAAACATTTGAGTTTCTATCTCTCAGTCTACATATTCCATTTGAGGTTATTATCTCATTTTCTTATGGTGTAAATTTTGTTGCTTTTGTGTCCACCATTGGAGTCATTCGAGTGCGATGGCTTATTACCATGTTTCCTTGTTCAATCTTCCAGTAGGAATACAGCTTCTTATTTCTTCTGAATAGAAGTTACTGATCGCTTTAATGTTGTTCCTTGAGAAATGTCATTACTTCCATCCACCCTAATTGTTTTGATAATATGTTTCCCTGGTTTGCTAAGATATTCTCTTTTTTAGGACACTCACAACCAAGCTGGGATTGGCCACAGTGGTGGTATAGTGCCATTACTGAAACTGCTTGATTCAAAAAATGGCTCTTTGCAACATAATGCTGCATTTGCTCTTTATGGCCTTGCAGATAATGAGGTAGAGTTTTATTGAGTAGTAGTGAAATTCAAAATGCCCTTTTACTAGCATTCTGGTTTCGTTTTTGTTGTAGTTATAGATGACTGAACTTTTATTCACCTGTGTCGGTATCTTTTGTAGGATAATGTTGTAGATTTTGTTAGGTTTGGGGGCATTCAGAAGCTTCAGGAAGGAGAATTCATTGTCCAAGTAAGTCTGCACTTCTTGTTTACTACGCCTTCAATGGCTATTGAAATATATGTATATATTTGATGGTCAATTCCTAAGGATGGAACATAATTTATTTTATTTTTTTTACTTGCAGCCAACTAGGGATTGTGTGGCGAAGACTCTGAAAAGATTAGAGGAGAAGATACATGGACGAGTGAGTTTTGTTCTTATTGTTATGTTCTCTTTGGCTTGTAAGACATTTTCAACTGTTTAGAACTCAAATAAGTCTCTAATTATCTTATCAGGTTTAAGGAAAAAGAGGAAAGTATATGATAAACAATGTAGAGGGAGTAAACGTTGTCTGTAATTATGTGTTTTTGGCAAACATTATATCACTAGTATGGGATGCAATCGGTGAAAGACTTTGTGTAGCAGGTGCTCTAGTTTTTAGGTTATATGCCTGGAAGAACTTGGTAACCAATTCATTGTAGTAGCTATTGGCAAAGCACACTTTTTATCAAGGTTCTAAAACTTGCTAGGCGCTCCCAAGGGGCCGGGCACCTTCTAGCTTCCAGGACCGAGTATTCGGCGACAAGTTGGGTAATTAGTTAAGATAGTCGGTCTAGTCGGCGAGGGGCCTTCTAGCACCTAGACGGCGAGTACTCGGCCTTCCAGACCTTCTTTTAGAACACTGTTTTTTATTTACATCATTGCTTCCTCTTGACAGGTATTGAGCCATCTGTTGTACTTGATGCGGATTTCAGAAAAGTTTATCCAAAGAAGAGTTGCTATGGCTCTTGCTCATCTTTGTTTGCCTGATGATCGGAAGGCTATTTTTGTCGATAACAATGGTAAAAATCCCTTTGCTGTTCTTTCTTTTCTCTAAATATTTGCTTTATTAACCAACTCTATGGCATTCTGAGGACTTGCCTTCTGCGTGGACTTTGTCTCACAGGACTTGAGTTGCTTTTAGAGCTTCTTGAATCAACAAACATGAAGCAACAGCAAGATGTTTCAGTGGCTTTATACAAATTGGCTACCAAAGCTAGTTCACTCAGTCCAATGGATGCAGCTCCCCCATCACCAACCCCACAGGTAGGTCTTGTTTACTAATAGGTTTATCACAGAGTTGGTGAGACCAATTCTGCAATCACGCTACAAACTATATTTGGAGTGTTGGCTAGCACTTCCGGACCCAACACAAAAACATACTAGGTGGAATGAGAAGCTATGTAATTACTAATTAAGAGGGTAAAGAGGAGGCATTTTTAACTGTTGTACAAACATCACTAAACATGCATACATGTGGATGTCTAGCAGCCCTAGCCAAAGTTGCACAATCATTGCCTCTTTGTTTCTGCAACTGTGCAAGTGATTTTCTTGTATGCGTTTGTGCTGTTAATTTTGTCTTTCAATCATGCATGGAAATGTTGATGTGAAACTGTTTTCTTGTTGAGTTGGGGTGCATAATTGTTCACTGTGTTCTGCTGCAGGTCTATTTGGGTGAACAGTATGTAAACAATCCCACACTTTCTGATGTTACATTTCTAGTTGAAGGTAGACAATTGTTCCCTGCCATTTTCATGTCTGCTACTTTTCATTTATCTTTGTTCCCTGCCATTTTCATATGTCTACTACTTTTCATTTATGTTTGGGTAATTTATCCTTTGTTGCTTATGAAACTCTTTTGATCAGGCAAGCGTTTCTACGCTCACAGGATTTGTCTACTTGCTTCTTCTGATGCATTTCGTGCAATGTTTGATGGTGGTTACCGGGTGAGAAGAATTATGTTGTTTCAGTGCTAATGCTGATTTCTTATGTCAGATGGCTCTGTTAGCTACTCCAAAATTATTTCGTTTCTCCAATTTTACTTATAGAAATATAAGACAAACCTGGCCGCTGTTGATCTTATGTTTTGTTAGACACTCATATTGCTCTTATGAAAATATATTTACCTAAGTTGCCTTGCACATTATCCGTTGTCCATCCCTTAAAACACACAAATTTGCTATAAAATTATTACTGGATTAGTCAATTTGTTTAAATTCTGCAAAAATGCTTTGCAGGAAAAGGATGCCAAAGACGTGGAGATTCCAAATATTAGATGGGATGTCTTTGAATTGATGATGAGGTGAGAAGTTTTGTGTTCTCTTGTTTGCGGGGAGACAGAAAGAGAGAATGTTTGGTGGAATCGAATAAGCTGCTGTACCATGTTTTTGCTTGCAGATACATATATACTGGATCAGTAGATGTCAATTTGGATATTGCACAGGAGCTTCTTAGAGCAGCTGATCAATATCTTTTGGAGGGGCTCAAGCGTCTTTGTGAGTATGCCATTGCGCAGGTGAGTTAAGAAAAAGATTAGCTGTTAAGTGCTTTCTTTATCAGGAGTGTCATAAGTTGAACTAATTGGTTCTCGTTATCTTTCTCAAGGACATATCAGCTGAGAATGTGTCAATCATGTATGAGTTGTCAGAGTCCTTCAATGCTTTGTCGTTGAAGCATGCATGCATTTTGTTTATTTTAGAGAAGTTCGACAAGCTAAGTGCTATGCCATGGTATGTTCTCTCTCTCTCTCTCTCTCTCTCTCTCTCCCCCCCCCCCCCCCCCCCCCCCCCTTCTCTCTCTCCCCCCCTCTCTCTCTCACACACGCGCGTGATAGTACGCAAAATAACAAAGAACTCTTTAAGGATGAACATCGTTAAAATGACTGATTTAGTTATCCAGAAAGAGAGAGCTCCAACACTAAAAGTTGTAATTTCATCTGTTCATCTGTTGAGTTTCTACTTCAAATTTGCCGCCTAATTTTTTAAAGAACCAGAACTCATTTGGCTAGCCTGATTTGAGGTTTTGGCCGAAATTTCACTCAGACACAACTGTCGTCTCCACTATCAACACTTGTATTTAAGGGCTACTCAACTATAGACTCTATTTGATCAAAAAGTCTGTCCAATTTTGGGACTTTTGTTGTCTCTCTTTTTTTTTTTTGGTAGCAAGTGTTCAAGCATAGGGTATTCCAAGCTACCTTGTCTCCTCCTTCCCATTATAGTGTGAATACTTCCTCTTATTAGTACTCATTATTCGGTGCAAATTTTCAAATCTCCTCTTTACTTAACAATGAAGCATGATATGCAGGTGCTCTCATCTTATTCAACGTGTTTTACCAGAGATGCGCAATTACTTTGCAAGAGCACTTTCTAGGCGTACCCAAACTGAATTGCTGCAGTAGATGGGTTGTCTATGTTGTGGTTTTCGACTCAAACACAAAATGTACAGATGGCTGTTGGTTTTACTGTTGACGAGCAAGTGATCAATCTTGATCCAGAGACGTTTTGCTAATTCTGCAGCTAATGCGAGTTTCAGACTTTGGCGGCAGTTATTCTTCTCGAGTAACTCACGGGTGTTTCTAATTAGTAAGCCTGCAAATCTCTGTCAAAAGTGCTAACGAAAGTGGGGGGGAAAAAGGAGAAAGCCTAGCCTTGGAAAATTATGAACTCCCGAAGCACCGAAAGGGAGAAAAAAAGAAGTTATCCATGGTTTGGCCTTGAAAACTTCTTGGTTACTCCCCTTTATTCTTTGTTCTTTTAAGTAGTGTACCCACTACTGCGCTTGTGCCTTGTGGGACTCGTGTGGCTATTGACTCCAAAGTTTGTACTAACTTCATTGTCCATCAAATGAAATTCGTGCTTATCAAAAAGACAAGGGGTCAAAAAACTTGGAGTGATAACTTAGGATCTGAAAGAAAAAGTGAAACATTAAAGTAGGAACTCCATAAAAAGCGTAAAGTTGAACCAAAAAAGAAAAAAAAACGACTCCAACCAAAGTAAAATTGGGTGATCCTTATTTAGTGAACGCAATTGATAGTCTTGCAAGATCATTTTACTTCGTATATTGCGTTATTACCCACCATGAAAAATATCGCCTTTATGCGCGCAAGTTAGGTGGTAAGCGTCGTTACCTGTTATCACCGGTTGGACAAGAACATTGCAAGTTTGCAACATTATATGTTCAAACAAATGTAGGGTAAAATTCGGCATATTTCAGAAGATTTGGTAAGGTTTTATTTTACCACAAGTATAGCCAGACAAATACAGAGAGATATTCACCTGTTAGTAGACAGTAATGACTTTGTAACCACTCACAGAGGTTGTACAATACTTGATACTTTCAATGATTCATTGAGTGAAGGCATGACATCAAGTTCGTGGACTTTGAATCTCACAAATAATTTCTGAAGTTAATGATGTTCGGTTGTAAAAGCTTAAGAATTACTTGAATTGCACGATAAGTGATTGAAACATCAAGTTATAGAACGATATTCTCAATAATCTTATTTTATAATTTTACCTTTTTTTAATCTATAGAATGGATGATACGTTTGTTGGGAACGTATCGCCCGTTAACAAAACACTGAATCTGTATACGGAAGTCTAATCGTGTGTTAATAATATAGAATAGTAAATTTAGCACCATCAAATAATTACAAAACAAACCTATATCAAATGAAAACGTACATCGAATCGTGCATTAATAATACCAAATAGTAAATCTAGCCCCATCAAATAGTTATAAAGACTTAAATTGTGTGACATCAAATAAGATTTATCTAACTTTGTTTTTTTTTCACAAGACTCCACTTTGAGTTTAGAGCCCTAGCTATCCTTTCGCAATTAACACTTTTACTTTAGTCTCGACCCAACAAAGTCATTCTCTGATGCTGCATTAACACTCCGACTTCTTCCTGCTTGGCTAAGCTATTCACGCATTAATTTCTCGTATCAAGCGCATCACTTCCTCCGTTTGTTCAAAAAGCGTATCAGTTCCTATTTATCATCCTTTAGTGTTTGTTTGGAACTTGTGGAAAATAGAAAAAAAAATAAAGGTAAAATAATAAATTTTCCCTTTCATTTTTTGGTTTGGAGAGAGAGGAGAAAAAGAATAACAATATCAGCTCGAGTTTGTTTGGAACTTGTGGAAAAGAGAAAAAAAAAAAAAGGAAAATTAATAGATTTTTCCTTTTATTGTTTGCTTTAGAGATAAAGATGAGAGAAAATAATAATTTTGAGTTTTGAGCACAATATCATTTTCCTTCCATTTTCCACCCATTTTCTTTTCCTTTATTTTCTCCCACTCCCCAAGCTTCCAAACATGTCATTCTATGGGTACTGATCAAATGATCTAAACTGTTCATTAATTTTAAAATATTTTTTGGAGGGTTTTCGCCAAAATCAGCTCAATCTGATACATGTAAGTTCTCGATAATCTACCAATTTTTCCTTTCAAAGTATAAGATCTTAGATGACTATGCATGAAAAAATAGTAGCTTGGATCAAATACTTAAATTTATTCGATCAAACTGATTTTTCATTAAGATACTTAAAAAAATATTTTAAAATTAATGAACGATTTGGATCATTCGCGCGGACCCGTAAATGGTACTGCGATGCAATCTGCGTGTGCACCATCGGTGCATCTTGATGGATAACTGTGGCAGACCTTACAGCCCAAGACCGGTATCCCAATCCTGCTACTCAACAGAAATGGCGGTTCACCTCAACGGGCTATGGCTTCCCAACCCTGCCATATCTGCGAGTTTCCATCATGGCCGGACCCCGCCGCCGCCGCCGACTGTCGCAGCGTCATCTTCCCTTTCATCTCCTCCGCCCACTATTCAGGCAAGGCTTCAATTTCGTTTACGGAAGTATACTTAGCTTCTTCCAACTCCTAGTCTTTTTAGGCTACGCTCTGCTTGAAGTTTGAACTTCGATAGTTGAATTGTTGTTTTCATCCATTAGGTCAAGAGTTCGTTAAAAAAAGTACTATTTGTTCAGAATTCAGATTGTTAGTAGTACGTATTCTTAGTATTCAGGTTTACTTCCCGTTTGATTGCCTTGGTCAGATAACTAAGGACGTGGAAATGGAAATGAACTTTGTTATTTCTATAGTACTGATTTCTGAAGAATGAAATGACTAAGCCCTATTTTAGTTGCATAAGTCTCAGATAAGTGGAGCCTTTGGTTTCTGAACCCTAATCTGATGCCCATATTGAAACATATTCCTTTCCGACAAATTTTGTACTGTTTTTGTTGTTGTACTGTTTCTGTTATTAAAGAGTCATGGAAATTTGAGCTGCCAAGCCTCAGTGGGCTTAAAGGGTTTGCTGCTATTAGGAGCTTCTACAATGCCCAGCTAAAAGGCATACCGTTGCTAAAATATGGCATGAAACTAAAAAATCAGCTCTCCAATAGTTGGATAAAAGGCTTGCTAAGTTAAGCTAGTGGTAAATCTTGTGCCAAATTTAGAAAGAACTAAATTTGACAATGCACAGTTGGTATATATTTTCTTTTCTGATTGACATAAGCATATACGGGCTTTACTTGTGAGGCTAAGAATACCTATTGACTGGTGTGCTTATAACTCTTCTTGTCCTCTTATTCAAATGAAGAACTTGGTCTTATTCAAATGATGAACTTAGTTTTGATGCCAAACACTTTCAGATTGTTGGTGGGAAAACACCAGGATGGTATGGGAGGAATTCCACTTCCAATGAGTTGTTGGATGCCTATGAAGGAGAAAATTATTGGCCCGATCTTGATACTGACCTTTATCACTGGACAAAGGCATTGCGGCCCGTTCAGGTAGGAAATTGCTGATAAACTTGGATAATTGATCTCAAGATTGTATTTCGTACTTCGGCAATGTAGTTTTTACACCTGTACACCTATTGGGGTTGGCAATGCAACAGTGGTATCCTGGTCATATTGCAAAAACCGAGAAGGAACTTAAAGAACAACTCAAATTGATGGACGTCGTGATAGAGGTGCGAGATGCAAGGATTCCTATGGCCACAGGTCATCCGCAGGTGAATTGTGTATTTCTTTAAAATTTATCCATAATTTTGTAATGTATTTGTATCATCTTATAGAATCAAATCTTGTTTAAATAGTAGTATCTAAGAACACGTAGTATTAGGTGAGGATCATCAATGCTTGCATTGAGCAAACATTAGAAAGCACCTAAGATTGCAGCTTAACCTTTATCCAAATTCTGACTGTAGGACAGAGTTGCTCAGTCCTTCGTAACTTTTTATACTAACTATAGCGTTCATATTCTTACGTATTTTGAACTCATCCAAGCAGATGGATGCATGGCTTGGAAACAGAAAACGAATTTTAGTTTTGAATAGAGAAGATATGATATCCACTAAAGACCGGAATGCTTGGGCAAATTATTTCACGAGGCAAGGGGTGAAGGTTGTCTTTTCCAATGGGCAGCTTGGCATGGTACTTAATACTTTTCATTTTGGTGCTTCAATTAACCTGTTGGAAGAGGAGCATAAGGAACATTTCTTATTTTTTTGTCCCGGGTGCAGGGAACAATGAAGTTGGGTAGGTTAGCCAAGTCATTAGCAACTGGTGTGAATTTGAAACGGAGGGCAAAAGGATTACTCCCGCGTCCAGTGAGTTTTTCAAATCTACGTATTATCATGCAGCTTCCATTAGGGCATAATTGTTGCCAGAGTTATTCCATTGCAGATTGTTCCATGGCTTTTCATGTGCACAGCTCTGGCAGGTGGATTGCTTTTTGTTGAAAATTGAAATCTATTACCCCTTTCTGTTCATTCTACTTAATATGTGCTAGTTATAAGATTATCTTCGGATAGTCTTATCATCTAAGGCCTTTAAGGAATGATGAAAATCTTGGCATTTGTGCTCATTCCCTTGATGATTGTTCAAGTAAACAGTGGGAAATGTGTTCATTTTATTTGCTTTCATGCATTTCCCTTCCTTTTTGGTTTGTTTTGCTATAAATTCTAGGCTGAATCGGCAGAAAATATCAAGAATGAGTGATATTGGTTGCATTTCAGGCCTGAAGTTGTACCTTGACAACATTTTTTTTTTCCCTATGAAGATTTTGCCCTCAATCTTTGGCAGGTTCGAGCTGGAATAGTTGGCTATCCAAATGTTGGCAAATCATCTTTGATAAACCGTTTGCTGAAGCGCCGGATGTGTCCAGCTGCTCCACGTCCTGGTGTTACAAGAGAATTGAAGTATGCCTTTTGGTTTTGGTCACTCGATATCTTAAGTCAATACAGAATGAGAACTATGCTTGACACTTTGGTTAAACTTTAAAGTCCAATCTGACGCCATTTATGGTCAAATAAACAAAGGTTTCACAAAAGTACCTGAAACTGGAATTCTTTTCTTTTGTGAAAATTAAAAAAAAAACTGTAAGTTCCAGAATCTGAAGAGTTAGAAGTGTAGCTAATGCCAAAACAGAATTTTCGGAAATTTATTGATTGTGGGAGAGTTTTCTCACCTAAGGGCTATTGCACTGTAGGTTACATCTGCTTATTAAGTAGGACTTATTAAGTAGGACTGCTGAAGTTCTCAATATGTTCTACATTTAATCTCTTGTTCTTGACAAAGGTGGGTTCGATTTGGGAAAGATCTGGAGTTGCTGGATTCCCCTGGTATAATCCCAATGCGGATAAGTGATCAGTCAGCTGCAATAAAGCTTGCCATATGTGATGATATTGGGGAGAGATCCTATGACGTCACCGATGTTGCAGCGGTTCTTGTTCAGATGCTTTCAAAGCTTCCAAAAGTTGGTCTGTTTTCTTCTCTCTTTTTTTTTTTTTTCTTTTCCAATTGCTCTCTTTGTTCTTTGTTAGAACTCCATATTTTCCTTTCTTCAATGCCGAGAAATGTTATTCGTTCATTGCAGGTACAAAAGCTATTTACAACCGTTACAAGATTGAGACGGATTGTCAATGTGGTAAAACGTAAGTTGTTGTGTTTCCTCGTTGGTGCACTTGTTCTTTTTGCATTGATAAACGTCCTACTTGACAGAAACAGAACAGTTGGAAAAAGATTCTATGCAAGAATGAAAGCTAAGTCATCAGTAGATAAAGATGTGTTACATTCCATTGTAACAAGTAATGGAGTTTGGCTTCTGGAACTTATTTGCTTTTTTATTTTATTTTAAGGCACATTCATATTTTCATTCCGCTAATATCACTAACTTAAGATCTGTTACATTCTGGATTGCAGATTTGTTCAGAAGCTTGCACTTCAGTTGTTCAGTGGAGACACGCATCAAGCTGCATTTCGTGTCTTGGCTGACTTCCGGAAAGGGAAGTTTGGTTGGGTTGCCTTAGAGAGGCCTCCCCGATGACCAGAACATCTGGTGGCTGTATTCATTGTCAGTTTGAAGCGAGGTGGATGTGTTCTGTGATTGCAGATTTGGAACACGCTGTACCATTAGACCCGTTGAAAGATCTGGCTCTCAGAGCAAGACTAACATCCTCGTAGAGTTCAAGAGTTCTCAATGATATGTAGAGGTCGTGTTATAACGTTTTTCGGGGTCATACATTTCAGAGAAATGTTGTAACGTTTCGGGTTCATATTGTACATTGTGATATTACTAGAAACAACGTTATTTTCTTCAAATTTTGTCTGGTAAAGCATTTCTGGGTAAAATCCTAAAAAATCAACCAGTTGAATTTGAGAAACTTTCAGAACACGCATGAATGTAACCAGGATGTGATGCTTGATATACACGAGCTTCTGACCCAAATCATACCAGCAAAACGAACAGAAATTAGGAAGTTTTGGAGGCAAAAAATGGGAACCTGAAACAATCATACAGACATACAATAAAAAACAAAACTACACACTACAGCACTACCGACTTAGAAAGCAAGCATTATGGTTTCTCTAATGATCATTTGCCAACTTTTGAATACGCCCCAAATGAGAATTTGAAATGATACATAAAAACTCAATCGAATTCTTCATCAAACAGTTGTGGAAGCGCGGGAGGAATCATCTGTGTTGGACCAGCTCTCCTTGATTCCGCAAGCTAGGATAGGTCGTTCAATTGGAATTCCTAGAGCTGCTTCCTTTTCCAATTGCGAACAGCACTTCCCAAATGCTTGAACGCTTACGTAGAGTCTGAAATCTAGACCAAACAAGAATTTCATCTCCAATCTATTTAACTCACTTGTGCTTACTCCTCCCACTCTTGCGTAGTAAGTGTTATTGAAGAATCTGAAAAACCATAGGGATTATATTCGTATATTCACAGGTGAAAAGGTTAAAGAAAGGATCAACAAACGGAAAACAAAGCAGAAACCAATATATAAACCATCTAGGTTTCAAACATTCAGAGAAAAGTATAAAGAGGAAAGTAATACTCACGAGTCATCAATAAATTTTGCTGCAACCATCACACTTGTGATTACAAGCCGGTGAACATTGAGAGAGGTAAGATGAACTTTCTTCTGTTGAATAAATCTCTCCAAATAAATGTGGGCCAAAACCAAGCACGAAGGGCTGCAGCATGAGTACTTGAAGATTCTTTCAAGATATTGCTGAATGCCAAGAGAAGGTGCTCTTGAGCCATGAAATATTGTAAGGACATCTTTAATTTGTGAATTCTTAAGTAACATGTCATTCTTCTGAACAGATCTCTCTAGCAGTGAAGAAAGAAGCCAAAGAACTCGTGGGATTTCTGGATTTTCCTTGTCTGATTCTTTAAGCCCCAAAGATAGGTAAATATCAAAGGTCACGGTCTTAGTTTCAAGCGGCAAAGTTCCCATATCAAAGCTGTTGTGCAACAGAGTAACATTAATAAGCCATTTAATATAGAAGAATAGACATCTTTCTTGCAGGGGAAGTGAGAAGGAAACATGTAAAGCTCGACAAAAAAATTATTTTGTCACTAAGTATCTAAGTAGCATGGACACCGACACGGATACGGACCCTAACACAGATACGGACACGGGACACGTGAATTCTAAAAAATAGACACGGCAGGGGACATGGCAAAAATAAATAAAATAAATAAATAATTATATATATAAATATATCATATATGTATGCAGTAACAGTTTATAAACATAGAATAATGTACTTTACCGATATGTGTCCCCGCGTGAGACACGCGTGTCGCCGTGTCCAATATGTGGACACGGCAACCTCTAGAAGTGTTGGTGCTTCATAGCCAAGTATTATGATCTCAATGGCCCTGTTTGTTTCCCTGTTTAGTTTTAGTTTTAGTTTTGATGACATCATCATTTCTCTCTCTATCTCTCTCCACTCATTACACCTGATAACATCATCAAAACTAAACTAAACTATCTAACCAAACATAGCCAATGAAACTAAAGAATCTTACAACTTTCCATCATTAACTCGTTCCCCCCCAAAGGATTCAATCCAACAAGAGGACGACCAAACCAAATCCAAGCATCAAATATTGAAAATACAAGACTATTGACGAGCACCAAGAATCGACATTAATTTTCATGCGGTTTTTCAAAAAAAGCATTTTTTTATACAACTACTTAGAACAATTTCATTAGTTGTTATTCATAAAATCAAAGGTAAAACAAGTGCATGTATGAATCATAACACCTTGAAGTGGCAAAATCTTGTTTGAGTTCTTTATTTTTAATTTTTTTTTTGGGCACCAAATTCTTCTAATCTCCATTTAAAATGGCATATTACACAATTTAATTATCCCCACATTACTTGTGAATAAAGAGAAGCATAGAGAATAGAATAAAAAGATGCAAAACCCTTAGCTTAGCTTCTATTTCATCAAGCAATGATAGATGGAAAACAATCGAGAAAATAACCACTAGTTGCAGGGAAAACAATTGAGACCGACGAGACTCGAGTCTTTTTCATGTATCTTGATATATACTACTATGTAGAATTATGATGCATAATTCAGAACACGCCTGGTGCCCTTTTAATAAGTAATAAAAATGGAATATTTCCCTAAAATTCATGCGTGATAAATGCATTTTATTCCGAATTCAGTCAAGGTACTGTACATAATTCCACATCAAACTGCCTAATTCGTTTAAAGGAAAAGATAAAACCCTAAACGAAAATCTGCCAAAGAGGGCAAAAAGACTGGACACAATCCGATTAACAATGCCATACAGGGTAATCTCAAAGTTCACAGAGACTCGACAAGCTTGATTTGAAGTAGTGAGATCAAGAAAAGAAATGCAAAAGAGTTCAATCCGTCCAGTTAAACTTGGAGGTAGAAAACACCTCGGATAACCACAATATCAAATTATAGCGAATTACAACCTAACAAGAAAAGCCTCAAATCGAGTAGATCTCAACTCACTAACCAAAAAGACCCAAATCAACGAAGTTAGAAGAAGCAATTGAAGAAACCCAGAGAGAAATGGCTTACAGAGTTATTTGTGGGAAGAGATCTACTTTCTGGATAATGGGAATGCCGAGATTCTTGCTTCTATGTCGTATTCTACGCGATAATATCGGTAAGCTAAGTTGTATTCTCCATCTCTCTCATGGCCATATCTAAAACAAACAACTTTTTGGCTCGAACGAGAGAGAGAGAGACAGGTGGGGAGGGAGGAATCTCTCTGCTCTCCCTCCAATTTGGTTGCCTTTTAGGTCACTTCACATGGAAATTCTCTTTTGTCTCAATCTCTCTCTCTCTCTCTCTCTAAGAGGGTGTTTGGCCCTCTCTTTTTTGATTTTTTGGTTTCTCTTTTTTGGTTTATGGATGTTTGGCAACCAAGGGGAGAAATAGTTTTTCCAAAAACAGTTTTTCCATTTTGAACAATCTGGGCCAGAAATCAAAAAGAGCTTTGGAGCTCTTTTTTGATTTCTACTTCTCATTTTCCCTTTCCAAAACACATTCTGCACATTTCTCCCAAACACTCCTCTCACATCCAAAACTCATTCTGACCAAAAGCCAAAAAACCAAAAAACCAAAAAGTCAAAAATCAAAAGCTAAAAAGTAGGCTCCCAAACACCCCCTAATATGGTAGCCTGGTGGGTGTATGGTAACCCAAAATGTGGTGAGTATTGCATATGCAGTGGTGTATGTATTTCACAGATATGCTAAAACAACCAAAAGACTATGTACACAACCAAAAAATAACAAAACATAGCAAAATAACGCCATAGTGGTTCGATGGCGAATCAGATCAGTTGGAGTAGCTTGCCATCAGTGTGTGAACGTGATTATTGAGGTATTGTTCACCCTCGTTAGGTAAGGGTGAACAAATTTGAACTCTCAAGTTTGTGTTTGATCAGTGTGAGTTTTTCTTTTGTGTGTGTGACGGTAATAGTGATTTATGTGTCTGTCCTTGGGAAGTTTACCCTCTTTTGTGGTTTTCTAATCCTCCAATTAAGGACGGATGCTAATTAAGGACGGATGTTATTTTTAAATGATTTTCTCATGGATCTTTATAGTATCTTTGTTCTCCATCAATGAATCTTTGGCCATTTTGAAGAAAAATAAAAGAATACTGATTCAATTATGGTACTAGTTCTTTTTTATGCTTAAGAGTGGAGAGTCCCATGTAGTGCACATGGGATGTAGTAAGTTTTCCAAAAGATTTTAGCACCCAGGTGCTAAAATCATGATATTTCAAATCAAAAAATGGAGTGGTTCCGTGTATCGTTTTACTTAATTTGGTGCGAAAAAAAACGGAAAACGATACACGGAACCACTCCATTTTTTGATTTGAAATATCATGATTTTAGCACCTGGGTGCTAAAATCTTTTGGAAAACTGTACCTAAGTGAAATTCGAACCTTCGTGAAACTCATAGTAGTACAAGGTGTCTACAATATCAAAATTCGAACATTTGTGTCAAAAGTAGGGTTGCTAAAATCCGAATAGAATTGGATTCCTCTACATTTAATTTTAATTCATGAGTTAAGATTCCAGATCAAAAGTTATATGGTCTGGTTTCAATCAAATCTGTGAGTCACGAATTTGTTTCGATTTTATCCACATATTACATTCCACAACTATCAAGAAAAAAAAATTAATAATACAAGAACAAGCGACCATGTATAAAACATAAAACCATACACCATATAAAGCATTAACCTAATGCAATACTTTGGAATTGGATTAAGCATTGCATAACCATACTGGTTCAAGATTCCAAACAAATTTGCAATCCAGCAAGCCAAAAAAAAAAAAAAAGAAAGAAAACAGGATGCAATGCTTTTAAATGCAAAAAAAAAAAAAAAAAAAAAAAAAACAAAA
Source organism: Vaccinium darrowii (assembly GCA_020921065.1). Taxonomy (NCBI): domain Eukaryota; kingdom Viridiplantae; phylum Streptophyta; class Magnoliopsida; order Ericales; family Ericaceae; genus Vaccinium; species Vaccinium darrowii. The sequence goes on from CM037156.1 coordinate 42,627,073, forward strand.
CAAAGCAAAACAAAACAAAAAACAGGAGCCAATGCTGCCAATTACCAATCCGGTAACCCGTTTCCAATTCAGCAAAGGTTGCAATCCGTTACACAAAACATTACATCAAAAATCTCTAATAAGTAGCGCAGTAACCAGTTAAGGTAAAATAATAAAGTACTGTAGTTAAAAATATTTCAAATAGTGATAAAGTTATTTATATATGCATGTGTGTGTGATTATTTTTGCATAACAAATATTTAATTATGGTCCGGTTCGATTAATCTATGGTTTCAAAATGCAAATTCGTGTCCAGACCCGAGTCATTTTTTTGGGTTTTCGAATCCATGTCCAGATCATAAATCCACGGTTCAAATCCAAAACATACGGATCTATTCAGTTTGGACAGGTCCAGTTTCATAGTTTATCGATTCTTTTTAGCAGCCCAACTCAAAAGCATTCGCCTAATATTATCCCTTACAACGCTCACATGCAAACAAGAGCGGGGGTGTATGCTGTGCAAAGCAGCTTTGGGCCCACCTAGGCTCTCATCATTTCGTTCGAACCACTCATCTTGTTTGTCTTGTCAAATATGTAGTCCAAATAAAAATTCATGTTGACCGGATATCGATAAGTGGGGTGTTCCACTAAAAAAAATAATTTTTTTTTTCCAAAAATTAAGACAAATCATTCTCTCACAATATATCACGTGAAAAAGCTAGTTTATTCTAAAAACACTTTTAGCGGAACACCCTCTTAGCTTATAATTTTGTAAAAAAAAATTATCTACAATTGTTTCTTTTAATTGTTTTGTTTTCGGAAAAGGCTACAATATACCCCCCTTATTTGGGTGTATATCATACACACCTGCAGTAGGAAAACAGTAGTTAACGATGATTGAATAAGAGATAAATTTTTATGTGGCCTACATACTCAACAAGTCAAACAAAATAGTAATTTGGATCAAACAACGGGACGGGGGTGGACTCCAAAGCTGGCGGCAGTTCTCCGCTCCCCTGGTGAAAGTGAAACTCTCTCTATTTGTATACACGGAAACTAGTGTCGGTGGTCAGAGAAAAAGTCAGCTGGTCAGTCTGGTATGGTCTTCGCACATCCTGACCGTCCAAAAATATTTTGGACTGTCGAAATTGCTTTCCTCTCTCTCTCTCTCTCTCTCTCTCTCTCTCTCTCCTCTTTCTATATTTTCAATCCAGGTTGTCCATTGGCGTTCAAAACACTTTTGAATATGAGCAGTTAGACACCACGTGGCCATTTTGTCCGGCACCCGAGTTTTTCACAGCTAGTCAATTGGTGAACAGTTGTGGCTCAAAATCCAGCTGTGACGAGGAAAAGGAAAAAGAAAAAAAAAAATTGTATGTGAAAAAATGTAACCAAATACCGGTATAAGGTACTTTAATTTGGCTAATGCTACGTATCTGGTTAACAAAGACGTGGAGCCACCAAATATAGCAAAATATGAATATAAGATAAATCTTATAGAAGATAAATTCGCTCATATTCCTACTAATGAAAGGTGTCTCGGTTATATGAAGACAATATATGAATATACGATAAATCTTATAGAAGATAAATTTCGTTCACATTTCTACCGATGAAAAGTGTATTGTTCATATTCCTGTTCATGTTTAATGCACCCCATATTACATAGAAACAAATAAAATGAACGATTGAAATAAATCGTCTCTTTTATTTCTTATGGAAATTTGCGATCATCTAAAAGAATACACTTCAAATGCCTTTAGAATAGTGTTAAATAAAATCCTCATCACATAATTACGCAATTTTTTTAGAAAGTTAATATTGCACTTCGAAATCTATCTTTACATGCTCAAAGCTATACCAACAATCTCATAGCATACAAAAAAGACAAAATTATTAAGTTGGGTACGAAAATGAAGTATGAAAATCATTTCTATCACTTTTGATACAATATTGGGGTCATACAAAAATACCCACAAGAGTATTAACTCATTTGAGTAAATTAAATGATGAAATAAAAATACCCTACTGGTGTTTATGTAACTCTAGGCGAAGCAAATGTAGGGAAAATTACAATGTGGAATTATCGTACATGGGATTTAATCAAAGCTAATCAATCTCCAATATGGATATTTTAAATTTGGGTTAAAAACGTAACAATAAAAAAATGGCAAATTACTCGCACAACGAAACCCAATACTAAAAGGCGGAATTACGTGTAAGTTACAAGTGTTTGGAGAAATGATGTCAAGAGTTTAACTCATTTTCCAATGTGGTAATCTAATTATTATAAATGGGTTCACTAACCTCCGCGGCTCCGCCTAATGGGTCTCGTTAACCTCCGCCCATTAGACGGATATCAATATATTTTCACGGATATTAATATACTTTTTACACATTATCCTCCGCCGTGAGGGTCGAGAATAGCATTAAGAATTAAGAACTACAATTCCATAACCAATGCACACACACCGTGCACGCTGCATAAGCTGTTTCTATAGAACTACCAAAATTCACGGCGCAATGTAAGCCACCGTTAGCGTGTCACTTGTCAACAACGACTATGGAGCACAGCAGCAGCAGAATTTCTTCTATATATATATATTTTTCCCTGAATTAACACTCAACTACCCAGTTTTTTTTATTTGGAGTGCAAAGAGCAATGTATCTTATTCGTCATTTTGTACATTTAAGGTTACGTAATGTTGGTTCATTCACGATTCACACTATTTTTCATTAATTATGTATCCAATGAAAAAAATTACAAATTAATTACATTGGTTGTTGGGTATAACAAGCATTTATGATATAAGGTTACATCACAAATTATCATAGTACTTTTGTTTACTTTCGGGGGAGAAGTGCGACCCAAATTGAATTAGGCTTCACGGACGAGCCCACTACATGTTATTCCTCACTCTCCTTGACGCAACATTTGAGAATTAAGTTTGGTCAATATTTTTTTTTTCCCTAATGACGGAGGAACAGATTTACAGCTAAACCATTTGGACCAAACTGTGCAATCCAAACCTCCGAGAGAACTAGCGCAGCAACACACCGCTATGGTCCCCCACTTAATTGTGCATCTACATTGGGAAAATAGTAAACAGGGAGAGATGAGAGCATACATTGCAACCGATAATACGGAAAAAGAGTAGTCTCGAACATTTCAAAATAAATAAATAAATAACCTCGTTAAACCATTTACAAAAAATGTAAAAACCTCATTAGACCATCACAGAACGCCATTTCATAACTTCCTTGTTGATCAATATCATGATCCGACTTCTTCAATTGAGTCGATGGATGCAAAATAATCGTGGCACCAACTCAACAGTTGGATTTTTGCTGTTTGGTTAATTAAAAATGATTTCATCCATATTCGGGATTAGCTGAAGCGGCCTTGGTATCTACTAATTTTCTTCATGTTGTTGTAGGTTCGGGGACCTCTAGTAAGCAAGCTTGTTATATTTCTGTAGTGAGCAATCACAGCCATTAGTTCGACAATCAACGGTCCAGATTAAATAAAATTACACTATGTGTAAGACACTTATCTTTTATATAAATATCATTTGGACCGTTGATTGACAAATTGATGGCCGTCAATTACTCGCTACGGGGGTTTAATAAATATGCTTGTTACAGGCCCTGAGTTTTAATTTTCTCATGTTATTGTGCATACTTTCAATATATAATTATATGCTATATTGATAAACCAATCTGGTGTCAACTAGCATGCAATCATAGATGGCAGGTGAAAAGGCATTTTTTAAAAAGACAGCAAAAGATGTGAAGTACCAACAACAATAGTAGCTCAGCTGTCCATATACATTTATGTTTCATTAAGGGCAAAAACAAGGTGGACCTACAAAAGGCAATTGATCTGGCTGGGCATGCCCCTGAAATCCACCGACATCTCCTAAATGATGAAATATATAATTATATGCTATTTCGAAATCTCCCAAGTGCTATCGATTTTTTAGAGTCAGTTTGTATAAAAATTAATCTAGATATACATACACTGGCCTGAATACTTCTATAAAAATACTTCTGATTTATAGAAAGACTCTTCTTAACCGCTAGCAATTAAGAAAGGAGTCCATAATTGAAGTATAACTGGCACATAGTCAAGTCAACCACTTAACTATCATTATTTTGTATAGCAGTATTTTTTTTTTTTAATGTTCTTTTGGCACATTAAATGAATAATAAGCATGCAAATTTGGTATTAGCTGCTCCAATGCTATTTAGTACGTTTTACAGTATATGTTGGAGATACGGCAATGTCATTTCATATACTAAATAAATCATGTCACGTTCTACTTCAATATCCACATACGTACTGAACCCGTATCACATGTCATATCATGTTTAACTTTCGAAATAAAAATGCATGCAACACTCGCGACAAATTCTATATCCTAAAAAATATCGTAAGGTTGCTTAGGGAAGATGTCGAAATACTTCTATAATCTTAAGTGATAATGTCATTATTAATTTTGATTTATAAATTGGTTGAGTCTCCCAGGAAAGGACTTAACTAAGATATTTATTTAGGTTTCGCAAAGTGCAAGCGGCGATGAAAAATCACCAACCCACTTATAATAATTATAAATATTTCCAATGTGTGACGTGTTTGAGCCTCGAAACGAAAAATACGTGAGTGTATGTGTAAGTATGTGTCCAATCCAATGCCACCACCGGAGAACAAAAAGAAAAGCAAGGAAAAGCTTCTGACATTTGGGCTACATAACATGTAGAGGGTGTTTGGCCCCCTCTTTTTTGATTTTTTGGTTTCTCTTTTTTGGTTTATGGATGTTTGGCAACCAAGGGGAGAAATAGTTTTTCCAAAAACAGTTTTTCCATTTTGAACAATCTGGGCCAGAAATCAAAAAGAGCTTTGGAGCTCTTTTTTGATTTCTACTTCTCATCTTCCCTTTCCAAAACACATTCTGCACATTTCTCCCAAACACTCCTCTCACATCCAAAACTCATTCTGACCAAAAGCCAAAAAACCAAAAAACTAAAAAGTCAAAAATCAAAAGCTAAAAAGTAGGCTCCCAAACACCCCCGTAGTCTGAGCCTTGGCCGTGAACAAAATGATCAAATCCGAATCCAAAGCCAGACCCTGGCCCGTATTCAAACGGACCTTTGGGCTGGGCTCAACTCTCGAGAAGAAAGACTTGAAAGGGACTGGGTGGTGCGAACTGCACTAAACTGGTTGCTCCGTCGTGAAGCGAAAGACGGCGTCATAGATTTTGAAGTTGGAGTTCTTCATTTCCCTCCATTTCTTTATTGTTCTCTCTCAAATTAGGGCTCGATTTTCTCTGATGGTCGGCTTTTGACGATAACAATCTAAGCGCTCTCGCGGAAAAGATTCGAAGAAAGCCGATTCGAAGTAAGTCTCACTTTCACTCGACGCCTTTTAGGGTTTACAGATCCCAATTTTTGATCGACAAGTTTCTAGGGTTCCGTCTCCCTCGTGCGGTTCTCATTGACTAGTTAATTTGATTTGTTCTTTTGTTGATTATTACTTCCTCTCGAAGGAATCCGCGGATAGGTTATTGTTATGTGAATTAGTTTCTTTTTTTGTGATATGAAGTGACTGTGCCTTCTTTTGAGTACGTGTAATAGGTTCGTTGTTTGTTATATTGATGAGCGAAATTGTGTTTGGTGACTGATCTTTGTTTTTTGAGTTAGATTTGTATGCCTGGGAATATTTTTGTGGGTTTTACTGAAAATTATGTGTGGTGGACCGTTTGTGAAGCAAGGGTAACCTTAATGCTGCTTCCATTGGTGGGTAAGGTTGGTTGGCAAATGGCAATAGTCTAATATGGTGATGTTAATGGTTTTGTTGTGCAAGGTTTCTGTTTTGTTCACGAGGTAGGTAAAGGCTAGAGGCTTTGGTTATGTATGCTTCCACTTGACTTAAATTTGGTGAGAACTAAGGTTGATTTGCTAATTTCTCAGCCGTTCGCATGATTTCTTGCTATGGTTGCTTTCACGATGAATGTGGCCGATTTCTCGTCACTTTTAGGGAGTGTTCAGCGTGTTTTTCTGTCCCTGTTTGACAATATTTTGACAGAATCACCGATGAGCAGCGAGTACAATGCTCATGGTGCATGGACCTATGAAATAAGCACAATATTCATGGACCTATGAAATAAGCACAATATTTACTGCAAGGAAGAACACCTGCGTATCCTGCATTTGGAAGAAATAAACCCCACTCCCGAAGAATGAGTGTACCCACTTAAAGTTGATGTTCTTACTTGATCTTGCTATTTTTTTTTTTGTTTCTTTTTATGGTTTTTGAGCTAATTAATGGAATATTTCTGAACGAATTGTTCAGGTTATCTGTGTATGACCAGTGTTCTAAAACTCGGCCTAAGCAGCACTAGTCCGAGACTCCCCGACTCGATTAGAGGATTAGACGTTTAAATAGTTGGCCGGCCTGTTAATCGGAAATTAGTCGGGAGTAATTGGAAAAGTCAGGATTAGTCGGGAGATAGTCGGATCTAGGCAGGGTTATTCTTGATTTTTCAAAAATTAAGGGGGCTTTAGTGTGATTTTAGTACATATGCACTTCTATACGTGTAAATCATACAGTAATACTTACCAGACTAAACCTAAATCCATCTTCAGTCGATTTCCCCCTTCGGCCTTCGATTGTCATCTTCAGTCTTCAAAGCCGTCATCTTCAGTCGTCACAGTTGATTGTCTCTCTATCTCTCAGTTGACACTCCACAGTGGTAAGCCTGTCTCTCGCCCTCTGTCTCTCAGTTGACACTTGACAGTCGTGTGACTTTTAGAACACTGTGTATCGGATAGTAAGTTTGTCTGATGTGTGATTTTTTATTGCCACCGCTAGTGTTCTCCTTCGTTTTTAGTCTTTTCCGATTGGAAATTCAGTTTTTTGAAGACAGTGGCGATCTAGGTTCAGCGGCTGTGCCATTGGTTTTCCTTGGAGTTCGATGCCCCTATGTAAGAGAAACATGGCATAGTACTTACACAACCCAAATATTTGCCATTGTCTACTTTTCGACCACCATTAGACCATCATTTTGTAATTTTCAAAGTGTAATGCGACTGTTAATTAACCGTACTTATTTTCCTTCGATCACCAGATGCCCGTTGCTTATGCACGCTAGTTGCATGAAATGCTGTCTAATACTCCCTTGACTGAAATGAAGAATTTGGAAGTCTTGAGATTTTTATCAACGTTTCTGTGGATTCCTCAAAGAAATGGAATTTTCTAGAGCATCGATCAAAGTTGTGTGATAGATTTTGAGCAAAAATTTAAAAACTGTACAAGTATTGATTTTCCTCTATTGCTGGTTTCATTTATGTTTTAAGTATTATTTGATCCCATTGGAAGCTTATGACTTGGTTGCAATTCACGGTTTCAGGTACTTCACATGGATTCCACAAATCAATATCGCTCATTTTCAATTAAACTATGGCCCCCTAGTCATAGTACAAGGCTGCTGCTTGTGGAGCGAATGACCAAGAATCTTACCACTCCGTCCATATTTTCTAGAAAATATGGTCTTTTGAGTAAGGAAGAAGCTGAGGAGGATGCCAAACAAATTGAAAGCCTGGCTTTTGTTTCTGCAAACCAGCATCACGAGAAGGAGCCAGATGGTGATGGAAGTTCAGCAGTGCAACTTTATGCTAAAGAATCCAGTAAGCTTATGCTTGAAGTCCTCAAAAGAGGCCCCAGAACAAAGGAAGCTGAGGAAGCTATACTATTGGAGAAAGTTAAAGCACCTGGTGAAACTATTTTTGATATATCCGGCGGTCGCCGGGCTTTTATTGATGCAGAGGAAGCTGAAGAGTTGCTAAAGCCACTGAGGCAACCAGGAAATAAGTATACTAAGATATGTTTCAGTAATAGAAGTTTTGGCCTGGATGCAGCCCATGTTGTTGAGCCAATCTTGTCATCGCTCAAGAACCAACTAGCAGAAGTTGACCTATCAGATTTCATCGCCGGAAGGCCAGAGGATGAGGCTCTTGAAGTGATGAATATATTTTCATCAGCACTGGAAGGCTGTGAATTGAGGTATTTGAATCTGTCAAATAATGCTTTAGGTGAAAAGGGTATAAGGGCATTCGAAGCACTCCTAAGGTCGCAAAATAATTTGGAGGAGCTGTACTTGATGAATGACGGAATCTCAGAGGAAGCCGCAAGAGCAGTTTGCGAGCTGATTCCTTCCACTAAGAAACTTAGAATCCTCCAGTTTCATAATAACATGACAGGAGATGAAGGGGCATTTGCTATTTCCAAACTTGTGGAACAATCTCCTATGTTGGAGGATTTCCGGTGTTCTTCTACTAGGGTAGACTCTGAGGGTGGGGTTGCATTGGCTAATGCTCTTGGAAAATGTTACAATTTAAAGAAACTGGATTTACGAGACAATATGTTTGGGGTGGAAGCTGGTGTTGCTTTGAGTAAGGCATTGTTGGGATTTTCTGATCTCACTGAGATTTATCTCAGTTATTTGAATCTTGAGGATGAGGGATCCAAAACTCTTGCTAATGCTCTGATGGAATCTGCTCCTTCGCTTGAGGTGTTGGATATGGCGGGAAATGACATCAGCGTCAAAGCAGTTCCTGATTTGGCAGCCTGCATTGCTGCAAAGCAATTTCTCACTAAGTTAAATTTGGCTGAAAATGAACTCAAGGATGACGGTACTATTTTGATTGCGAAGGCATTGGAAGAAGGTCACGGGCAATTAAGTGAAGTTGATCTGAGTGCTAATGGAATAAGAAGGGCTGGAGCTAGGGTTTTGGCTCAAGTTGTTGTGCAGAAACCTGGGTTTACGTTGCTGAACGTCAACAGTAATTTCATATCTGATGAAGGGGTTGATGAGCTGAAGGAGATATTTAAGCGTGTTCCGGATATGCTTGGGCCTTTGGATGAGAATGATCCAGAAGGTGAAGACCTTGATGAGGAGGGTGAAGAGGAGGGGGATGCTGATCATGACGATGAATTGGAGTCCAAGCTTAAGGATCTGAAAATTAAGCAGGAGGAGTAGGATTCAAGAACGAATCACCTATTTTGATTTGGCATCAACTTGTATGGAAGTCATTTCAAGTCTTGGCATGTTGTTACTGTTACAGTCGGGACGACTGGAATCATGTGTGAGCTGGTATACAGACGTTATTACCTATTCATCTTTCCGTAGTTCCTCTCTCAGGAATTGTTTTTGCTTCTTGAAACTTAATAGTTTTATGTTCTCCTGTTCTCGGAGAATCTTGATTCTGGTCGAGAATCTTCGGATATTACTCGGACTTCTTTATTTTTTGCTGATGTGATTTCTTTCTTATTTTCCCTCTTCCCTTGGGTGTGATAATTCTCTTCGTATGTCACCTACAAAGCGAATTTGCCTGGCGAATTGGGTGACTTACAATCACTGTTAGCGATGCAGAATTGATTTTCAGTTATGGCTGAAGATCTGGGTTTGGATGTTTGTTGGTAAAATACTACTAGCTTGTAGCAGTCTGAATTTTTGTGAACTTGGAAATTCTACCCTCCGAATGAATAATGTGCGATTCTGAATGAGAGCTTTGAATGGATGTCAATATGGAGTTCAGCAATTATCCAGGGTACAAGATCCAAAAATTCTAAGTTCAACAGGAAATCAATGACAACCATAAGCATTAAAGTTGGTAATTGGCTACAGTACATTAGACCACTTATCTTTCCATTATTGAAATTACTTGGGTCCGTAATAATACTGGCTGATTAATTTAAAATTTCCCCCCTAAACTTCCTAGAAATTTACCGCTTTTAAACGATGGAAAAATTATTTACCTAAAAAGCTCGACATGAAAAAGACGGGATGTTCATGTATTCGGAAGAACAAGTCTTTAAAATCATATTCTCTCTGTGTCAAAATAGATGTCAACAACCACTATTCACACTTTTCAGAAAATTATCTATATTTTTTTAAGTTATAATTTTTATATACGCAATATGAATCTTGTTTAATAAGTCTAAGTTAGTATTTTTAATTAAAATTTTTAGAATCATAAAAAGTAGAGTCTCTCTCCATTACAAATTGTAGATAATTTCTTGAAATGTGTAAATAGTGGTTTTCGACGTCCATATTGAGACCGTGGGAGTATCTTTAAATTGACAAAAAAATTACAGTACTTTAGTCAAATAGGGTTAAATAGATCCATCCAGGGGAAATCTCTATCAGGTTGGACCTCCAAAAGACTCCGGAATTAGAACGTTGGCCGCGTCTATTTAAAACCCTCCCTTCTTCACCAAAGTCCCCCAAAACTAGCCGTTACGCTCTCTCTCTCTCTCTCTCTCTCTCTCTCTCTCTCTCTCTCTCTCTCCTGTTAGTTTCAGCGAATCATCTGCTGCTCCGGAACAAGGTTCGTTCGAGGACTTTTCTCTTTAGGTTACAAAACCCCAACAAAGCTCGATTAAAGCCGTTCCTCATCTTCATTAATTGAGTCACTTCAAGTTTTAATAAGCTCAGGAATCAATGAGCTGCATTAGTTCATCATCTCCCAGCTTCAGCCCTTCATCGGATAAGCGCTTCTGGAGCACTCTCCGTAGCCGGATGGACTCTCTTCTCGAGAATCGCAAGCCCATCCCAGCCCAAACGGTACAATTCTCTCTCTACCCCTCTATATCTTTCTTTAGTGTTCAGATTTGTTCTCTTTTGTGAATTTACTGAATGGGTTCCATTGGTTTCTCTCTTCTTCTGTTTTTTGGGTAGAGTTCTGAAGAAATTGATGGGGCAAAGAGCATGAGGGAGGACTCCTTGCTTTTGCTTAGAGGGTTTGACTCTGTTGGCTATTCTTTAGCTCAGCTTTCTCATAACCTGGACAATGCTCTTCAGGTAATCTCTCTCTCTCTCTCTCTCTCTCTCTAGAAGATAGTTTTTCTGGTTGCTGATTGGTTTGAAATTGAAGGTTGAATTCTCAGAACTTTCGATCTAAATACTGAAATCAGTTAGGCTGCAAACAAGTTGAGCTGAGGGGTTGTTTTAGTTTAGCTTGAAAACTTAAGCGAGTTTCAAAACGTGTTTAAGCTTGACTTGTTTATCGTTCAACCAATCTTAAAAGAGTTTTAATCAAGCCGAGTTTGAGTAGCTTAGTCTATAAGTATATCGTTCGAGCCAATCTCAACAGAGTTTTAATTAGCCCGAGTTCAAGTAACTTAGTCTATATCAACCGAGCCAAAATTGACGTGTTTTAGGATTTGATTAGATATGTTTACTGAATGAGTTGATCACGAATGAGCTTTGCCGAGCAAGACATGTTATTTTTAACAACTCGGTCTTGTACAGGGAGCAAGAGATCTGGCCAGACCACCTACAATGACTGAAATTTATCAGAGTGCAGTGGAGAATGCCAAAAGCAAAGAAAAAGAAGAAGAGAATGATGAAACAAAGAGAGGATTGAAGAGGAAGTTAGAAACTCAAACATGTTCAGAGGAAGGAGATGATTCACAGAAAGAGAATGAGAGAAGTCCAAAAGAAGAGGGGAAGCTGAAGAAGGCTAAAAATGTTTGGCTTCTCTCCTTTTTAACTGGTTGATAAGAAATGGAGCTAAATTGTTGGTTTTTTTGTTAATGGGTTTGCATGTTTTGTTCATCACTTTTGCAGCTTGCAATTTCCATGGCAACAAAAGCAACTTCACTTGCAAAAGAACTGAAATCAATCAAATTGGACTTGTGTTTTATGCAAGAAAGATGTGCTATTCTTGAGGAGGAGAATATGAGACTTCGCGATGGATTTTCCGAAGGGGTTAGACCTGAGGAAGATGATCTGGTAATTACTTAACTCTATTCTAGTCTAGGTTTTTGATCACGGGATTGATGGGGAACTAGCCAAAAAAATGAAAAAATGATAGAGAACCGAGAGGGCCAACCGTTCTTAATTTTTTTTAGGTATGCTTTGCCCTATGTGATTCAAGCCGAACCACGTAAATCATTTGCAGTCTTTGACCCATGATACAAACACACCCTAATACTTATTGCCACTTCTGATTCTGAAGCTTGTGGGATTCGATTTTTGGCAGGTGAGACTTCAATTGGAAGCACTGCTAGCTGAGAAATCCAGATTAGCAAATGAGAATGCAAATCTAACTAGGGAGAACCAGTGCCTTCATCAGCTGGTGGAATACCACCAACTCACTTCCCAGCAGGATTTATCAGAATCCTATGAGCATGTTATAAAGGGACTGTGTTTGGACTTTTCTTCCCCGCCCCCGCCGATACCAGAAGAGCAAGATAGAGATGGAAATGGGCATGAAGATGGTAATGAAGCTATGAGTACACCAAGAATAGATCATTTTGGGTTGTGCACTTCTCTTGATGAATCCTATGATCAAGAACAGCAAAATGAAGAAGATTGCTGAAAGTGCAGTTTTGAGCTGGGTTGTGGTTAAGAGTTTCAGGTGGAAAATTTTTTATGTCAATTACCTGTCACATTGGATTTCTGTGTTGAAAAGAGAATTATCTGTCACAACGCAAAAGGAATCATAATTATCCATCTTCTTCTCTATTTTGTCAGTCATTTTCAATTTTGTACCTTAATGTATGTTTGGCAATAGATGTTAAGGGATGTAGATTTCAGAGTTCAATTTCGTGAAAGTCGAGTGCACTGTGCGCAAATTGCTCTAAAAATGCTCGAGCAATTTAACCGAAATGTAAATTTCATAGCAGAGCATCGCACTAGATGGTTGAAGTTCGGAAATAACCTCCTACTCAAAGTCTCAAACCAGTAGTCTAGATCATTAAAAAGTTCTTGATCAAGGAAGAATTAGACTTCCACCAAAAAAAAAAAGCTGCAACTCCATCCAAAATACCAACAGGCAACAATGGACCACCTTTAAACAAGTTGCTGCGATACCATACAGGGAAGTAAACTAAGGTTTCCACTACCTATCACTTTTCTTTCTCTTCACGACAGCTTTGGGGTCACCAATATCACTCGGAGAAGAGCACCGGCAAAGTCCAGTTTGAGATGATAGATTCCTTGCAGTTTCATTAGCTTTTCCCACATTCGAGATCAAGAGCAAATCCTTGAAAATTCGAACGACTTCCTCCTTCTGCAACAAGTAAAAGGAAGGACACGTCATACTAGGCATATGCATTTTAAAATTTAGAAATGTTCTCAGAAACAGTTGGCATATGAGTTAATACACGCAAAATTCAAAATTAGGGACACTACTTGAACTTCTGTAGGTTCATGTTTACTAATATTGCCCACCCAAATGTTAATTTTTCATGCAGCTTTCGGTATAGGCACTACAGCGTAGGTGACTTGAATATTCTCAGTCCTCCTTTGATTGCGAAACATAATCTTAGTTCTTGAACCCAAAACTGGAAGAATGAAGTCCAAAATGCTATGGCATGGATTGAATCATATAGGACTCAGCGGACCCCGACTATCTTTTATCCACTTAACTCACCTGCCTCTCTCCATATCTGAACTCATATTAGCTCTCATTGTTCAGGATCATAGAAATCATAACACAGCTCCACTGAAATGAACAGAAAGAAGAAAAGCCCTGATGTCTAAGCTTGCATTTAAAAATACGCATAACCTTTTGCTTGAGGCAAATAAACTACTAATAAAGTTTCAAAAGAGGGAGGGGAGCTCTTCACTTCTATTGTGCTCTACACCAATGTCATGATATCTACACACACTTCATGATGTCAAAAACTACAACTTTCTGCTCCCTCGACAATTTTCTAGATATCCTCTTTCCTTGTTATCATCGAAAATATTGCCATAACTCACGTTCAGGCATTTCATGAGTTTACTCGTTCTATATTTCTACCATGTGCTTTGACAAGCCCTGCTATTTACCAAAACTTAAAAGAATAATTAGCTGAGTCCATAGCAAAGAAGGGATCGTGAAGACTGAAGAGAGAGGGTCCAGTGGCGCATTATGTAAAGTCAAAAGCATTTAGGAAGAGTAGACATAGTATCTTTTCGATATATGAGATCAGAGAATAGAAGCCCCGCCCGATTTCCTAAAGTAAAACAAGTTATCCTTACCTGACTTGAAGAAAGGAAAACAATTATCCAAGGGATGTCCAACTAGTCATGCTTCTAGGTTGGGATTCATCTGATATATGTGCAATGTTCCTGACCCACCCAATCACTCAGGATAGGACCAATACTATCTCGAATAAGATTTCCTTTCCAACAGAAAGGAAAGCAAAACAGGGAATTCATAAAAGAGCAGTTCAAGCTGAGTAAGAAAACCAGCAAAAGAGAAGATTCACCGAAAACATAGGAAACATTACCGTTTCCAATTTCCCCAGAGCAACCGCCAAGTTCTTAGAAAGCTCATAGTTTTCCTTTGTTAAGGCTTCAATCTGTAATAGCTTGGAGATGAAGGAAATAAGGTAATAGTGATGGACAAGAAGAAGAGAAGGCAACGCTATAAAGAAACTTAACCTTCTTCTGTGAATCAAAATACAGTCTTTTGTATTTAAGATTGGCTTTGGGTCTGTCATTTTGGAGGTGTCTCTTGGCAGCCTGTTTATGCATGTCACCGAGAGAACGGCAAAGAAATAAAAGAGTTTGAATCAGAACTAAAGAACAATAAGGGAAAAAAATCATGTGAGTGCTAATAAATTATATGCCTTGGAGTAATCCCCTTCCTCTTCCAAGCTCTGTTCAGGTGACATTGATTCCGGGGGGGTTTCCTCAACATGTGGCTCGTCTTCTTTCTCACTTTCGCACAGATTTATCTCCTCGACTACGGGCTCTATTTCTTGCTTTTGAGCAGGTGGGGTTACATTGCGGAGGCGGTCAGATCGCCTGACGATGGCACAGACTTTTTTCTTGGAGGGTAATCGAGTTGATTTCTGCATTTTAGACCGTGGGGTAACCATCTCCACGGAAGAATTGAAGACTTCAGGCTAGAATAGCATACTGTAGTTAGCCAACCATATTTAAGAAAATCAAGAGAGAAGAAACAAAAATGACATATGATTGCATGTCATTACGAAGAACATATGTAAATTTGAATCAAACAAAAGCAATGTAAGAAAAACGGATCCAGGGGTGCTGTAGGGTGGCCCCATAGTGCGGCATCCGAGCCGTTGATCTCGGCAATCAACCACTCGGATTTCATGTTGGCATTGGACGGCTTGGATTTGCAAATTGAAGAAATGTCAGGACCGTTGAAAACACATCCGACGGTCCACATGCCGCACTACATGCCCCCCTACAACACCCCTGTTTCCAAGAAAAACTAGGGTAACTTCTGCATGAAACATTGACTCAATCCCATGGACATCATATACAAATCCTAAATATTCAGAAACAAAATTTGACATTGCCAAGTCCGTAGCAGCCAACCAAGATAAACCATTATTTTAGAAGGAGGCTGTGTTGTTATTTCTTCTAAAAATAAGTATTTATGTAGAAAAGCTTTTCTCTAGTTACTTTATCATTGATGAAATCAAGTTTATTCACAGACTTTAAAGTGTTTCCCTTTCCTTTTACCCCGTTCTTAAAGTAAAAAACGTAAAATGTTCAGATTCTTCAAAACCCGTATGAGACAAAGAAATTTCTCCTGCGTTTAGAAGTAGTTGCATGACCTAAAAAAAAGAGAAAAAACAGAAACAAAAACAAAATTAATAGCCAAATGAAATGAATATGCTCGCAAAACCTAAGCATGCATTATTTCCTTCTTTGGGTCCTTTAATAAACCTCCACATCCGACCCAATACGCTTAAGAATCTGCATTTTGATCATACACACGCAGAAAGGAACATGCTAGAGAAACAAAAGAAGAAATTTGGCTTCTACCTCACCTTTCTTCGACCTTTTTCTCAGGGCCGGCACTGTAGAAGCCTAGAGAGCAACTGCTTCAGCCACACCCCCAAAAAAGTTTTTAAGGAAAAAATTAGGCTTACAAGAAGGTCCCCATCAAAAAATGTGGTGCTAAATGCATCAAAATTAAGCCTAAAAAAACAGCAAACAGAGATACAGACGACAGGGAGAGAGTGGTACCTGCTAGATTTTGGGCTGGTTCTGACTTCTGATCACGTGCGCTGAGAAGAAATTAAAGAGAGAAACCCTTGAGCATCTCCAGCAAAGGAGCAATGTTTGGGTGCCGGGCAAGCACTACGTAGCCGTCCCTAGTATCCATCTCGACCGTCCAAAACATCTTTAAGTTGTCTAGATTTAAAAGAAGAAATTAAAAAGAGAGAAAGAGGGGAGGAAATAAATCTGAACTGTACAAAAGTTTTTTGGACGGTTGGATCATGCGGTGTCCGCCGGCATCCATATTTTTTTTCCCAGCGAACGTAATAGAATAAAAAAACCATGAGAATGTTAGGTGATGTTTTAAGCAGGGGTGGGCATCGAATCGTGTTGTATAGTGTCCGTGTCGTGTCGAATCGGGTTTGTGTCGAAATGACCTGCTTTACTAATTGTGTCAAACAACTGAACCTTAACCCGACCTGCTAATAATTGTGTCAACTCGAATTGACACGATTAACTTGTAAACAACCTATTTAGACAAATTTGACCCGAACATGACATGAATTGACACGATTAGTTTGTGTCATTATCGGGATATGCGGGTTAATTCGTGTCATTCTCGGGTTACCGTGTCGACACGAATAGATGAACAAGTTAATTCGTGTCATTTTCGTGTTATGCGGGTTGAATCCAAACTCGACCTAATTACTAATCGTGTTCTCGGGTCATGTCATATACGTGTTTCGTATAAGAAATATTGAACACTAACCCGTTAACTTCGTGTCGTGTTCGGGTCGTGTTATCGTGTCGTGTCATAAATTCTCACCCCTAGTTTTAAAGGTTCAACGGAACTAGTAACAAAAGTCAACACAATCTACAAATTTCTAACCCCAGTTTACAGATTTGTGGATTTGACAAAAACCTTTAAATAAAATGAGGACCAAACAATTTTTCCACTTCTCGAACTGAACATTAACGATCCGAATATATAGCGTTTTCAACAAAAACTGATCGGATGAAGCCCTTTTCGGGTATTTTTTTTTTTTACGAATCCTCGCGGTGGACCTTAAAAACACATCTAACTGTTCGAATTGTCGAAATTTGGTTAGGAAGCACGAGGTCCTCACTTTGGTCCTCATATATACATACACACACACACACACTACACTTCAGGTGCAGGCTCCTGGAAATAAGAAAATCCTGACCAAACGCTCAGGGCCGTTAGATCTAATCAAACGGCTGTGGAAATAAAATGCAGTTCGCGGGTCAAACGCGAGTTAAAAAGGTATCGGGTTTCTCCTAACCGGGTCACTATAAAGTCAAAAGGTCCACCCATTTCCCTAATTTCATCGTTTACCAGAGAGAGAGAGAGGAGAAAAAAGCGATTCAAAAAAAGTCGATCGAAGAAGAAGAACGCGAGAAACCCTCCACGACCTCAACCTCTCAATCTCCAGATCTCCAGGTATCGTCTCTCTCTCTCTCTCTGTGTGGAACGATCTCTCTTTGGTCAGTTTATTTGAAAAATCGATCGAAACCCTAGTTTTTCGATCTCTCTCTCTCTAGAGAGAGAGAGAGAGAGAGAGAGAGAGAGAGAGAGAGATCGAAAAACTAGGTTTTCGATCGATTTTTCAAATAAACCGAACAAAGAGAGATCGTTCCAGACAGAGAGAGAGAGAGACGATGCCTAGAGATCTCAGTCGTGGAGGTTTTCTCGCGTTCTTCTTCTTCTTCGATCGACTTTTTTTGAATCGCCTCTCTCTCCTCTCTCTGGTAAACAATGAAATGAGGGGAAATGGGTGGACCTTTTGACTTTATAGTGACCCGGTTAGGAGCAACCCGGTACCTTTTTAACTCGCGCTTGACCCGTGAACTGCATTTTATTTCCACAGCCGTCGGCCCTGAGCGTTTGGTCCGAATTTTCTTACTTCTGGGAGCCTGCAGCTGAAGTGTATTTGGAGTATCTTTTAGCTTAGTCACTTTTCCTATTCCGTATATTTACATACTTACTGTTCTTGTGTTTTTTTCACTACCAAATTTTGAAAAAAATAAAAATAAATTAACTCTCCTAGATCTTTTTTAATCTCAACATGAGTTCTATGAATGTTTTAGAAAACGATTTTTATACTTCAAAAAAAAATTTTCCTACACGCGTTGATGATGGACAATACGGCTTCCTTTTTCAATTCTCTGGACCACACGCAATAGGTGGATATTTTCATTAGAAAGTAGTAAGGGTAGAAAAACAAGATAAAATTAGGATTTATAGAGTTTGTTAAGGGTGCACACTTTTTTTTTTGGTACTTCGGAAATGTAAGGGTGCACACTTTTAGCTTACCTTTCAAATTATATAGAAAATGTAGTACTCCTAAAATATAGCGTGAAGGTAAATTTCACAAACTCTGCTCGACATTTTCTAAGGGAGTATAACTCTCAACAGATAAATAAGTTTAATTTGCTTTTATCCCCTAAACTATCCATGTATTGTGTACTTTGTTCTTAAACTATGAAAACCACATATTTGTCCTTAAACTATTTGATGACAATCTATATAAGGTCCAATCAAAGATCAGACGGAGAAACCCATCGTGTGTTTATCACGATCAATTTTTCCCAAAAGTCAGGGGCAAAAAGGGCACTTCACTTCTAGACCATAAATGAAGAGCAATTTTGTTCACCCTCTTTTAAAGATGATCTATAAATTGGGATCCCGTCAACTAGACCATAAATGAAGAGCAATTTTGTTCATTCTCTTTTAAAGACAGTGAATAAAATTGCACTTCTATTTAAAGAGAGAGAACAAAATTGCACCCCTAATCGCCTATAAATGAGTTGCAAAAAGATAATAGTTGGGAAACAAAAGCAGGTGGTCTTAGATAGACAAAAATAGATAGTTTGGGGTAAAAGCAAAATTAACTTGGATAAATAGGAAGGATAATAAAGCGAGAGGGAAAACAAAACAAAGCATATCATCACTCATCGCCATTCGCCACCAGTTCAGTTCCTGGATTACCACCGGATAAGGCTTCACTTTCCCTCCTTCCCTCCCTTCCTCCTCCTCCCTCTCCCTCTCCCTCTCACACACAGTTTTCCCAAATCCCTTACCAAAATCCGTCCTTCTTCCTCCACATGGTAACATTACTCTCTCACTCCACCACCCCCATCCCCATCGACTGTTTCTTCTTCACTCCACCCCTCTCCCGCCGCCTCCTTCCCCTCTGCAAATCCACATCTCGGCGCGCAAACCTCTCCGTCAACTCACTCCAAAACAACACCCCTTTAAACGCACCCAATCGTGATCCAAGAACTTTGTTTCCAGGCGGATACAGGCGCCCAGAAATCAAAGTACCGAATCTCGTCCTCCAATTGACCCCCGACGAGGTACTGGATGACAAAACCGGTTTGGACGCGGTCGACGAGGCCGTGTCGGGTCGGGTTGGGATTGTGTTGCTCAATGGTGGAGTGGGAACCGGAGGGAGGCTTTACGAGGCGGCTTGTTTGTTGAAGTCCGTTATTAGGGATAGGGCTTATTTTATGGTTTCTGAGAGGGTTGATATTGCGGCTGCAGTCAATGCTAGCGGCGTTGTGCTCTCTGATCAAGGTTTCGCATCTTTTCTCTCCTGACTAGTTGTTTGGTTTTCCTATTGTTACTGCATGTTGATTGGTTTACGCTTGAAAATTGAGTAATGTTCATGTTCTTGTTCTATCTATTAGTACCGATACACGATTTTTGCTAGTCTATAGCTGTTCTGACAAAATGTACAGCCTTTAGGGGTGGTATTGAATTAGTATCAGGGTGAACACAGAAGGGCGTTTTTTTTTTTCTGAAGTTGGGGCTGTTACCCAACTGCCCAGTGCCGTCTTGTGTCCGCAGACTGATTTTTCTTGATTGAATCTGAACTACGATATTAGTCAACAGTATAGTTTTGAAAATTGGGGCTGCAAACGTGATATCCCAGCTTTGACATGCTCAAGCTCAGTCCGTTTCTTGTCGAGGTGTTTGAGCTCAGTTCGTTTGCTAAACAAGCCGAGTTACAACTAACTCAAGCTCGGCTCGTTTACTAAATGAGCTCAATACTCCAACTCGAGCTCAACTTGTGTGAGCCAAACGCCCAAACCTATAACGAGCCGAGCTTCTAGTCTCTTGCGAACAGCTTGGTCCTTTTACAGTCCTAATTTCGTTAATATTGATGACCATGTGCCAGTATCCCTCGTAAGCTATGTTTTGAGCGACCAGCTCCACCAAAATGATGTTTGGGTTTGGAGCTTGTGGAAATGGAAACCAGGTTTCTACATGTGTTAAATTTCATGCAGCATATAAATTTCCTTCTCACAACCCAAGGGAAATAAGTCTATTGAGCCACCAGGTATGTTATTCACAAATTTCTAGTTTATTTTTCCTTTATCAAATACTATGATCTGGGGATAGGCGATTATGCTGCATGTCAAGAATACATGGCTTAGAACCCAATGCATTAAAAAGCGAACTTCTAGGGGAGAAGGATCTTATATGAGAATCTGCATAGACTAATTGTTAGCTTAGAACCTAAAGAAAATGTGAGTTATGGTAAATGGCTTTTCAAAGCCTGCTAGCATTTGGGTCTTGTTCCAGTTCATCAGCTTAGCCCAAAACACTTAGTCGCTGCATGTTTTTCTATTTATTGTTTTTGGTTGTGTTTGTGTAAATGTGAATGAAATACTTCACTGTTGATGCATTTTTCTCTTCTTTAATAGGTCTTCCCACTATTGTGGCCAGAAACACAATGATTGATACCAGATCTGAATCAGTAGTTCTTCCTTTGGTAGCTAAAAATGTGCAAACTCCGGTTGCTGCTTCAAATGCATCTAATTCAGAAGGTGCTGATTTCCTTATATATGGGAGCAATGGAGGAACACATGCCGAGGAACCTGTGAGCTCTGTTTGGGAGACTGTGAAAGTTCCAATATTTGCCATGATTGCTTCTTTAGGACTTGACCCTATATCTATTGAAGCTGATAACTTACTTAAATCAGGAGCTAGTGGTTTAGTGGTTTCATTGGACCAATTGAAAGTGTTAACTGATGAAGTCGTGCGCAAATTGTTCACCACCTTACATCGATCAAAAAATACAGAACAGGGAACGTTTCGAGGTTCAGATGAGCTCAAAATTTTGGAAGTTGAGAATGGCTTTCCTGGGAGAAAGAAGGTGGCTGGCTTCACTAAAGTGGAGGATAGAGAACGTCAGTTGGTAGAAACAGAAAAAATGGTATTGCTTGAAGTGATAAGTGTTATCCAGGGAGCTGTACCACTGGTGATCTTTTAATATTATGCTTTGGTAGTTGAAGTTATTCTCCAATAAATTCTACTTCCTTCACTAATTTCCCTGTTTTTCACTTACTCGAGGCATATGTACATTTGTGAACAGATGAAGGAGGTCTCACTTCTCATTGATGCTGTTTCTCAACTTGATGAGCTGTTTTTACTGGTTATAGTGGTAATTGTGTGCTGAACTCCAACAAAATTCTGGTTCCACGGATATATTGGTATTAGCTCTATGTTTCACATAATTTTACTCTTTATTATTTAGTCAAGCGGTGCTTTGTGTTCCCTATTTTTGTTTGTTTAATATGTTCAAATCAGAAACGTTCTAAATGAATATACGCTAATCTTTTTGTAAAATTTGCACTCTACTAACTTACTGCTTTGGATGGGCTGGTGCTAGTTGTTACGTGTTACCAGTTGAAGCTTCAGAATGTCGCATTTTTATGTAGTATACTAGTTTTTAGCTATCAGTTTGTGTTGTTGGAGTCAACCTTAAATAATTGACACAGTGAATATTGTCTGAGAATCGCATGTATCAATTACTGCCCTTCTTGTGGTGACTGCACTGACTGGTGGCCGATCTTAATTAAGACAGGTTGAAGAAGAGTGGGGCAGTTTTGAGTTTTGACCTCGATTTAGGAGGGCTTGTATGCAAATCAGTTGGTCGATAAGAGGATGTTGTTTTAGTTGCAGTGTCGGGCTGCCTTATTAATCATTTTCATCCTTAGATTAGAAAAATGCATCTATTACAATATCAAGGAGGACACAGTGGGTAATTGAAAATTATTACTGGTCGGTTCTTGAGGCAAATCAATCTCACAGACTTGCTAGCTACTTTCTTTATAACACTGGTCTGCTTTCTTTAATGACAAAAAGGAGAGAGAGGGATGCGAACCCTAGATAGTTCTCTTGTTGGGTAGGATTTACTTTGCTTACAGTAGGAAAAAAGTAACTTTCTTTGCGAGATAGATTTTGTAACGTGCTATAGTTTTTGCCTAAGAGGCAAAGATTTATGGAGACGCCACATGCCTCCATCTTGGAAGTGCTAGCATCACACACCTTCCCGGCTTCCCCATATATGTGTTTTTGCTTCTTAGCCTTCCTGTGTAATTCTTGACATTTAGTACCCTCTTTGACATGTTTGATTGTGTAATATAGTTGAATGAAAAAGATTCCTTTTGTGGGATTAGGCACTACCTTTAGATCTTTGTGCTCTTAATGCTGTATATTTGCTGAGAATATGTGTTCTATTTCCTCTAATGAGTGCCATATTTCTTGATGTCAACAGGGTGAATTCAACTCTGGCAAATCAACTGTCATAAATGCACTGCTTGGAGAAAAATATTTAAAAGACGGGGTTGTTCCAACAACAAATGAGATCACTTTCTTGCGATATTCTGAGTTGGAATCTAGTGAGCAACAGCGTTGCGAAAGGCATCCAGATGGTCAACTTATATGCTACTTACCTGCATCAATACTTAAAGAAGTGAGTTTGTCTAAATTTTCCTGTTTCTTGAATGCTGTTACTTGCAAGCAAAATAAACTTCAAGGTTAAAGATGGCAAACTTGTTTTTCTATGTGGTTTGTGTATCATTTGAATTTGCAATTGGGCTTTTTAGTAGATTGCATGTTACCTTGGATTTTTTATAAATTCCTTTTCACCAGATGGCATGTGCATCCTTGTTCTTTCTAGGACTTGCTTCTTTTATTTCTATGATTGTTTTATTCATGAATTCCTTCTCGGCTCTTGTTATGAGTATGCATGTTTTTTCTATAATGTGGAATGCATATAAATCATTGAAGTAGTTCGGTAGTGTAGATAATTGTAAAGATGGATAGTATAGTTTTTGGATGTTTAATTTGTTCATGTGCGAAATTATATAACTTCGTGGATGTGTGAAATCACAGTCTGTATTCTATGTGGACCAAAGGTGCTTGATCTGACTTGCTGCCATGGACATTATTTTGAAATGGAAAAAATAAAAAATAAGATGGTGATTTCAAACCTGCAGCACAGCCCCACAATAGTTGAGGGGCTGGAAAGGGAAAGGGAAAGGGAAAGGGAAAGGGAAAAGGTAGGGAAAGTGATGCGGAAAGATATGAGAGTAAAGGGGGGGAAAAAACACTTGGTGCCCTACCCTTATTCTCATGCTACTGACCAAAAATAAAATAAAATAAAATAAACCTTAAATATTGCAATGAACTCCTACCAAACTAATAACTACCTACCGATTACATCTATTGGGCCATAAAACTTAGTCACTCGCGTTGAGCTCTTGGGCTTCACTTTGAGGCTTCCAAGCGGATAAAGCGCCATCAGAGAAGAAGGGCTAATAACTACTCCCTCAATTCCTATGTGCTTGTCCACTTTTAGACTTTTGGTTGTCCCCAAATGTTAGTCCATTTGACTTTTGGATGTACCAAATTCCATTATTTCCCTTTCCTTTTGAATTAAAGTAACTAGTAAGAAAAGTTAAATGTAAATGTTGGAAAGTTGAATTTTTTAGTGTGGTCATTTTGTTCCCTTAAAAATTGGATTTTCAAAATTGAACTAACAGATTGGGATGGAGAGAGTACTAAAAAGGTCAGTATACAGATTTTACCACTAGTGAATCATCCTATGTGAATAGTTGTCGAAAATAAGGAGAACTAACTTTTTTAAATATGTTTTGACAGATGATTATTGTTGATACTCCTGGGACTAATGTGATTCTCCAACGGCAACAACGCTTGACTGAGGAATTTGTTCCCCGTGCAGATTTGCTTCTCTTTGTCATATCTGCTGATCGGCCGTTAACTGAAAGTGAGGTATGATTAGTGCTAACTGTAAGCCTGGTATGGCAAATGGCTTCATGTTTTTCTAGTTAGGAGAACAAATGAATTGGACCTGTTTTTGTTCTTTTGTCCATTGTGGTTCCTTTGTGGTTTACTATTCGTTTTTGAGTGCCCTGTTTTCTTGAGACGAAATATTTACTCTATGATAATATAACATATTATATGTTAGTGCATTGTAGTCTTGACGTTAATTTAACTAGTTTTCTTATTCATTGGTTAATAAGCTCCATTTGTGGTGCTTTTCAGGTTGCTTTTCTTCGCTATACTCAGCAGTGGAAGAAAAGAGTCATGTTCGTTTTGAATAAAGCCGATATCTTTCGGAATCCTAATGAGGTGATTTTGCTTTCTCAAGCTTGATTGTTCTCACTAAAAGAGGTTTCCTTGTGATAGGGGTAACTTTTTCTACTTGAGGTTTTTAAATGAACTTCTACCCATGTTGAATTCTTGCACATGGTTTGATGCAGCTTGAGGAAGCTGTTGCTTTTATTAAGGAGAATACTCAGAAGTTGCTGAATACAGAACATGTGACATTATATCCTGTATCTGCTCGATCAGCCCTTGAAGCAAAACTATCAGCTTCCGACAAGACTCAAAAAGAGAATGAAAATCTTTCTATTACTGAACCTCTCTGGAGAACCAGTAGCTTTGATGAACTTGAAAAGTTCTTGTATAGCTTTTTAGATGGGTCAACAAGTACAGGAATTGAAAGAATGAAGCTTAAACTTGAGACACCTATTGCAATTGCAGAACAACTGCTTTGTGCTTGTCAGAAGATTGTGAGAGAAAAGTGCCAGCATGCCGAGCAGGACTTGATAGCAGTAAATGAATTAGTTGATAGCGTGAAAGACTATGAAATGACGATGGAAAGTGCTGGCATTTCTTGGAAGAGACAGACTTTGTCACTGGTATGTTTCTTAGTATCCAATGTAGTCTTAGAAATCCATAAAACTCTTGTGTATCTCTGAGAATATTTGTCTTGTCATGCCTCCACTTTTGCCCGCATGAATTTTGTTTTGTAATTTATTGTGTCTGAAAATGCAGATTGACAGTGCACAAGCACGTGTTATCAAGGTTATAGAGTCAACTCTACAGTTATCAAATCTTGATCTTGTTGCTTCATATGCTTTCAAAGAGAGAGCGGCTCCAATGGCGGCCACCTCAAGTGTTCGAAATGACATCATTGGTCCTGCACTTTCTGATGCACAAGTAAGTAGAATGGCTGTTAGCTGTTTGAGATTTGCTTTGAGCTCAAGCTGAACATGCTCCCTTTGCGGGCCTGCCTCCCAGATTTTGCTCTGAACACTGAAACCAAATGTAGGAGCATGTGATGCTTATGCCTTGAGCTTTAGTCTGGAGTTCATATTTGGTCTCATTTCAATTCCAAGAAGACTAACTTCTGATTAAATTTGTGATAGAAACTGACGACGGGTTTTAAGTAGTTTTGTTGTTTTTGCTAATTTAGTTTCTAAATTTTGAGGATCAAGTGGAAGAAAAACTAGTAGCTTGTGAGGTGAAACACCAGAGTGCAACAGAAGTTCTTTGCTTTTTTTCCTTCTAAGTTCAAGGACTTATATGGTGAGAAGAAGCTTATTCTGCAGTAGCCAAGAGGTGAAGGCATCGAAGGGGATGGATTGCTTCTGGTGTTTAATTCTGACAGTTGCCCAAATATTATTAACTAATAAAGTCTTAACTAATGGGTGGATCTGTGAGCAAAGGGTTTTGACTTTTGAGGATGCCAAAATTGGAATGGTAAGAAGTCAGGCCTTGTGCTTCTGTAGGTGTATCCCTTTCCAATTAATCAAGTAGCATTCTTGATTGGAAGTACCTAGAAAAAAGCTATTGACATGCTCACCATGATCATTAATTTTTGAAATTTGTGGTTTGGTCTTCAGTTAGGATCTTTGTTTTTCCCTGCCAGTTATGTTTCCTTGTCGGTGGTTAGATGTCATTTTTGACATTGTTTTGTGGATATTTTCATGACATGTAGAAACTACTTGGGGAGTATAAGACATGGCTACAATCAAGCAATGCTCGGGAAGGAAAGCTGTATATGGAATCTTTTGAGAAAAGATGGCCTTCACTTGTTGATGAACAGAAACAGGTTCAACTGCGTACCGGGGATTTGCTAGCGAGAAATTATGAACAGAGTATCAAAGTGATAGAGAACTTCAGCGCTGCTGCTGCTTCTAAACTGTTCGAGCAAGAAATTCGTGAAATAGTGAGTTTTAAATTCTTTGTATCATATATGTAAGTAATGGAGGTTTCTGCTTGCATAAGAAGTTGGTTTATGACCTAGGACCTTGACACCTTGTTTCATATAAACTTCTCTTTCAATAGGCAGTTGTGCTGGGGGCTCGGCTTGACGATGCATCTACCCGTTCCGGCGGGAGGATGTTGAGTTTGTTAGGGACTAGAGAGAGAGCTATGAACACTGAATGGCGGAGAGAGACAGGGATGAGAGGTTTCTGAATGTTGGCTAGATGGTGAAAGAAGGGACTAAGAAAGAAAACATAAATTTTAGATTGGAATGTTGCTTCCTTGAATAAGTATCAGTAAAAGACCTATAGGTGAAGATAAAAAAATGTAGATTTTTAATCGCAACTAGATCTTTACAAAACGGGGACGTGCTCATGTGGACTCCAACATCTTAGGTCAAAGGGGTTTTGGATTGACATAGTAGTTTGGCTTCAGAAGTGGACAGATTGACCTGATAATATTGGTGGAGCATCAGTTTTTGTCTGCAGTTTAGTGCTTGACTCGCTGAGTACCCAATTATGCTCACGGCCTCATCCCTTTAATATTTAATTAAGGACAGTAATTATAGACTTAAAGTTCATTGAGCGGAGGTAGGTGTAACTTCATGAAGAACTGACAGGGCATTAACTTAGTTGTCCAGCTCTTATCACTTACTGTTTGCTATTCTTCTGACTCCCATGTTCCTCTTCCCCTCTCAACTTGCATGTTTTTTGTGAGATCGGAGAAGATGGCTAGACACTTCTTTACAACTTGCTACAGAACTAGTCTTATATACTTTGGGGGTTTACCTGCTTCTTTAAGAGATTACTTTGGTAAAGAAATCGCTCAATGGTCAGAAGACAGGAATGAATAGAAAACTAGTAGATTATGAGCTGTTGGGCTCGAGCTGGTATTTGAAGATCTGAGTGCTTTTTTCCTTCTAGTTTTGTCAGTTTTTCTTGCTATCCTGATGAATTGGAAAATAACGTGACATTTTGAAATAAGGTCTCTAGTTTTAGTTATTTTTACTGGTTTAATACTTCCAAAATACTCCATGGATATACCTGATGCTAATAGATCACCTTTTTTTTAATGCCAGTTCTTGGGTACTTTTGGCGGATTAGGAGCAGCTGGTCTATCTGCGTCACTTCTCACATCAGTGCTACCAACCACTATCGAAGATCTTCTTGCTCTTGGCCTTTGTTCTGCTGGCGGGTAGGGTATCTCTCCCTTGATTTGAGTTGCCATGTTTTACCCGCTGTTTATTTCTTACATACATCGGAATTTTTGTTTTGCTGTGCTCTGCCCCTTTTGGAGGGTGTGACGTTGAAAGATTAAGGATTGGGGTTCCTTACAAAATCTCACTATTTTGAAAAGCTGGGATTTGGTGAGAAACAAAAACGTATCAACACAAACCCATCATTTCTCATCATCTCTCACTATTCGTCTAAACAATTAATAGGAGTCTACAATCTTTTCTTTCCTCACCCTTTCTCCATGCTAGTTCTACAGCCTCTGTGCTTGATCTGTCTTGGTGATATAGGATGTCATACATTTTCCCCTGGGTCCTCTATAAGCTTATATAATCTGTAACCCAATATGTCTTCTCGTCTTTCAACAAAATTATTCGAGGTAAAGTCAATGTATGTGAACACCCAAGAATGTTAATGACCTCACCTGAAGTCGACGTAAATTTTAGGCTATTAGCTAACATCCGGAGAATGAGCTGCTAGGTTGGTCACTGTATATATAAGTAGTTTTGCAAAATCCTTAATTCTTTTACATTGTTGTGGTAGTTGGACTGCAAACTGGTATCATATATGAGAAAGAACCATACTTGATTGTGTATTGCTTGAATCATTTATGCACTCTTCTTTTATTTCCATAGCTAAGGCAACAAAAAGCCTTAATGTGAACCTCAGTCGAAGACTTTAAATTTTGCGTCTTAAAAACTTCTTTTAAAATGTAACATGATACGTATTCCAATTTGAAAACACTTGCTAGCCAATTGGCGAATGGGTAGAATATCTTGATTCCAAAACAATGAAACATAGCTTAGGAAATGCACGCCGTTCCCAAGTTTTGTTCTGCACAATTTATTTGCTTGTAAATCTGACCGAACTTGTTGCTTTGATATAGTTTCGTGGCAATTTCGAATTTCCCAGCTCGCAGGCAAAGGGCGATAGATAAAGTGAAGAGGGCTGCAGATGCCTTGGCACTTGAAATGGAAGAGGCAATGCAGAAGGATCTCTCTGAGGCTACTCAGAATGTGGAAAACTTTGTAAAACACATTGGCAAACCATATCAAGACTTAGCACAAAGTAGACTAGACGAACTTTTGAAGACGCAGGAGAAGTTAACAGATGTAGAGAAAAAAGTTGAAACATTGCAGGTTGAAATCCAAAATCTCCACATGCCTCAATAACATGCAATATAGAACTCGGTTTGGGACACCGTCTTTCCGATAAGGTTGTAAAGTGGGGTGAGATGCAATGATGATCTTTTTTCTATGTATTCCCAATTTTGTTCATGTTAATACTTTGTGATTAAAAATACTGGTTATATTTCGTTGTTCAAAGGCCTCCCAGATTAATTGAGGTAACTGTAACCTTGTTCAGACACTTGAGTTATGAAAAAATATCACGTTCAAAAAGGACCAGTAAAATTTCAGTTTCCCTACTTGTTCTGCTAATACAAGATTTTATCCGTTAGAATGCAAGATGTTATCTGGAGAAGCGGTATAGGTTAAGAGGTTCGTACATTTTAGTCCTTAAAAGTGTACTATTACATTTGGAAAATTAGTGGATAAAATTGTAACGATAATGTCTGTATGAAAAATTATAACTTCTAAAGTATATTGATGATGTCTCTAATAAAGTCGAATTAAGGAAGCGAGACAGTCGCGAGACAGTCGAAAAGGGTCAGCGAGTAAATGGCTTTAATCACCTTGTTGAGTTGAGATTGGGAGACTGAATGAAAACAAAAATGGAACTTTGACATCATCATGGCATATTGGTCCCTAAAGTCCATGTCTTGGCACAATGCTTTGATTTTGGGTCTACATTGGTTAACTAATCAAAATATGCAAACTTTCCGTCAGGGTTTACGTGGGAAACCTTTTCCCATCGTTTTCCAAGTTAAAAGAAAGCACGAACCTTGGAGCAAAAATATTTGCAACACTAGAAAATAAAATGGTCAAAAGGTATCAAAGTGCCTTTTTGTATGTCCGTCTAGATTCCCTCGTCTTTACCGAACTTATTATACTTATATTAATTATTCTTAATTACCCAAGGGGAGGGGGAGAGAGAGAGAGAGAGAAATTTGAACTAACTTTGTAGCTATTTTTGGATGATGAATTTCTGGAAAATTTATTAAGGGGAAATGAAAAGAAATAAGAATAAGATGATGTAGAAAATTTTAATTTGATACTCCCTCCGCCTTAAATTGTTGGTCCTGATGGATTTCGATGCAATTTTTGAACTGTTCATATCTTTCATTCTGTAACGTATTTTATATGCAATATGAATGTTATTTGATGGATCTCAATTAGTTTTATTATAAAAGTTTTTAAAATCTTATTATTTGATAGAACTCAATTAGTTCTATTATAGAAAGTTTTTAAAATCTTTAAAAATATTATAAATTGAAAGATATGAACAATTTAAAATTACATCGAAATTCAAACAAGATCATCAATTTGGGACAAAGGGTTTCTTTTTCTTGATAAATCAACTCATGTATGATCCAACCAAACACACTCTTAGGATTCAACAGAGAAATGATTGGGGGGACAAGCTGCCATACTTTAAAATTTACAAGGTTTTGGTAATTTGGGAAAAACACCAAAAACAGAGTATTGGTTTTTTCATTTTGTCTTTATTCAAATTTTTTTTTTTTGCATTTGTTAGTTTTGCATGAAGATTTTATGGTTTCTGAATTCCTCTCGACGAGACGAATCTAATAAGTATAAATTTATAGTCAAACCAAATATTTTTTTGAATAAAGCCGAAATACTTGGATTATTTGTACAATTTTGGCTTTATTAAAAAAATTTGAGTTTTGACCATAATTTTATATTTGTTAGATTCGTCTCGTCGAGAGGAATCCAGAAACCACAAAATCTAGACGCAAAACTAACAAATGCAAAAATTTTTTTTTGAATAAAGACAAAATGAAAAAACCAATAATCCGTTTTTGGTTTTTTTCCCAAATCACGTTGGCCTGTCGAAAACAAAAGGAAAGAGGCAAAGAATCAAAGAACGGATTGTGAAGTTAGGGTTTGGAGAGAGTGCAATAATACTAGCTAGGGGGACATATATTCTTGCTTCCTTGGCATATATATCCTTGCTAGAAGACTAGCTAGGCCTTTTGTCGTTTGAATCACACAGTTGTGTTGCCATCTCCTTTGTCCTTTCCTTCGATGGCATATATGTCAAATAAACATTACTATACCAATAATGATACATGTACAGTAAAAGTCTCCAACATAACTCCAACACACTCACATTGTGTGTGGAACCCACACACACTTGAGTGTGAACTGTGAAGTGTGTGGGGGCTCCACACACCATGTATGTGCGTTGGAGACATATTGGAGTAAGGTTATTGTACACTTATCATTTTTGTAACTGTACAACACATCTATATGTTACAACCAATCACTACCTTAGTAATAATATTATTGATGATTGCAGGTCTCTCCTACTGAAGTTGCACATGGAAGTCAAGCATGTGTTTAGGGAAAGCCAACCAGCGTGCCAAATTCAGGGGCGGAGCTAGAATTGGAGTTAGAAACAGAAATGCCAAACGGATTGGATTTGAAAAACCAATACTTACAATCATAATTCAGATTAGATTTGAAACACCGCTCTAAACGCACATTACGTGGAGATTGAGTAGTACAAAATTTGATTTCATTTTGTCCATGTCCTCAACATTGAATCAGACACTGCGGGTTAAATACCCCAGAACTTTGCTTTGAGTAGTACTTATAAATTCTCCAGTTCACCCAAAGAAAAAAGAAAAAAAAAAAGAAAAAAAGAATCACACAGAGCCAAATGATGACAGTGGTTGGAATCAATAAAAAATGCTACATGTACAACCATTTCGGCTCTAACCATTTACAATCTCTTTACATACATATGGGGCTCACACACAATTATGTTTGTAGGCTCCACGTATATGCGAGGGGGTTGTAAATAGTTGGAACCGAAATGGTTGTACAAGAAGCATTTTCGGGAATCAAATGATCCATTTGTTGCAGATGTCCATGCATGAATGTTTGCTTATTCATGCACAAGTTACCGAAAAGACCAATCAGATAAGATTAGAGAATGGGTCCAAAACAAACTAACCTAGAAAGATTTCACTGCGTACAAAGAGATCAGCTGTTATCTTTTTTTGCACTAAGAAACAACAAATTTAATCTCTGGTCTGCAAAACCTTAGATCATGAAAGGACTTCTGCTTCACCATTGATATCGCCTAGTTCACGTGAAGCGAACCCATATTTTTGTTTCACTCCATAAAACTCGCGGTCGATTTTTTTCTTCTTTCCCCCCAAAAGTAACAGACTATATATGCTGTAAGGCATCTCATTCATTTTGATGGAAGCGACACTTCACGATAATGACTCTCGTACTGACTCACTGACTACTGACATAGAATTGGACTATGAAATTTTAAAACGGCTCTGGTAACAAACAGTCTACTAGGCAATGAATAATGGACACATAATGCAAAAAAGAGTATTTCAATGCACTCACAGATATTTAGGATATCAATATACTTTTTTTGATACTCCCTCCGTTCCTATTGGTTTGTTCATTAGGAAAAGTCGTGCCACTTTTTAAATAAAAAAATAAAGTGTTTTTGTGTATCATTTTTCAAAATTTTTTACATCGAATTAAAGTACTCATCGTGTACTTTAATTCGGTGCAAAAAATTTTGAAAAATGATACACGGAAGCACTTAATTTTTTGATTTGAAAAAAGACAAGAGAGAGAGAGAGTGAGACAAACAAATAGGAACAGAGGGAGTATATAGCAGTGCACAATAGTGTGTAGTTAGTAATAGTATGGATAGATGAGATTCACTTGGGAATTGGTTTCCAATTTTTCCCAGGTGAATCTGATCTTTCCATATTGAAATCTGGAACATTTTCTTGACAATATAGAGTTGTTAGGTGAATTTAGTTAACCTTTTTGAACAGAGGAATGAATGTATAAATTCATGTCTAATCAAACCAAGGATAAATTGACTTGGAGTCAAAGGAAAGAACGTAACAAAACTAAGAGTCTTCAATATCCCCTTCTAAATAAGCAATACACAAGCTATTTTACTCATTTGCATCAAACTCAAACTCCCTTCTTGGATACGTGCACCCCCGGAAGCACAAATTATAATAAGAGGGATCCGGGAGTGCTGCAGGGCGCCCCTGCAGGATGGCATGTGAACCATCAAATGTGTTTTCAACGGTTTAGATTTTGTACACTATCTTTTCGTGAAGATACCAATTTTACTTGTAAAATAATATTGACCATTTTAAACACATCCGACGGTCCACATGCCACCATGCAGCACAACCGGATCCCAAAAAAACACATTTAACAGTCCACATACAAGGGCGCCCCCTGCTTCCTAATAAGAGGTACCCCTAAATCCCCAAGTACCAGCAGAGGACTAAGAAACCACTTGACCGTCTTTATCTTTAGCCTCCAAACCTTCTATTTGTAGAAGGTCCTCGGCAGCAGTCCTTTCTTGTGGGCAAAGGACTAAGAAACCACTCGACCGTCTTTATCTTTAACCTTCTATTTGTAGAAGGTCCTCGGCAGCAGTCCTTTCTTGTGGGGACTAAGAAACCACTCGACCGTCTTTATCTTTAACCTTCTATTTGTAGAAGGTCCTCGGCAGCAGTCCTTTCTTGTGTTTTCTTTGGTCGTGCAATTCCTTCACTAGACAATAGACATCAATTGGCTGTACATGTTGTCTCCATGCATACATACATATTATGGTGGTCATCTGTTGTCAGTCCAGCAGTAGTAGAATTTTTTCTTTTTCCTTTCAATGTAAAAAGTAGATCCAATCATGTATTATCACGATCAGGGGCAGAGTCAGGATTTTTGACAAGGGGGGTCAAAATTTGAACTCTTAATAGGTTTGGGCAAAAATTTAAACTCTTAATAGGTTTGGGCAAAAAAGGAGGTGTGAACTGCGGTCAAAATAACAAAAACCTGGGCAAATGAGGTTAAAATTTGAACTCTTAATAGGTTTGGGCAAAAAAGAAGGTGTAAAGTGAGGTTAAAATAGCAAAAATCTGGGCAAAACTATAACTATCCCTACAAAAATTTGGACCTCGGGGGGTCAACTGACCCCCTTTGTCTCTTCCTCCCTCCACCCTTGATCACGATTAACAATGTATAAGCCAACTTTAGAGAGTGACAGAGATGGCATGGCCAACATAAGCTTTATTGTAAGGCTAATTTTGTTGGTAGAAAAATTAAATTTGAATGTAGAAAACAAAAAAAATATGAATATTGCATTGTGAAATTCTTCCGACAGTTTAGCGATGTTGGAAATAAAGTATATATTTACCAAAATATGTCTTAGATAAAAAACAAAAATATTTTCCAGAAAAAAAAAAACTCATTCTTAAGTCTTAACCTCACGATCTGACTTGTGCTGGATCGGTTCAAACATATGCAAAAAGTGAAAGATTTGTTTGCTTTGTACTCGGTTGAACTATATGGTGAATATTTGAGAAATGCCAGAGGCACTAATTAATGTACTAAATGTATACATGGCATTCTTTTAGTGCAATAGTTTGTAAGTTATTTAGTGCTTATAGCATTCATCCGAGTATATTTTTTTACCAAAAAAAGAAACACACACAACCACTCCCACCCAATAGTCTCACATAGGGGTGGGTCCCACACGCAGGCCCCACATGCGGGCCCTAATCCTATGTGAGAGTGTTGTGCGGGAGTGGTTGTGTGTGTTATGTCAGGCCATGAAATATGAGAAAAACAAACCAACAAACGAAAATCAAGAACACAAAGATTTACGTGGTTCCCCCCCAAGCACGAAGCTCTAGAGGTACGTCTACAAGCGAAGAGCGAGAGAGGATTCACTATGAACAGGAGAGAATACAAAGAGTCAGCTATACCCGTAACTCCCATTGAAACACTCAACAAATATCTACGGACAAAGTCTTAAGAATACGAAAGAGACACAAAAAAACTCTAATATCAAATCCCAAGAATTAAAAACTATCAATGGAACAACCAAGAAACCCTAACACACTATGAGAAATCTCATGAGGGCTCCCTCAAAGGGATTCACTTAAGAAGTCCAATCTTAGGAGGCCACAAGACTCTTATTTATAAGAAAGTACAAAAAATTAAGTTAAAACCCTAAAAAACGCGCAGCCACACGAATTGTGTACGGAAGTCGATCAAAACTGCGTGGGCGGGTTTAATTTCCGCCCTGGTAGGATTTCCAAAAACCAACCCAAATATCCCGAATCTGCTAAACCCTCCTGAGCGGCCTTGAATCCTGCTTGGGTGGTTTTTCTAGAAGCAAAACCCGGTCCAAACGGCAAGCTGCTCGCGACAGATATTGTACATTTCTTCTAACGTCTATAATTTAAGGCATAATTCCAACAATGTGGGTAGCATTGTTCTTTTTTTACCACTCCAATGATACTCCTGCTTTATAATACTATTATCTTTCTATTATGCTATTTAATCTCTTTGTGTGACGTCAAAACCGTAAAAGTCTTTTTTCTTAAACAATAATCCATAAAAGTGGTATTCAACTACCGAAAGAGAAATCAAAAGAAGCACTCCTACATTATTGGGGTTGTGCTTTTACCTTTTTATTGGTTGAACGGTTAAGGGTGCTCAAGAGAGTTTATGTGCACCTCGAGATAATTTATGACTTTATGTGCATTTCAATTAATCTTCTCTCCGGTCCAGTCAAAGATAGACCATCCTTTTCTGAAGTAAGAGATTCACTAGAAATTATTCTCTTGCGGCCTTGATCGAAAAAATCAAATTTTGATCATTTTGGTAAGTAGCAAATCACCAACCAGAATTAAACTAAACCTTTGGGGGTGGGGTTGTGCTTTTACTTTTTTATTGGTTCAATGATTAGAGGTATTTGTGACAACTTATGCGCACTTCAAGACATTTTATGTGCACCTTGATAAATTTCTTTTCCAGTCTAGTCAAAGGTAGACTATCCTTTTTCTAAGCTAAAAGATTCACTAGAAATTATTCTCTTGCCGCCTTGATCGCAAAAATCAAATTTTGATCAATTGGCTAACAGGCTAAGGAGCAAACTCACCAAGACTAGCCATTTGTGGTGGGGTTGTGCTTTTAGCCTTTTACAAGTGTTGATCCCATAGGCTCAAATTCATAGGATTTTGTTTTTGCTTTGTTTGAGCCAAAAAGAATGACCACTAGGGGAGGCCTATGCCCGGAAAACAAAGAGATGGTAGGCTTCTTTTTTCTTTTCTCTTCCTCTAAATAGAAAGACTGACGTGCAATAATGGAGTTTATTAGTAGTAAAAAGTAGGATTTTAATTAAAATTATATAAGAGGGAGAATCTCCCTTGCCTCCCAAATTGAAAAGGTCGTTCGTTTGTTGCTACTTTATTATAAAAACTTTATATCCCTGATAATGGGGTTCTTTATCATTTAGTTGGTCGGGTCAAAAGCAGTTATTGAAAATTCAGGGTCCGTCCAGTTAAGGATTTTTTTTAGCTTTTATGACTTTTCACGTTTCATAAGACAGATCATTCTTCTCCTTGTATACATCAATTTAAAAAGTTCAAAAAACTAAAAAAGACAAATTTTTAGTCGAACAAGAGTAAATTTAAAATTCAGCTAATTATGATATCAGCCAGGGAAATGGGTCGAATACCTACAATACACACTTATTAAATGTGTGTACCATATGCTAATGAATCAAACTTTTCATCAGCTTTTGTAGCTTTTCGTAAATACTTTTCTAATGAGTATTGATCTACTTTTATTGCTTTTTTTTAATGAGATTTTAAGGTGGATTTTTGTTTTTTGCTTACTACTGAAGCGAACATTTGAAATAACAAAAAAAGTGAACAAAAAACCAAAATAAAAATTAGTAAAAATAACATAGATCCGAACAAGTTTATATATATATATATATATCCACTTCTAGTCAGGGATCCTTGACTTTGTTTAAAGTCAGAACCTCACATTTTCCTATTTAATTTTTATGATCCAAGCGGTTCAATGTGTTCAGAACATGTTTTTAAGGGTTCCCGCAAGAATTCATAAAAAAAAAAGGACCAGGAAGGGCTTCATCCGAGCAGTTTTTCATACAAACCGTAGATATATATATTGTGAAAAACTACTCGAATGAAACCCTTTCCGGTCATTTTTTTTTTTTATGATTCCTCGAGAAGACCCTTAAAAACACATTCTTAACACATTAGACGGTTCGGATCATCAAAATTCAATCAGAAAATGTGATGTCCTGACTTTAAGCATAGTGATCCCTGCTAGAAGATTTCCGTATATATATATACATGCATATTGCCTTTATTGAGTAAGTTAAATTATTGGTAGGGGTATTGGCAGTAGCTATATAGGGGTGTAACCAATCCGGTTCGGTCTGGTTTTGAGGTATTTTTGGGACCTAACTGGTTATTTCGGTTTGGATATCTACAACCGGAATTGGTCATCTGGTCGAAACTAGGTTGGTCTAGTTCGGTTGGTTTGTTAAGTTTCGGTCTGGTTTGGCCGGTTTTGAGGGAGAGAGAGAGAGAGAGAGTGAGTCACAGAGCTGGCAACGGATGATGATGTTGTAAATTGCGTGGCGTATCGACGTCGACGGTGATGAAGAATGACAGAGTGAACGAAGGACTAGCATCAATTGCGTGGCTGTATACATCAATGGCGCTGTTGGTGGTGATAGTGGTGATGACTAGTGGGTGGTAAGTCAGTGAGTGAGAGGTAAAACTGAGACCATGAGAGAGGGAGAGAGAAGACAGAGAAAGGCACACAGATTTAGGATTGAAGGAAATATTTTGGGGTTTGTAATATATATATATATATATATATATATATATATGTGTGTGTGTGTGTGTGTGTGTGTGTGTGTGTGTGTGTGTGTGTGTGTAGAAGATGAATTTTGGTATTTTGAATGTTTTAAAAATCATTTTTTGCAAAATCCGAACCGTCCAATGTGTTTGAAAGGTGTTTTTAAGGATCCCAGCAAGAAATCATCAAAAAAAAATACTGGGAAGACCTTGATCAAGCCCTTCCAGGTATTTTTTTGTTGATTTCTTGCGGGGACCCTTAAAAACACCTTTTAAACACATTGGACGGTTCGGATCGTCAAAAAAATATCGGGAACGTGGAGGTCCGGAAGTCCAAAGTCTGGACTAGAAGTGGAGCCTATATATATATATATATAAGACAGAATTGGGTCTGGTCCTGCTTTTTAGCCACCAGAGCTGGAAACCGAACCGGTTTTTAAATTTAAAGAATTTCTTAAACTGGAACCAAACTTGGGAAAAAAATGAAGTCCAAACAGCTGATTTGGTCCAATTCGCTGGTTTTTTTTTTCAACCCTAAGAGCAACTCCAGCCCTAAACCTTTTTTTTTCCCGTCAAATTTGCTCAAAAATCTGAGTAAAAGCTCATTTTGATACCATCATCTCCAGTCCTGGACTCAAATTTCAAGTCCTAGCCGCCGTCCTCCGCCCCTCACAGCCGCCGCTGCCGACGAAGGCAAGTACAAGAAGAACGAAGGCTTCCTCAGATGAACGCAAGTACAACGACGAACGCACGACAACGAACGGTACTCAAATCGAACTCGAACAACAGCCTCCTTAGATCCAATTTCAATCTCACGAGGTGTCGACAGAGAGAGAAAACAAGTGTAAGAACAACAAATTGAAGTTGAAGGCGTTGAAGATGAAAAGACCCAGAAGAAAGGCGTAGAAGATGAAGAGAGACGATGGCGACGACCACTTTCCGGCGACGAACGCCACCACAAAGTAGCCGTTGAAGGTTTGAGTAAAGATTTGGTTCTCCCTTGATTTGAGGAAAAATTTGAGTAAAACTCAATTTGATATGAGTTTGGTTCAAAGACTAGATGAGGTTTTTGAGTGTTTTTACTCATATTTCAAATTTGGTTCTGAGTTTGAGTGAGGGTTGCACCTGCTCTAACAATAGCAACTCTAATCTTATGGCCAGGGTAGTAAAAACATGCGCACAAAATCATTAACCTAATGGATTGGTTGAGTTAAATTAATGTTGGTGTAATGATAGAGTGGGTTAAGATATCAATTTGTTTGAGTTCTAATAGAAAATTTTAACAAATAAGAGTGGTCATTATCTGTGCACTAGGTGCACAACAAGTGTGCTGTGCGGATAGTTTGAGGCTCATCCCGGGTCCCGTTGTTTGATCCGAATCATTCATTTTGTTTATCTTGTTGACTATGTAGTCCATGAGAAAATTCAAGTTGATTGGACATCGCTAACTGTGTTTTCAAAACACTCAAAGAAACTGTTGTGGGTCATTTTTTTCTACGAAGCTTTAACCGAAATGGTCATTGATCAAATAGATACCGATGTCCAATCAACTTGAATTTTCATGTGGACTACATACTTGACGAGACAAACAAGATGAACGATTTTGATCAAACAACAGGAACTGGGGTGGGTCCCCAAGTGTACGCAAAGTACAGACCCCAGACTTGCAACAATCTCATTTGCTTGATTTCAATAGATGACATTCAAGGAATCAAGTGCAACCTTCAGTTCTATGTACAAGACGCGTTTTGCGAATCAATAGTGCTCAAAACCTCCCATCAGTTTTAGTATACTATTGGACCAGCTTGTTTGTTATCTTCAATTGTGATCGAAACGGTAGGACTTCGGTTCAAATACTTTTTAATCGTCTGATTGAGCTGAAATTTTGTGGAGCCACTTGAAAAAATGTTCTAAAATAATGAACCGTTCAGATCACTCGTGTGGGAACCAAAAGTGAGTCTCCGAGCATGTTCTGTACGTTTTTTGGACATATGAATCGGTAACCATAGGTTTTTCGGAATTATTTGGTGTTTTTGTGTAATGCAAGGGATGGTCAATCCTTTGATTTGGTAACTTGGTTTTACCTTCTTTATGAGGGACAAATCAACTTAGGCTTTGACCATAGGTCGTTGAAAGTGAAAGCAAAACACAATAGTGGAACAATCAACTAGTAATATCATAAGGGATCCTTCGTTTCTGCCCATTCTGTTGGCACACATTTGGAAACCAAGAAAATGGTAGTGGAAAAACTTCGTCATGTGATCATTCTGTGAAATTGCAAAATTAACCAATCAAAATATACTATGATAGAAAACACTGCTTACTTGCGAGAGAGCAACAAAATGTGCCGTCTTGAGCAACTCAAATCGGCAAATCGCACTACTTTCCTTGTTTAGTTTATCTTTCAATGCCGTATTGTATTAAGTTCCAATTATTGGAGGACAAGAGGGGATTATTTACCCCCGGATAATGTATTCGTGATTTTATTTATGCAAGTATTTCCAGTTTAACCCAAAAAAAAAAAAAAAAACCCAACTTACTTTCAAAACAAAAAGAGAGAAATAAAAATCCAACCATTGAATTTCAAATTACCTACATAGTTTATCCTATTACTTTTTGAGGAGTAATTTTATACAAACAGAAAACCAATGCAGTTAGTACTTCATAAGAAATGACCAGAGATCACTCTTGTAATTTTTTATTTTTTTTTGCTCATCATACATAATGTGTGGAGAGTATTAGCTGAATATTACAAATTGGTAAAAAGGTGATCTCTTCTCTAGTTCTCTTCTTGTTATATTACCATGTCCTTCTTCCTCCGTCCTATAAAGAATATTTCATTTTCGCTATTTACGTCTCTCGTAAAGTTATCTATTTCACCATAAAATTATTTTAAGGTATCTATATTTTTTAATTTATACTATATTTCATGTGCAATATGGATATTTTTCTTATAGTTATCACTAAACCCTAATAAACAAAGTTTTAGAAATCACAAAAAAAACATTATGAATTACAAACTATAGACAATATTCTGAGAGATGTGATTAGTGAAAAGGGGGGTTTTTTTTTTTGTGGGATGGATAAAGTATTTAATTACGAGATTAAACAACAAATCTCCAGAGGTTGAATTTTCAGCATTTGAATGCAACAACTAGCTAATGGAATTAACACAAATTCCGGATGATCAATAGTATCAAATAAAATGATATACACAACACTCAGTAATGAAAGTAATACTACAAATCATATAAATATTTATATAACTGGACAAATATTGAGTGCAACAGTGATGTCATTTGATGTATGCTACTATACTACTGAGGACCTGCTTGTCAAGGGGATAAGGGAGGGAAGTGGATATAGAAGCTAACCCGGGCCATCCTTATCCGGTGTTTGCCTCCTATTTTGCATCCGGATTACTAATTATCCTATCCCACCCCCTAGGATAAGCTTATCTGGGTGGGTCTAATGACACCCTTACCCCTCAAATCTCTCCAAACTCTTTTTTGTAGACTTTCACGTTATTTCTTTATCCACTCATTCTTATCCATCTATTTTACTACCGAACATATCCACCTCCCTTTTGCTTCCACCATGCTTATCACCCCTTTTTAACTAATCCCTTTATAACATATCCACCTCTTATCCATCCTTATTCCTTATCCATCCGAAACTTTATCTGCCCAGCAAACGAGCCGTGCAGATAAAGTTATTTGGTGGTTAGATGAAAGAGGAGGCGTTCCTCCCACCATACGTAATTTCATTTAAGCTTCAGTGTGGCTTTTAACATTGCAACTCTATTCACGTGCATGTGTTAAAAACTCGATGGTTAGTCCTTGAGAAGGTATATATAATTATATATGTATGGGACAATAACAATATTCCATTAATTAATTAATACTCTAAGAATCATCATGAGATGGAAATTAAGAGACTACAGAGATAGATCATGTACTCCAATGACCATATTAACTACTATATAACCACTTAACACAATCGGCCCAGATTGTTAACTCATAAAACTACTTAATCAATGTCTTAGAAATAGCCAAGGCTTTCCAAGAATTCCCCAGGCAAGCAGACAGGCAGGCAGTCTGGGTTTAAGAATTAATGGGCGCCACCCAAAATTGCCCCCACTCTTTGTTGTTGTTGTTGTTCCCATGCCCACTTTCCTTGCACCTGCTAATTGGCCTGCTGCTGCAACTGGTTAACTCTACTATATTTGCAATTTCACCCCCAACATTCCTATTATTATCACCTCCCGCACCCTCCTCGTCCCAGTTAACATCATCACTACCCTCTTCACTGGCCTCATCATCACAATCATCATTATCTTCCTCTTCCTCGTCATATGATTCCTCATTGTCGGAAATTACAGGACTATCCTTCAACAAGCAAAGCCTCAGCCTGCCCCCACCACGTTCCGCTTGGAAGTAACCGTTGCAACCACTGACGGTTACCGCTTCTATTACCAACCGACCCCCTTCCCGCCGAGAAGGCCTCACTCGGACACTCTCCGAGCTGCTAATCGAAGTCAGGGGCGGAGGGAAATTCCCACCGCCCCCTCGACTCCTCAATTTCCTCCTAATACCCATTTCTCGTAGCGGAATTGTTGGGTCGCAGGAGGACTTGTCGATGTTGGTCACTGAGGAGAAATATTCGTCGCTGCTGCTTTCGCTAATGTCACTCCCGGTTTCGCTTCCCAACCCTTCAGTGCACATTTCCAAGCTTTTCTTGCTTAGAGAGGAAGAAGAGCTCTTGGCAAGAGGGTGGACATACACCTCTTCGGTCTCTGTTATTTGATTGTGATTTTGAGGAGCGTTTGTGAGGGCTTTTAGGAAACTCCAGCCCAATTCTTGGCCATTTTTGTTGTTGCACATTTCATTGTCTTGTTCAGTTTGAGGATTGTCTTGGGGAGTGTTGTTTGATTTGGGTGGGGTCAATTTGGGCCTGAGAATGCTTGGCTCGATGAGACGACGCTCGAGACAGGATTGCAGCCCTTGACACACGATTGAGGTCATGTTTTTCTGGGTCTGTTGAGAGTTAGATGTCAAGGAAACAGAGAGAAGAGAAACAAAGGAAATGGGAGAGTCCGGTTGTAAAATGCTGGAATTTTGGAAGTTTGAAGAGATTGTTAGTGAGATATGGAGATTATAAACGAAAGGCCATTGTTGTGGTTTGTGAGGAAATTTCAGAATAGAGATTGAGAGGAGAAAACCATGGAGAGAGAAGTGAAAGGACCAAGGAGTTGAGGTGAATTTATAGTGTGCAAAAAGTGCTCAATGCGGGAGGGAGTACTGTAGAAACGTGGAAAAGGGAATATTATTGCAGCATAGCTCCCACACAATAAATTAATACACATATATATTATTATACAGGCCACTTCTAGTACACACCCCTTAAAGTCCAGACCTCGTCAACACTTTATAGTTTTCGATCAAATTTTCATAATTCGAACTGCTTAATGGTTTTTAAAAGGTGTTTTTAAGGATCCCCGCATGGAATCTCCAAAAAAAAAAAAAAAAAAAGATCGAGAAGAGCTTGATCCGACCAGTTTTCGATAAAAATTACTCTCTCCTTCCCTTTTTAAGTGATCCACTTGAAAAACGTATATCTTTGTCGATGTTTTATATTGGAAAATCTGAGCTGTTCAATGTGTTCAGAAAGTGTTTTTAAGGGTATAGTTTTTGCGAAAAATTGCTTGGATCAAGCCCTTCCCGGTATTTTTTTTTTTTGAAGATTTCCGGCGTGAACCCTTGAAAACACCTTCTGAACACATTGGACAGCTCGGATCGTCAAAAAAATGCTCGGATCACTAAGATCCGGACTCCTGGAGTTCGGAAGAGAAGCTTTGCTTAGATATATAGGCAAATTTTCTAATAAGGACCTCCGGAGTTAAGGAAAAAATGTAATTTTTTTCACTTTTAAAAATTGTTTTTGGAAAATCCGAACCGCCCAATGTGTTCAAAAGGTGTTTTCAAGGATCCACGCTGGAAATTTT
This sequence comes from Vaccinium darrowii, assembly GCA_020921065.1. Classification (NCBI taxonomy): domain Eukaryota; kingdom Viridiplantae; phylum Streptophyta; class Magnoliopsida; order Ericales; family Ericaceae; genus Vaccinium; species Vaccinium darrowii. The sequence goes on from CM037156.1 coordinate 42,670,484, forward strand.
CAAAAAAAATACCGGGAAGGGCTTGATCCAAACAGTTTTTCGCAAAAACTTTATATTTACAATTTTTGCAAAAAATTGCTTGGATCAAGCCATTCCCGGTATTTTTTTTTTTTAAAGATTTCCAGCATGGACCTTTGAAAACACCTTTTGAACACATCGGACGATTCGGATCGTCAAAAAAATGCTCGGATCATAGGGGTCCGCAAGTTAGAAGTCCAGACTAGAAGCGGCCCCTTTATATATGATCCAGTCCATACTCTTAAAACGTGGAATCTGTCCACCTTCATTTTTTCGATCAAATTTCATGATCCAAACTATCAAATGTGTTTAAAAGGTGTTTCTAAGGGTTCACGCGAGAAATCACAAAAAAAAAAAAATGACTGGAAATGGCTTGATCCAAACAATTTCTCATAAAAATGCATATATATAGTTCTTATGAAAAACTAGTTGGATCAAGTCCTTCCCGGTAATTTTTTTTTTTTTTTGTTGCTGATTTCTTGTAGGAACTCTTAAAAACTGTATGAATAGTCTTGTGAGGCTTGTGAAAAACTGCTCAGATGAAACTCTTCCTGGTCTTTTTTTTTTTTATTTTTTATGATTTCTTGCTTGAACTCTTAAAAATACATTTTAAACACATTGTACGGTTTGAATCATCAAAATTCAATTCGGAAATGGGAGTCCCTCACCGTAGCAAAGTAAGGGATCCCTTAGTAGCCGGTTTCTCTCACACGACCAATAACACAACATTTGATACTACCAATGTAAACCACTCATTTTGGACTCTCACACAAATAATCGGAGCCGTTTAATTTGTTTAAAACATATTTTTTAGATTACCCGTAAAAAATCAATTTATTCGAATATCGGTAAGAGCTTGATCGGTATTTGTCTTTAAATTTGACAGGATAAAAACTGAATGAATCGATCAAGCCCTCAATAGTATCGGCATGAGTTTATTTTTTACGCGTACTCTTAAAAACATATTTTATACAAATTAAATGATTCCGATCATTAGCGTGAGACTCCAATTATTACTGTATCGAATATTGTGTTATTGATTGTGTAAGGAAACGACCCCTATCTACATATTGAACTCATTAGCGAGATGAGTGGTGTACGTATGGGAGATACTCCCTCCGTCCCAATTTAAAAGCTCCCTACGGTTATGCGTGTTTTTTTAAAACTCTTGTAATTTTCATTATATAATGTATTTTATATGCAATATGGATCTTATTTGATAGATCTCAATTAGTTCTATTAGACAAAATTTTTAAAAACTTCGAAAACATTACCAATAGAAAGATATAGACGTTTGAAAATGGCACGGATATTCGTAGGGAGCATTTAAAATGGGACGGAGGGAGTAACAATCAGTACGGATCTCCAATCAGATGAACCCACCACGAGACCACGTGCTTTGTAGCCTATTTCTATAAGATTCTAACAATTCAGGGGGTGTTCCACGAGAATAATTTTGTTCACCTTCCTTAAAATCCTCCCTTCTATTGGTTAAAACATGTGGATTCCATCACAAAATGATGTCATGCTTACCGAAAAGTGAATTGTAGAGCTAAGTATGACATTACTTTGTGATGAAACCCACACCTATTCAACCAACAGGAGGGAGGATTTTGTTCACCCTCTTTTAAGGAGGGTGAACAAAATTGCATTCGTATTCCACTAACAAAAAACCGTTTTTCAAACACTGAGGCAGATCATCTATATAACAAATTAGAGTGGTTTCAAAAAGACACATTTTGTGTGCAAAAATTAGGGCCCTTCAATCTTGATTACACGGTTAATATTTCATCACATAAAAAAACGTAAAAAATCAGTTTATTAAAAAAAAACTGAGTTAATGGAACACTCCCTCATTACTCTTCTCCACAACAAGGTTCAATTCCGTATACCTTTCACTTCCACTCTCACAGTGGATAGTGGTTAGAAACAATGGTTAACTAGAGAGTGGTCCGGGGCAAGAAGACGGTAAGGGAGGATGTTTCTGGTGGGTAATTGAAAATGGTTACATGGGCCAGGTGAGGAAAGTGGGCTAACATTCCTTAACAGAGTGGCTGTGCCCCAGCGTGGGGTTAGGGACCTTAGGGCATCTCCAACAGCCTAATCAAAATTTCCCCGGGGCTCTTGCTTAACGGTGCAATGAAGCCCCCACTAGAGCACCGTTTTTTGGTGCTCAAAAAAAAAAAACAGCCTAATCAAAATTTTATCCATATTGGCTCGAAAAAATGTCAAATACCATTTTGACAAGCCCCCTAAAATGTACAAGACCCAACAGCCTAGCCTTTAGGCTCAAAAAAAAAAAAACGCGACGTCACCTTCTCCCTCACACAGGTGCGTGTAAGTCTCATGCCGCGACTAGATCTAACGATCTTGCACGCGCTGCTTTTGGCCAGCACGAGCGGTCTCCACGAGCCTCCGTCAGCGACGGGTCTTGGACCAATGTCTTCGTCTCGACGAGATCCATAGTCTTCGTTATGCAACTCTTTTTTGTTTTTCTTTTTTTTTTCGACCATACATCTCAACTAATCTCTTTCCCAATCCGATCATAGACAAACTGTCAACGCCGCAACTAGAGAATTCACAAGAAATTATTCTTTTACAGCCTGACCCCAATAATCGAACCATGATCTATTGGAGAGGAAGCAAACCCTTCAATCAACCGGACTCACTCTCGGGGATTGGTAGCGGTGATGGAAAACACACCCCAAGATTGAATATTTGTCCTTGACATTGTGTGGACGACATGCGATTTATATCACAGATTAACGTATATACACACAAGTAATTGAGGAGTACTGGCCGGTGCTCCACTTGTATTTCCTACGTGTCCAAAGTAATCCTTTTCTTTCAATCCTTGTCATCGTCCTCATCCAAATTTTGTCCCAAAAATAGAACATCTAATGGCTTAGAAGCTAGAAAGTCGGCTTTTCAAAATATAGGCTTATCAAGATCACGAAATTCAAAAGGAAAAACACTTGTAGAAAACCCGCAACAAATTTATGTTTTATTTGTTGTTATTTGGAACCAACTTGGTAGTTTGTTTTGATTTATTGTAGGCTTTCTTTCTATAGTACCACAAAACCCTGGTTTTTAAAAATTAAAAAAAAAAAGAAAAAAAGAAAAAAAAAAGAGAGGATCATAAGCCATTCGAGGGCCCATAGGAAGTGGCGGATTTGGACCAAAGAAGTACTCTTTTTTATCCTTATCCGTTCATGGAACTCATGTTATTCCATTGGTGGACGAGCGAAGTCTTGAAAGACAAGGTGCACCTTGTTCCTTTGAACTCTCTGGTGAACGATAAACACAAGGCCCAGGTGATGGTTTCATGAATTTAAGAAGCAAAACATTAAAACTTGAAGCTAATTATTCCGAAAACCAAACATGAAATACTTTTAATTTTCTCCTTCGGCTTCGAGGCCAATTCTCAAGTTGTGGGGTGACATTGTTGGTTTGTTGCTATTGGAGTTGGTAGAGGTGGTGAAGCCAGTGGTGGTGAGGACACGGCGGTGGCAATTACGGTAGAAATGAGTGTGGATTATAGAAAGCTTGGAACCATAATTTTTGGCCTTTTGGGTACAACGATTGATGGAAGAATTATAGTACATCGTACAAATAGTGTTCCACTATTTGGACCGTTGCAACGATGGTCATTCTCCCTAAATTCTGGTCCACACCAAAATGCAAAAATAGTAGTAACTATTTCTCCTAAATTAATTAATGAAGGTTTCTTCCTATTTTGGGGTCACCATTTTCATCCTGTATGATGATGGTCATGTTTCAACGGAGTTTCTCATTGGTTGACAATTGAGGAATACAGAATCCAAAAAGGGTATCAAAAAGGGACCCACTTGATTAAAACCATTTGGATTCTGGAAATCTATTCATCAAGCTCTGATGGGAATAATGAGAATCTTGTCTTCTTGTCATGGAATTATCAACATGATATACTAACGCGTCTTGCTGTCGTAGGCTCACTGGGCTTCCGATACCAAAAACTCTTACGTGTACAGTAATGATATTTACACACAAAAAATTTATCCACAAATTATCCACACACTCACGAGTCACGAGTGTGTGGGTAATTTGTGGATAAATTTTTTGTGTATATGTATCATTTTTGTTACGTGTAAGAGTTAATTTTTTTGTGTGAGAGTTCATAAAGATATCACATGACAGCGCGCAGGAACTTTTGCACGTGAGAGTTAATTCTTTCATGTATAAGTTTTTCCTAAACATAAATCCAGCGGGCTTTCTTCAGCATATTCACCGGAGGCCCTGTAGTGAGGGCACTCACTACAGGGTGTAGTGAGCAACGGTAGCCATTGGATTCAACAATCAATGGTTCAGATTTAAAATAAATTCTTTCATGTAAGAGAGTTTATTTTGAATCTGGACCATTGATTATTGCATCGGAACGGTGACCATTTCTCACTACATCCTATAGTGAGTTTGACTCACAATAGGGCCCTGATGTCCTATACTAATTTCAAGCAACACACATCCACGTAATTATTTCTTGGCAGTGATGAGTAGAATCCTAATGGTCCCACCGACATGTTTGGTAAGTTTGGAAGCAACGTTCATTACACTGGGGAAACCCATAACCGTCCGTTGTCTCTCACCAACGAAACACACATTACTGCTGTAAAACAGAATTTGAAGATAGAATTCCATCAACTCTCAAATCATCTTTGAAAAATCAAAGCATCAAACTAGATTTCCTAATCTGATAAAAAAAAAAACTAGATTTCCTAATTCTACAAACCGTTCATTTTGTTCACCTTGTCGATTATGTATACCCCGTAAAAATTCATGTTGATTGAATATCGGTAACTATTTGATTGATGACCATTTAACTTAATCACCAACTGCAGTTTCTTTAACTGCTCCGTTTCCATGAAAAATATAGTATAAAAACTTAGTTACTGCTCAACCTGAATTTAACATGGTATACATATTTGACGAGACAAACAAAATGAACAGTTCAGATATATATGGAAAAAAAAAAAGGGACCCGAGGTGGGCCCTATTGCATTGCGCAACGCTGTGCACAGGCTGCACAACAAGTATAATAACCGTAGTGCTTATCCAATCTTAGTGTAGAAGCACCACGTGAGAGTACTCCAAGACGATGAAACAATTGGTCCTTGACACACAAACACGCACACGCCATCCTACACGCATGGGAAGTACATGGACACGGTGGTAATCCGAGGAAAGCTGAAGCAGGTGAGATGACAGTGGTTTTAACTTTGCCAGAAACTGTGTGATGAATAATAGATAGACAGCGCGATGGCAAGGAGGTACACAATACTATTGATCAATGGGTAAAGTTTCTTGCTGGGAGTGATGGGAATGAATCAAAATGAGATCTTTCATCTTTTAACCGTTTGTTGATGCACTATGATCTAAGCCTCACTCTCACACTCCTACAGTACCCCCCCAGCCACTTTCACATCTTTTTCTGCCAAAAAGCATGCAAAGGAATGAGCATGCAGCAGCAGATATTATAGCTCATGCCCACTTGACCTGCCCCCAATCTATTTACAAGATCTCCTATTCATAGGTTCCTATTCAATAACACCATTTGCATTTAATTTGTGTATATGGAGTATCTTCTAGTTGTAATATATTCGTACCCCCATCATTTGAAAAGATCAACATTGATCAATTTCAAAAAAAAAAAAAAAAAACGCAAGTATAAATCCGGCAAAAATTCTAACATATCCCCCCCTCGTAACATGTTACGTCTTCTTCTACAGACAAATGTTAATGAACGATTGAGTGTTTAATGTACAATTGATATGGTTAATGTATGATTGAGTGGTTAATGTTATGACAGGAGACACCATAAGAAAAGTGGGTGATAAATATTATGCCATTATATGATAAAATGTTGTGCTTTTTTTTGGGTACATGTTATTATGCCATTGAGTAGTTTGAAAATGGGACGTCAATTTGTGGTTTTTGTTACTAATGTGGTTTTTGTTACGCCATTTTTGGTTTGTTATTACGTCTTCTTATGGTTAATGTCATGTTACATGGTCTCTCCCAGACAAGGAGGGATATGGTGTCTCCCAGACAAGGTGGGATATTGTATCAGCTTCCTAAATCCAGCTGCATATCCACTTTATCTTTATGTCCACTGTTTGTAGCATAATTCAAATGCAAGTTACCTTTCATTAGTGAAGATTCAGGAATACTTGTGATTCCAAATGATCATCTGATCTCATAAGGATCATCTGCTCCCTCTCCCAAATTGTTGTTCAGTTCAGATTCCAATGAAATTTTTAAACTGTTTATATCTTTCAATCTATAATATTTTTAGAGATCTTAATTTTTTTTGTAAATAATACTCCATTAAGATCTATCGAATAAGATCCATATTGCACATAAAGTACATTATAAATTAAAATATATGAACCGTTTAAAAATCGCATTGAAATCCAAACACGACTAACATGAGTATTACTTTCTATTATGAGGAAAAACTATCAACCCCACTTTTGAGCAGACCATGACTTGAACACAAAACCTCCTAATTTCAACCCCAACGGTTTCCCTTTCTAGCTACCCTTCCCAGGCAGGGGCTCGAGCTAAGGCCCGCAATCTTAGGCTCCCAAAAACTTACAAGAATTAGGGAGTGTTCTACAAACTGATTGATTTGTTGACAATAAGTCAATAAAATTAGCTTATTAAGTGAAATTTAGTCGATATATTGAGAGAGAATGACCTGTCTCATATAACACAATAAGCCAGTTTTGTAGAACAAGCCTAGAGTTCCCAACTATTTTAGTACCCAACACCCGGACCAAAAATAATGCTACCCCACAAAATTCATGTGCACTAAATAAGTTACATTTGCAAAAAAAAGACATACTCCCTCTATCCCAAAAAGTTAGGGCCACCATGAGATTCAAACATTTTTTCAAGACATAATCAATCCACTTTTTCATTTTTGTCTTTCCCATTTTGCCTATAATCATTGCAACTTTGGATTTAAATGGTTCTTCTTCGTTAAAACTTGTAGCTCATATGGAGAGGTACAAAGAAGTTCTAGAAGAGAGGCCAGATGCGGAGCGGAGTGAGGGGAAGACTGGCCATATACTTAGATTAAGGTTGGGAATAGAGTAGGGATATAAATACTCACTATTGTAAACCCTATTGAGTTGATCAGTAACAAGTACTCGCTCTCGCTCCCATGGACGTACCCGCTTTTTGGGAACCACGTAAAATCCGTGTGTCAATTTCTTTACTGTTTGCGTATTCCTATATTGTGTGTGTGATGTTTACTCTAACATGGTTACATCAAAAAAGGAAGGGTAAAATGGAAAATAATCAAACAAAATACATTGATTTCTATAAAGGGACTATCATTTTGGGACAATCTAAAATAGAATACTGGACAAACTTTTTCGGCCGGAGGGAGTATTATTTGAAATGGAAGTTCTGCATGTAAACTGGATGTACCATTCTAAAAAGGAGGAGAATCAAACCCCAAGGGGTTGGCCTAGTAGTCAAAGTTTGAGACTTAGAAGTTTGTTTCCTTCTAAGGTCTTATGTTCGAAACCTCACAGGTGCTATCAACTCCTTTGGGGTCAGTCCATACAAAGTTTTTCTTTGGCTTTAAATGAGACACCCGCTAGTGGACAGTGAGATTAGTCTCTCAGGATTAGTCGAGATGCATGAAAGTGAAGTCGAATACTTGTTTATCAAAAAAAAAAAAGGAGAATCGTATGTGCAAGATGTTGAGAATCATTTCCGTAATCTATAGTGCTCCTGATTTGGGAAAAAAACCAAAAAACGGATTATTGGTTTTTTCATTTTGTCCTTATTCAAAAAAACATTGCAGTTTTTAGTTTTGCGCCAAGATTTTGTGGTTTTTGGATTCCTCTCAACGAGACGAATCTAACAAGTAAAAATTTATGGTCTAATCAAATATTCTTTTTGAATAAAGCCGAAATACTTGGATTATTGGTACAATTTTGACTTTCTTAAAAAAATTTGAGTTTTGACCATAATTTTATACTTGTTAGAATCGTCCCGTCAAGAGGAATCCAAAAACCACAAAATATTGACGCAAAACTAACAAATGCAAAAAAAAAAAATTGAATAAGGATAAAATGAAAAACCAATAATCCATTTTTTATTTTTTTCCCAAATCTGAACGAGGTCCAGTTCCAATCAAGAGGATTGGTCTACGAGTCCCCTACACCATAGCCATAGGTGCCGAAATACACTGATGAGAACAGCAATCGAATAAGAAAAAAGAGAGAGATTTACCCGGATGCGATGCCCCCCACCTGCGCCGTAGCTAGACTCTTAGCTTAGTAGGCTGGCCTGTTCCACCACTCATGTGGCTTGATTTCCCACGCATCCCTGAGAATTTGGGGTGCATGTAGCGCCACATTTACCCGCGGACTGAGCAAAATGCAGTCCAGATCGATTCACAGACAGACACCTTAAAAGTTGGGATTACGATCTCATCCAAAACCCGAGGAGAGAGAGAGAGGACAAATACCTTAAAATTTGGGATCACGATCTCAAAGAAAGGTTTTGGTACACAAGAGTATACACAGAGTACAGACACACACAGATTAAAGAGACGACACAAATAAACACGAAAGACAGGTGAATTATACCAACATGCACCCAATCAAGTTTCTATAAAAGCAAGTTGAATGCTTTTCATCAAATGGAAAAAAGAAAAAAAGCAAGTTCTAAATTACAGTAACACCCCATGTTTTACAGAACACACCCTCCGGCAACTATCCTGTAAAAATACCAGCAGATGGAAATGGAAAATAAAAATTCCAAAAAAAAAAAAAAAAAAAAAAAGAAGGAATTCTACAGCGACGAATTTCCCTTGGCCAAAACAATTAATAAGATGTCTTTCATAATTCATCAGTGTGTGTTTGGGTTAATAAACCAAATCAAGACATTGGAATTGAGTAACTGCACATGCTTCATTAACCAACACTTCTCATAATACCTTTGAGTTTTAATTTGCATTTTACTTCCACAGTTACTTTTGTCTCGGACAATTAAAAACACCAGCAGTCTAGACAATCTGAAATTAAGTTCGATCTGGAGCCGATACATTACATAAGCAACTTCCCTCCAATTTAGACGTCCAGGCATGACAGCACTATGGATAATGGCCCTCAATGCTGTGGCCCATTGTTTGTTGGGTTATACCCTGGGCCGGGGCCTGGTCTTGATTCCCTATGAGGGCCCAACCATCTTCACCGGCAACTATCTTCTACAGAACTCAGCAACTTAGTATTTTCCGGTAATGTCAACAATCCCTATTTGGAGGGCCTAGTGTGAACGTCCAAGTGTGATCTTAATAGGATTCACCTACAATCATGGGCTCATCCGGCAGAACATGTCATTTACTTGTTTTCTTGCTTTGCGGTAAAGTACCATGTATCGAGGAAATAAAGAGACAGCAGATATTACTAACTACAAATTTGGATAACAGGATTCTTCTCAAATCCAACTAGCAAAAGAATTTAATTACAATTTTTGAAAATGGATAGAAGAAAAACCCTAAATTTAAAGTATTATACACCCAAGATTAACCACCCAATGAATTTGTAGTTTCCAGAATCAATACATCGAGCCCAAGATTCACCGCCACGATTTATATTTTGTTTAGATACAGAGCAATTAGGAAGCCGGAGCATATTGGCATGAATACACATTGTCAAAATTTCAACGCAGGAGAGATTGAAATGAAAAAAGAGAGGTAAATGTTCACGATAATCAAAACTTGAAAAGGAGAAAATCCAGCCATTAAGAACTATATATACAGTAGCCTATATGCTATGTAGCACCGACACTTGACCGGGGGTAACGAATCGGTGTCAGACACGTGTTGGACACCGACAAGCTCCCGTAAAAGAAAAATGCGGTAAAATAGCCTTTTATTTAATCTTGTTGAGATGGTTTAACAGCAGCTTACACCTCAACTAAAGAAATATGTAGTACCTAATTGGAGGTGTTTCTCCGTGCAGCATAGGCACGATAGGCTGCCAAACCAACCACAGCAACGGCAGTCCCAACTGCAATAGGAAAAACAATAATATTCAAATATGCGTATAGAAACTAAAACATTGAACAAGATACATACCTGAAACTAACACGAGGGAGCGATTAACAAGCTGACGGTAATGCTTCTTGGTTCTCCCGATTTCAGTTTCAGGAACACTTAGATGAGGGTGGCTGGCGGCATTAACAATTCTTATGAATACACTATTCAAATCTCTTTCCTTCACACTAAGATGAATGGGTGCACCAATTCCTATACCCTGACAAATCTGAAAGAAGGGAATTAAAATTGTATCGTTTATGCTCTAGCAAAATAAATCAAACAACTAAAAAGACATCAGTTATTGTTTTCTTTTGGAAGAGATTAATGAAGCTAATAGGATAAATAAATACCTTTGCCGAATCTTTAACTGCCATTGGATACGGATTCAAATCATTCTTGGCCGCAATTAAGAGAGAAGGCACCCCAAAACCACTTTCTTCTCCTTGCCTAGCCACTTCCGTGAGTAATTCTGATGCTCTTTTCAACGAATATTCATCCGAACTATAAAGGAAAAATCAGTTGATTTCATTCTTTCACATTATCTTGTACTCCCATAAAGGAGGAGAATAGATAAATGATGTACCGCATACTAATCAACTTCAAGGGACTTGGGATACTAAAAATCCCAAAAAGTCCTGAACCAGCAGCCAAAATAGCATATGAGAAATTCAAAATTGAAATAATAAAGATAACCAAGCAAGCAGGAGGCTGAAAAAATAGTCCTGCAAGTGATAGCCACAACAAGACTTGATAATTTGTACTTTGTTTTTTATGGACCGATAATTTGTTCTTCAACAAGACTTGTATCCCCTTCTTGTTAATTTGATTATCATGTTTTGAGGCTGTGTTTGCACAAATGACATTGTTGAATGGTTAATGGTTACTTCCATGAAGACTACCAAAATCGTGCCCACCTATCATAAACAAAAACGGCTACATCACAAGCTGCCAAAGACTCCTTATTCGACAGAAATTTTTTAACTCCATCTTCTGGAATCTCCCGTAGTATAAGAGTCTTCTTGGTTCCCTGCATGGCCGAAGTATATCACAAACAAGGTCACATAGGTTGAATTAGCTGTGTCCAAATCCGAAATAGATAAATAAGATCAGAAATGTGATGCAATTTGGAAACATGGTTAAACAGTTTGATGCATAGGCATTGAGAGAGAGAGAGAGAGAGAGAGAGAGAGAGAGAGAGAGAGAGAGAGAGAGAGACTCATCAGACTAAGCTTCTTTGGTTTACTTACCACCAGTTGATCGACATCATTTACCGCATAATGCTCCTTAGTTATCGAAGTAGAATTGTCCAAGAAAGGCCTACAGATGTAATCAGCAACGGTCAAATTTTATATTTATATTGCTAAATGGCCTACAAGACAGAGCGAAGGGGGATAGAAATGAACAAAGACACTATTATTTCCCTAGCCAAGAGAAACAGAAATAAAACCAACACTAGGTACTATATTGTCCAAAGGCAAAACAAAAGAATCTGACTTAAGATCACCAAAATCTGGACACATTAAAGCATTTTGGTTGAATTAAGAGGGAGGGGGTTGTCAGGTCAGAGAGAACCTTCCAAGAAATGACTTGAGTAATGCACTTTTTCCAGCATTTTTGGGTCCAAAAACAAAGCATTGGAAAACATTTCTGTCCGTCTGTTGCTTCTTACGATCAGCTAATCTTCTATTAGTAACACGGAATGCTGATGCAGGATCACTACTATATCCAATATAAATCAAATTAGCCAGACTTTGAGCTGGGTCCCGTAGAGTCATGAAGGCCCACTGCAATCAGATGGAAACAAGGGAAACAATTAAGATATAGCTCAACAAGGAAAGAGCCTGTTTAAAATATATCTATTTATGATCTACAGTCAACCTCCAGACTTGACATTTTCCTTTTCAGGATGGCTTCGGTGTAACATAGATATATTGGGGGGTAGTCGGAGGACTGACATGGAAGGAAGATAGAGGAGGAAGGCTTGGTTACTGTCCCGCTTTTGCCTTGAGTGGATTGCGAGACAAAGGAACAGAAAATCTTTCTAAGGCATGGAGGAATCCATTTACTGGCTTAAAAGATTTATTTTTCGGTCATTCTGAAATACTTGGGTGTAAGGAAATCTCACCAAGTCTGGATTCTATTTGATTGTGTGGATTCCTTCCATCTATTTGATTCTAATTTTGATATGTAACAATTTTTGTACTTGTATAGCATCGCTTGACGTCTCATAGATAAAATTCCTTTACTAGTCGACAAACTAAGAATAATGCTTCAACGAAAAACAACCTGCAGTCAAAAGAACAAATTGTTTCTGATAAGAGGTGTGTGTATCCCACACTAGTGAGCTGTGCAAGCCTACATCAACCCTCCAAATGTTTGGGCGTTTTTTGCCAGTGTTTTTATTAGATTTCTTTGGCCCATCTGTGGATGTGTGCTTGGGTTGCAGGGAAACAATAATCCTGAGGGAGAGAACATCCTGCTGCCTAGAAGATAACCGAAATAGAAGGCAACCAAATATCATACAATCTACAATCTCACCAATTAAAGAATACAAAGTTTTACTGTGTTGCAAACCAAAGAAATCAGATGATAATTCAGTTTCCACTCAAAAGCAACAAAAAAGAAGGCGGCTAAATTACATTAAAGCCCCTCAACCATTACCCATTTCCACTTAACATCCCTAATGTTTAAAACTCAACACTTAAACCGCCTTAAAGTATTCATCTGATGTCAATAAACTCCTTCCGTTAGCAAAACAAAAGATTTTGTACAAACCTTGTCATGTGAGCAAAACATGATGTCATAAATAAGATTTCATAACAGAATTACCCTCTGATTGCGGGCGATCACAAGATATGAGGTGATTGGGTTGGGAATAACTTTCATTGGAATGTGGAGACTTGATTTGGTTTTCGATGTGGTGGATTATGGTGAAAATTAAGGTGAAAAGAACATGGTGGCTCGGGCAAAAGGGTAAATGTTGACACCATATTTGAAATCTACGATTCATATAGTTTAAGGGGTTAAGTGTTGAATTTTGAACTTTAAGGAGATAAAGTTAAAATGGTCCTAGTTGAGGGCATTTCATGTAGTTTACCCAAAGAAGGGGAAAACAATTCAACAGCATGTCCATGGAAGTCCTAAATGAGCATAATGATCTAAAGCTAGTCCAATTCAATTGAAAAAAAAAAAAAAAACTATTAACATACGAGAATCAGAACAAGAAATCTATGACGAAGTATCTCTCCCGGAGTTACAATCTCATGACAACAAAAGGTCCTTTGTTAAAGTCTAGTTGATGTAAGTTACTATCAACCCACCCTTTACCCTCCAAAAGAAACAGGATAAACAACAAGAAAACAAGAGCACAGATTAAATAACAAATAACGCAAGGGCAACAGAAAACGCACCTGAGATAGGAAAGAACTAAGCGATATTGCCCCCAATAAAGTCCTCTCTGCAGCATCTTTATAAGGAGCTTCATCCCAAGGACTGAAATTCAGACATAAAAAGACAGAAGGACCCATTTTGTTCTCAATAATAATCAGAATATTTTTTCGTATAAAGGAGAAAACACTTTTCTTTTTGTGAGATAAAATATGCAGCGACAACATTGCCAACTGGGTCCATATCCTTGTGCAATCATACAAAGATGCTGTTTACAGATACACCTGTAGTGACACTATCAAATGCTCCCAAACACTCAGGGTTCATCAGTGCATGATATGTAGAGTTTAAAACACTTAGATGACAAATTCTGCCAATAGAAATTGTTAACAGAGACTGTTCATTTATTTTTGTCATTGACTGATCCACAGACTTTGTTAGCAAATTCAAACCATAACAAGAAAAGGACAATTGCCAATATGGATCCCCATAAATTGAGGGTCTTGAACGGTAAGGTTGGAGATGGACCAAACATTTGACAAGTTGGCCAACTTTTCAAAAGAACCTTCCCTTCAAAGTTATAAGCAATATCAACTATTAGGTTGACCCATGCATATGTTCAGCTAATTCATCACCACCAACACACAAACTCAGAGATGGAGAAGCCCAACTTCAAAAAGGATTATGCGAAGATCAAGATCCTGCAACTTCCTGAACAAGAAAGCCTAAAAACCTTAGCTACCACTAATCATGAATCGGATCTAATTTGAAATTTCCCCTTAAGATGCTGCAACCTCCTAACCTTAAGAGTTAGCCAAGGAAAACAATCAGATACTTTACAGAACAAAGACATTCTAAATACATGGCTAATATCTTCATGGAAGGAGAACATGCACAGATGCATACGATTTAGATGGACTGACATGGACTATTCTAAACAAAAACCAAATTGGAAGCACGTGCTTGCATAGTGAGGAGTAAGATCTACCCGCATAAGGGATAACTGTGTGATAGTCTTTAGTCTGTTTACATCTGTAGACAGAAAAAGGCAACACTATCTACAGGGTTCGTGATGAAATGCCTAAATAGATTATAATATAGATACAAATGTTGTAAGGCCAAACAAGGGAAGAAGAGCAACAACCAATAACAGTTACGAAAACAAATCACCTTTCTGGTGCAGTTGAAAATAAATCCTCAAGCTCAGAGTGACGTAAGGCTCCATCCTGTCCAGTGCCAAACTTTTCAATCAGAAATGAATAACCCCTGTATAAGTTTGAACAGTAGAATGTGGAGGTGTAGATTCTGAGGGACATTGCAATCACACAAGAATGATGGACTCTTTCAGAACACCCCCAAAAAGGATGCAACTTAGGATTGACAAACACGAGACCTAAATCATGCTAGAAAATGACCCTTGCCACAAAAATTAAGGTCCTCGGGGACCATACCAAGTTTAAAAAATGGTCATATCACTACAAAAGAAATGGGAATCAAGAAAGGATAAACAAAAATGGTCCTTCAAGATGGTGTTCCTAAATATGTAAAAGAGATGCAGCTTTTCAACGATAGCAATACCTAAGGACGACAATATTGATTGGTCTCGACTCACTGCACATTTATTTTTTTCAATGGCTATGCAATATTAGCATAACATAATAATTATTACCCAAGCCAACAATGAAGACAACAAAATAGTTTTGACAAAATGCATTAGTCAACAACTAATAAAGTAGTACCAGCGAATGCAGATGCTTTAAGAGAACGAAAGGCTTTTTGGGCCCAGAAAATGTACTCTTGCATACATTCAAACTTTTGGGCAGATGATGCCAAGGTTTAGGTCTGTCTGTAGTCTTACCTCTACAGAACCCTCGACAATGGATCAAAGTAAGCAAACTCAGTTATATTCCCAAGTCCCAACATTACTCTCACATGTTCAACTCAGTTATAGGCCCACATCCCAATATCACTCTCACATGTTTAAAAAGGTCGCGATTCAAGCTTCCAAACATCTATAATGTGACTGGATTATTCATTAATCCCAGAAGGGTGTCTGAAAGCTTTAACACTATTCTTTTGGTTTCATAAACACCCATTGAACTCTTTTCGTCAGCCAAACGTATGGTCTAATATGGACACAAGCCAAGCAGGCACTTCATATCAAAGATCAGAAAATGGGAGCAAACCCAAGAGATGTGGCGATGATTTTGTCTATGGTAAGGGAGTAAGCATAACACAGTTTCATCTGTCAATAGCACTACAAAGATCCAAAAAACGAAAAAAGAAAACAAAAGACTGGTTAATACCTTATCAGTGTCGAACAGACTGAAGACACCCTCCAAAAACTCCACAGCTTCACTTGTCAGTTCCACACTCTACAGAAGGGTATTTAACAGAAAGTATGAAGTACATAGAAAAGGCTTATTATCCAAAAGGAGTGCACATTAGCAGCATACAAGAAATATTAAGACAGTGTAAGTATGCTCCATAAGACAGTATTAGAACAGTCCGCATCCAACCAGGCCCAGTGGCGGAGCTAGGATCTCAACTTAGGAGGGGCCAAACTAAGAGGAGAAAAAAAAATCGACAAAAAATAAATTTTCAAATATTGCTAAGTACTCCCTCCGTCCCACTTTATTTTTCCTCTTTTTGATGTCCCAAATTGGTTTTCCAACTTAAAGTTTGACTCATTAAAGTTCCATTATTGCACTTTCTCTTTTGAAAAAACTGTGCAATGGAGGATGTGCACCCTCATCTAATGTTAAAAAGGTGAGGGGTATTTATGGAAAATCAAAACTTTTAAATATAATGACCCTTAAAAAGTTGGAATCCCAAAACATGGACAAACAAATTGGGACGGAAGGAGTATATAATAAATAGAAACCAGAATTTAATTAAATATGCTAAAAAGTCATGACTATTAAAATCACAAAACATGGTGTTTTGTTTTGTTTTAAAAAGGAAAATGTGAAAGTAACTATGAGAGTGTTATTCCACTTTTCTTTTTTCTCTTTTCTTTTTCTATTTCATTTTTTTTTTGGTCAGGAGTGTTACTCCACTGCACATATGGCAAATGGAGTGAGAGTCAAGTAATGGGCGCCCTTAGCCCTATACTTCTTGAACCAAGTGAGGGTTCAAACCCCACTAGCCTCATCCCTTTTCCCCTAGATTAGTACTAGTAAAATATGATTTACCTTGTAAAAAAAAAACTTCACATGTGAAACTTTAAAAAAAAAAAAAAAGAAAAAAAGATCCAAAGTGGGGGGCCGTGGCCTACCCAACCCTTATACCGGCGCTCTGCCCCTGCCTTGGCCCATGAACAAGCGAAATCCTCAGTATCAACACTATCTGTTTAAGTTTTGAGATGGATAAATATCATTCGACTTGCCAAACAATAAGACAAAATTCACTCTTCAAAAGAGGTTGAGTTCGACAAATACCCTTATGTGTGTCCTCAATAAAGGTGAATTTGACCAAATACTTTCCTGTGATGCTGAATTTTTTACCTTTTCAGAAGATCAAGCCATCCCTTTTCTTCTACCTAAACACTCAACTTTCAAATTCAGACATAGTTTAAGAAGTTTTGAAACAGCAGTAACTTTTTAGCTTGTCGAAGGAGAAGCCCATGAACTGACGGAGTTGCCAAGAAAGCAAACTCAGACGAGTTAATGCTCACGTCAGCACATTAACAGCCCTAATACCAAAATGTAACAGTCCAAACATAGTATATGGTTATGAAAAGGACGAGATTTTCAAGTCATTACAAACACAGGTCGAACACCCTCCGACTCCAGCAGCTCAACAATGTTTATCAAAAAGAGAAAAAAGTTTCAGGTTTAAAAAGGAGAACAAAACAAACAACAAGACGACGTTCCATTGACAGAACTTTCTGCCTGCTACTAAAGAAAATTCCCACTCTCTTGCACTGATTTTACTTAATAAAGACGACAACAGGTCAGAGTTAGACTTTGACAAAAATCGACGACGTTGGAATGAAGGACAACCCGCTGAATTTCAAAGATACATATACCTGATCAGGAGCTTTCCTGGATGGAACTGCAAGCTGATCACCCCTAAGCTTAATATCATCATCATAACCAAATTTCCTTAAAACAGTCCATGTTGTCTCAAGACGCCCTTTCTCTATGAAAAGAGCATGGAGGAAAAGAAATCCTGTCAAGGTAAGCCCAAGCGCATTAACCCCCTCTGATAGCTGCTCTTGCACAACTCTCTTAACACCCACTATTTCGGCAGGCTGGAGCGGAGCATTGAAACATTTAACCTGGTCACGGGGATCATAATCAATCCAGAATGCAAGATGAGAGGAACAAAATCAACCATGGATAACTTTATAGAACAGGATAACAAATAACAACAATTGTTTAACTTATAGGGAAACAAGTCAAAAGTAACCTGAAAATCATTCAACTCTGCATCATTTAGGGCACCATCCATATCGTGATCACAAAGAATAAATATCCGTTTCAATGCTCTCACGCATCGTGGTTTTAGAGCCTGCATTTCCTGATCAAATAATGGGGCTGTTGGATGAAGAACAGCCTTTTGGGCATAATAAAATACTTCAGGGACCTACAAACCAACAACAAGATATTCAACAACAACAAGATATTCAACTACAACATCTTTAGTATATTGCAGCTCACAAACAAGATTGGCAAGTTATCACACCATAATTTTCAAATTTGGGACCACAGGATTCAATATCAATATGGATTATTGACCTCAAAATCCAAGCGTCACCAAAGAAGTTCAAATATTAAAGTCGATGAATCTACTTATGCACGGTTAGGATCTGTTATCAGTGTCATTACAGTTGATTACAATTTCATTACATGAAAGTGACGAAAAATGGGGTCAAGCAAGTCGATTATCGCTGTGAGAAGTGAGAACAACACCATTTAGTGCAAAGAACAGTAGCGAGGAAACCCTTCCATCACCCCCAATTGACAGGGACCAAGATTATGTGATATATTCCATCTTTTGCACATATAATTTATCATTGTTGTCTACCATGCAACTGGAGAAACAGAATCAAACATGATTGATAAAACTCAGGATATCTTACTAAAAACTCTAGCAACAAAAACAGAACACAATTTCCGTTGTGACAAACCTGAACCAGATTAGCAGAAGAACACTCGATGCAGGTCTCTATTTCCCGAAACTGACGCATAATTGGTGCCATCACCTGCTCTAGACTCAAAGAGTGGCGCTCATTCCGCAAATCAAGCTTGCAACCAACCACAATTACCGGTACCTTCACCTATCCATGGGTAATACAATATGCGATAAGCAAATGGAGTAACATTTACAGAATGGAAGGCACTTAGATTTGACACCCCATATAAGCCTTACAGATTTTGTAAGTTAATATAGACGTATATTCTTTAACAAAAACACAAAATTCATAAATATATAACTACTCAAAAACATATCGTGAGCAATAATCAACATAAGTTGGAAAATGTGGAAACAACAAAAAGGAAGGAAGAGTTGCCCTGTGCGTTTGAGAGCATGTAATCACTCCGCTAAAGCTGCTATTCCTATCCACATGAAGGTTCAAGTTCAACCGTAGTACACTTGCTCAAGATACAACTCAAATGCTCACAAGTCTTCCTCGTCCAATATTCACTTCCACTGAGAGTATATGAATGAGTAACCAACAAAAGTTGACCATATATTGCTAGTTGCCCATAAACACAATGTAAATTCCAACGTGTGTAAGTATGTATTGCTATACATATTCTTTGCCACCTCACTATCTATAGATATCAGTATCACACTGCCTTAGGCGCTCGACGCCTCAGGCTTAGTTTTACTCATTGACTGCTTTACTTAATATTAACCTCATTCGATAAGGAGTTTAAGCTAATATTTCCTCAATTAAACTATTATAGATATGGACATCAAGTTATAGTCTCTTTCCCCAATACCTGTACTTCTAGTAGTCTGAAGCCTTAGACTTAGAGTAGATAGGGGGCAGAAAAGCCAAGCAAGACCCCAGGTTTGGACATGAATAGGGGTTCCAGACAGCGCTAATATACGACAACATTCGCAGCCACACCTTAATTTATCAATTTTGAATGAAAGTGGAAGAGACTTCACTGCTGTGATTGGATTATGTATTCCCCCAATGGGTATTCTAACTCATGTACTACTGAATTGTACAGCAATGAAAAAATAAAATAAAATAACCATCCTCAATAGATACCGCGCAAACTTAACTCATAGACCTTATCATATGTCATGGCCTTTATCAAAATTTTGTTCTAATACACATCAAGCGAACGTTGTCCGTTTTCGCATAAGGCAATATGTAACTATTTTTCTTTGGATATTTGTGAATTTGATCCAGATTTTATGACGCAACGCTAATATTGGATTCAAGGTTTCTCTTCATCGGAGGCATCGTATCGTTGAATGGACATCTTGAAACCAAGCCAGCATCGCATAAAGGAATCCTGTCTTTTGGGTCCCTCGACCCAATTTGATCAATTTGTCAAAATAAGTTTCTATGGCAGCAAGCAAATAGCCTTACTACTATGAATTACAAATTTGTGACCAGTAGCCTACTTCCGTTACTACTTTGTCTTCTATGGCCAATAGTTTATACGTGTACTAGGAACCACTTACTTTTCTAGATGAGGCATGTAGTCTCAATAACCTTCTGGTAACCACTTCTTTAAATTAAAGCCCAGATTTAGTGGCCATTAATCTCAAACTAATAGGAACTACCGTTCTCCTTCCTGTGTTATGTGGCCAATACTTTATATCTTATACGCGTACTAGGGACTTCCTCTGTTATGTGGCCAATACTTTATATCTTATACACGTACTAGGGACCGCTTACTTTTCTAAATGCGGCCAGTAGTCTATACACCTACTAGGAGCCACAGCTCGATATTTGTCCTTCAGCCAGAGCCAAAGTTCTTCTTTGACGAGGCCACTAGCCTTTTCGCTACTGGGAAACCCAATTACATAAACCTGTCTCGTCTCGAAAATTCCACAATCACTAACTTTTATTTTTACTTCAAAACGGAAATTTTTTATCAAATCCAATTGTAAACAAATCTGAAAGTAACTAACTCTTTTCCAAATAACATAAACTCAGATTAAGCGCATGTCAAATGTCCAAATGAAATACTAAATTTATTACCGTATTTCAATTTTATATCGAGTCTGTACCTCATTTATCGTACCTGTTTCTTTCTTCCTGAAATAAGATAAACATAAGGGGGTGTTCCACTAACCCAGTTTTTTGAAAAAAACTGGTTTTTCACGGTTTATGTGATGTGTTGTGAGAGAATGACCTGTCTCGGTGTTTGAAAAAAACAGTATTTTGTTAGTGGAACACCCCCTAAGTTTACTTCTGTAAGTCTGTAACTACCTTTGAATGCATTACCAAGTGTAAGAAACGTATGCCACACAATACAACATTTATAGATAGTTGATTTGCAACTAGCAACTTAACGCCTGATACAAGGTTGACAAACAAAAAAAAAAAAAAAACTTAAAGTCACTGAATGTAAATGTAATCTCTCAACAAACTTTTCACAAAATAAAACATAAGAGCCGTAACAAATGACAAAACAAGCCATGTAACTCATTAACATAACGAATTCATTGTAATAATGACATCAACGAAATAATCTTTTACTTTGATCACTAAAATTCCAACAATATATACACGTAACATACATTACATCAGCTGAGTAGTAAAAAGTGGCGAATTGGAAACCTCTAGTCGACGAAGTTCGTGAAGCCAGAAGGTACTCAGGTGATCAAGAGTTGGAGGCTGATCACAAGCGTAGGTTAGCACTACCGCGTCCGCTCGCTTTAATTCTTCCGCAAGCTTACCTCTACTCTCCAAACTAAAATTCAACATCAAATCATAAAAAGATTTAAAAATAGATCAAGCTTCAAATACACAAGGTCTACGCATTCATTGTCATCAAAATTGCATAAGTGGATGCAAGGATCGTGACCTTGACGATGTATCGATGATAACAACAGGTATGCCGTCGGGGTAGAAATCGGGTGGGAGGCGAGTAGGGGGCAAAACGGGCTGAACATATTCCGGGAAACTTTCTGATGCTGCTGCTGCGATCAAGCTTGATTTACCGGTGCCTCGGTCGCCGGCGACGACTACCCGAACGGTGGTGCGACTGCTTGCCATTGTAGCTGGAATCCAGGATGTATCAGATAATTAAGGCTAGGGATTTTTCGAGGCCTTAAATCATTCACGGTGGCAGTGAGGAAGAGCAGTTGGAAAATTTGGATTGGTTGAAAGTTGTTTAGGAGATATGCCGGGTTTGTTTGTTCGTCAATTAGCTACCCATAAGGCGTGTCCGCTAAATACGCTTTGAGAAGGCGTGTTTGCTACACACGCTTTTAATTTTGTTTTTTTTCCATACACAACAGAAAGCGTGTTTAAGAAACACGTTTTTTAAAGGCGCGTTTGGTAAACACGTTTTCAAACCGAATTAGGATTAAGTTAATTTTTGGGTTAATCCATTTTAACCCACTGTGAAAGCGTGATTATCAACCACGTTTTCACGTAGCTCGAGAATAAAGTTAAAAAAGTCACGTTTTATTTAATAAAGTAATAAAAAAATTTGCAAATCGGTTAATCAGCCCAAAGATTACCCAAAACCGAAATTGAAATAAGTGGTGCATATTTATTATTGAATATTTATCTGAACTAATGATTTTACTTTCAGATAATTTTTTAGTTAATTTTTGAAAATAATTTTTTAGATAATTTTTAAGATATTTAGCATTTTCCTTTGTTTTGGAACATGTAAAAATCAAAGGAAAGATAACAAAAATTTAAAAATAGTAATTATTTTCCTTTCTTTTCCTTTCCTTTTCAAGAGTTACATTTTGAGATTGCTAGCCAATATGCTCACCTATAGTGTCACAAAGCCAATATTCTCACCTTTGAGACGGTATAAGCATCGTGTCCTCCGGATGTTTTGAGGGTAAAATGCGTTGCCTTGAAGATGACACCGCAACTAATTTTTTGAGACTTGACTAATTATCGAACAGGTTATAGTATTGTAATGTGGATGATTTTTTGTGAGAAAAAGCCGTGAGAGCAACACGTGTCTCTAATTTTTTGCACTTTTAAAATTCATTTGAACCTCCAATAAATACTCTGCTAGATTGTTTTCTTTTCTAAAATGAATGATTTGCCCAATAATGTTATACTACCTTGATTGCTAATACACTATGAATTTCGGAAGGATCGTAATCGTACAACCCGATAATTTATCAAATGATCTAAATTGCTACCCAATGACTGCCTGATAGTTGACCCTATATATTGAAAAACTTGGCAAATACTATAGAATTGTTCCCCATACTAGCTTACAGTAGGAAACCCATTCGTTTTGGAATCTACGCCATTGATTAAAGAAATTGTGGTTAAAACACTTGAGCGTTTGACTCTTAGCGAAGTTGTTTTAACTATGTTAGATAGATAGATAGATAATGTTAGATGATCATTTCATTATTTGACATAGGACATCGAATGACGAAAAAGAATTTACGTGATCAGTCCTAATTTACGGAGATACAAAATTAACTTAATTTTCGTTTGGTTTAAAGATGTTTTGAGGAAAAGTAAAAAAGCAAGAAATATCATTTCAAACGGTGCCCTTAAAAGAGCAAAGAGACTTTTATTTTATTTTTTATAGTTTCCTTTCGGGTACGTTTATTGGGAAGAAAATTAGTATGATGGAAAGTGAAAAGGAGAGAGTGAAATTTACTAGTAGAAGAAAATTTATTTACTTTCCATGCATTTGGTTAGAATAATTTTTTTTCTTATAAAAATCTTGCAAGAAAATACTTATCGTTACTAACAAACCTTTAATATATAATGTGGGGCATTTTTTTTTTTTTTTTTGTCATTCGCCATTCTTAATCTAGTACATGGGGGAGGAGGGAATGACACTCGATCCCTGAATGTAGTGTGAGACATCCAAGAGCTCTATTGCATGAGCTAGTCACCACTTGCTAATGTGGGGCATGATTGGAAAGGGAAATTTATGGGCATGATGGGAAGTTTCATTAGAGTGACAACTTCTGCAAGAAAAAAAAAATATAAATAAATAATATATATATATATATATATTAACAAGAAAGTTAAAAATATGTAACCATGTTTAAATGGATCGTTAAAAAAAACAAAAAAAATCACTTAGTATTTTCCACGCTAATCAAACCCCATAGTATCATTTTCTTTCTTTTATTGCAGTTTATTGTTGCGTGGAAAATGTATTATCGGCAAAAGTGAAGTAAATGAAGATGAAATTTATTTTCCTATAACAAAGAATTTTGAATTTAAATTAAGGGCTTTTGAATTAAATTTCTTAAATTTTGCAAGATAATTTAAAGGTACCGAAATATACAAAGTGGTTTGTTGGGCCCACTTTTGGATCTCACACGATAAAATAAATATTGAATCACTCACTTATGCATGGTCAATTGAGTTGATTTGTTGCAGGTACACTTGAAAAATTATTTGGAATTATTCAACGGTTTGGATTATTTTGTCACTGGAGAAATTAAAAATTTTGAATCACTCACTTACACATATTCAATTGAGTTAATTTGTTATAGGAAGACACTTGAAAATTATTTTAAAATTATTGTACAATTTAAATTACTCCCTCTGTCCCCATTTATTTGTCCCTTTTGGAAGTTTGTGCCACTTTTCAATTGGTTATATATCGTAATTTACGTTGTTTTACGTGATTTTAAAAACATTGTCTTATAGATTTTATCGAGATCTATCAAACAAGATCCATATTGAATATAAAATTCATTACTGATTTAAAGTTATAACTAATTTTTTATTCGGTTAGAATTGGACGAGGGATCAAAATTTGAGAACGGAAGAAGTATTCTAGTAGGATCCAAAAATGGGACCCGCAAGCTGCTTTGTCCAGTTTCGGTACCGTTTGGGTCGGTACTCGACTACTCGGAATCCCTTCACTGTCCCTAACTAACCCCGTTCCCAAACACGGCTGCTTTACCCAGGTGTAAAATGGGTAGAAACGACGTCGTCCGGATCACCCTTCTCTGAAAATACTGATCTCTTGATTCTCTCCCAGTTTCAATTGCAAGCAGTCTCACAGACGAACCCAGAGGAAGGAGAGAGAGAGAGAGAGAGAGAGAGAGAGAGAGAGAGGATGAAGTTCCAAATAGAAGACGTGACAGTGTACTTCCCATACGACCACATCTATCCGGAACAATACTCATACATGGTGGAACTAAAACGAGCCCTAGACGCCAAGGGCCACTGCCTCCTCGAGATGCCCACCGGAACCGGGAAAACGATAGCCTTACTCTCTCTCATCACCAGCTACGCCCTCTGCAAACCCTCGAACCCAGTCAAGCTCCTCTACTGCACTCGAACTGTCCACGAGATGGAGAAAACCCTAGCCGAACTCCGCCGCCTCCACCGCTACCAGCTCGAGCAGCTCGGCCCGGCAGCTAGAATACTCGCCATTGGCCTCTCGTCGCGAAAGAATCTGTGCATTAATCCGTCTGTTGTGGCGGCCGAGAATCGGGATTCGGTTGACGCCGCCTGCCGTAAGTTGACGGCGAGTTGGGTGCGTGCGATGGCCGCTGAGAACCCTAGGGTTCCGACTTGTGAGTTCTTTGAGAATTACGAGAAGGCCGGGTCTGATGCTGTGTTGCCACCTGGTGTTTATACTTTGCAGGTTATTGGATATACTTGTGGATTTTGCTGGTTTTGTTGTGTTTGTTTGTGAGTTTGGTGATTTTGTTGCGTTGGTTTGGAATTTGGATTAATGTTCCATGAACTGAAGAAAGGTTGCATCTTTTGTATTTTTCTCACTTGTTTTACTTGTTGGCAGAAGATAGCATTTTGTTTAACAAGCAACAATTGCGGTTTGATTAAAACAGAAACGACAATGTTAACAAAAGCGGGGGGCAAGGAGTCCACAAAAAGAAAAAAAGAAAAAAGGAAAAAAGAAAAAAGAAAAAAGAAAAACTTTGCAACATGGTCGTCACATTCCGCAAGTACTAGACAACCCCTTTGCGCATCCTTTTTCTCATTGTCCTTTTCCCTGCGTGCGACTCAATCCTGTCCCACTTTAGGAAAGAAGCTTCTATTATCTTGTATATCCAATTCCTGCATGTGTCTGTTGATGAATTCTGGAAAGTTGTGGATTGCTTGTTCTGTCGTTCATATTGGTGGTTGAAGAGTCAGGGAATCGAAGTACCAAGTGACTCGACGGGGACCATACCCCCATGAGGAGTCGGCCCTACGTCAGTGATGGTGTGCTATGACATAGTTTTCATTTGGCATTTTAGAGAGTATTTAATGTTGTTGTACTACATTAGTTTTACGTACTTGAAACTCTGCTTTAGTTCTTGTATTTAGTCGTACGACTCTTAATTCCCAAACTACTCTTGAACCATTATTTTGTCGCATTATGACAGGATTTGAGGGCATTTGGGAAGGAGAAAGGATGGTGTCCTTACTTTTTAGCTCGCCATATGGTGCAATTTGCAAATGTTGTGGTTTATAGTTATCAGTACTTGCTTGATCCAAAGGTTGCTGGGATCATATCAAAGGAAATGCAGAGGGAGTCAGTTGTTGTGTTTGACGAGGCACATAATATCGATAATGTTTGCATTGAAGCACTAAGCGTGAATGTGCGGAGCCAGACACTTGAAGGGGCAACAAGGAACCTCAATAAGATGTCTCAGGAGGTTGAAAGGTATGCACATATTTTTATTGTTACATTTACCTACATGTTAAATTAGGTAGTCGATTTAGTTTCCTGGAATATTCTGTTACTTGGTTGATTTGTCTTCATGGCGGGTGATATTTTTCTCACTTTACCAAAAGTAGTCATTTTATGGACATATGTTGGGGTAGCCAAATATTGTTTACCTCTTTGTTTTTTTTTTTTTTTGTTTGGGAGGGTAGTGGGGCCATTTGTATTATGGTTATTTTGGCAATGGGTACTCTGTGGATTGTAGTTGTGGATTAAGGTGTGTTCCCTTTTCCAGTGGTGATCATTCTCATTCCAGTATGAGGAATTAACGGGAAATGAAATGTGACATCTCATGCGTCCTAAATTGTGATGCATCTCCTCATATATGCTACATTGCTGACTAGCATTGCAAATCATATTCATTGGGCGATGATTCTCAATGATTTGTCCACACTTATATTATTTGTATTGTGTGAAAAAGGTTGTGATGCTTTTAAAGCTCGCGCCTTTTACATCTCGTTGCTCCCATCGCCTGTATCAGTTGATTCCCTTTCGCTAGTCTATTTATGACCAGGATAAGCTAGTGGAAGTTTTTGTTCGTTGTCTAAAAGTTTATCCTTTTATGCGGCCCCAAACCCCTTGATGCTATCCAAGTAAAATTGATACATTGTCTTGTTTGGAATGGTAGGAAGGTTTAAGGCCACTGATGCAGGCAGATTACGAGCAGAATACAACCGGCTTGTAGAAGGTTTGGCTCGAAGAGGGAACCTACCCAGTACGTAGAGTTGTTATGCACAAATGAGTTATTTATATTTCATTTTAAGTTTGACATTGCTCACGGTTTTTAACAAAAAAATTTATCTTCTACCTGTGCAGTTTCAGATACCTGGCTCTCAAATCCTGCTTTGCCTGATGATATTCTCAAGGAAGCCGTGCCTGGAAACATACGAAGGGCGGAGCATTTCCTCTCTGTTTTACGGAGATTAGTACAGTATCTTAAAGGGCGTTTGCAAACTGAGAATGTTGAAAAAGAAGGGCCTGTTGCCTTTGTGGCTTCTATCAATGCACAAGTTGGGATCGACCAGAAAATGCTGAGATTCTGTTATGACCGCCTGCATTCACTTATGCTGACACTGGAGATAACAGACACGGATGAGTTTTTGCATATTCAAACAATTTGCGATTTTGCGACATTGGTGGGGACATACACGAGGGGCTTCTCAATCATAATTGAACCCTTTGATGAAAGAATGCCAAATATCCCAGATCCTGTATTGCAGGTTTGCTTATTTTAGAAGTTACATTTCTTTTTAAGTATCTTTAGGAACAAGGAGATGTTGCTAAATTTTGTAGAACATAAATTGGACTGCGTACAGTACTTGTTACATGCCCCTTTATTCTGATAGGTAAAGTATCTGTAATTCTGTATCTATAATGGATCTTTCTGCGAATAATTTCCGTAACTTGTGACCTATGTGGTTGGAGCCTCTCATTATTTGATGTCGTTTTGTATTCTGGTCATGGGGTTCATTTACGAGGACTTTTTTTTTTTTTCCTCACGGTTTCCAGCTGAGCTGCCATGATGCTTCCCTTGCCATAAAGCCTGTTTTCGAACGCTTTCAGACTGTTGTGATTACTTCTGGAACTCTAAGCCCTATTGATCTCTACCCCCGCCTTCTGAATTTTAATCCAGTTGTCAGTCGAAGCTTTACAATGTCCTTGACTAGGGATTGCTTATGCCCAATGGTTCTGACTCGTGGAAGGTACACATTACTCTTTTTAATGTATTTGTTTCTTTAAAGTTCTGGTTAGTTTAATTTTCGGCTACTCAGGCATAAACCCCATCTGGCTATTTAATTTGGTTTTAACAGTTCTCTTTGCTATTGATTTCTTTTGGCCTTTCATTTTCAGTGATCAGCTTCCGGTTAGCACAAAGTATGATATGAGAACTGATGAAGGTGTGGAAAGGAATTATGGGAAGCTTTTGCTGGAGATGGTGTCTATTGTTCCAGATGGAATAGTGTGTTTTTTCGTCAGTTACTCATATATGGATGGAATAGTCAATAGTTGGAATGAGAAGGGAATTTTGAAGGTGATTATCTATCATATCTCACATTTTCTTGGCAGGCTTTTTACAGAAAATCCTTCCTTGTTTTAGTTTTGGTCACATTAAGGTCCTATTCTGCAATATTTTTCAACAAAGCAACTTTCTAATTATTGAGGTGAAATGTTCCGTGGGAATTCATAAACGCTGTTTTAGTAATGGGAAGTTCCTCGTCCATGAAGTATCTAGTTTCATGCTTTCTCAATCTGGCTTTCCCCTTTTTTTTTTTCCAGGAAATAATGCAACATAAGCTTGTCTTCATTGAGACTCAGGATGTGGTGGAAACTACGTTGGCTCTGGACAACTATCGCAAAGCTTGTGATTGCGGGAGAGGTGCTGTATTTTTCTCTGTTGCCAGGTAGACCTCAATTTGATAGCTCCACTTATTTTCGGTTGTGTGATGAAGAGCTCCCTTTTTGATTTAGAAGTAAACCATGAACTCAGAGTTGATTGGCCATGAGTGTAGAGACTGCCGGTTTTCATACACTAATTTTCGCTTATTATTGTTTATTCAACCTGTGTGGTGTAAGCTCTTAAGTTTTTACAGTCCCCCACTTATGCGGCACCCAATCCCCTTGTGGAGGGGTAAACGACTATCCGTAACATAAGGATCACTATTAAAGAGGTGTGCATCTTGAACAAACACGGGGGAATAAATGGTATAGAAATAGTATAGAAATAGAGCCTTGCCCAAATTAAACCGCCCAAATCTTGCTCTGATGCCAAGTAGAAGCATCCATTTTAAAATTAATTCATCAAGAGTGGAAGGCCACTAGCCTCGTATACTAATTTTGGAGATGTTAGTGTTGATGTTGGACAAGCTCTTAACAGAGTATGACATGCTTAGCCTGTTAGCCATCTATACAATTGTGTTCCATAAGAGTGGAGTCTGGAGACGCTCATAAAATATTACGCTGTGATTGTGGCAAATGAAGCCCTCACAGCCATTGTAATTTGGGGATCTTGATATCATTTCTTTGCTCTCTTCTTATTTCCCATGGAAGAAATAATGTGCAAACTGAGACAAGCTTAGTACGGTTTATGGGTAAGTAACATCCGGTGACTCTAACTTGAGTACAGAGTCTTTCTTTTTGATAGGTAAGCTTATTAGCTTGTAGTTAGTCTTTGGTCGGCAAAACGTCTCCTTTGATCCAAATAGTTTGTAGTACAGGACTACAGGGATCTTTGTAAGTTTACTCCTTGTCAGTTTATAGGTTTATAGTCTATATACAGAGAAAGCCAGCTCAAGGCTTATTTTTCTCTTAGCTTAGTGGAGAAAGAGCCTAGAGTTGGGGATTTTACCTATGATACTGGGCAATCATTTCCTGCATGGTAAAGGAAATGGCATGTTTTGTCATAGCTATAACTTATTCATATTTGATATGAAGGAATTATAAAATTTGGAGGCAACTCATCAGGTTTTATTGGAGTTTGTGATTAATTTCTTACTGTATTCTTGTAGGGGCAAAGTGGCAGAAGGTATCGATTTCGATAGACATTATGGCAGACTAGTTATCATGTTTGGTGTTCCTTTTCAGTATACATTAAGCAGGTGATTCACTGAATTGTTTTCCATCACTGATACTTAAAATTGTTTGCGAGAATGTGTTTATTTATAACTGTTGAATTATGTATATTGAGTGTGTTGCCTAAACCCGGTGATTGCAGAATATTGGGTGCACGCTTGGAGTACTTAAGAGAGACATTCCAGATAAAAGAAGGCGATTTCCTGACTTTCGATGCTTTGGTATTTTTTACTGCCTGCTTGTTTGTCATGTAGTGATTGCGTTAATTTTTCTCTGAAACGTCTATGAGTTTCATACCTTGGGCTACTTCTACTCAGAGACAAGCTGCTCAATGCGTTGGGCGAGTGATCCGTTCGAAGGCAGATTATGGGATGATGATTTTTGCTGACAAAAGGTATTTATCTGTGGAACTTTCTAATTCTGTTCCTACGTCATGCATGCAGATCTGAGATTTTGCCTCTTGTTAAAAAATTTGCTCCCAGAGCCCAAAGGTGTTATTTGATCATACAAAGTCTTGGGATGTTGTTGCTTAAAGAGTATTGGCTTCATATCCACCAATAATCCTACTTAGAAGGTAGGAAGTTGTAAAATTTAATTGACAGACTTTCTAAGGTGTTTGAAGAAGATACTTGTACCAGACGCATGTAAAGTCAAGTTACTACTGATCTCTTTTGCTAGTATGTAAGGTGCTAACATTCATCATAGTCTTGTGTAATATGGATATGTGAGTACTTTGCAAGCATGTGAACTATGTTTTCGTTCATTTTAGTAGTGTCTGAAGATATAATATGAACTCAAAATTACTTGTCAATTTTAGACACTTATTTTCTTGTTGTTGTCTATCGGTAATTTTATAGGTACAGCCGTCATGACAAACGTTCTAAGTTACCCGGATGGATACTGTCACATTTGCGGGATGCTCATCTAAACTTGAGTACTGACATGGCTGTGCACATAGCGCGAGAGGTATGTCCTTACTACTATGGAGTTCTTAAATTTTCAAAATTGTAAATGACATAGGATGTGTTTGGGATTCCCCTCGGGCCTTGGCCTGTCATGATCCTAAAGAACTGGTCCATGATGTATTTCATTGTGCAAGAATTTTGAATGCAGAAGTAATTACTGGCATGAACATTTGACTTGAGATAAGTAAACACGTGTTTGAGCATCTCTCTCATAAATAGCTCACCCCACTTGATTGGAACTTCAGGCTCTGTTTGGTTTATCTCATAAATAAGACCAATATAGTTCTTAGATATCACTGTCTTCCATAATTGTTGAAATTGTTTGCAACCGAAAAACTATATCTTGTCCCTGAAATTTCATGCTGTTGTAGTCTTAAGATGGTTTTGGGTGAGTGCTAAGTTGCTAACTGACAATAATCCAGTATGTTGGAAACTCGTGGAAGGAAAGAGAAGGGGAAGAACTTTGGCGAGGAAAATAATGAAAATTGAGAAGTAAATAACTCCCTTGTTTGTTTAAGTGAAGATGGAAGAATATAGTAAGGTAGCATAGACTAACATAGGAAAAAAGAAAATAAACGAGGGAAGGGAGACGAGTGTGGGGAGAAATTAACTTTGCACTTGCTCTTTTCCTTGGATTTTTTTTTTCTCTCATCCCATGCAAACTAAGAACCAAACAGAGGGTCAGAAAATTGCTCATTTCCTTTACTTTTCTAGGTATTTCTATTACCAGTTTGTAACGCTTTAAATTCAGCAGTGTTCAGCCAGTGTATATTTACTTGATTTGTTCTTCCATGTGCAGTTTTTACGAAAGATGGCTCAACCTTACGATAAGAGTGGTGGAAGTGGTAGGAAAACCCTGTTGTCGCAAGAAGACTTGGAGAAGATGGAAAATGGCAGTCTTGGGGAAATGTTTTGATAATATTATTCCTCAACGTGCAGTTTTTATGGAAGTCGACTGCAGTACTCATTTGCTTCTCATGGCTAACCGTCAGAAACATTTTTCCTTCCGGGATGAAAGGATAAATTGTTTGATCAAAGAGGGGAGACACGAGGACCATGAAATTCACTTCGGATTGCAGCTGAGAGGGGTTTGTTTGGATCGATGTTCTTTTGCTTTTATCAACAATTTCGTGAATTCACAGTGGAGGTGTAAGATTTTGTGCAATTTCCAAATGCGGTGGAGATCTTTATGGTCTTCCGAGATTTTGTGGTTCCAGTTGCACCCAAGGTTTTGTTAGTTATTTTGGTGCTTTTGTCTTTTGAGAGTAGCTTGTAGTGAGGTTCCGAGGTTTTGCTAGTTCTTTTGGTGCTTTTGTCTATTGAGAGTACTTGTAGTTAGGTTCCAAGGTTTCGCTAGTTCTTTTGGTGCTTTTGTCTTTTGAGAGCAGCTTGTAGCGAGGTTCTTTCTTATGCTCTTTTGCTTGATTTTGATCCCTGAACTTTGTATTACAAATTTTAACCCTTGCATTTTTGCTTGTGTTATTTATAGAATAAAGCTTTCATCCTTGCCAAAAAGTTGAGGAAACCCAAGCTGGAATAAGATTTGTTGATTATGCAATTAGGAATTTCACGAGGGGAAACAATTTTCCAGAACATGATGTTTAAAAGCATTCAAGGAATCAGAAAGAAAAATTCATATTCTCATAGTATGGGTGCGAACAATATCAATCTCAGTAGGTTCTAAGCCATGTGAGTCGGTCATCAACCGAAAACTAATTAGAAATAGTAAAAAATAAAAATAAAAAATCTTGAACATGTAACCTTTCTGCGCTCATAAGTAAAGAATGAAACCCAACAGCAAAGGGAACAAGTTTTGTGCCAACCCAATATTAGAGAACAAATTTGCCTTGCTGTTATCGGCTGGAGCGAAGTTCCCTCCAACGGTGTTTGTGCTTAAGACCACAACCATCCAATTGCCATTTGAACCAATCCCAGCTCCTGTGAAAGAGCTCTCATTGAGATACTGCGTGTACTGCGTCTCTGTATAGTTTGTGAGAACAAGGCTCGGGACCAAGTTTGGAACGCAGACAGGCATTATTGTCCCATCTCTGGTGTCAGTGATGTTAAGGTGGCATTTGGAAAGTAGTTCTGGGTAGTTGGAAAACTGAGGCTCGGTGCCAGGAACAGTGTCTGCTCCGGTAGTGTTTGAACACGGCTGGCTCCTGAACTGGGATGCTATTTCACTTGCAAAACAGTCTGCATTGCTTTTTTCAGTTAAGGCACCTAGGCTTACAGATGCTCGGTAAGCGTTTAAGCCTTGAAGCAGATTCGCATTCTCTCCTGCAGCAAATTATTGTACACAATTCATCATTGAATGTCAACGACATCCCACACGAGAATCGTATGGAGAAAATTGAAAAGGGAACGTTCAGTAAAGGTTCATACCACCTATCACAAATTTGTTGTTCGCAACTCTTGGATTTCCATCAAGTTATAGAATTGTCAATCAAATTGGGTTCAACAAAACTCAACTATGCAAAAGAGCAAGATCTGAGCTCTATTTACGTACGCGATATTAAACAGGGATGTGTAGCCAAGCCAGTTTCAAAAGGGAAACAAGTGAAACGGATCCAGAAAACAACACATAAGCATCAAAACACTACACAAACTTAGGTATCCATACGTCCTCGATTCAATTGATCTGGGGGTTATTTAGAATTGCTTACCTTCGATTGTAGATCACAAAGTATAAGAAAATACACTCGTTAAGGGTTGAAGCCAAGTGCATTAATTAGATTCTTGCTTTGTTCTTTCACTTAATAATCAGCATCTAGATTCTGAAATCTACACGTCTGTTTGTAGACACCCCAAAAATGAGCGTTCACGTACATTTTAATCCCCAATGATGAACGGAAACGACCGGAAGAACTCTCGGATTGGAACTCTCCAAGTCAACTCAGTCAACAGTACCGCACGGTACTCATCTCTCAACACACGGGACAGCCAGTGTCACGTACAGCAGAGTTTTGGAAAATTGACGGCCAGTTGTGCCGCACGGTACACAAGTTGTGCTGCACGGTACAGTTTGTGTACCGTACGGTACTGTTTACGGGTTCCCAGTTTTCACAGGTTCCCAGCAAGCCGAAAGTGTTGACGAGATTGGTTCCCCCGCCGTGGCCGAAAGGGAAGATCATGGCCGAAAGGAATAGGCTATTCCCTATGCCATTGTCCCCCTGGGCAAGAATCAAGAAAGGATTGGGAACTACATTCGGCTCCCCCATCCTCTATAAAAACCGTTCAAACCCAATGGGAAGAGGACGGCCAAACCCCATACGATTTCTGCGTGAGAAAATACCACGAAATTCCATCCTTGAATACCATTTTTCTATTGCTTTAGCCATCACCTCTACTACATAGAAATCAGCATTATTCTCTTTGCCAAAACCACAAACCCAAAACAGAGACTCATACTCTGTTTTTGGCTCCAAAGCCGTGAGTTAATGATTCCAAATTGACCAAAGTTGAAACCCTCAATCCCACTTACCAATATACTAGAGTGAAAGTGAGGTCCAAAGAAGGTTCAAGCAGTATTCGGAAGTTCAATCCGACGCTCAATCCGAGAGTTCGAAACCGAAGGTATAAACCCGTTTCGCCAAATTCCTTGAGTTTGGTACCCTGAGGGGAGGGGTACCAAGGGTGGAATGATTCCTCGTATCATTTCCATGCTTGGTATGCCCAAATTACAGCAAATCCAGTTTCATTTCACACCTCCCGGTCGCGTCGTACGGTGAAAACATCGCCTCGTACGGAGCGATTCAACGAGGAGGGACATCCCATACTCAATACACTGCTTTCTCCCTTTAAAGTAGTTCATTTTGAATGCATTTCATACCTTGTATGTGCCTCTGATCAATCATTTCGAAAAGCCAAAGTTTCAAACTGTTTTGCAGCCAGGTGTGCCGCACGGCACTCTTACTGTGCCGCACGGTACACTTTGAGTGTCGTACGGCACTCATTTGAAAATTTGACCGTTAATTTGAAGAACAGTGCCGCGCGGCCCATCATTTGTACCGCACGGTACATCCATTGCGCCGCACGGCACACTTTTCTGATAAAATGTGAAATTTGAACATTCCCCCTGCAGGAACAGTTTGAAGTTTGGATTTTCATTTGATTTCTGTCAATTACATACTAGTCATTTGTTTTTCGCGTTATTATCATTTGCTGTGTTTAATTTAAATGTTTATCTGTTCATGTTCAGCAATAAAATTGTTTTCTAATAAAATCCCACAAATGTTTAGTAAAGACCGATTTTTAATCGGGCGAACGGGGTGCATTAAAACCCTTCCCTGTTCGTAACCTAGCTCCCGGATCCAAAACGAATCTCTGGTTTTTAATTGGTTTTATAAGCCATTCTCTCAAATCATCATTTCCAAATTGGTTTCTCGGGTCCCAAACTACTTTCCCAAAACCCGGGTGGCGACTCTAAAAATCCTTGTTTTTCGAACCGTTTCGAAAACCATTGCCGGAACCGCGTGGAGGTCGACCGTCCACACTGTTGAAATGGCAAATCTAATCCATTAGCAACATCAATCGAAAGACCGCATGAATTTTCGCTCAGTTAAAGAATGCTAATAAGTACATCATTTCCAGATCTACACCAAGTTGAATCTATTAGTTATGATTTGTCCAACATAGGTAATCTAAGCGAAAGCATTCAACACTGTGACTCATTACAATTTCCTTGTGGTCTAAAACCCTAGACTCTTCAATGCTGTCTAAACCCCATGCTTCTTTGACTTCCAAAATTCATGCCATATCTAATTGGATCCAAGATCAAAACAACAACATTACGCAAATCCATAACCAGAAAACATGTCATCAGTCGTCAAGATAGGCATACCCTTTTTCACAGCATTTTGTTCAGATCTTACCTTCGTTACGTATACAAGGCATTCAGAAATTGGTGCCCTAAATCTAGATACCCAAAATGGAAAAAGACCCAGATTCAACAATGCACACACACAGAGAGAGAGAGAGAGAGAGAGAAGAGAGAGAGAGGTTACCTTGAGATTTGACCTGATTAGAGAGCAGGAGAATGGCATGAAGAAGCACAAGGAGAAGAAGGTGAAGCCTACAATGAAAACCCATTTGCTATTTTGTACAGAATTTCTGAGTGGCTGAACCTGTGGACTATTGGTCTTATATCTTGATTCCTGAGGAGAGGGAAAAATGGCACCACCTTCCTCAGTATAGATCAAAATTCGTTTATAAGTATGGAACAGTACTATTATAGCAAATGCAATGTGAAACTATATTTGCAAAGCATATTTCAGATGTTGGATCGCTTTTGCGTTTGGTGCTGGAATTTGTTTGGTATACCCTCCACTTAGTTACTCACTCACTGTCTTCCAAATCACAAGGACAAAACTAAAGAAAATAAATCTTTGACGAATTGCAATTCCCATGTTCTCACGGTAGAAGTTTTTTTTTTTTTAGCAATTGAATATATTTTTAATTCGGTGAACTTTAAATATGTTAAGAACCTGGTTTTGGACCGGTAATTAAGACTTGAGACTTTAGGTTTAAAATTTCTTAGGTGTTATCAACTTTTTCTACAGCCAGCCTATATCAAAATTTAAACGAACGGCTATGATTGCCCACTACAGGGCTGTAATAAGTTTACTCATTGTAAGCCCCCCGAAACCTGCAAGTCAATTCTCTATATTCAATAGGCTCTCTCGCTCTTTTGGTATTATTATCTCGCCTCCCCACCCCTCACTCGGCTTAAAATAAAAAGCCCCAGGCCTCGCATCGCGTTATGCACTTTCCGTCATCGCATCTATTACGTAATACCCTTCCTTGGCAAAGGAGAAAAGCTACCGCCGCTTCGTGAGACTACCGCCGCTTCTATCAATCATCAAATCTTCCTTTTCTTAGCATTCCAGTATGCCTTCCATTTCATTGCACACTCGCATGATTCTTACTTGAGATTGAACACCAAGATTAGTCGAGATATGCATAAGTTGACCCATCCAACTGAGTGATCAGGGGAAAAAAATACGAAAAATGTCAAGGCAAGAAGGTTTGCAAGGGACATGAAGCAATAATATAAAAGTAGTTTACTTTTCATACAAATCCAGATTCTTGTTAGTGGCTGATAAAAAAAGATCCACGTTACTGCTACTCTCCTAGTACTCCAATTAAATTATAGCAATATGATTATTTCATGGAAAATAGGTTGAGCTGGTATTAAATGCAGAATTATATCCTCGTGTTCTCCAAAGAGTTGACATGGAATTTTATTTTATTTTTTGTTTCCTTATCGAGGGTGTTATTCTCTCTCTCTCTCTCTCTCCATTGGTGCATAAGTCGTGGAGAAAAACTTGAGTGCCCGACGAGTATCACGTGACAGTATCCGTCGTGCATCTTGGTCGTCAAAAAATAATTTGGACGGTTTGAATTTTAGAGAGAGAAAGAGGAGAGAGGGAGGGAGAAATCATGGCCGTCCAAAAGTATAGGGAGAAATCTTGCCTGTCCAAAAGTATTTTGGGCGGCCGAGATGCAAGCTCGGGCACCACGTGTGCGGTACCCTATTTGTTACGTTATGTAAATTAGGAAACTAGATCTTGTTTACCTTATTTAGCTTCCTTGTAATTAGCTTGTAATTAGGTTTACCATATCTAGATTATTAGGGTTGTATATATACCTAGTTAGTGAATGGAATAAACATGCTCTTCTGAATTTTCATGGTATCAGAGCCGCTCGAATTATTTTTTCCACCATAGTTGTTCTTAATACTCATCATGAGCGAGAAGAAGGTTGAATCATCCGGATCAAAAACAGTTCCTGTTTTTTGTCCAATCTGAAGGACCGTTTAACGCTGGAATTATTCTTACCGAATCGAACTATGATGTTTGGTCTCAACTGATGGAGATGCATATTGCCGAGAGGGAGAAACTCTCCTATATTCATGGCAAAACCAAACCACCGACAGAATCTGAAGATGGTTATGACAAATGGTATGCTGAAAATCAAAAGGTAAAGAGGTGGTTATTGATATCTATGACGCCAGACATCATGAAACGTTATTTACGGGTACCAACTGCCCGTGAAATATGGAGTGCCTTGTCAACAGCCTTCTACGATGGAAGCGATGAACTGCAGGTATTTTCCTTGAATCAAAAGGCCTTTACGGCCAAACAAGGTGGAAAATCCCTCTCTGTATATTATGGAGAGTTGTGTGAAATTTTTCGTGAATTGGACCATCGTGATAAAGTGGTCATGGAGCACGCTGAAGATATTATAATTTATCAAAAATCTATCCAACGGCAAAGGGTACACATATTTCTCGCCGGATTGGATAGTGAATTTGAACAAGTTCGTGGAGAGGTCCTTCGCAAGGAACCAGTTCCAGATTTGGAAGAATGTTATGCGTTGGTTCGACGCGAGGCAGTGCGTCGTGCTACCTTGAATGGGGAATCAGAAATCTTGGAGACCTCTGTCATGCTAGCTCGCAATCGCCCAAGTTCAAAACCACAAGATCATTCCTGTATGCAGCAGACTCGGCAGGATCAGTCACAGGAGCAATCCCGAAGTACTAGTAAACCATCTGGCAAGCCATCCTACAGATGTACTCATTGTGATCAAGCAGGTCACACCAAAGTCGATGCTATGAACTAGTCGGATATCCAGAATGGTGGGATCACAATCGTGATTCGAGGAAGAGAAGCTCTGGTAGAAACTCTACTACGGCACTTGCTGCAGGAAAGACAGATGGAGATGATGAAGTTGCCGAACGAGCCTCTGCGTTGGTAGCAATGGCAGGTAACAGTAATGGTAAGGCTTTAAATATTTCTGCACCTGTTTTGAATAATACATGGATAATTGATTCAGGAGCCACAGATCATATGACATTTGATTCGAGACAAGTCTCATCCATAAAACCATCTCCCAAAAATTATGTGTCCACCGCTAATGGTACCCCGGCTCCAGTTATTGGAGAGGGTGCTGTGTCTCTTACAGATGATTTAAACTTGGATTCTGTTCTAATTGTCCCTTCCTTGGATTATAATTTATTGTCAGTTGCTCAAATAACCTTGACCTTACATTGCCTTGTTATTTTTTGGCCTGATTTCTGTGTTTTTAAGGACATCCGAACGAGACAAACGATTGGTTGTGGTGTTAGGCGTGGAAGGCTGT
The DNA here is from genome assembly GCA_020921065.1 of Vaccinium darrowii. NCBI lineage: Eukaryota > Viridiplantae > Streptophyta > Magnoliopsida > Ericales > Ericaceae > Vaccinium > Vaccinium darrowii. The sequence continues at coordinate 42,709,498 of CM037156.1, forward strand.
ATTACCTGGACTTGGTGTCGAAGAGTTCAGAAAAGTTACGTAAGGCCTTGGCAGTGGACAGTTCTGAGGGGGAGAAGAAAAATTCTGCAATTTGGTTGTGGCATCGACGTCTAGGACATGCCTCGTTTGGTTATTTGCAGAAGTTATTTCCTAGTTTATTTTCCAAAGTTGATATTTCTGGATTTCGTTGTGATGTTTGTGAACTTGCGAAAAGTCACCGTGTCTCTTTTCCATCAAGTTTGAATAAAAGTTCAGTTCCTTTCATGCTTATTCATTCTGATGTTTGGGGCCCATCTCCAGTTACTACCTTAGGTGGAGCACGTTGGTTTGTGACATTTATTGACGATTGTACTAGGATGACCTGGGTATGCGTAATGAAGTCCAAAAGAGAAGTGAATTTATTGTTTCTAAAATTTCATACAATGATTCAGACTCAATACAAAGCACAGGTTCAAGTCCTTCGTAGTGATAATGGCGGAGAATATATGAAGTCTGAACTTCAACACTATTTGACTGCACAAGGCATTGTTCATCAAACCACGTGTACTACTACACCCCAGCAAAATGGGGTGGCAGAAAGGAAAAATCGGCATTTGTTGGAAGTTGTTCGTGCTTCCTTAATTGAAGCTCATATGCCTGTATCGTATTGGGGTGATGCTCTTACCTCTGCTGCATATCTCATTAATCGTGTTCCATCCAGCACTATCAAGTTTCAAACACCATTTCAAGCTCTACAGGATGCTACCAATGCTCCCACTGTTCCTAATCTACAACCTCGTGTTTTTGGATGTGTGGCGTTTGTACATCTTCATAAACATCAACGCAGTAAATTAGATCCTAGAGCTTTACGCTGTGTTTTCTTAGGGTATGCATCACATCAAAAAGGCTATCGATGTTATCATCCTCCCACACAGGCCATGCATATTACACTGGATGTTGTTTTTCATGAAGATAAGATGTATTTTTCGTCTGAGTCTGCACTTCAGGGGGAGTACCATCAGGAAGAAGTTCAAACTCAGGCTTATGATTATGAAGTTCTGAATTATGATCATGGAGGAATATCTGAACATATGGACCATAATGTAAGTTTGGATACAGGTTATGTTGACGAAAGCTCATGCAGTTCTGAAAGTGGTGTGGATGCAGGTTATGTTGAAAAGTCTCAGGATATTGAAGTGGAACCATTGTCTGAATCAGTCTCACTACATCCTGACACACATAACCAATCGCTCGTTGAGGATGCTCCTGAGTCTGTACCAAATTCTCCTCGAAGGCATAATCCTCCTCGTAGTAACAGAGGTATTCCTAAACCCATGTATGAACCTGAACTTACTAGCAAGGCCAAATACCCTATGAGTAATTATGTGTCCAATCATCGCTTGTCTGAATCAAATAAATCATTTGTGAATCAATTATCTATTGTATCTATTCCTAACAGTGTACAGGAAGCTTTAGCTGACCCAAGGTGGAAAGCAGCGATGAATGAAGAAATGAAGTCCTTGCAAAAGAATGAAACATGGGAACTTGTTGACCTTCCATTAGGGAAGAAACCAGTTGGGTGTCGATGGATCTATACTGTGAAATACAAAGCAGACGGTGCCATTGAACGATTCAAAGCTCGACTGGTGGCGAAGGGGTATACTCAAACATACGGGATTGACTATATGGAGACGTTTGCACCCGTGGCTAAAATCAATACTGTTCAAGTTCTGTTATCTCTAGCCGTGAATCTAGATTGGCCATTGCAGCAATTTGATGTAAAAAATGCTTTCCTGCATGGTGACTTGACAGAAGAAATCTATATGGATTTCCCACCTGGATGTTTTACACCAGGAAAACATCAAAGGAAAGTGTGTAAATTGAAGAAGTCGTTGTATGGATTAAAACAATCTCCTAGAGCCTGGTTTGGAAGATTTACAAAGTCCATGAAGGCCTTCGGATACAGACAAAGCAACGCAGATCATACCTTGTTTTTGAAGCAACAAGAAGGTAAAATTACCGCACTTATTGTATATGTGGATGATATGGTGGCCGGTTACAGGGAATGATCATAAAGAAAGAAAGGCACTACAGAATTACTTGTCCAAAGAATTTGAAATGAAGGATCTTGGTCCATTGAAATATTTTCTTGGGATAGAAGTATCTCGATCTGCTAAAGGGATCTTTCTGTCTCAGAGAAAATATGCTCTAGATTTATTGCAAGAAACTGGGATGTCGGCATGTCAACCAACAGATACTCCAGTGGAGGAAGGGTTGAAGTTGTGTATTGACTCTAATCAAGTACCGGCTGACAAAGGGAGATACCAAAGACTTGTAGGGAGATTGATGTCCCTGGCTCACACAAGACCAGACCTTACCTATGCCCTGAGCATTGTTAGCCAATTCATGCATAATCCTGGAGAACAACACATGAATGCAGTAATGCGAATTTTGAAGTATTTAAAGTCTGCTCCTGGAAAAGGAATATTGTTTTCCAAGAGTATTGATCATCAAAAGGTTGAAGTGTATACTGATGCGGATTGGGCTGGGTCAATAGATGATAGACGATCTACCTCAGGTTATTTCACCTTTGTAGGAGGTAACCTTGTGACTTGGAGAAGCAAGAAGCAGAATGTGGTTGCACGCTCAAGTGCAGAAGCTGAGTATCGAGGTATGGCTCTTGGGATTTGTGAAGTATTATGGCTGAAACATCTCTTACAAGACTTGGGGTATCCATCGACGCAACCAATTCAATTGTATTGTGACAACAAGGCTGCATGTGATATCGCCCACAATCCAGTTCAGCATGACAGAACAAAACATGTGGAGGTTGACAGATTTTTTATCAAGGAGAAGTTGGAAGCAAAGATTATAGAATTGCCCACGATTCGATCAGAGGATCAGCTGGCTGATGTCCTTACCAAAGCAGTATCAAATAAGTTGTTTTCAAAATTTATTGACAAGTTGGGCATGTGTGATATTTATGCACCAACTTGAGGGGGAGTGTTACGTTATGTAAATTAGGAAACTAGATCTTGTTTACCTTATTTAGCTTCCTTGTAATTAGCTTGTAATTAGGTTTACCATATCTAGATTATTAGGGTTGTATATATACCTAGTTAGTGAATGGAATAAACATGCTCTTCTGAATTTTCACTATTTGCACCCAAAATTTTCTCTAACTCGTATTAAACCTTCTTGGCTTATAAAATATCTTGTGCATGTTCCGTATTTGATTTGGAACTGATTTGGTGTTAACTAAGTTCTTTTGAACCGAACCCGGGGGGTTAGTTCTCCATCATCTCCATTCGTCCCCAATTTTTATTCCAAATAGCATTTTTTGTTGTCCCAACAAGATTATTCCAATTGAAAAGTAATTGGGAAACAATAATAAATTTATTCTTTTATCCTTACTTTAAAATAAGTTCATGCAATCATTATTTTTGAAGGGTAAAAGAAAGAAAGAAAAAATATGACAAATATAATCATGAAGTTCCCCTTATATGTTGGAAACCCCAAAAAGAAATAATAAATTGGGACAGAGGGAGTACTTGTCTATAACTGTATAAGAAATGTATTAACAGATTCTCGGAGCTTGTTCCACAGTGATTAATTATACTCTCTAAAATTAGTTTATAAGCTTAGTTGGCCTCTCTGTCATTTCCAATTGATTGTGAGTTGGACCAGAGCTAGGCATTTTTGAGACTTTTGGAGAAGACTCTTTTGGTTGATTGCCCTATTGTTTGTGTCTTGTAACGTCCCGATTTTCAAAAGCATTAATTAAGACAACTAATTAGGATTAATTTAATAAAAAGAGTTTCCATCAGAGTGCACGTTGGAAAACGTGAAGTGCAGCTTATTACAAAATACTTAGTACGGTTTGAGAAATTAATATTACAGACCCAACATTAAAATAAGGGGTGGGTTCTACAGATTACGGTTCAACTCTGGATTTCACAGCTCCTCCTGAGCCTGGTCTACTGGAAAACCCTTGGCTCCAAAATAACCGTCTCATTCGACACGAACGGTCAGCTGCCTCGCAAGGATGAATTTCCTAGAGACGAAACTGTACCATTGGGCTACATATGGCAACTGCCAGATCCTGTAGGTATGTAGCCGAAACTGGTTTATAATACTTTCACCCTTATATCGCCTCAGAATTCAAATGAAGCAAATCATAGAGTGTCACATCCTAGGGTTTCAAAATCAAGGCAGATTGGCAAACAATCCTCTAAAAAAATCACTTGGCGGAACTGTCATTCAACAACAATCTCGGGGTAACTCCCCATCAATCAATTCCAATTCACTTTTTCATTAACCTCATCGTTTATGTGATATCTGCGTACGATCACCCAACCCGGGAACCTAGTTGTCCATTCTAACATTCAACACGTTTATGGAAAGTGCACTTAACAGTAGAAGCAAAACAATAACGATATTCTAAGGGTCACAAAAATCAAGTAACACGATTTACAAGTTCACAAATCATCACAAACCAAAACAATTGAAAACAAGAGCCTTAACGTAATTAAATAAAGTATAGGGTCATAAACGTAATTTATAGAAATAAGGGGTCGCCATTGAAATTTTAAGTAAGTATAAGGGTAACAAAATTAATTTCACTGTTCTAGGGTCCTTAGCGAAATTTTACTTACTTTGGGGGCCTTTTTGTAAATAAACTTTATACAAGGGCAAAATGGTAATTTTTGCCACCAACAAGGGTAAATATGGAAAAATACTTTATTTTAGTTAGTAAAGTCCTAACTTGTCACAAAAATGCAATTCCTTGATTTTTTTTTATTAAGGGGTGTTTTGGCTAAAAAAGCCAACTTTTTGTTTTGTCTTTATTTGATATATTTTTTTTTTTTTGCGTTTGTTAGCTTTACATCGATTTTTTGAGTATTATTGGTTCGTCTAGGCGAGAGGAATTCAAAGATGTAAAAGATTATGACTAGAACTCTCAATTTTTTGAATAAGATCGAAAAAAGTGTAAAGAGCTATCTTTTTTACTTATTTTTGTCTTTATTCAAAAAGAAAATATATGATTTGATCACAATTTTTTACTTTTTTGATTCCTCTCACCGAGATGAACCAATAATACACAAAAAGTTGATGGAAAACTAAAAAACACGAAAAAAATAAAATAAAGACGAAAAATAAGCCAACCAACTTTTTAGGCCAAAACACATCTAAGTATAAAACTACACATTATGTGATTTACACACACAAAGGCAAAATGGTCATTTTACACCCGAAGGAAATTTTGGTCATTTTCTTGGGGCTTTGACCCATTAACTCTAAATTACACTTAGACTATTCTAACTCATTCAAAAGCTTGGAATAGGTTGGGTACGGGTTTCTACCTTGTTTTGCGAAAATTTGGCGAAAAACGAGTTTTTGCGAGAAAACGGTGGAGGGAGCTCTTTGGCTGGCCTTGGGTGGCTTTGGTGGTGAAATGTGGGTACCTTGGAGTGTGTTGGATGATCTTGAAGTGGAAGATGAGAGGTGGGAGCTTGTGGTTGATGTTTTGAAGTGAAAACCCAAATTTCTTGATTTTTCTCACTCTAGAACTTGAAGGATGGTAATGGGGCTTTGTGTTCTTGGTTTGGGAGTTCTTAGGAGAGTTTGGAGGAGGAAGAAAGTGAAGGAGAGGGGCAGTAGAGGTTCTGGACGGATTTTGGGGTTTGGGGGAGTATAAAATGAGTTTTGGATGGAGTTTGGAGTGTAGGATGGATGAAAAAAGTACCATAGTGGGTTAGGAAGTGATGGGGGAGGGTGGTGGAGTGTATGGCAGTCAAGGGGGGGCCATGTTGACTGATTTTGGATGATGGGAGGAGGTAGAGTGTGGTATTGGTGATGGTTGGATAGTGTAGGATGATGCATAAAGTACGGGTATGCACATATGTGTGTATGTGTACTAGTATTGTTTGTGTATGTGTATGAAAGTGTATAATAACGTATGAAATGAATTTATAAAATGTAATGCTCGCGATTAAAATGTAAACGTGCCTTAGGGTCGAATTTGTAGCAATTTGGAAGTATTAGGGTATAAACCGTAGTAATTGTAAATTAAGGGTCCTAAGTGCAATTAGAAATTAAATAACGAAACCAAAGTAATTAAAACGAAATTAAATGATCCTAAATTTTATTAAAAATTTCGAATTATTACATGTCGTAAGCGTATCTTCTTTTGTGTTAGTTGTGATCCCTATACTATGGATCCATGCTTACCTCTCGACACGTTTGGGGGAGTATTAGAGTTTACCCTACATTAGTTAATTATAACCCCCAACTATTGTAGTATATCAGTTTGACGGCCTCTCCACATATTATCAATGGGTTTTGAGTTGAATACTTTAATACAAATAAATAAGCAAATTATGTTATGTAGCATTTGCAAGCTCACTATTTTTTCCTCCCCTCAAAATTTGGCATCTTATATAGTACTATTATTCTCGTAATAAATTTAGAAAAAAGATTCAATGGCGACATGAACTCATTTGCACTACTTTTTATGTATGTTCCCTCTTGTAGATGATCTCTTTCTTTGTATTCAAGTATCCACCCCGTACTCCTTTCTCCGCTTTCTTTGTATTCAATTAATATTCACACAGTCCTCCAATCCTTTCTTAGGTCGCGGACAAGCACCCCGGCCCCAAAATTTTGGAGGTCCTAAGCAAAATTTGATAATAGGGTCTCCTGTTTGTTTCTATTTATATTAGTTTTCCCACATGAAACATAAGAAATCCTTGTAATTTAGTGGTGTGTTGCTTATAACATAGGAATTGCACCCTATGGTCGCAAGCTCAAGTTCACGGGCTGTCAACTTGACAACTTTTTTATTGTGAAACTTGAAGGAAAAAAAAAGCGCATGAAAAGACATGTTAGCGGGATTCACACCTGCACCATCACAGATATGAAACACTAATCCAACCACCGCAGTTAACTGTACCATTTTAATTGAGCACTCGGCATAAATAATATTTATTGTGATCTTATATTTAGGGCCTTTTTATTGGGCCAAAAATTGGGGGCCGAAGGCGACCGCCTTGTCTGTTTATGCCCAAGGCCAGTCCTGCCAACAAGTAGACTGGGGTTGATTAGTAGGCTGCTCGAGTTTTATTTGAAAGCCAAGTTTAAGATAAAAAAAAGAAAAAAAATGGCAACCTAGCTTCAAAATAAATTCGAAATGGGCTTTTTCAGAAGGAGTTAATCAAAACGAGTTTTCAACAAACTGGCAGCAATGACAAGTAATTTTTTTTTTTTTATGACGTTTGAGAAGAAATTGACGCATTACCGACCCAATCGATTACCACAAGTATATTAATTTCCTGTCTAGAAGAAATTGAACCACCAATTTCACTGCTACTAAGTTTGATTTGAGAAGTCAACTAAAAAGTCATTGTCCATTGTCCTTAGTAAAATGTATTTTCTGAGGTTTTGGATGCATGTACTCTAAAAACCAGTCAATTGACATGAGAGGAACATTTTAGTTTGGTTTAATTGGTCGAGTAGATGTGGCATGAATTCTAGTACAAGATTACAGCTAAGGTAGCTGCTTTATCTCATCATCAACATTTATTCAATGCCACGTCAAACTCCTAATTGGTAGGAGTCAGTACGGGATCTCGGGATCTGTAGTGAGCTTGTTCATACAGACGTGTAGTGAGCAATCTTGACTGTTGGTCTTCCCAATCAATGGTTCAAGTTTGGCTAAGCACTCTTACCGGTAAGAGTATACAAACATATCTGAACCATTGATTACCAAAATAGACAGTTCAGATGCTCACTGCAGGCCCCCGGGTCTCGTCAATATGGAGTTCTAAGATATAGGACTTTGCTTCTTCCCACTGCCGTAATCTTTCACGTGAACAATGGGTCAAACAAAAGAAGGTTTGTGTGAGCATCCCACGGCCCACCCGTGAGGGTGTGTTAAAACATTCCATAAAACCCCTCCCCTTCAGACTAGCTACCTCTACTTTTGATAGAACTCCATGTTTCTGTTGGTAAAGAAAAGTGTGACAAGGCACTAATATCTAAAATTTCAAAATAAATATATGTTCTAATTATGTTATACACATTAATTGCTATAACAATAGGATAGTTAGAATTTGAAATAACCCTATTAATAGCACATACCATAATTTATGGGATCAATCAAGTCTATTCAGACGTGGCTCGTAGCCCTTCTGTTGTTACTCACGGATCTGGGCATTCTGTAGTGCACTGCCGCATTACAACCCTGTAATGCAGCACACAAGCCGTTGATCTAGGCAATTTCATCTCCGCAATGAACGGCTCAGATCATGCAAGCACCAAGATGAAATCCGAGTTGTTGATTGCGCGATCAACGGCTCGGATGCCGCATTACAACCTTGTAGTGCGGCAGTGCACTACAGGGATGCCCTCTTCCGTTACTGGTTTCCAAGGGAAAGTTTTGGAATTTTAGTCATGGATTGAAGTGGAACCCTCTATGGTTGTTATCTCATTAATTATACTCTAAAGTCTAACCCCGCTTGAAATACATAATGTTGGAGAAAAAAAATGTATCTATGTATCTCAAAAGGCATCCAAATTTTCTAAACTTTAAAACAAAGTTTTTAAATTTAAATGATTTAGAAGGTTTTGGACGAGACTCTCTTGAATGACTGCCTCGTGGTTTGAATCTTAAGTGCAACTTTTTTTTTTTCCGTTGTGATCCCTATATTACGGTCCACGTGTGGGTCAGAAGTCGCCCGTGTGGGAAAGTATTAAAACTTGTGACATATTGGTTAATTATAATCTCTAAAACTAGTATATGATTTTGACGGCCTCTCCATTCATTACGAATTGATTTTGAGTTGAATACTTTAACATAAATAAATAACCAAGTCATGTCATGTCTCTCGCCTTTGTAAGCTTATTTTTTGCTCCCCTCAAACTTCGTTATCATACATAGTATTCTCCTTTCTCCACTTTTTTTGTATTCAAGTAAATATTCAACTGACTGATCAAAAAAAGAAAGAAAGAAAGTCAATATTCACCCAGTCCTCCTTTCTCCAGTTGCAAACAAGTAGAGTTGGGTTGATTAGTAGGTTGTTCAAGTTTTATTTGAAAGTCAATTAAGATTTAAAAAAAAAAAAATTTGGCAAGCACAAAAAATAAATTCAAAATTAGCTTATATACATAAGGAGTTGATTAAAACAATTTTTTCAACAAGTTGAGCAACGATGACAAATCAAACTTTTTTTTAATCCCGAGTTCGAAGAAATTTACACATTACCACCCTCAGCCCCGACCCATTTCATTACCGCAAGCATATCAATTTCTTGTCTCGTAGCAATTGAACCCGCAACATTTTTGCACCTAAGTTCAATTTGACATGAGAGGAACTTCATAGTTTGGTTTAATTGGTAGATTATTATATGTGCGCGCGAGATGTGGCATGAATTCTACAAGATTACATTTAAAGTACCTGCTTTATCTCATCAACAACATGTGCTCAACGCTACATCAAGTTATTACTACTCCTTAATTAATGTTTACTCCTAATTGGTAGGAGTCAGTACGAGGGTATTATTTGGTGTATTGCCCTCTTTACTTCCACAATACTTGGCTTCTTCCCGCTGCCGTTGTCTTTCACCTGAACAATGAATTAAACAAAAAACAACCAATTAAGTATAAAGCATAAACGTGTGTGAAATAAAATGTGACACGAGTTGATGTTATACCTAGATACCCAAAATATTTACCCAGAAGATTACCCAGATAGTGAAATCAATGGCTGGTTCAACTGAGCCGCTGATTTCACTTTCTGGGTACTTAGCATTTTTCATTATTAATGGAGAATTGTATGATTTGAATATCTTAGTCCCTTACTTTTATTTTTTTTTTTTTCCCCCAAAAAATTTCATTTGCATGAGAAAAATGGGGGAATGTGATTTGGCCCATTTTTAAAACTGGGCTCTTTCTTTCTAAAGCCCCAAAGAAAGCCAGTCCAAATGTCAAGGCTGGGTCAAGCCCGGTCAAAATCATCCGAAGAAATTCACACACTAATCCAACGGTCCATATGGAAAAGAACATGTACCTTAGCTCTCAACTCTGCAACAAAAACCCCATTAGTCAACGACGACTGCACCGCCGTAACCTCCACCCGATGGTCCCTTAACACCACCATCACATCCAACAACAGCCCTTCCCTATGCGGACACTGCAGCTCCACCAACGCATCACTCTCTATAATCGACACCTGCACCTGCAACCCAACTCCCGCCACCGGCTGTGGGGGAGGAGGCGGAGGCGGTGAAACCTCCACCGGCGATGAATCCACAGCCTTACCCTTCGCTCCTCCACTTCCCCCCTCCACTATCCTCAATTTCCTCTTATCCGACCCGGTTGGCCCACCCCCCGCCCTATTGGCCCGATCCGTATTCACAACCGTCGTAACTCCGCTCCTCTGTTCTTTTAAACTCAAACTACTCGTTCTCTGTAGGTCCCCAGACGATCTCGACCGTTGATCGGATTCCATCTGACGCGTCCTCGATTCTAGATCCTGGATTTTTTTCCGCAGCTGCTTGACGTACTCGATCGTGTCACCTAAAATCGAGGCCTTGTCCATTTTGGTAACGAAAGGGACGAGCGATCGCAAGATGATGAACCGCTCGTTGAGTTTTTCGCGGCGGCGGCGCTCGGCGAGGACGTGGTTGGCGCTGAGCTCGTCCTGCGGCGTCGTTTTGCGGAATCGGGAGGCGGAGTCGTTGGCGGCGGCGGAGGCAGATTTGGGGGAGTTGCTGTTGTTGTCGTGGTACTTTGTGTGGAGGAATGGGACGGAGAAGAGGATGTATTTGAGGAGCCACTGGGAGGTGCCGTCGGCGGCTGAGGCTGCGTAGTGGTGGTGGTCGGAGGGATGGAGATTCCACTTGGAGAATGAGGATTGGGAGGAGTACATTAGGTAGCCGGCAGCAGCGGCGGCGGCGGAGGTTGATGAGTCTGACCACCGGGTGGACTGGTGTTGGAGAATGGTGGAGACTGTTTGGGAGTAGTGCGTGTCCTCTTGTGTTAATTCTTCCAGTGCGGGCCCACCTGAGTAAATTTTCAAGAAAACAATAATGATCGGGAAAAAAAATAAAATAAAAAGGCCACTTCTCATTTGTCACCTCAAGGTGGTATACGTTTGGGATGCATATGTGGTGCACTCATAGCATTATTATTTTTCTTTCAGGAAAGCTACGCTCTTTGTCCTAACTTAATAATCCACTATGAAATTTTGTGTAATTTTTAAACTAAAAAAGAATGGATTTATGAAAGTAATTTTTTTTTATCAATATGAATATTATTTGATAGGTCTCATTGAGAACTTTTACACCATGTAAAAAAAATCAATCATTATTCTAATAAATACATTATTTTTTAATTTAAAAATTACACGTAGTTTCATTGTAGACTAACAATTTAGAATGGATGGTGTACTAATTTTTTTTTTTTCTCTCAGACAATATAATAAATGGACTATAAAAGTAGCTACTTGGAATCACCATAGATCAATCTTGCCTAATGGTAAACAAAAAGGAGCTCACATCGGTAGCTAGTTTCAGGGTTACAGAATTAGTTAAAGTGCGCGCAAACTGACTTTAACATTTGGTTATAAGAAATAATTAAAAAAAAATTCTTGGATTATATTTTCAAGTGAAGATTGAAAGTTTTTTAATTTTTTTATTTCGTGGGCTACCGTGAGCATTTAGAGTTGAGAGACTTTTTAGTCAAAGCTTGGAAAGGTAGTTGAGGAATAATTTATTTTGGTTGCTCTCTTGAAGGTAGTAAAAGTAGAATTGTAGAAACACAGGAAGCAAGGAAATTAATTTTGCATCTGAGGCTCCTTTACCGAACCCTTGACCTTGGGTTATGCGAAATAACACCAACCACATGTGAGTAATCATGCATGGTACAGTGGAACTAATTTTGGTGATACTCTTTTAGATACCATTTGTGGAAATGCATGACACAAAATTCACACAAATGAGTGTGACCAAATGTACCTCATGTAAAGACGTAGGCTTTTAGTTCATCCAATTGTATTTCTTGGCTTTTGAATTAGAGGTTTGGGTTCGAGTCAGTAGAAAGACGTTAAACTTTCTTTGATTGTTAACTTTGTATTTCATTGCGTAATCTACCTGATACTCACAGTCTCACAAATGCACCAATGCATGCAAAAATTGGGGAACTATTTATATCTCAACTTTTGGATTATGAATGTTTTGCTTATTCCAAATTCTGGCTTTCTGACTAGAATTTATGCCTCGTTCCAATAAATTTATTGTGTTTTTTTTATAAAAAAATTTGTCTTTATTGTTATTATTATTTTCTTTTTTGCATTAAATTTTTTATGTTCCATGACCACGATTAATTCGTTTCTAGGAGAAGAATAAAAAAAGTACAAAATTATGACCGGAATTCCAATAAAAACAAAACTCAAAAAGTAAAATAAATCACACAAATAAGTTAAGTGGAACGAATGCAAATTTGTTCACCCTCGTTTCGCTTAGTGAGGGTAAACCCTTGTTCTGATTGGTGAAAAATGTGTGGGGTCCACAAAATCAATACACTTTTACGGTGTTAGTTTGTGGCGTACTCCACACTTTTTTACTAATATGAGAGTGAAAAATTTGCCCTCCTACAAAACCCCAGTGCATGGCTTGCATGGATGCGAGATTTGCATTGCATGTTGGGTATTGACACCACGCAACCATTTATAGGGTTTTAGAATACGTAATCGAGCAAACTTAATGAAATCCCAGCTAACGACATACCTGAAGGAGGTGGTTGGAGATTACTGCTCATGGGGTCCTGCAACAATGGCCACCTCCGAGTCGACTCGGCCCTATATGAGTCTGCTCGCCGTTGATGATCCACCGCATTTCCCCCTTGGCTCGTTGCCAGCAACTGAAACTCCGAGTCCAAATTATTCGAACCGTCATCCGGCGAGCCAAGGCGGATATCCTCAGACATCTCAAGCTGCATTAGCTCACTCGGCTCGGCCGCTGCTTGGGCCACATTTACTACCCGTGGGTTCCGAGCCCCTGAAAGGTGGCTATTCCGCCCCGTGTCAGCTTCTGATTCCGACTCCCCTTCTTCTTCTTCCTCCTCTTCATCTTCTTCGTCCTCCTCCTCTTCTTCTTCCTCCTCGTCGATCTGATTGGGGTTTACAGGAGGATTTACGGGTGCGTGAACGTTTGGTACTGGAGGAGAGTGGAAACGGGGGTGATCGGAGGAGGTGGCGGGGTTGGAAGTGGAGTGCTCGGAGAGGGCGGGTTTCGGAGGCTGTGGAGGGTGGTGGTCTATGAAGAAGCTCTTTACTTGTTGTACCAAGCCAATGTCTTCTTGAACCTGCAATGTCAAGTGGGTTTTTTAAGATGGTTTCCATGCAACAAATTATGCATATGTGGGACAATAGTTACGTAAAATATGGAATATTCTCTCCCTCAGTCCCATTTTGTTTGTTAGTTTTCAAAGATTGTGTTATCGTAAATCATGAAAAACATTGCAAATTGAAAAGTGTAAGCAATTACTTCCTCCGTCCCAAATTTTTTATCGGGTTGGCAATGAGTACTTTTAATTTATGAAAAAAGTTTGAAAATTTTATTTCAAAATACTTATTATTTTTAGGTCCTCGTTTTGTAGGCCAGACAAATTTTGGGACGAGGGAGAAAAATTTTGCACGGTCTTCTAAAATGAACAAACAAAATGGGACAAATATAGTAAAATTTATTTAAGACGGGTTTAGCTTTAATGGAAAGAGGTTTTTACTATGAAAAATTCTAAAATCAGCTCACTGGATTATCATTCATGTATAAAAATGTATTAAAATGCGTGAAAATGTATAAAAGTGGAAAAAGAACACTTGACACACTATGGTTTTTTATCTTCGATCTTCTTATCTTATGGAAGGACCTTTTTACTATATTACTGGTACTTACCCTTTCTGTTGTGCCAAGCTCCACAACGCCATCAAGTAGAGGAATACACACTACAGTCTGCACACGAAAAAAAAGGCATAATAATTAATTTTCCAAATGAGTAACAAGAAAATAGAAAACCGCTGTAACAATGTAACAAGGAAATGAGTGGCAGAAGGAATTTACCTGAATGCGAGCACTCTGATGCAACGAGGTGAGGTGGAAGTTCATGAAACACAAGTCAAGAAAGAGTTAGTTAACTGAATAAGACTTGAGATGCAAAGGAAATTAAAGCATTAGGTATTGGCTCTTGGAGCACTGCGCGGTGATATAGGGAGCTTCTCCAACACATTTGTGCGGTTGAAAAAGCTCGTACAACACAATGTGGCTGTGCTCCAGGAGTAAGTAATAATTTGCCAGTGTGGAGTGGCTCTAGAGCAATGTCCAGTTGAAACATTATAACCTCTAGTGATTTAAAGATTTTAGATGTTTTATTCCAAGATCTGGTTTCCTTCTCTGTGAAAATTAGGGGTTGTTCCATAACATGTTTTTTTCAATGTAACTATTTTTTAGGTCTTTTTTGGTTGATGACATGATGTATTGTGAGAAAATCACTTGTCTTGTAAAGCGTGAAAGATAGTAAAAAACGAGAATTTTTCAGTGTGAGTAGGTATGGTTGACGTGGTATCCTCTCGTGCACGTCCAGCCGTTCAAAAATGCAATGGACAGTAAAAGACGAGAATTTTTTAGTGCCGAGTAGGTATGGCTGACGTGGTATCCTCTTGCGCACAGGCCGTCTGTTGCATTCTTGGACGGCCGAATGTGCGCGAACGAGCACCACACCGGCATTGAATTTTTTCCGTAAATGACAGTTTACAAACAAAGACAATTTCTAGAACCACCCTTTATGAATTTGACAATAAAGAACGTAACTGTGCCCGCGGCATTTGTGTCTCATGACTCACTACATCGTTCCAATTTTATCGGATGTCCCCGAAGGGACACGTCTCATATGACTCTCATCTACCTTTTACTTTAGACATAAGTTCATGCAATTAATTAACATTACTGTTACAAAATTCTTCGCATACCTTTGCAAGAATGGCTCTAGAAAACACTTTGCTGTCGACTTCGTTTGCCCCGGTAAGCCAAACATGTTGCCTCTTTGCGTATGCTTTTCCCGGCAGTCTGCGCATAGATCACAGTAGAAATTATATAACGTTCATGAACAAAAGTACTCTCTTAGTACGTAAAGCATATCAAATATGCAATGAAAGACAAATGTAACCTCCAAGCATAGAAATTTAGTTGGATTTGACGTCAATGCAATGGGTGCATCATTGATTATCAAATCATACAAGCTGTGAGGACAAAATTAGGCAGTCCCCTTACGTCGCCAAGTACCCCTTGGCGGCACCCCAGGCCTTTTTTTCACTGCATAGAACCCACCAGAATATATGTGCGTGAAAAAATAGGCCTGGATACCACGTGACGGTATAATAACGGTCCTCTTGGGAGGTGAGAGCAATTTATTGCAAAGGTGTGATACAATGGCGAATGCAATCTGTAGCTCTTTTTTTCCCAAAACAGTATTGACAATTGCCATACATACCTGAAGGAATCATATAGTACTAGAGGCTCTCAAAACGAAGAAAAAGACATGATGCCTTTCACCAAAGTTGCAACATTTGATTGATTATAGGTGTCTAGACTATCCATCAATCTTATAATTGTGTCTACCGTACTGTATTGTATTTCTTTCCCACAGCTGCCCCTCTTTTCTTACATAATGACAGCTTTCACTGGTCATGGCTGGAGATTATGAATCAAGACTTGATAGTAATATCGAATTGATTTGATCTCTTGTTACTTGTTCAGTTGTTCCAATACTTGACTTAATTAAACTGAAAATTGACTTGTTATTCTTTACAAGATAGATCATTCTCTCATAATATATCGACTTAAACTAATTATTGACTTAAGTCTCGATTGTTTGACAGTGGAGTAATCTTCGCATAACATCCACAAGCTTTTAAAAAGTTGTTAGCTATCATTTTAAACATGGTATCAAGGCAAACAAAACTGTTATTGGTATCGACTCCCCGGTACTAATGGTGTATGGACCGGTGGATCCCACATGGTCAATCTGAACTATTGAGGCTGTGTTCGTTTCCCAGTTTAGTTTAGTTTTAGTTTTGATAACATCATCATTTCCCTAATTTCTCTCTCTATCTCTCACCACTCATTACACCTTTTTTCAAAACTAAACTAAACTAAAACTACTAAACGAACATAGCCTGGATAATCTTAAAATCGTTTTTCGAGGGCCCCGCGAGGAATCAACTCAATTCGACGTCCCTAAGTGCTTGATCCAAAATCAACCCGTTTCGTTTAAATATCTAACAGTTTGGATTGATCGTGTGGGACCCACCTGACGTGGATCGGTACACAATCGGTGCAGCCCCATCGGTTCCTCTTGTATTGGCAAATGCTTACCTTGTTCGTTTTGGATTTTGAGACTAATTTTCTCAATTATTACTCAATCATTACTTATATTTTCTTCTAATTATTACCTCTATTTCCTGATATTATTCTCATTTCTCTCTCTCTCTCTCTCAAATTATCCCATATTTTCAATCATTACCATTATTTCTCCCTCCAATCATTACCCAAAACCAAAACCAAACAAGGTGATGCTAGTCCCGTAATTTAGTCTAATATTAGAACAATTCGCTTATCAAACTCGTCGAGAACATCAGCTATGAAAAAAATTCACAGTGATCAAATATCATTTGATATGTTTTCTTAACATTCCCTACTTCCATCGTTCTGTTTTCTTGTGGTAATTTTTGTGGGGTTCACAGAGCAATGTATTCAACTAAAAAATTAGCTTAAACAAACATCGATAGGTATATCAAAATTTTAATTTTGGTTTATAAAACAGATGGACAAATGTCAAATTTTGATATATTTATTCTTGATGCCTGATCAAACTAATTTTTTTATGTACATACACTACTCCACGTGTTCTACAAAATGAACGGTTCAGATTAACGTAATGACCCCATGCCAGGGCCCACAATGGGTGACGGAAACTCTCATCCTTTCATAACTTAATCTCTTTCTTAAATCTCTACGTTGTCATATACGTACATGTACTTCTTGAGTGCATTTCTATCGCACAACTACCCTTCTGCTCCTATTTACTGTTGGCGATATACGCCATTTTCTTTGGACCATTCACTTATTTTAGTATGTATTGAATGGTATGCAGACTCTAGTGAATGCCCTTATCTACTAGAAAAGCACTCAAGTTTTCTACCACACAGAGGACCGGAGAGAGTTGAAATCAATGCGTTGATGTTAATTTCTCCAGATGATAATGAGCGTAAAACAAAAGAAAACAGTTGCATGTAATTTTTTCTACTTGTATTTGTATATTTGAAAATCGAGCTGCACCATTTAAGGAAATAGGAAACTTACCCAACACCAGGAGGAAAAGAAAAGGACACGCACATGAGGTAGAACCACTCGGACTCCGTCAAGTCTTCAGGCGACAGGGCGGCACACGGCCGCCGTGTCTGCTGGTTCGACTCGCCAGCGGAGAGGGAATCATACAATTCCCTCAGCTGCTGGCTTCTTTGTAGCGACGCCTCCTCGGCACTCACCTCCACTGGTTGTACTGTCTTTCTTGTTTTGATTGCTCCATTGTAGTACCCATCTCCCCATACTAAGATCCTATATAATAAGTCATGTTATAAGCAAGAAAATCCCAAAATTAAAATCCATGTTGGTGTCATTCATACGAGTATTTTCATACAGAATGATGAGGTCCTTTGTATGAGCTATTTTCTTGTTTGAGGGCAAAACATCTAATTTCACTAACGCCTATACTTACAAAATTGTCACAGTCTCAGTATTCTGGATGAATTTTCGTATCAAAATTTTTTGTTTGTGTTTTATTTTCAAAAGGTCTACACTAATATTCCTTTCACGCATTTTTATATATTTTTCACACATTATCACCCAATTTTTTAAACCTCAACAACAGCTAAATTAGCTTTTATTTTTAGCATTTTTCTTTTCAACGCTGTACGAATTTCCCAAATTTATATGTACAAATCTGTGTCTTTTTTGTCTCTGTATTTGAAATAAAAACTCCCACTACAAACTGAAAATTAATGCCAAGTTTTTCTTATACTTTGCTTGAACACCATTATCAGAATCTACCTGTCCCGAAGAGAATTATATAGTCATTTGTTGTCTGTTCAGTTTGAATCAAAATACCCAATTACCCACTACTATATAATTGAGGTTGATAATTTCGAAAACCAAATGATTTTCTGGAATAAGTTTTATGTATCTAATTTAGTTGTTATATACAATTATTTGCCGTGCTAAGCTTGGTTTTGAATTTCTGTGGTGGAATTACGTACCCTTGTTGAGGGCACAGTTGCCAGAAGAGACTATACGTCCATTGCACTGATTGCACCGCCGTCTGTAACATATTTTGCAGCCGTGTACTAGGTGGTGCGGCCATCTCCGCCGCTGACCACCGGTCACCACCACGTACGCTCCTTAATTGGATCCTCGATCAATTGTTACTTCTGTCGAATCACTTGGGGTCAAGGAGAAAAACCCACCAAAAAATACCCAAAAATGGCAAGGAACAAAAAAGAGGTTATCTGTAGATGAGATGGAAATATAAGGTGGATGGGAACAACCTCGAACTCCGATGGAGCATGCGAGCTACGAATCAAACCATTTTAATCAACTAAGAGTAAAAGAGAGTAAAGATTGATGACTTTGAGAGAGTGAAAGAGAGAGGGTTGCAGACTTGCAGGTGAAAAAAAGGAGGTAGATGATGACTTTGAGGAGGGGGAAGATTCTACTGAATTCAGAAGAAGGGTCGTTAAGCTTCGGGATCAGATAGGGTACTGAGAGATTTTTTAAGAGAGAGAGAGAGTTTGAGTTTTTTGGAAACAGAAATTTTAGTTAGGGTTTGGGGTAGGAGAGAGAGAGGGATATACAGTTGTGTGATGGTGTTGTTTTGACTGGTTGGTTTACCAGCCAGTTTATATGTGTGTGCTTCCGGGCGGATACATACAATTGTGTGATAGTGTTGTTTGGAGCATGGTTAATTTGCCCCCAAAATGCACCCAATTCCATAAATTGAATTATTTAAGTTTGGAACTCATTTAAGTTAGCTTTCTAAGTTCAGGTATTATGAGAGAATAATATGTCTCGTAAAGCGTAATAAGTCAATTTTTAAGTCTGTTTTTGAAAGAAGTGGAGATGGTGCAGTGCAACAAATGTGCAGCACTATGCGGCGCAGATCTAAACCGTCCAGTAATATTACAGTATATTTTCAACGGTCTGGATATAAATGAAACTCTCGCATGAAAGAGTTTTACACAAACATCCTCTAAAAACATTCAATGTGAGTCACCATGTCCCAATTATGGACGGCTGAAACGCTGCGCCGCACGATGTAGCACATTGCTGCACTGCAGAGTCTCCAGATCCGCTTGTGAATAAGTTAGTTTTTGGAACAATCTCAAAGTATGGACATTCTTTCCTTTGTCCCAATTTGTATCATTATTTTTACTATTACATACTTCTAATATAATTATTTTTATTTTTTATTTTTCAAGTTATTTATAATTTAAAAAATAGAACTTTGATAGATTTCCAATTAGTTCTATAAGACAAAGTTATATAAAAATAAGTGTGATATATATGTATATATAAATGATTTTGTAAGTGACTAATATATCAAAATTGAACGAATAAATTAGAACAGAAGGACCATAATTTAAACCGATCGTAATTATTGTCAAATTATATATTGCAGGTAAAACTAGGGTAGATTTGACGTCATAACAAAATTATCCACGTATATTTGTCCTGAAAGCTTATTTTTATATCACAAATCCTATTCCTTTTCTAAACAAAAATTTATGAAGAAAATATTAATTGGTATCTTATTGGCATGATTTTTTTTTTAAACGAAATTTTAATTAATATTAATAAATTTTACAAAATAAACGATTTGGATTATATATTTTGAAGGTGGAGATCAGATTAATTTTGAGCGCACACCAGTACTGCCGCTAGGGGACAATTAATAATTTTTTCTCCAACTTAGGGCCACTAAAAGCTGTCCTAAGTCCGCTGTCAGCCTGTGTGCCGTTGATTTTGTTTGTTGTAGACTAGTAATATATTCCCCCCTGCTGTGCCTTTGCTTTCCCTCCCCTGCGCAGCTGCGCTCACGTGCGTTCGTATAGAGGGAAAGATTAGGTGGATGGGAAGAATGGGAGTTGGGATTGGGGGACAACAGGAGGCAATTGTCCAGTGTGGAGCTGTGTAGTGATTAGGGTGGGCTTAACTACCGAAAAAGTCCTGACGCGGGAAAAAAGCTTGTCAGGTTTCTCTTTCTTTCTTTTATTTTTATTTTTGGCTTTTTGTTACACCTTTTTTTTTTTTTTTTTAAGAATAGAGAGAAAATTTTATAAATCATTGCACAATGCCAGTACAAGTAAATCTAAATAATGCAACTGATCAGAACGCAGGGAAACCTACAACGCCATCACATCTAGCCTACACAAACAAAACATAGTGAGAAAATTTAGCCAAAGCACCACCATCGAAACAATAGACAATCTAAACAAACCTTTGGCAAATAATCTATAATCCGGATTATTTGATTATTCATTTTGTCTTTATTAAAAAAATTGCATTTGTTAGTTTTGTATCAAGATTTTGTGATTTCTGTATTCCTCTCGACGAGACGAATCTAACAAATATAAAATTATGGTCAAAACTCAAATTTTTTTTAATAAAACCAAAATTAATCTAATAATCCAAGTATTTTCGGCTTTATTCTAAAAAATATTTGGTTTGACCATAAATTTATATTTGTTAGATTCGTCTCGTCGAGAAGAATCCAGAAATTACAAAATCTTGACGCAAAACTAACAAATGCAATTTTTTTTTTTTAATAAAGACAACAAAAAAAACCAAAAACCAGATTAAGTTTTTTTGTCAAAGGAACAACACAGATTAAACTACAGAAACCACCACCACCACCGTCACCACGCGATGTACAACTGCCCAATAGGGGAGTCCACCACCGTTGTCACCACTCGACCTCCAACATTAACCTTACTCCCCTCCGATGCTCAAACAAACTCGACAATAACCTTACTCCCATCAACTGCTCAATACCCGCAAAGAAAGGGAAAAAGCCGCAAGTATCGAGCCAACAAACCAAGAAAGCTGATCAGGAGGAAGAAAACCAATTTGAAAACCAAGAAAGCTGATCAAAGAGAAGATCCATTAAACCCAGTTAAAACCAATTTGAAAACCCATTTTTTAGTACACTGATCAGCCTGCTCGATGCTAACAACAATGAAAACAGTACGATAGGGGTACGGGCCAAAGGATTTGTGGTGATTGTTGAAGGTCCGACGAAACCCGAAGACCTAGAAACAGCAGAGGTAAGGGCCGGAGGATATGTTGTTGAATGAAGGAGGAGTCTATACACATTAATTTGTCAGTTGGCACTGTTGCGTTGTGCACTGCGAAAATTATAAAATGCTCCAGAGCATCGTCATATGATATTCTAACATTTTTTCAACGTCACAAGGTGTTCGGGCACTTTCTCACCAAAGAGTGCTTAGTTCACTACAACAGATTTCACCAATGCGACTAAAAGTTTAGTCAGCAAAACTGTCTTTTTAGTCGTTAAAAACCATTACCGACTAAATATTTAGCCGGCATCCAATTTTCCACCATAACTTGGCTTGGTGCCATATTTTTCCCTAGTAAAATGTAATTTTAGTCGGTAAAAACATACTTTCAGTAAGTAAGGTAATTTACTCGGCTATAGTACACCAATTGCCAAATAAATTTATTTACTCGGCATTTTTAGTGGGCATTAGTGTAATTTCTTGTAGTGGTTTTACACATTGTCCCCTACCATTTTTTCGCTCAGCATTGTTCTAGGAACAGGCTTTAGAATTTCGGTCGCACAAAAAAAAAGAAAAAGAAATGGGCTTTAGAGCATTACGATGTTTCAAGAGTACCGAAGAATCACTCTAATGTATAAATTTCACGTACACTTGAAGTGTAGTGTACTACGTGCATCCCAAAGTGAATGTAAATATATACAAAGTGACAAAGGGCCTCGTTAATATGTACCTTTTGGACATATGATAAAAGCATATTAGCTCTTACATTAATTTGACTCTATTTTTTATGGGAAATGTGTAAAGTTAAAAGTGAATCATAATTACACTTCGGACCGAAAGTACCCTCAAACTTTTTTTTTTTTGGGTAACTAAGCTTGAAATAAAAAGGGGGCTAACCGAATATACAGCCTACAAGGGGCATCCCCCAGGAGGAAAAGAAAAACAAAAAGAAAACAAAAGAAAAAACACCTAAGCCAAGTTCCCAACTTACATAACCAGATGGTAGGGAACAAAGTCAAAAATAGCACAACTCATAGAGCACAACAATATCAAAGTCAATACCAGCATGAGACTATGAAAGACCTCAAAGTCATTACCAGCACAAAGTCGACCAATAATCCGAGTACCGCCAATTGAGGTTTTAACCACAGGAATAACATCTGCCAACTCGGACTCAATGGCAACCAGACAATAAGCATTGGTCAGCTTTGAGAATACCCCAACTTCACCTGGGTTCTCAAATTGAAATCTAGTTGCCATGATGATAAGACAATCAGCTCAACGCACACAGAATCAGAGTATTACAGGATCTGAGGGAAGTTCTCAACAGCAACATCAGGTCTGTGGAGAGATGGCAGCACTATGCTTGAATTTGTCAGGCCCAGAACAAAAGTAAACCAAAGCACAGATGAGGATGATTAAGCAGCATAGCCCAAGAGTGCTCTCTGTTAAGGCTACGATCATGTACATACCGGGAAGCCTATCATTTGAGATATGCAACGGGAGGACGCCCCCTCCCCAAGGGGATCAAACTTTGCCAAGGGACAACCCCCCAAGGCTAGGTCATATCTCCATAAAAGCAGAGGTACAAACAAAAAAATGATAGCATTCCTGGTAAATCCGGGCAGAACAAAGCACGTGTAGTGCAGCAACAAATTTCCAGATAGCATCAATTTCAGCATGTCGAAGCAAATGGACATATCAAGCAAGCTTTCAGTGTTCAACCAGCAGTAATCAAGAAATATAAGATTAAAATAGCAAACCCAATATTAGAAGTAATATCAGCACTGCTCTGAACCTGCAACACAACCTGTACACAAATACTAACCTGCAACAAACCTCTTGTCTTGGAAGCCAGATCAGTAGAAATATTGAGGATTAAACAGAACAAGATAGCATGCTACCAAAATGCAGTAATTATGGCTCAATTGGATGGTATGTTCCATGAATCCAATAGTGCTACTGATCCATGTGGCAGTTTGCGTAAGGACATCAATCTGTACCTAATCCAATAGTACCCTCAGACTTACACAACCAATCAAACATTAAAAGTTTCTTCCCCTCTTTTGCACAATTTTTGACATATGATTCTCACTCTACAAAATACTTCAAATTCTATTTTTTCTTTTTTGAAAAAAAAAAGAACCCAACAATGGAAAAACCAATACCCAATTAAAAAAACTAAGCAACTCCCGAACACATCAAATTAACATTTAAAAAAAAAAAAAAAAACTCCTTCATCAGATTGAAACCCATCAATATCATCTATTGGTCTTCCAAAAGTATTCATGATATACCTTCTTTAGGAGACTCATTGAAATCATAATGGATATTTGAAATCCACTTGTTAACCACGAGTGTTTTTTTTTTTTTTTTTTCTTTTTCCTTTGTGAAAGCTTTACCATGAGTGCTATTTTATTCGACATAATAATAATAATAATAATAATAATAATAATAATAATAATAATAATAATGCATTCCAGAAGAATGGGATTTGAACAATGGAAGAAAAAAATGCTAATTAAGTGCGTACTTTTTTTCTTCAACTTTAGTTACACTTTAGTTTATTGAAAAAAATGTTAAACGTTTTGAATAAAAACAAAACTAAAAAACTAATTCCGCGTTTTTTTTTTTTTTTGGCCAAATCACCCTTGAATCACTTTATAGGCACAGAAGCTAACCAGTGGAAGTACTTGAAAAGACAGAAATGTGAACATATGTAACTCAGCTGCATCATTTTTTTATTGTTGTAATCATTTATATGTGTTTTATGTTTCTGTTTATGCAACATTAATGATCGTAGAATTAAAATCTCGATCCAATTCGTTCATTATTTTATTAGTGCTGATTATGAAAAAAATGAATGATGCTTGGTATCATTCTTGACTAATTAATCACTAATGTGGCTTTTCTAGATTATTTGATAAAAAAAAAAGTGGGACACGTTCTACGGACAATTATGCTTAACTCAACAGTGCTTCTCTAAAAATACTTAAGTGGTTCAATTGACGATAACAAATGCACAAGATTGGAAACTATAACAAAGCACAACTACATAACTTTTTTCCCAATGAATTTGTCCAGTAAATTGATATTTTGACCTCCGAGTTAACTTTAAACATTCACATAAATCTCTCTCTCTCTCTCTCTCTCTCTCTCTCTCTCTCTCTCTCTCTCTCTCTCTCTGTGAGCTAAACTACCTTCCGGGAGGGGAATGAAATGAATTAGAGTTTCTTTTACTTTAATGACTTAGGTATATATTTGGACTAGCTACACACGTATTGATTAATTTAGGAACCAATTTCACCGTCCACTACTAGCTGGGAGCCCAATTAAAATCACTGCCAAACCCGTATGGATTAACACCAATTAAAAGAGCTAATACCATGCACGTAGAAAATTTTGAGATTAGAGCTGGGATATACATAGCTAGCTCTCAATAAATGAGTCAAAATCTCTTGTTACCGCACGGTGAAAATATTCATTCAGGAACTAGTCAAACTGCGCATAAACTTGTCTGCATACCTAAAATACCAAAAAATTAAATTGGTCACATTCTTTGTTAGATTTATTGAACGGTTCCAACCTAAAACCAATTGACAATATAGTTAGAGTAGCATCTAAATTATTAACCAAATTTGGGCGGCTTAGGTGAGCGATGTGAGATAGAATCTAACACTCCACCTCAGGGGTAGCCTGGATGCAATTGGAGGTCCGGATTGATGAGGTGAGGCAATTGACTTTGGCAGATACTCGACCATGCATGAGCTAGCTAGCTTTGATACCATGCATTAGATTTCTTTGAGGGTTCTAACTCAAAATCAATTGACATTAAGTAAAATAGCTTCTTAATTATATTAACCAAACGTAAGTGGTTTAGGTGAGTGATATGAGATAGAGTCTAACATTCCTAGCCCAACTAGCCCGGATAGACGTACTTCTATTAATTACTTGTCCCCTTAATTTACTAATACGGTGATTTAAAATATGAAATCCTATATCATATTTGACTGTTAGGTTAACAATAAGCAAGCAGCAAGCTGTGTTTCACCATGCCCAGTGCGCTGACTTGTTAAGCTTTTTTTTCTTCCCATGCCAAGGATTTTGTACTTTGTATTTGTAGGCCAGAAATTTTATTGTTTACGTAACATCAGGCACTAAATTAATCTGTCTTAAATATCATATTTTTATATGTTTATCATATCCCCAGATACTTTTTTTGAAATTCTCATTATGTGTTTGGGTTCAAGTAATTAATTCTTGTCTCGGGTCATTAACAACAATTCACTAATTAGTGCCGAAAAATCAGCATTTGATTCCATCGTTGAACCAAGCCACCAAGATTAACCCAGTCATTTTTCCTGCAGTGTGATTTGGTCCGAATAGAGAAAGCGAAAGAACAAGATATATGATTTTGCGAACAGTTCTGGTTCTAAGATGATCCAAATTGCAATTCCATATGGACAAATATAATTAAATAGATACCTGTACTTGTAATTTTATAGGAGAATACCCTTTAAAAATAGACTCAATATTCTTAAATGATGTTTATTGATCTTAGTAACTTTTAGTAAAATTAGTTCAAAAATAGGTTTTGATAATTAATTTATGCAATTTTTTGGGGGGTGTTATAGATATAGAATAATTTTTGAACATAATTATCTTCCCCCACCATAAAGTAAACATAATTTCAAACTAGAACAGAATCACAATTGAATTGGTCCGATATGGTTCTATGATTTTCACGGATAAATTTTAATTATCAAAATCTCAATCTCTGCCGATCAACAGAGATGAGGTTCAGTGTGCTCATCACCTAGCCAGGCAAGCGCTAGATGTTTTTGTACCTCACCCGGACACCGGTGATGGTTGATTGTCCCTAGTGCTGTCTTTTTGTTATGTTTATTTCGTTGTTGTGTTTTTGTTTTTTTGTTGTTCCCGGTTGTTTCTCTTTGCATGAACTCTTTATGTACCTCAGGTTGCTATTTCAATGATATTTCTATCTCTTTACCAAAAAAAAAAAAAAAAATCCTCAATCTCTATGGATTGATTTGATTCTTGATTTACCCACGAAACTAAACCAATCCAGTCAGCGCTCACCTTTTAAAGTACTTTTTTGTTTTCCTTTTCATTTTTTGCTAATTCCTACAATATTCCTCAAAAGCCATGTAGGATCCCATCATAATGGTGGTTGTGAGTTTATGTGAAGGTATAGTAAATAGATGTATTAATTGGTAGGTGGGGTGCATATGAACGTACACCTAATTAAACACACCACCTGATTTTGTAGCCCTTCCTCCTTCTCCTTCCTAACTTTCTTACCAGCCATTCTCTCATCAAATTTTTTTTTCTTCCCCTTTTTCTTCTCAATTTTCCTTCTGTTCTAAGGAATATTGGCCAGTGTCCATTTTTATACAAGAATCTCCATGCCATGGTACACTTTTTGCAATTCAGTGCACAATGCTACGGAAGGAAGTTCCCAACCAGCTTTTTATACCGGGTTCTTTGTCCGTTTTAATTTCTCAAAAATGATCGGAACCATTCATTACACCCTCTAAAAGATTAATTCACATAAAAAAAAAATCGGCTTAATCAGATATAAAGAGCTAGCTAGATGAAGAAAAGAGTCGGGGAAGTTTCAAACGTATTTGTCATTCATTTTTCTTTGAACGAATCTGCTTTTTTCCTGTACCTATCAATACAGGATCAAGTTATTGTTTTCTTGCCCGGGTCACAACCTTGATAGAATCACCCTATATATCAGCCCTCTAAACTTCAAAAAATAAAATAAAAAATGACTTCAAAAACTTCAAAAAATAAAATAAAAAATGAATATGTAGTGGAAAACAATTATAAGGACAGGCATGTATCGCGAATAGGAAGACAAGTGGCAATACTTTTGTTTTTGAATATTAAATTTCATGCTTTTCAAACTGTATCCCATGAAAACGACATACCAGCATCTAAGAACCTGAAAAGGGGCTGATGCCAAGCCCACTTAATTGAGCTGGGCCATAGCCCATTTAAAAAGATTGAACGTAGGATGGCTGATAGGGTTTGGGTTGCGGTTCCTTGTCAGCGGGCCTACGAGATTTCTCTGGTCTCAAGGACCAATGTCTGGGCCACGGAACTTCAAGTGCTATTTAACTTAACTCAAATACTGTTCCAGTCACAAAAATCATTTACCGGTGAGTGTGGGCTTTTGATATGGACATTTTGATCATTTTCTGTTAATTTTTAATAAATTTGGGTATAATTTTTACATCACACGTTCGGGTCAACGATAGGAATCGAAAAGTATATTTTGTCATTTTTTATATAAAAATATTATTCTATATATATAATAATTTTTCAACTTTGATCTATATTTTTATATCTTTTTGATCCTTCTCATTGAGCCAAATGATGTGATGTAAAATTTGACACGAATCTAATAAAAGTTAAAAGAAGACAATCAAAAAGACCATGCCAAAAAATTCCCAAAAGATTGGGGCCAACTCATATTCTCCTCTCAAATGATGTTCTATTAAGCAACAGCCTTGTATTAGTGGATAGGAATTTTTTTTTTTTAAACAAACAAAAAAAAAATTTGTTTGTTACTAATTTTTTTGATGCTTGGGGGGACCTCATGAAGTCATGATTATAAAAGCATTGAAGGTTACGTGGCTAGACTAGCTTATGTATAAAGGCAACATTCCCCACAATTGTTGAAGAAAAAGCAAAGAGTGGTTTTTGACTTATTAGAAAAACAAATGCAAGTGCTTATAACAAAAATAATTAGAAAGACAAAAGCAAGTGCTTAGGACAAAAACCAAAACTGTTTTTTTAGTAGAATGGGGGCAAGAGTTTGTTCCACAAAACGACTTATTCTCAAAACTAATTTATTATGTTTTACGAGACAGATCATTCTTATTCAATACATTAAGACAATTTCACTCAATAAGCCAGTTACACTTTGCAGCATGAGAGAGACGTATGCGAGTTAAATAAATGGGCTTTCAATATTTTCCGCCTTTTTTTTTAAGCTTGCTCCATGTTGTGGTTTTCATTATCATGACCTTATAAATTGCAACCTAAATTAAGCACGTACCAGGCTACCAGCAATGTTGACGGTCATATCCTTTAAAGTTTTGACGCACACAATGGCACCAAACAATCCATTCACATTCCGCATACTGAAATTGGTTTGTAATACAAACAAACAAGCACACGCACATTCTAAAACTCTATGTTAAGCTCAACCTGTACACGGCTTTTTATATATATATATATAACTCGATGTCGGGCCCAATGAACCAAGTAGTCAGGACATCAGTTCCACCGTTTACTATTACCGTGTTCTAGTTAAAGATGGGGCAACAAAACATATAAATTGATCCCACTTAAGAATTGATGCCAACTAAAATCAAGCACTAGATCAACAACTAACTTTCTGTAATTGTCAAGTGACTATCACTACGTTAGTCCCTTGAGACTTTTGTAACACAACTTAACTGGCATCTGGCGAGCACGACACCTTGGCACAGTTCCGGACCATTGTTGCAGTAGGAATGGATGCACACATGCATTCTCTCTCTCTCTCTCTCTCTCTCTCTCTCACACACACACACACACACACACACCGAACAAGTGGTTTTAGTTGATCCATCGTCATGCTGCAGATTCAAAAGTTGCGTTTCAACTTTACACGGTATAACATCTGCTGTTTGAAAGGGGTTGTAAAACTAAAAATCATCGGCAAAGGGGTGATTGTTGTGCTTCACACACGAGGGATAATAATTTGGCTTGTAATGTAATTGTGGTCAATAATTCTCAAAAACTCAAACCTGTCATACAATGAAACTATGATGAAATTAAGGTTGTCTGGGAGGTTATAATTCCTATCATTTGAGAAAAGGAAAAAAGGAACGTACACAATTGTAATCATCAAATTTTTAATTTTTTTTTTTAAAAAAAAACCACTAAGGTTGCACATTAAACAATTTGCAGCAGCTAAGACATCAAATGCATATCTCACAAAGTGAAGCATTAACAAGTTCCTCTAAATAATCATATACCTATTCAATTAAGTATTGATTTCTGTCCAAACATCTGGTATTGACAAGAGGAATTGTGAAAGCACTAAGACCTTGAATCTGGGAAGGTTATAGCTGAACCTGTAGTCCCAATTTCAGCCAGTGGTTTGGTCAAAACAAAATGCAAAGTAAACTAGGAGCGACTTCATCCACTTATGCATACCTGACCTGTTTCTTTTCGTTACTTTCGTCAAAACGAATTGTATTTGAGGGATTCCCTTGTCCAAAACGAATTGTATTAATCTGCATATTGACGGTATAAGTCACAAAAGCACAAGAAACTGCAGGCATCATAGAACATATTCCCAGATGGATGATCACTTGCTGAAGCTGTCACACACGACTGAGACCATGTTATGTGTCCAAGAAGATGATAATATAGACAGGAATGGAGAAACGAAATGGAGTCATGTCAGACTTTGGAATTTTTTGCTAGGAATTAGGTTCTTGATCATGTAGAGTACGACGCAGCGGAACAAACAAAATATTTTATTGTATATGCTAACTCTTGTACATATACTTCGCACTCACTTTACTTGACAGCACTCACATGAAGATACATATGACTCTCATTTGACACTTACAATATCTAGACACACTCTTTGTGCTCACTCATTAGGTGGTCTCTGCCCCACTTGGGTACTCTCCCACCCAAGGGGTGCTTTCATCACCACCAAGGTGGTACTTCCTCACCACACCTCACAAATGAGGCCTCCACCCTTTATATAGATGTGTACAACATTCTTCAACATTCTAGAATATTCTTGGCTCATTCCTTCTTTAATGTTCTAGAAAACTCCACACAGGTCCATAGCCTTCTTGATCCTTCCGGAGTCTTCTAGCATCTTGAGGCTTCTTTAATATTCTAGAATGTTCCAGGACATTCTAGATCCTTCTAGTACTCTCCACAAAGTTCTAGAATATTCTAGGACATTCTCGACTTCTCTAGAACATTCCAGAATCTTCTTGAACTATGGAGAGTAAGTGTTGACTCTCAACAAATCACACTCACACACGACTGAAAGCCTATACTACTCTACTAGACCCATATGCAAAGGTGAGAGAGACCGCATTCTAGTACCTTAGACCTTAGCCTATAGTACATCAACACACAATAGATGTTGACTCGACAATTAGCATTTCATTTGAGGAGTTGTGAAATGACAATTCTCCCATTATTGTATCCAAAGGGGCACAGAAACTCTGCTCCACAAAAACTAGGGTCACCTAAGCTCCCAAATGAGTTCATGTTGAGATGATGCGTAAATAGCATATGGCTTTTCATGTTCGGCTTTTTCTGTCCAAACCAATGGCTGGGGTATTAAAAATGCTGTTTCTAATTTGGGACTTGGGATGTAACTAATACTACCAAACAGCTTCCTATACGCCGTGGGATGATGGGTATATAATTGGCTACTTTCCAAATCGACTTCTCCACAAGACAGTTATCGCTACTTGATCCAAGTAAAAAAGTTGAAAGAAACATTTAATCACGAGTTCGACAATCATAACTATCCCAACTGAGGGTGAGACTGAGATCACTCGTAATCAGAAAAGGAAATCTCAATTTGCTCGTCTTTCTATAGTATCTTCTCTAATAGCAAGGCAAAGTAGGCATGACATAAGAAAAGTAATTCATAGTACTATCAAATTTGGGATAGCCTTGGTTTTGTTTTCACTTCTGTATCTCCTAGATCCATTGTACAAGCAAGTTGGTGACAGTGCCATGCAGTCTATCATGGTCTTTGAGTTCTGCGAAGGTACGTTGCAACTTGGTAATACTTTCTCCAGGTGCTGCACTTGGTAAGGGTTTGAATCGGACTATTTGAACAATGTTAGGTGGTGGACTGGGATGTTTGGCTGCAATTTTGGCTGAAGAAGTTGGTGGAATTGGCAAGAATATCACACATCAACACATCACTTTTTTTTCATACAATTTTTCAAAATGTATTTTTGTCAACGCTGGATAAAAATCCTGGGAATCGCCCTGGTCGAATGCTTGAGTATCTTCAAGAAATCCAATTGGGTCATATTGTTGATCAGCTCGGATTTTGATATGGTTCTTTCCGAGGGACCCAAAACGGACAAGAAAATTGGCAGTGAATTACAAGTTGGTCATGGGTTGAGGACAAATCTTTTTGAGTCCGACATTATACATAGAGAGAGAGTGAAGATGGTTGGAGAGAGAGAGAGAGAGGATTTGAAGATGATTGAGATTGAGGGGCGAACGGACAGAACTCCAGCTTTGTGGGGTTTGAGAGAGAAACAAAAGCTGGTGGTTGTAACTTGTAAGGAAAATGACGTACAGCATGCAGAAAATGGTGCGAGTTTGGAAGAAAACAAAATGCAAAAGCAAAGCTGCAAAAGCTCATTGTGTTGCTGAACAAATGTGCTTCATGCCATCGTTATTTTATTATGTGAACGCCTTTAAATAAAACAAGCAGTAAAAATGAGCCTTTTTTTTCATTCAGATTTCAGGCCTACGTAATCTGAATAAAAATGGATATATCGGACTAACTATTTACAGATGTTTGTTTGAGACGATTTCTCACGATGCCACTAAAAAAAAAATATTATAAATTTTTTGAACGGTATCGGATCATTTGTACGGGACCTCTAAGAGGGCTCCGCACGTTGTCTATCGATACTCATATCGTCGGTACCTCTAGCAGAGGAAAAGAATAAAACTCAAAATGCGTTGGGAAATAAGTACGACATTCGAGATTAGTTTTTAAGCTTTTTACTCAATTTTATGTTTGGATAGAAAAAATGAGTAAGACTTGGCGATGCTCTTACAAATTAACCAAAGCAGTTAGCTAGTGAAAGCTCGAGACTTAGCAGCTCGATGCAGGATGAGTTTTGGATAAATATAATAGTAAGGGAGGGGTATTGTTTATGGAGAGTGGACCCACATTGAGCTAGTTTATTTTTACGAGGTCTTATCGTGACTTTAATTAGATCTCACTAGTAAACAGTAAGATTAGGTCCCTGTGCGCTAAGATTAAGAAATCTTATATTAGTCCATAAAAAAGCACTATTGACAGATAGTGCATGACAAGGACTCTAGTACCGAAGATCAAAAAGAAAAAGACCCATGACTCATGAGGACCACATGATCGTTAGGAAAAATCAATTCTGGTGATAAACGAGTGAATAAATAAACAAAATCAAATTGAAGAATTATGGATTTTGGGATGAAGACGAAGTGACAAAAGAAATTGACCCTTTGTCAGCTGCTGTTTGTTACGACATCCCTTTCTCAATTCGTTGTCCCTTTCTATTTTTCGCGTAATTTTTATTAGATTCGAACTAATGTTTTGAATGAATAGTTTGTTTTGATGAATGAAATCTAAAAAAGTAAACAAATATAACCAAAAGGCGTAAAAGGTTTAGTAAACAAAAAAATTGAGTGTTTTCAGCGTGGTCCTATATGGAATTTTTTTTCAACTTTGATATATATATATATATATATATATATATATATACCCTTTCCTATCCAAACCACTATTTACGGACTTAACGCCCGGACCTCCACCTTCCCAATTTTTTTTGGAAAATCCGAACCGTTACATGTGTTTAAATATAGCGTTTTTATGAAAAATTGCACCGATCAAGCCCTTCCAGGTTTTTTTTTTTTGCCAAATCTTCGCGTTGGACCTTAAAAACACGTTTTAGACACATCTAACGGTTCGGATTTTCAAAAAAAAAATTGGGAAGGTAGAGGTCCGGACGTTTAAAATCCGGGAGTTTGGATAGGAAGTTTTTTGTGTATATATATATATATATATATATATTTTTTTTGATACTTTTCCGATTCCCCTGGTTGAGAAAAATGGTTAACTAAACAAATTTTTAATGAAAAGCTATAAAAAAAAAAAGGACAAATTAAAATAATACAGAACAAAAACCAAACATAGCCTGAGACCTGCGTATATACTTGTAGTTCGAACAAAAGAGCACAGTTGGTGAATTGCTTCATGCCATCATTATTGTAATTTGTGAACAGTTTTAAACAAAAACAAGTATATCACAATAATTTGCACAATAATTTAATAAGAGGGAGAAATCTTACATTATCCCCTCGAAAAGGACTATTGACTAATATTTTTTTAACAAAGACTAGATAGGTACCCAAGAGGACCACAAGATCGTTAATTAGGAGAATCAATTCAAATGATCAACGCGATAAACAAAGAATCAAGCTTCTCTCCAATTTGCGTTATCTCACCTGCCCGTTTCTTTTCGAGAAGAAATTAGTCTTTGCAGTACAAGATAAAACTGTATAGACTTATCTGCAGTTCAATTACAGAGAAGTCGGGTCTGCAAAACATAGTCATATTGGACAAAAAAGGAATTTCCTGACGAAGAGGACATGACAAAAGAAATTGACCATTTTCCAGCTGCCACGTGTCATGACATCTTCTCGATGCAATTGTCTTCCCCAAAAGCTTTACTCCTATTTCCCATGGCTAGTGATGAACTTCATTCCTCCATAGCCTCTAAGTTTGAAATGCTTGCTTTCTGTATATAAGGTAAGTCAGGTAACTAATCCTGCGAAAATAAGCATCTCAAATTTTTACCTTTTGTCTCTGGAAGTTCAATCATAAAAAAGGAACTTGATTGAGGATGCTTTTTTCCATGGAACTTGAGTTCAAAGCATGTTCAGAAGAATCTGTAATCTTTCTCCACCTTCTACTAAAACAAGCCAACCGCTAAACTGGTCGCGGAAGGAAGGAGAATGAAATCTGAATTACTATGTGTCATCAATGTAGAATACATAGAGGAGCACTTCGGACTAGTTAGCGAGAAGGGAAAACAGTTCACAATGACCATTTTGCTTTCTCGTTTACACGGTTATAAACCGACAAAATGGCACTGGCATTACAATGTTTCTTCCTAATAGGTCCTGTATACAACTCCAATTCCCCAAAAGAATGACAAACATGTTATAACAAGAATCAAAAAACCCTTGTGTATCTCTTGTCAACAATGGAATCTGCACCAGAAAACCCTGCCAATTCAAGTCCTGTAAATAAAATCGACGGATACAATGGCAGGCTTCTGGAAACTCCCACAAATCGACTGCATGGGCTTCTCCACCCTTCTTGCATCTCTGATTCGTCACCCAAATAACCACAGCAGTTGCCACATTGTACGAGGACGCAGAACCATTCCTTGCTGAGTAGTACAAGTTCTGTTGCCTTGCTTAACAAAAGCTGCAATTATGATGTGTCAAATAAGATTGGTCCTTTTAGAACAAGAGATGCACTGACCAGAGAAGAACCACACGTGTCTCATCCTATACTGAATAACTACGACTCAGACCACAAAGTCGCAGTTGATTCGAGATCAAAACCTCATCCTAGTACCACACAGTATCACCTTTCTAACCAATATAATGAGAGAATGGTGGTCAATAGTGAGTACTTTATGAATCACACTGGAGCTTGAGAAGTCTTCACAGATTCCTGTGAGTGATCGTACTCCCTCTTTAGGAAGAGTGCATAAAGAAGCTCATTCCAAGAATCTGGGACACCTGGCAGGCACCAGTGGCTGCAGTCTTGCCGATGAAATGGCGCGGGTCCATCCTTGGGTCCTAAATAATACAAAGAAGAGTGGCCATCTTTTCTCCGTGATGTCATATACGTTACATTCAGTACATCCATCATCTTCATTTGTGATTTTTCTGAGTATTCTGACAATACTTTACCAACAATATTCAAGTGCAACCAGTTTGGCGATGAAACATGCAATGAACCCAAGTCAGGCAGCGTCTCTAGGTGACAGGTACCACCAGTATTCCAGTCCCCACCCCTGTAAAACCCATTGACTTCATCAGCTGTATTTCATTTTACCATACATAAGTTACATCTACTTAAACTTTCAGCTTCCCAGTGAAGCCAAGCTTTGGAGAGTGTAGCAACAATCATTTGAATATCGAGAATATACAGGGAAGAGACAAACCTGAAATGTACAGGAGCATAGCTTCGAAAGAGGACCTGGGTCTTGCTTAAATTTACTTCTTTATCTATCCATTCAACCAGTGTTTGAATTGACCTCTGAAATGCGCTCTGTAAACTCATCTCCATCTTCACGTCCTCCCGTTCTTGAAAGTAGCTACCACTAAAAGTATAGCAAATCAAGAGGTCAGGCATAATGATTTTTGGTTCAGGTTGAGCAAATGGTGTTGGGTTTTTTTGCCCATGTAAATATGCACAAAATAATAAATGTGGGTCCAATTGGTACATTGAAATTCGGCACATTTATTTGCATATTGGGAAGTGAAATTATTTATTCGAGAGTCTTTGGAAAGTGGTATGGACTACTACTTCAAAGCATAGGGACTTGGGTTCATTTATGGAAATGTGGTTGGTTTGGGAAGTTCAACAACCACCTAGATATTTTGAATGTGTAGATGCCTCTCTTGTATCTATTTAAAGGGTAGTGTGCATGTGTGTTGTGTGTGTGTGAGAGGGTAGCCCCTTCGGGAGTTGCCAAGTACACCGGTTGTGAGATGAGATGTTGGGGGGAGTGAAAAAAATTGTGTAGAGCCATAGTGTTAGGAGCTTAGTGGTTTTTCATCTCACATTGCAATCTCCTATTTTTCATATAGTGGAATATATATCTCCCGTGGAGTAGCCATTTAGACCGAACCACGTAAAACTTGGTGTGTTCTTTTTCTGTGTGTGCTTAACCATGTAAATCTACTTAGGACAGTTCACGGTATTTTTTAACTATGAAACAATGGAAAGAAGAAAATGTATTGTTAATTCACAATACCCAAAGACATTTGTATTTCGCAAGCCATGCATGATAACCTAAAAGAAATGCTTAATGCAATGCTTAGAGAAGGGAAAATGGGAGAAATAAGAAGACTCGCACAAAGAGAGCGAAATAGACGAGAAATTAGGGAAATATGCAGGGACTGAATAGGGAATTAGAAATCAATGGGCATGGAGAAAACTGGAAAAATAAGGAAGAGGAAAAGCTGGTGAACTAGGTTACTCCGACCATAATAAACAACTAGGCTCAACAGAAACATAAGAGTAAGAGCTCTCCTGATAACTTTTTATCCTTCGGGAGTTGTATGCTAGTGCATGTGCAAATTCCATGCACAACTTGTGTTTTCAAAATCTGACAGTGTCTAAATCCCCATAGAATTCAAGATAGTCATATTCACCTTCGTACAGTTTTCTCATAGTTCCACCAATGTCCAGCATTGAAAACCAACATATCTGCACCTTTCCACTGTGAGGAGCTCCACTCTAACTGATCGAGTTTCAACGTAAACTTCACCTTTTCTGGAGCTCCAGCTGGAGCCCGACTCTGCAGCACTAGAAATGGAGCTCTGTAATACTCTATGGTAGAGTTGAAATCCCTAAACTTGAACACCAAAAAACCAGTGTGTTTCGTGATTGGACTCCCATTCACTTCAACTATTGAAGTCTTATCAGCCACTGCAGAAGAAAGCATGCAAAGAAGGGACTCCCATTGGTTTCTTCCGATAGAGTCTCCCACAAATACAAGCCTGCGGTTCCGCAACTTTTCCAACATGTACTCTGCATCAAATCTGCGTCAAAAGGGGAGATGATTCAAATAAGGAACTTATTCTCCCTCTCCGATCATTTAGATGGTCAATCTTAAATTAATGAAACTAACATTGCAAAATCACAATTGGCAGATCATAGGCACTCCAAAACGAGTTTTCTTCCAAGACTCACAAATACAATGGAAAACTGAATATTGCAGTAGGCAAATGTCGAAATCGTAACAAAGAGAAAGTTAACCAAACGGTACTTGAACGCAGTTCAAAAAAAAAAAAAAAAAAACCGGTACTTGAACTAAATAGAAGGAAGAAATTCATCGCAAAAACAGAACCAGTTAAATTGGATTTGGAAAAGGCTGCTTAAACCTTCACAACAGAAACAAATTTCAATTCAGAGAAAAGCATATAAAATGCGAAACATTCTCCAGGGAACGGAGTGGGTGCTGTGCTGTGAGGCAAATCACAGCTTACTAGGCCGACTGTAAGCAACTTAAATGGCGAATACTATGGATTCTCAGTACTCAAAGATTGTTATTGCAATATCAAATGATCAACGTGAGCAGCAAACGTTTTATGCAGCAAAGAAGAAGATAATTCATGTCTCCAGTTGCCTCTACCATTATGCTGTGTTGCAACCGTGCCATTGCCACCTTGACTGGCTACCGCAACTACTATTCAAACGTTGATACACGAATAGCGTAGGTATATATACACACCATTTGAAAGCAGAAAAGCAAATACACACTCATAATACATCAAGTAACCTGCACTTAAACTCGGAAACAAAACTCTCCTACTTAACACGTCTCTTTAGAGCATCTTCAGCCCTTACCCTTTCTTTTACTCAAACTCAAATTTGAGTAGAACCTCCTCAAATCCACTCCACTCCTTCACTCAAAACTATGTTTAGGGCTGCAAAATAGCTGAGCTGTGCTTTGTCGTGCTCAAACTCGGCTCGTTTCACCTACCAAGCCAAAAACTCAAGCTCGACTGGCTGCAAACGAGCCATGCCCAGTTACGGGCCTCTATAAACAAGCCAAGCCTATACATACGAGCCGAGCTTTGGAGTGTAAAGCTTGTCTCGTTTACTAAAAAAGACCCAAAATCGAGCTCAAGCTCGGCTTGATTACTAAACAAGGCTTAACGAGTTGAGCCTCGAGCTGTTCGTTTGCAGCCCTACCTATGTCATATTGAGTTTTACTCAAATGAAGGGAGATTCAAATTTTTACTCAGATTATGCTAAGTATCTTTTTCCTTCCCAAATTTACAACCATAAGCTTCTACGTAGATTTATGTTTAGATTTGAGTTTTCCTATTGAAGTGTTCCATACCAAATGAAGCTTTTACTCAAATTTGAATAAAAGTATAAGTAAGAGCATCTCACGCACTTGTTCAATTTTGACCCAGATTTGAGAAAAAATTGGAGTAAAGGCTCCATTTGGCATGAGCCTCTCTAGCCCTTGTTCGGGATGTGTAGTTTTTCAAAGGGTTCTTCAAAACACTTTGTCCCACATTGGCTAGCTACAAAACATTTTTGCTCCTTTTATGTGTGAAGGCATTATGGACTATTGAATAGCTAGGCCTAAGAGAGGCCTTGCACGCACACGGAATGGGCCAAGGTCCAAGCCAATTTGGGGAACCCAATCCGGAAATCAGTTAATCGGGTGCGCGTTGCAACCTCGCGCGCTGGGAGAGGTGCAAATCTCCTAATTTGGAGCCTCGCGCACATACGACAGTTAACCTAGTAGCGAACGGTATGGGCCAAGTCAGCCTTGATTACAATTAGGGCGAAAGGCCCAATTGATTTCGATGGTTTTATAACTTACCCGTGTTGGCTTAATTTAATTCTTCAGCCATTGGCTACCCATGTTTTTAGGAAGGAGTTACAACGGAGATGATACAAGCCAGAGACCTACTCGTATGGACTCTGTGTTTATTTGCTCCCACGCTTGGAGGGAAAAAGTGATTAAACGGATTACGTATGGAGCTAACAACCAAGATAAAGGTCATCTTCAAACACGAAACCAACTCCTAGGCGGGAAATTCAAAATAAAAGCAACAAAATCAAGGCGCCAACAATGGAACCTGTGGCCTATAAATACAAGGTTTTAAGGAGGATTAAGAGTTCCTCGTGTTGGGGTGCAGACAACCTTCAGTAGTGGTCTATCTTGGGGGTGTAGGGGGCAGCGCTCCCACCGGGCTGCAGCGAAAGCGATATTTTTGGACCTCGGTATGTAATTTCGGCCATAGGGCTCGACCTATTTATTTAGCATTTTGTTAAATTTTAAGGTTATCAGTTTTCAGAGAAAAACAGAGAGAGGCGAGAGAAAACACAGATCTCAGAGAGATTGCGAGAAGACTTGTACTCATATTTTCGATTTCATAGTGGACTGGTGTGGCTCCCGTAGTTTTTCCTCGCGTTGAGGTTTTCCACGTATATCTTGTGCCTCGTTTTTCTTTCCCGTTTTTCATTACGCACGACTGTTTGTTGTTCCGATTTCCTAACACCTCAACCACAAGCTCACGCTTACAAACCACTCTTCTTAGAGTTTTATCCTTCCACTTACGTGGATTTTATTGTTTTTCTTTGCTGTGTCCAACTTCTGTCCAACCAAGCCAAGCATTCGTCTTTATATTTCCTTGTACCCAAGCTTTATTAATGATGATTAATAAAGTTTGATTTTTTATTTTATCTCGTTACACTCATTTTCCAAAACCATTTGGGAAATTATAAGTCCTTTTCGAGGAGGCACGACTAACCTGTGTGATTCTACCTTTAGATCACACCAATTGCTTACGATACGAAGTCAAGAGAAGGCACGAGACCGATCTCAACAATTTAGACTGCAATCCAGACTTGGCACGCCAGCATTAAACCATTCAGGCCTTGACATTTATGTTCAGGCCTTTGCGGTACTTGTCACTTTTTTACAGTAGACAAACAATTCTACTTCTAATTTGAAAATGGGTTCTTCTTTTCCATCAAAAATCTCCATTTGAACCAACTCAAAAAGAAGAAAAAGACATTACAACACACTCAATCATAAAGATAGGCCTTCGCACTAATATTTCACTTCAACGAAGCAATGAACATTTTCTGATACGATTTAGATCACAGGGACAACTACCTCAAAAGTCCTCTATTAAAAGTGTGGCACATATTGTGAGTATATGTAAAACAAAACACCCATAAAAAGACTAAAAATACAAGAAAAAAAGATAGAAAATAAACCTGGGCAAGTTGCAAGTCCTAGGTTGCCAACGCCACTTTGAGTAGAATTTATCGGGTCTACCATTCTCAGAACATCGAAATCCTACATCTAGAAACAAGCAATCTTCAGACTGATACAGAGGATAACTATCATCCCAAACCCAATCACCATCAAACACGTCACACCCCTCTCCTCCCACTTCAAGGAACTCCGGTAGTCGACTTTTCCCCATTGACTCATTGACACCACGCAGTGTTACACTTATCGAGCTCTCGTGGGCAGTAGAGTGAAAATCTTTGTCCACAGCTCTGTAATCCAAGTAAAATAAGCTGAGAACGAAGCAGACAGAGACAAAGAAGAAGCCAATAATGCTAGGTGAGTGCTCAGTTGGGTTTGAACGCTTGAATTTCTTCAAGAAATCTAACTGGGTCATTGTGTTGAGCTCGGATTTTGATATTGATTACTGGGGTTCTTCCCAAAAGACCCGAAAAGTGTCTGTTGGGAGATGGGTTTTTAGAGTGAAAAATGGCCAAGAAAATAGGGAAAGAGTTAATAGTGCATCATGGGTTTAGAACAAATCTTTTAGTTAGACATTATACAGAGAAGACGATTGGAGAGAGAGAGAGAAGATCTGGAGATTGGATTTGGGGGATGGAGAGAAGAGGTTTGTGGGGTAAGGGAGAAAGACAATACGAATTACCAATAATGAACATTTATTGCAAGAGCTGGTTGTTGTACGGAGAAGACAAAATGTGAAGAAAAAAATTGAGGGTTTGGAAGAAGAAAAGCAAATCTCAGTGGGGGGAGAGAGAGAGAGAGTGTGAGTGGTTCGGGTGGTTCGGTCGTGGGTTTAGTGGGGAGGAAGAATAGGATAGTGGGGAGCAAAGCGGGCGGAAAACAAAAAGTGAAAGAAATCCGACAAAAATACTACCTCGAGATAATTGTCGCGTATTACGGCGTAGTAAAATTGAGTCACTACTTAGAGTTCCCGGAGGCAGTAGAGACGTCACCGTATTTTCGCAGTGATCTTGATTATGAGTCGTTTGAAATTTTTATTTCAGATCGAAATCGTTCATTTTTTAAAGAATATTAAACACATTATGGTAGCAAAAAATTATAATCATTGGAGATTGTTATGCACACAATTGAGACATTTTTGTTACAGTGTATTCTCCAAATGATATTTGTCATCCATAGAAATGTTATCCGAACATATGGTTGCTAATATCCAATTAATTTGATTTTTTACATGAATGATCTATTCAATATTTTTCG
Source organism: Vaccinium darrowii (assembly GCA_020921065.1). Taxonomy (NCBI): domain Eukaryota; kingdom Viridiplantae; phylum Streptophyta; class Magnoliopsida; order Ericales; family Ericaceae; genus Vaccinium; species Vaccinium darrowii. The sequence continues at coordinate 42,750,988 of CM037156.1, forward strand.
ACAAATTGTACGGTTCCGATTCTAAATATATATTATAGATGACCCACAATGGAGGTCTCTACGAGGATATAGTGACTTGGGTCACTACAAATACTCCAAATTCAAAATGGAATAGCTATTTGTGGATGGCTGTGTTCGTTTGACAGTTTAGTTTAATTTTGATGATGTAAAAAGGCATAATGAGTGGAGAGAGATAGATAGAGAAATGATGGTAATGATAATGTCATCAAAACTAAAATTAAACTGAGAAATGAACACAACCAATTGTGTTCTTTGCTCAAAAAGTTTATTCCATATAACAATGCAAAAAAATTACATGTTGATTTTTTATGTAAGGATATTCGAACTGGTTTAGGTATAAGTTGACTAATTTAATAGTTTTAAAATTAGAGAAAAATTATTCACGGATCAACTGTGAATATAAGTCAAATGCAGCACCCAATGATTCTTCTCCATGTCTGTTAAAGTGAACTCACAGAGGACAAAGGACAGCATGGAAGTGTTGCTACACCATGTCCTCTCAAATTTAACTATGGTTAACATCCTCAAGTGGGTCCTAGTAGCTCTTTGCAAGAATTAGTATTTATTTTATTTTATTTTTAACATCAACTCCATGCTTTGTTTCTCAACAAGAAGAGATTTAAAATTAAAAAATTATGATCAAATGCCAAAAAAAAAAAAAAAAAAGTCTTGCTATCTGTGTTTCACCAACTCCGTATTTCGTTTCGGACTCTAATTTTCTGTCATATTGTTCAAGCTCCTAAAGATCTTATATTTAGCGATTTATTTTTTGGACCACCTCACCCAAACGCTTGGAAAAGGTTGGTAAAATTAGTCCTGTTTATCGAGACACTCTTCATTATAAAAAAAAAAAAGTTTGTCACATTTTATTTCTATAAGCTTCTAAAGTTGCACTCCTTGGTAATGACAACTATTGGTTCGTGTTTCAAAGGGAGAATTTAAAAAGTAAAAAAAGAAATTAGTCTTGTTCATTGGGATACTCTTCGGTTGTGTTTGGTTTGGGTTTTGGGTTTTAGTTTTTGGTAATGATTAGACACAGAAATAGGGATAATAATTAAAAATAAGGGTTAATGATTAGAGAGAGATAGAGAGAGAAAAGTGAGAATAATCTTTTAAAATAGGGATAATAATTGAATAATAATTGAGAAAGTAGGGTCTTAAAACTCAAAACGAGCAAAGTCTTCCTCTCTTTGAAATGAGTCAACAATTAAAAAAAAAAATGAAACAACACTAACAATTGCAATTTTTCATAATTAGGACCAAAAAATACTTCCTCCGCCCCTTAATTTTGGTCCATTACGAGACAACATGCATTTTCAAACTCAAATAAAATTTATTTTCATAAGTAAGTTTGTAAATTTTTTTGCACCAGATTAAAGTGTTCATTGTGCTCTTTAATTTGGTGCAAAAAAAAATTTAAAAAATTATTTATGAAAATTTAATTTTTTATGTTCACAAAAATACATGTTTTCAAGGTGGACCAAAAATAAAGGATGGAGGGAGTAATACTTTCGAATTATTAACCCAAAACAAAAGAAAAAGGGAAACCGAAAAGAAAAAAGAAAACGAAAAAGAAGAATAAAAATAGAAATTGGATGAGCGTATACGTGTGTATCAGTTCGTAACTTCGTAGAGTGGCATTGTTGTAATTATTGCAATCATTCAGCCTAACTTGACACTCAACACTCTGCTGTTGTTGACCGCAGTTAAGTTGTAGGAAATTTTGATTGGGTGTTGTACACAGCCTTTTAGTCGCATGTGGGAAGGGGACTTTCTGGCTGAGGTGTCGAGCAGTCATTGGGCATTGTAAGTTGCTTATTCACGGCTCCTCCATGAATAACTCTCTCTCTTAAAATTAATGATTGAGAAGTGTCTCTCTTATGTAACATAGATCCGAGATATACTCCATCCGTCCGGATTTGTTAGTTCACTGTCCACGAGTATACTTTTTCAAGTCCAAAAATGTTTGTCCATTTTCAAAAGTCAAAGCATAAAGTATGAAAAATTTACTTTTTTGCCCCTTTTCTAAAGCTTAAAATAACAACACAAAAACTAATTTTTTTTTAAATAATGTGTTTACATTTTTGAATTTTTTAACACTGTATTAAAATTCTCAATGAGATCTATCAAACAAGATCCATACTGATAAAAAAATAATTTTTGCAACTACATTATTTTTTAGTTTGAAAATTGCACGTAGTTTCGTAATGAACTATCAAATTGGAATGGAAGGAGTATTAAATGGAGGGATTGAGGATAAAATAGGAAATTATTGAACTCAAAATATAATGAAAAAAAATTGGAATCCCCAAAACGGACCAACAAATCCGAACGGAGGGAGTATCTAAAAAAAATTAGAGACAATGACATGACAGGTGTATTTTATTTGATTTGAACGGAAATAACGTTATAAGAATGAAATAAGTAATACTCCTAACTACTCCTACAAACGAACAAGCATCAATTTGGCCTTGTTAAGTTGGGTTTTCAAACCGGGTTTGAAAACCTGGCCCTTGTTCAGCTTCCCTAATTCGTCTTCTGTCCTTTTATTTTATTTGTCTTTTTTTTCCTTTTAGGCTTAAAGTTGAGATGGATCGAATACCAAATTTTGGGATCATTTTGAAACTATTTTTAAATTTAGGTTATCAAAACCGGGTTTTGAAAACCCAACCGAACAAGGTGAATATGTGTGTGTGTAAATCATCTATTTTGAAGTCTCATGCAAATGATCGGAACTTTTTAATTTGTTTAAAAGATGTTTGTAAAAGTTCTCTTAAATAATCAACTCATTCGGATATGATAAGGGCTTGATCAGTATTTTGTCTCTAAATTTGATAGGATAAAAATTGAATGAATTGATCAAGCTCTTACCGATATCCAAATGAGTTTGTTTGTTTAAAAATATGTTTTAAATAAATTGACGGCTCAAATTATTAGTGTGAGGCTCTAATATTTTTGTGTCAAATATTATGTGAGCGAAACCACTACCTACCCACACTTTCAACTCAAAATAGGAGTATTTGATAGTATAATACACATTTACCTTCAAAAACTTTAAAACTGTCTTGTTCTCTTCCCTTTTTTTCCCATTTTCAAAAAATCTTTTTCAAAAAGATTCTTTCTTTTCAAAAAGATTCTCTCTCTACTCATTACCTCATTTCTCTCTCTATCTTTCTCCAATTATTACCTCATTATTTTCATTTTTAAAAATTCAACCAAACATTATCTCAAAAATTCTTCTCAAAATTTTCTTTAGAAAAGTCATCCAACCCTTTTGAGCTTTAACTCATGCCGTGTGGCACGACTATGCATAATTTGGCTTGTCCACACGTGAGTGACTATATGTCAGACCTGGGTACACACTTGCCTCTAAAAATGTTGGTGCTCCGTTGTGTCCCGTAAAAAATTGGTGGCGATTGAAATAAGCATCTTGTTGCCATATTCCTACTCATTCAACTTCTTAATTAAAATGGCCAGATAATTAAATTGGATTGGACGTAGATGAATTCCATTCCAGCTAGGAATTTACTATGCAGAGACGAGACTACATAATTCGTAGGATAATTTTTTAAGTTTTTTTTTCCCTATATAAAACTAGAGGGTTTTTTTCCCCCTTACAAGGATGACCACCCCTACTGGTACCATCCGGCTCCATCCCTGATTCTAGCATCATGGAAAGAAGATACAAGAAATAAGATTGAGGCTGGGGATCCGCGAACCCCGTTAGGACTATGACTGCTTGCCTTGACATTCTCATGAACAATGGGTCATTCAACAAATATCGCAAAAATAGGGATAAATAAATAAACATCAAAAATAAAATGAGATATTCCCTTCCATTTACATCTTTTCACCAATCATCCGATAATTTTGCGTCCAAGTTAGAAATTTCTTAAGTGAGATAAAAATTTAGGGCTTCATCGAATCCTATAACAATCTCCATGCAACAATTCATTGGAGCATTGATTGGATGCGAGATGAGTTTTGGGGATATAAAATAGTAAGGAGATAAGATAATATGGGATATTATTTATGGGGAGTGTACCAATGTTGATATTTATGGAGGGAAGATTAAATAGTACTTGGTTTGGAAGATTTTGGTAATAAGAGAAATAAAATAGAACTTGGTTTGTCTTGTAGCTAAAATGGGTGGATAAAAATAAAGTAGAGGGTCTGAGGTGAATTAGGGGGAGGTATTAGAGAGAGTCGTCCAAGGGTACTAATTAGTAAAAGGGGTGAGGCTGTTACTAATTAATGAGGGGGGGAGGGGTCTTGAAAGGGATAAAATATGGAGGGAGGATAACTCATCCACTCCCTCCCAAAGCTTCTCAAAACAAGGATGAGGAGTGGGCCTGGGAATAGTAATCCGGGCCAAAAATTTACCCTCATCCAAACAAGCCATATTGGTATAGTTTGTTTTCCCTAACCTTTGCCATTTTGGAACATTATGAGCTTAAGCTCAAGCTTGATAGCTCAGAATTTCACGAGCTTAAAAGTTCAAGATTGAAAGCTTGAAATCGATGTGCATATTACACAAGCCAAGTCAAACTTATCACGATAAAATAAATTCAAACGTGAGCTAAACTTGAACATAGTCTTAAAATTACTCGAGCTTGAGGTGAGCTTGAACTAATGTAATTAGAAGTTGAGCCAAACCCAAGCATTATGGTATTTGCCTTGGAGGGCATTGAGTTAAGATCATTCACAGAAGAAATTGATCCAATCAATCTCTCTCTATTTTTCTTATGAGAATTGATTTTGACACTTCACATTTTAATAACCACAATCCAATATTTATTTTTTAGCATTCAAAATACACATAATAAAAGACAACAATTAAAGTATAGTCGTCAAAATTCGGAGTGCCGAAATCATTTTCCTTATTCTACATGAGAAAAGAAGAGTCGTTGCTTTTCCACCGACGCACTATTTACACCATAAGGGTCGTCCGTAATGAAACGATGCACCCACTTAAAGGTGGATAATGATTTGATGTACAAGTTTATAGCCTTGTGCATGCATATGAATCTGGCCTAGAATAACCTGGATTTCAACCCATAATTTGGGTCCACAAAATTCGGTGCAGTGATTGATGGTTTGAGTGGGACCTGCAACAACTCGGATGAAATCGTTATTTTTAGATCGATTAATTTGATCCATCAATATCAATTCGTGGTCTCAAGTCTAGTTGAAAAGCAAAATCAAGCAAAAAATTATTGGGTTGTTCTGGTACAACCACCTATCTCATATAAGTGTGTAATCATGGAGGGATTGGAACCGCTAGAATAATTATTCAAACCGAGCACGTTCAAGTCTGGTTTTCTTTGACTAATGAGAAAGAGTAGGCAAGATTGAACCTCTGTAGCGATCTCATGATCAATCGGAGAACCATCTGATAAGAATGAGCTGACCATTTAAGGTCAGCCCTGCCAGGTGAGGCCAGTTCGGCTATGCCCAGTAATATATCTGCCATAAAAGCCAGCTCGGCTATGCCCAGTAACATGTTGAAGACGGTGTAGTGAACACCCATAATAGGTCTTTGAACCCCAAGGGACTCTACACCTTATTGATAGGGATGTATCACGAAAAGATAAGCCTAAGGCCATATAATATTTATCCATCATACTTTAGGGGACGTTAGTCCAAATCCGGGTAGGATTAAGAGACTTAATGTATTGAGGGAACTAAAAGGATAAACTCAACTAGCAAGGAGTCAAGACTCCTAGTCCTCATGGGTCTTAACCATCACGAATGCCTATATAAACATCTACCAAACCATGAATTGGGTACGTTACTTGAGTGTTCCAAATTACTTGAGCAATATTCATCTACGATTCAGTTCAAAAAAAAAAAAATATATATTCATCTACGATATAAATCCACTGACTTAAGCATCCGAAGCTAGTAGGTTAACATTACACCGTCCCTAGTCTTTCTTATTTTGCAGGCCATTCATCGAGCAGCGCCGGAAAGGCGGAAACTGCTTCATCACCACCGTAGTCAAGGAGAAATATTTTTTCCGTCTTCAAGCTCTTACCAAAGTACAAGTCAACTGAAGCTCCATCTCCCAAACTGCGCGAAACCACGGGAGGATAGAAATTGGACCAAGAAATTTTTGACCAACAGTTGATCGAAAAGGTACCATAAAACACAATGCAAGTGGTATTGTGATTTGTGCAGGGTTAATACACTATGGGTTCACAATTAACATTCGCGAGAGTGAATAGCGCACGAGCCTGATCGAATTATTAACATTCACGGGACGAGAGTGAGTATTGAGAGTAGATCGGAGCAAAGGGTACTCGAAATTTCGAATGGTACCGATCAAATGGATAGCGATAGTGTTTTAACTATCAATGGGTGACTGGAGCATACTCCAGCGTCTCGCACAAATAATTCTATCGTTCATCAGTTCTAAAATAACAATTTGAATTGTTCTACAAAAAACAGCTCAATCGAAAACACATCTCTTGGAAGAGATACTGGGTTTGAGTTTTCAATCTCTCCCAATCCTTATTTTTGTAGAGCACATACACAAAATTTCATTCATTTTTTCATACAACAAATAAATTTAACCAAATTCTCCCATGATTACAATTTTAAACTCAATTAGTATCTTCTAACTCAAATAGTGCGCAACCTTAATTACTAATTTCAATCTGTAAAATCCTAAGATTTAGGGGTCACGACTCATGTTCTTACCATGTACAGAAAGAAAAAGAACGATGAAGGTTTTTTCCCTCCTTTTTCTGAACGGAAAAATCCAGAAATGAACGACAAACTTAAATCAAATTAAAATTCAATTATCTAAACGGATCGACAAATCTTCAAGCACATGCAGCATATACGATACCAAATTCAAATTGAAATTTACCAGCCCAAAACTATTAAGCAATTGGTTCCAAATATCTCACAGTACAAAACCCTTTTCCAATCAACTAATCAATAGTATATTTCAACTAACCATTAAGATCTGTAGAAGAAAAAGCACCTAGGGTTTCTATATCAGGGCTTCAGAGCTCGTCGGAGTCTTCGCCGTCAGCCGAAGATTTCTTGGTTTCGATTTCTTCGACGACGTCGTCGGGGTCTTGAGTGGGGTCAGATTTGGTCAAGGCGGCTCGAGCCTTCTCGAGCCAGGGCTTGAACGCGAGCTCTATGGCTAGCCATCCGAAGCCTAGGGCTGCGACCACCACAGCAGTCGATTTCAGAGAGCTCGCCTTCGCTGATCGCGCCATTGAAGATGACTACTACTCTCGCTCCTCTGTCTCTCTCTCTCTCTTTTTTCTCTCTCTTCCCTTTCTTAGTAAGCAAGATTGCTGCTGTATAGATTATGTATACACGTATGAGCTGCGTGTATTTATAAGATTTGTACGTCGAGGGTGTTCAAGCCTTGGCCACTTTGCTTGGACTAAACGATAGCTAGACTTTTGGGCCTAAAGGCCCAAAATAGCAATAAGACTTTGGGTCTAAAAGCCCACACTATTGAGTTACCGGATGTGAACTTGTAATATTCGAGAATACTTGCATGCGGATAGGGTACCGCCATGTGGTAACCGTGGACACATTCGAGCAGCCAAAAAATATGTTTTAGATGACCCAAATTTAAGGGTGGCATTGAAATTATTGCCTTCTTCCAATAAACAATCCTGGTTTTTCCAACCAATTAGTCTAGTGCCACACGCATTAGACATACATTCACAACTGTGGCACTTATATTTCTGCTTTCCAACACAAAAAATAGTGTACACGTTTTACTAAAATGAACAGCATTTCCAGCATCCTGTTGGAAGGGAGAGAAATTGAACTCCCCTCAATTTGTTACCCAACCAACATTTTTCTATTTGAAATTTCCTTGGATGGTATATTCAGCTGCAGAATTCCTTCAGAGATTGTCAGCTCTAAGATATGGCTACACCCAAAACAAAAAACAAAAAAACGAAAAGAGCATTGGACCTCCGGCGATTTCTGTAATATTGCAAGTCTACCAAAGGAAATGAAGTTTGGCCATAGTTTCTGGAAAATCATAACAAAATACAAGGATAGTGATTCTATAGGATAATCTAACATAGTACAACGAGAACTCCAATTCTGCAAATGCCAGGAGAATTGAAATTGAGCGATTCAAGACTCGTACATTAATCTCTCATCGGGAAATCTAAGCTAAACCACGATTACAGATTTTAGGAGAATGGCACCAAAGATCCAGCCGATCTAAGAAAGTTTAGGAAACTCCTTCACAACCATCATTAGAAACAACTACCTCCCACAACATGTGTTCACAGAAAACGCATGTCTCAAAAATTGCAACGAGGGCATCACAATTAACGGCCTCGGCCACGTCCGCGACCACGACCACGGCCTCGGCCACGTCCCAGAGGCTTCCCTGAATTAGAAGGAGAACAACCGTGAGAATGATTATGGAAGCATAAAAGGAGAAGAAATCAACAACAAAATGCAAGAATGTGGAGCTTAAAACAAAAACCTGCAGTTGGCTTCTTGGGCTTGACCCTAGGCGTCTCTTCTACCAACAAAGTCTCAAGATTCAGGCTGTCAGGAAGGATATAGTAGCGGATATTGTTACCCCTCACACTCAGATGATCTAGAGTCACTGGATTTTTCCCCTTCAGTGTCAGCTTTACTGTCTTCAAATGTGTGTTCATACTAATATCCACACCTATACCAAGCCAACAAAACAAGCAATCAAAAATTTGGCTACATTCCACTAAGCATTGTAATAGGTTAAAAGTGATTCTGCAATAAATTAGAAGCATTGAAGTCAACGATTCAGCAGAAAAAGTACCCATCAGAGAACCCTCTTAACTCACAGGACATGCATCAATTATTGGATAACTTGACATAAATTCGCAAACTTTTCCTACCACGCAAGTCGATGAAACAATTGGTGCTCTACTATGATATTTCCAGCCCAAATTAGAGGAGGTACTGGGTTCAAGTCTTCTCATTTATGTATGACTTACGTTCCTCGCATCAAAAGATGTTTGGGCCTCCCAGTGAAAAACAGGATAGCACCTGAGGCACAGTGTTTGATAGCTTGATATACTTTTATTGTGCCTGTTCCTCAACTTCAGCTTTCATAACATTTGGTGATCAATCTTTAATTACATGAGTCCTTCAGCTAGTTTGAATAAAACAGGTGCATACAAAAAGTATCTTCAACTCAAACGGAAGGTCCTGTTAGAACTTTCTTGGGTTTGGTAGGTGGTAATTTTGTATTTTTTGAAACTCTCACTCCCAAACTTTAACTGTCCAACTTTCAGTTCTTCGTATTTCGTCCACAAAACTCTACAGTGGCTAAACGCAAGTCAATGAAGTCATACTTTTAACAAATGTAAAAAACTGCTCCCAATATCATGCAATCCGCCCTTTTACTAATTTTTCAAATTTAAGGGATGATACTAGAAGAACATGATACTCAAATTGATCTAAGGAGAATATGTGAGTTACTATGATTTACAGAGACTAGCTTATGAAAGTTCGGGGCTGGCATAAAAATGAAGAGCAACGTCGAGTCACAAAATCGTTGCCTCTCTATTGAATCCCAATTTATCAAAAGCATGTGAACTAATTTCCTGTTAAGAGCCATGGCGATACTTGGTAAATGACTAATTGTCCAGCAAAATGTACGACGTCGAGCTTTGCTACAAATTGAAAACCAATTTACTATAAATCCACAGAGATCACTAAAGGGACATCACGCCACGTAAATTGATATGACAAATCCATGTAATGGTAAAATCAAATAAGAATACAAATACTTCATGCGAAATCCAATCTTCAGTAAGTGAATATGAGTTTCATTCAGCTAGGACTGGTTCTCTTGAGTCTTGACCATGCCACACAGCCACAGAGATGTAAGGAGATGGTTTGGTGAATGAGGTACTATGGACATGTCACGTACGGTGAAGTATCGATAACTTGCATTTTGAAGAAGGCTCTGAACCAGAGTTTTAGTCTAAGCTTTACTCCCATGGTAGCAATAATTTAACTTCTTGTGTATCAATTTTACCAGCCTACCAAAAAGTTGTTTGTCATATCTATAAAGATGTAATGTTAAACAGATGCATTCAGAAGGCATCACCAGTTCCACTAGATAAAATAGCGTTTTCTAAGTAACTACCCTGTGGGTTCAACCAAGTAAACCAATGAAACACGCTGCTCATCAAATACGTGAAAATGGAGCATATGACTCCAATAGAGCAAATTTGAAGGATGATAGTCAAGTAGCACGATAAAAGAAACACATACGCTGCCAAAAAGCCCAAAATCATTGTGTGTGTGTGTGTGTGTGTGTGTGTTTTGGTGGGTGGTTGACAGGTTGGGGTTTAACAAATGAATTGGCTAAAAATCCCAAAAATTCACAAGGGAAAAAGAAGTTAAATCAGCAGGATATGAGCAGAAACCACTGTCTAAGAACACCCTAATCATGGTTTCAGCGCTGAGAAAAAGAGAGAAAAGTAAACGAAGTAATCTGATTCCAGTATATTTACACTACTCAAAAACTGATACAAAAAAGGAACGCGCCAGACGACAGATCCTCATATAACTGTTCAGCTTGAACGATTTTTACTTCCAATTCTTTCAGAGGAAGGAGAGAAGAAGTGAGCAATAATGTGAACAGTTTGGTGTTTTATTTCCGGTAATTGAAAACGTTTAGGGTTGAGAGAGAGAGAGAGAGAGAGAGACCTGTGATGGTGCCATGAACAACGGTCCCGTTCTTGAGCTCAATCGACACGGTCTCGTTGTTCAACTTCATCAAGAACCTGCGTATATCACAATTGGAGATCACACAAAGAAGAAAATAGTATCAAAAAATTGCAGTACAAGAAATTAGAGGAGAAAAATAAAGACAGGGACATGAGGATGGACCTAACGAGCTTCATTGTTGACAGGAGGAAGACGACGACGACGAGGAGGGACGCTAGGGCAAAGATTTGCGAGCAGCAAAAGCCACTGAGCCTCAGCTGGGAAAGAAAAGGGTTTAGGGCACAGGTTATGCCGCTAGCCGCTAGGATATCGCGTCGCCTGTTTCATACCATGAAGCGGCGTCGTACGCTACAGCTCCTCCTACAATACTTCCCGGCCCGGGTTTAGTGGGCCACGGAACTTGGGCTTGATTGTTTGTTGAGTCTTTCTACATGCACACTCATTCGGTCACATACTGACCACACCCACTCGCGTGGGACTTATTTCGAGGTCCCACATTAATAATCAGAGTCGCTTAATTTGTTTAAAATATTTTTTTAAGGATTTTTGAAAAAAATCAGCTCAATTAGATATCGAAAAAGGCTTGATAAGTTTGTTAAAGTTTTGGTCCGTTCGATTCAGGAACTGAAACTTGAATGAATCATTAGAGCTTTTACAGGTATCCAATTGAGCTGTTCTTTTTCAGGGACCCTTAGAAAAATATTCTAAAAATTGAGCGGCTCTGATCACTCATGTGGGACCTCGAAGTAGGTCCCATATGAATCGGTGTGGCGGGTAGGGCTGCACAAAAAAAATCGGTGAACCGTGAATCCGGTCCGGACCGAACCGATCCGTACGTTTTGGATTTTAACCGTGGATTAATGGTTCAGACACAGATTCAAAAAATAATAAACCGTGACTCGCGGTCTGGACACGGATTTTGATTTTAAAACCGTGGATTAACCTATCCGAACCGTGAGATTTTTATTATATATGTATGTATATATATATATATATATAATTTTATCACTTTTATAAATATTGTCAATTTGCTACAGAGTAATAGTGTTATCTCCTACAAATATTGTCAATTTGTTTTGGACTTTCATGTATTCCACTGCCTTGCATTTATATTGGACTTTGATGAATTTAGTAGTTTACTATTTTTTTGTATTGAACTGCATTTGTTTCTATTTCACTATGTAACTTAACTAAGTTATATGCTTCTACTAGTGCTTGTTTAGGCCCTAGTTGTGACTCCATCCAAGGTCTCTTTGTTTTCTACTGTAGATTTTTTAGGATTTTATTTTAATCAAACTGTTTGTTTCTTATTTACGTATGACATGTAATCCGTGGATAAAACCGGAACCGATCCGTGACTCGAGGATCGGATTGGAACCGGACCGTGAGACTTTTGGTCAAGACACGGATTGGATTTTCTAAAAACCGTGACTCGCGGATTAGGATTGGATTCATGCCAATCCGATCCGATCCGGACCGTGTAGGGTATGTGGTTGAGAGTATGTGCCCCTAGACTTTCTGTTGTTTTTTCCTCGAAAGAAAAATATACTAACCGGATGGAGTTGACTTTAAATTCAGTTAAAAAAAGGAGTTGACTTTAAATTCAGTTTTAAAAAGGAGTTGACTTTATTTTTTCATGGCACCTCCTATTTTCTGGTCTAAAATTTCCAATAAGAAACATAAGATTTTGTACCTCGAAAAATCATAAAATAAATTCAGTACAACTGAAAGTGAATTTTTTTTTTAATAAAAAAAAAAAGAGTCACCACGTACAAGATAAGTCCACACGTGCATAAGTAAATAATTTGATCTTTCAAAAAATAAGTCCACACGTACAAGATTGAGCTAGAATTCCTTTCCTCTAGCCGTCTCAAGATTTAATTCAATTATCATAAACCAGTGAATAAAGAGTCACCACCCATTTTGGGTCAACATGTTGAGTCAAAAAATTATAGTAGTTGTTTGACTGGAATTAGATTTTTCCTTTCGATAAGATGAGATTTTATGGGGGTTGACGGAAGTGTAGAAGGATTGCTAAGCACCTAAAAAGCGACAAATGTTTGCTTACAATCCAAATGCTCGTTTTCGTAACTTGCTATCTCCTTATTCGTTGCTGAACAAACTGTAAATTTAACTTGATTGACTCGCAAAAATTTATTTATGGAAACTTACTAAAAAAGATAATAAAGACTTTGACTGGTTCTCCCGATCCTTCTTTCCTTGGTCACATCAGTCGAATCCTGTTATCTTAAGAAAGGAAAGTGTAGGCCAAAGGAAAGACTCCTGGTTTTGTTTGTTGCCGTCGTCTCTCAGATGCTAAGAGGATAAGCTGCAGGGGATGCTGCTGCTGATGCTATCACTTGCAGTTGCTCTTTCTTGCTACTTGCCTGTCGGGTTATAGCCAGGTTTCAGAATTCCTAGGTTTCGAGAAGGCAGAGTGAATAAGCGTAATACCTTCCCTATTTACTCGACGAGAGGCTTCCTGGGAAGGGGGGTTCTACTTGTTCACCTGTAAGATACATGTTCTTAAACTGCTACAGAGAAATCTTTCTACCCTTGACAAATCATCAGTAACTTGAAAATGCCCCCTTTGTCGGTCACTTTTCTGGGCCGGGATCGATAAGTGGAAGTCATAAAATAATAAAAAGATTCGCTGTCTTTTAACTGGCTATTCTTCTTTGTCAACGCTACTAAGGACCTATAGGTTCGCCTACTTGACTTATGAAAGATAATGAGAATGGGTTATTCAAAAAGGAAAAGGCGCTACTTGGTTTCGCAAGCCTTTGTCATTGTCATTGTCAGTCAACTAAGTAGGGCCTGAGGCCCCCTGCGAATCCGTAAATCTAAGGAGCATGCCGCAACAAAAGGATGATTTGTGCATTGCAATATCTGTAGTAGAATGTTGTACGTGAGTTTTATGCATATTTGTTTGAAGTTGGAAATGATATATTATACATACCGATTGTAGCAACTTTGTCTAGCCAATGTGTTTGGTAAATTAGTTAGCCAAGTGAGTATGGATTGGTCAACTGTAATGTGCAACATGGGTTCTCCAAGCAATCCTTCCGCCCATGTTAAAAGGCAAGGAGCAAGTCATCCAAAGAAATGGTAAAATCTCGTGACATTGAGTGGGCTGCATATGTTGCTAGTGAAAAAGGTTGACTATAATTGTTACAGTGGGTTTTGAAAGATTTTTAATCGTCAAAAAAGACGGGGGTGTGGTGTCCTCAAAAATTCAGTAAAGCCTCTTCTAGGTGGTTCTGACCCGAGTGAGTGGCTAGTGAATGGAGAGAGATCTCACACGAATCCCTGCACACTGAGCACCCGCCGTTAGCACCTAACCTGGCCGGAGTATGGCCAGGGAAGGCACTCCGACGGTCTAGTAAGTGATCGGAGAAGAAAACAATATGCAGAGAGTAATGGTAGAGAGAGAAAGGGTTGTCCCCCCGTCTAGGGCTTCGTTGCTTTGTATTTATAGGCTTCCCAAGTACAGGGGTAGATCGGTCAATCTGGCTCGGATGACGTCACCGAGCGTCACGAGCCAGTCCGGCATGCATTGCATGTCCTCATTTTCCAATCACAGTCGGACACGTAGTATAACCGCTTCGGGTGCCATCAGGCTGACGTAAGTACAGCTGTCTCAGGCACATGTGCCTCGCCTAGTTTGTTATGAGCGTTAACCGCCTCTGGTGACGTCACGAGGGTCGTCACCGAGATCTCGGATTATCCCTCCGAACCGTCTCGGGTATGATCCGTCTCGGATGACTCGTCCGGTTCAGCCTACTGGCCGAGATATTGATTTGTCTTGGATGGGCTATGCTCGGTTGGCCCATAGTGTTTTGTTCCCTGGTTGGTCCAGAAGCCCGTTTTGGCTCATAGCGTTCTGGGCTCTCCAACCAAGGCCCGTCTGTGGGTTGCTAGATTTTGGCCCACTACAATAGCCCCTCAACTTCTTCCGAGGCATTTAGTTCCGAGAAAGGAGTTGAACGTCCAGCTCGGGCCCCTGCGCTCCCCGAGACAAACATAGAGTGCATCCGAGAGAAGCGAGCCTCTTCCCTTTTGTGCTTCTTTTAACCGAGCCTAGGTCTTGATTGCTTCGCGGCTCTCCTCGGGTTATGACATATGGCGGTCTTGAATTGGGTGAGAGGGTCATACATGGATCGCTGCGACGCACGAAGGGACATGAGCACGTGAAGAGTCAGGAGGCGTGCTCGGCACGTCCCATCGTTGCCAGGTGTCAACATTTCAGTCGCGCGCCAAAGGTCACCTCGATTCCCGCATTTTGATTTAAACGTTTCCCGTTTTTATAAATAGGGACCCTTAGGAGAGAGAAAACACTTTTGCTCTCTCTCTCCCCTCTTGCACGCGAAACTTCTGTAACCCCAGATTTTTCCGGTGAAGCCAAGACCGCCATTTTCTGCTGTTGCATCACCGTCATCCGCCGCGTTCGATCTTTTCCTCAGCCGTTCTCTGACGATAACCACCGCGTCGGTCCATCTCTGCCGCCACCGCCACTCTTTTCCGGTGTAACGCAGGTACCGATTTCTTTCAATCGTTTGTTGATTTTCTCTTTGTTCGATTGTTGATTCTGTCATCGTGAAATGATTTCATGAGTTTTGCGTGGCAAAAAATCACGTTTTATGAGCTGTTGAGAGATCGCAGAAGTGACAATGAACAGTGAACTCAATCGTTCTACTGTTCATCGTGTTCTTCGTTAGGATTTTCTTGGCGACCTTTCGAGTCACTTTTCAATCCTTCTGTCCTTAGGTTTTAGGGCGTAATGTTGTTTGCCGTCCGAGACAAGAGATCCGGACTTTGGCCGAGATAGATCTCGAGCCATCGGTAGCCCTTCCCTTGCCTAGGATTCCCGAGGCACAGGAACTGCGTTTGCACTCGTTAGGCTTTTGGCTCGGAATTAGTCCGAGCCAGATTTTAGCATCCGAGACAGATTTAGATCACCAACGGTTATCTGGCTGACTGTCGTTCACCCGTGCACTTTTCAGGTTCTTCATCCTGGAGCCCTTTGTCTTTTCGTCAGGGAGCTCCAAAAGGACGAGCAGTTCCGACTCGTCTGTATATAGCTATCAGCGTCTTAGATTCCGTCTCGGGCAGACGTTTCTCGATCCCGACTAGGGATGGCTTCCGCCGACCTCGGCCCAGTAGATGAAGGGTTCGGACCATTCAACCCTGTAGAGGTAAACCCCAATACTCGTTCGGGGAGTGAGGGCTCAGTGAATCAGGGTGAGATCAGCAGCGATCACACCGAATCCACAGATCTCGGAAGCAGGAGAGACATTAATAGCACTTCGGTTCAGATTCCTGATATCCAGATCGTCGAGGTCCGCAACTCCGAAGCGGATAATACCGGTTCTCTGTACGAGCCAACAACCGAGAACCCTACCATCGAATTTGATCCTGAGGACCAACAAAACGAGGGCCCCCCCCCTAAGCCCAAAGCTTCAGTGAAAGGAGTGAATGTTTATTTGGGATACTTCGACGGCAAGAGAGGGAGTTATCGAGCCTTTTGCCAAAAATATAACATTCCGGAGGATGTTGAGGTTCGGTTGGTCCGAGATGAAGACATCACTTTCTCAGACGACCATATAACTGTTCCTCTTTTGTCGATTACCGAGGGTGGGCTTCGGTTCCCTGTAAACCTTCTACTTCGCCAGTTCTTGTTCGAGTACCAGATTAACCCGAGGTTTCTGGCGATGAATTCCTTCCGAATCATCAACAGTATATCCGTGCTTCGGGACAAATTTGATCTCGTTTTTAATTTGAGTGACTTGGTTGGGGTCTATAATGTTTCCAAAAATAGTTCCTCCGAGCGCCGGTTCCTATCCCTTCGAAGTACCCCCAAGGAGCCCGGGTCATACTTGATTGACCATCTCCCAGACTCCGACCCCTGGGCCAATGACTTTGTTGAGGTACGGGGTAACTTTGAGTTCGGTCCCGGCGACGACGGCAGTTACCCCATTCCGAGGCAAAATAATCTGATAGGTTTGTTCTTTGTCTAATTCATGCCTTGCTGAATCGTTACGATGTTTACTATGTTAATCCCTCTTTCCTTCGTTTCGCAGAGTTCACTCCCGTGACCGCCCGATTACTCAAAGCCAAGAATGATGAAAACATCCGAGCTGCATACCAAGTCCCTTTGCAGGAAAGGTATGCTCATACTCTGCTAGAGTACGAGCCAACGTACACGTCTTACCTTCAGCAGAGGAAGAAGAAGAGCAAGGAACAGCTCGCCGCCGAACGCGCAGGACCGAGCAGAAAAAGAAAGAGGTCTTCAGTTAAAGGTAAATCGATCGATCCTGTGGAGGTGAGCTCGGATTCTGAGTTCGATCTACACCGAGCTCGAATTCAAGATTTGATTGGAAAGATCAGGGAGCCCCTCGCAAAAGAGTTTGAAGAAGAGGAGGAGGAAATGGGGGGAAACCTTGGTGATTTGCCGAGTCTGATTCCGAGCAAGAAAACGAAGAAGTCTGTCGCCCCGTCTGCTAAGGGTGCGCCGAGCCAGTCCAAGCGAGCTCCTGTTACTCCCGAAGCCGATCAGGCCGAGCTTAAGAAACAAAGGCTCGTCCAGGGATCAGGCTCGGGAAAGGACGTGCAAAAAGGTAAGGATATTGCTGACAAGCTCGTCTCCGAGAAGGATGTAACCGAGACGGATGCTCCTCCGAAGGGTTCGAAAGCTGAAGCCTCCCCTTCTGTTCCTTTCATTTTCGCTCCTCAAATTAAACAGGGGCGGCCTGTGCTTTTAACGGATAGCGTCCGAGCCAACCCAAGGCTTGGCCTCCCCTTACTTCAGGGCGTATGCTTGCCCGAGGACATGAAGCAGCTTCCATCTGACCTGGAGGGGAACATTGTGGACATGTTCTCGCATTTGACCTTGGTAAGCCTTTTACTGTGGTGTTGATTTTCTTCATCTGTATATCTTTGCTTACCGTTACGTTTTGTTTGCAGGCGAACCAATCCATTCTCGGTTACCACCAAAAAGTGGTAAACCTTTCCTCTTCTTTCAACAACCTGAAGCTTAAGTACCGAGAATCTGTCTCGAAGAAGAAGGAGGCCGAGAATGAATTAGCTGCCGCGAAGCTCCAGCTCTCGGAATTGGACGAGGTGAAGAAGCAGCTTTCGGAATTGGATGACCTGAAGGGGCAGGTGAAAACGCTACAGCAAAAGTTGTTCGTGGAAGAGGAGAGGTCGAAGAAGGCGGTGAGTGTCGCGCACTCGGCAGGTTTTGAGGAAGCGAAGCTAAAAGTTGTGGAGCACTATCAGGGCCAGGTCGCCGAGATCAAGAACATGGGCTTTCGTCAGGGTGCTCAGATCTACTACTTCAAAGGGGTAGCCAAAGGGTACGGGCTCGGATTGGAAGCTGGCAGCGTCCCTGCTGAATCTGCTCTTCGAGCCGTCCCTGCGGTTGAAACCCCCGAAATTGAAATCCCTCCGGAGGAGGAGGAAGATGGTGAGGAAGAAGAATCTCCTGAGAACGTTGCTGAGGGCGCAGAACAAAATGCCGAGAATGCTGATGCCGATGATCAGACCGAGGCTGCCAATCAGGAGCTCGGAAAAAATGTTTGATGTTTGTTTTATTCACATTTGTTTGAACAATTTCTCTCCTTCCCCCCGAACTATTTCTCTGGTTTGCTTCTTGGGTATGGCTGGTGGAATTTTATGCCAGACCGTTTGTGGTAGCTGTTGAAACAACTCTTTCTTTCCCGAACTATTTCTAATTTTGAAACGGCTCGGTAGAATGTTACACCGAGTCGTTTGTGATGAATGAATGGAATGGATGTCTCTTGTTTGTGTTGTTTGAATGATTATTTTCCGAGATATTATAATAATACCCCCATTCGTCTCGGCTTAGGGCTAATGAATACCCCTGGCCTAAGTTGAGATGAATGTTTTAAGAAATTTTGCTAAGGCATAGGAAATATCCGTAGTGATTGATAGGTCTTCTCGGGTTTATTGCCGAGTCAATTGAATTTTTATCGTTAAGGTTTGTAAAAATGTTAAGAAAATGTTGCTAAGGCATAAAATGTAACCGAAGCAAATGATAGGTCTTCTCGGATATATTGCCGAGTCAATTGACTGTTTATAATTGAGACTTACAAAAACTTTTGAGAAATTTTTACAAGTGTTGAATCCGAGAGATGATTATGTAATCTGAATACCCCTAAAAAGAGGTTCGTTTGCTCGGATGACCGAGTCAATTTTGTAACTTACGGATTTTAAGTTATCGTTGAAACAATACCCCTATGAGGGTTTGATTGACTCGGTTAAAACATACCGAGACGAGACGATTTGTTAATTTTTTGGTTGATACCCCAGTAGATGGGTTTTTACGCCGAGCTCGGTTTGTGACCGAGGCATTAATGTTGGTACCACCACGAGGGTGTGTGATTTATCGACGTAATCGTTTGATTGGCTCGGTTAAAACCGAGCGGTCTTATGGGATGAAACCCATATGTTAGGTTGTGCCTTTGGCCGAAGCCGTTGGGTACGGATACCGAGGCACGATTAGAAAGATAGCAGTTGAGATCAAAAGTCTTTTCATTGATAAATATCCGAGGAAGGAATACATCAAAAGTGCTTCGGAATTTCTCATTCATCATCCGAGAACGATATTGTTAAGCGTAATATTTTCTCAAATTGTAAGCATTCCATGGCTTGTCCACGAGCTTCCCGTCCATGTCTTCAATCTGGTAAGCTCCTTTTCCGACCTTCTTAACTACTCGGTAGGGACCATCCCAATTAGGCATGAGCTTCTTTTTCTTGTGTTTGTCTGTGACCTTTTTGAGAACCAGGTCGTCCGGGCAAAATGTCCTCAACCGGACCGTCTTGTTATATCCCTTAGCAACTTCTTGCTGATAAGCGGCCAATTTGACCCGAGCTGCATCCCTCTTCTCTTCGGCCAAGTCGAGGTCGTTGCTCAAGGCCATGTCGTTGGTGGTTTCATCAAAATACTCGGTTCTGATGGTAGGTATCCCCTTCTGGATAGGGATTACGGCTTCAATACCGTACGCGAGAGAGTAGGGAGTCTGGCCTGTAGAGCGCCTCGGCGTAGTCCGGAATGCCCATAGAACGTGTGGTAACTCTTCAGCCCATTTTCCTCTCTTGGCAGTTAGCCTACGTTTGATTCCAGCCGCGACCGTCTTGTTAGACGCCTCGGCCTGTCCGTTACCTTGAGGATAAACAGGTGTGGAGTTGAAGAAGCGTACCCCGAGCTTGTCACAGACCTCTTTCATTTGCTTCCCAGTGAACTGCTTGCCGTTGTCCGAGACTATGGCGTATGGCACCCCGTACCGAGAGATTATATTTTGCCACAGAAAACTTTTTACATTTGCCTCGGTGATGAAAACCAGAGGCTCGGCTTTCACCCATTTGGAAAAATAATCTGTAGCTGTTATAACATAGCGAAATCCTCCTGGAGCAAGTGGAAGCTCTCCGACAATGTCCAAGCCCCATTGGGCAAAGGGCCATGGACTAGTGATCGGTTGAAGGTCTTCAGCTGGCTGGTGAATCATTGGCTTGAACAGTTGGCATTTGTGGCATTTCCGAACGAATTCTTCAGCATCTTCCTTCATCTTCGGCCACCAATACCCCTGAGTGATGGCTCGGTGGGCGATAGAACGCCCCCCCGAGTGGCAGCCCCCACTGCCAGCATGAAGTTCGTGGAGTATTGTATGGACTTGGTTTTGATGCACTACCATGAGGTACGGGCCCGTCCGAGAGCGTCTGTAGAGAGAACCTGTTGGTGACAGCCAGTAATTTGCAGCCTTGCATCTGATCCTGTGGGCTTCTCGGCGGTCCTCAGGCAACTTGTCGTCTCGGAGGTAGAACACGAGTTCATCCATCCAGCTTGGACCGAGCTCAATATTCATTATTTGATACCTAGGGGGATCGAAGCTCGGTGAAGAGATTGTACCAAAGGAAACTGATCTCTGCTCGGAAGCTTTGCATGCTGAGGCGAGTCCTGCGAGTGCGTCAGCGTGGGCGTTGTGCTCTCGGCCCACCTGATGTACCTCAATATCTTCGAACGTCTCGGTTAGACTTCTAGCAAGGTTCAGATACTTTGCCATTCTTTCATCCTTAGCGTCGTATTCTCCATTGAACTGATTCACCACGAGTTGAGAGTCGCTGTAAACCATTAGAGTTTTTACTTCCATTGCTTCGGCTAGCCGAAGGCCAGCGATCAAGGCTTCGTACTCGGCCTCGTTGTTAGAGGCCGGGAACTCTATGGAGATTGCGTTCTCGTGAATGACTCCCTCGGGGGAGATTAGGACTACGCCAGCTCCGGCTCCTCGTTGGTTGGATGCACCATCTACATGTAATTTCCAAGCATTACCATGGAACATGTGCCAAGTAGAGAATGGCACCGCTGTTTGGTCTTCGTCCGTGCTCGGACTCGGTTCTCCTTCCGAGGGAGGCGTTGGTGTGAAGTCGGCTGTTTGAGTTTCTTTGGGTGGGTCTTCGTCCGAGGTGGTATTGATTATATCTTCGAACGCCATGGGGGCGTCAGGGTCTTCACATGGTTGCTCGGGTAGGGATGGGTTGGGGTCTTCTTTCTTTTGCTTTTCTTCTCCAGGTGTTAGCTCGGCAATGAAATCAGCCAACACCTGTGCCTTTATAGCTGTTCTTGGTCGGTATTGGATGTCAAAGTTAGCCATTTCACATGACCACTTTGAGACTCGTGTTGAGAGATCAGCTCTTCGGAAAAGTGCCTTCAGTGGATACTCGGTGAGAACAATGATTGTGTGAGCTTGGAAGTAAGGAAGTAGCTTCCGAGATGCAACCACGAGAGCGAAGGCAACCTTTTCAAGGGGAAGGTACCTTGTCTCGGCTCCAGTCAGAGTCTTGCTTGCATAATAAACAGGTCGATGCTCGGTTCCCTCTGTTCGGACTAGGACCGAGCTGACTGCGTGTGGAGAGACTGAGAGATAGATGTATAAGTCTTCGTTCCCCCGGGGCGTCTCCAGTAGTGGAGGCTCGGTTAGATAGGTTTTCAGGCGTTGCAGAGCCTTCTCACATTCTTCAGTCCATTGGAACTTCCTTTTGCTTGTCTTGATTGACTGAAAAAGAGGGCGGCATACGTCAGCCGAGCGGCTGATGAAACGGTTGAGAGCTGCCGCCATCCCGGTGAGCCTTTGAACCTCCTTGATCGTACTGGGTGAGACGAGCTGCTGAATAGCTGTAACCTGGCTCGGATCTGCTTCAATACCCCTTCTCGTCACCAAGTGGCCTAGGAATTTCCCTGAGCCCACTCCAAAAGAGCACTTCTCGGCGTTGAGTTTAAGGCCGTGTTGCTTCAGAACCTTGAACATCTTGTTGAGGTCTGCAATATGATCCTTCTCCTGTACGCTTTTCACCACCATGTCATCAATGTAGGCCTCCATCGTGTCCCCGAGCTGATCTTTGAACATCCGGGATACCATCCTTTGGAAGGTAGCCCCGGCGTTCTTCAGCCCGAAGGGCATGACGCGGTAGCAATAGAGACCTCTAGGTGTGATAAAGGCTGTTTTCTCCATATCTTCTGTGTCCATAAAGACTTGGTGATAGCCCCTGTAGGCGTCCATGAAGCTTAACCGAGCGTGACCAGCTGTAGCATCTACGAGTTGGTCTATCCGAGGGACGGGGAAACAGTCCTTCGGACAGGCATCATTGAGGTTCGTGTAGTCTACGCAGACCCTGAGCTTCCCGTTCTTCTTCGGTACTACCACCGTATTCGCAAGCCAAGTAGGGTACTGGACCTCCTGGATTGCTTGGGCTTCCAATAATTTGTCAACTTCTGATTCTACCGCCTCGGCATGAACAGCAGAGGACCTTCTCGGTTTCTGAATAACCGGGCGCCTCAGGGGTTCAACGTTAAGCTGATGCTTAATGAATCTCGGGTCAACCCCTGGCATCTCGTACGGAGTCCAAGCAAACACCTCAATGTTTGCCTTGAGAAAGGTCACCATCTCTTCCTTTTCGGCCTCGGTTAGGGTGGAGCCGATCAGGAAGAAACGGCTTCCATCCTCATTGATTGAGACCGTAACGAGGTCTTCCACGGATTTGGCCTCGGCTGGCCGACCGACATCTTCCAAAACGGGCGCCCCGGGTATCTCCACCCACTGCACCTGCTTCGGTTTTTTCTTCTCCTTTCTGCCCACGGTTGAAATATAGCATTTCTTCGCCGCAATCTGATCTCCCTTCACATTCTCCTGTTTCCCTTCTGCTCCGATAAACCGTAGCACCTGATGGTACGTTGATGCTACGGCCTTCATTGCGTGCAGCCAATTTCTCCCCAATATGATGTTGTAGGGACTCGGTGAGTTAACAACAATAAATTCAACTTGCTGCGTTACCGATCCAGCGATGACTGGAAGGGTAATCGTGCCGAGAGGATAGACGGGCATACCACTGAAGCCAACGAGGGGGACCTCGGATGGCTTGAGGTCCTTAGAAGTAAATCCGAACCGCTTAAAGAGAGAATAGTACATTACCTCGGCGGCACTCCCTTGATCTATCAAGATCCTTTCCACCTTAGCTTTCCCAATTTTGAGAGTAACCACGAGAGCGTCATTGTGGGGGAACTGCACCCCTTCCAGATCCTTTTCGGTGAAGGTAATCGCCCACTGGGAGCCCTTGGTCGGAAGCTTCCGCTTTGGTTGTTGTTTTACCGAGAGCACTTCCAGCGCTCTGGTAGCCTGCTCAATCTCCTTGTACACTCGAGCCTCCAACATTCTCGTAACCGGGCCGTGGATCACATGCATTACCACCACATCTTCCTGGGCGCCCCCTCCTGCAGCTGCGCCTTGGCTTTGTGCCCGAGCCAGGGTCTTATCCTGGTCGATGTAAGCATCCAGATTCCCTGACGAGACAAGGGTTTCTAAATAGGCTTTGAACGATCTGCATGATGTCGTGTAGTGGCCCTGCTCTCGATGGTATGTGCAGTAGACTTTCTTGTCTTTAGTTTTATCATGGGTTCCCATCTTATGGTCTGGCCAGCGAAAGAATCCTTCATTTTCAATCTTTCGGAGGAGCATATAAATTGGCTCGGTAAATACCGTTCGTTCGGCAACAAAGTCACTCGCCTTCGGGGGTCTCTTTGCCGCCCCTGCTTTGATGGTGTTCACTGCCTTCTTCTGATTTCCCGAGACATGGATAACCTTTGGAACGGAGGAGGAGGTTGGAGCGTCACGCTCGGTTAAGAGTTCCTCAAGCTCTATATATTTATTTATCCGTTCCATCAAGTCATCCATATTCCTCGGTGGGTGCAACATCAGATCAGTAAAGACAGGGCTCTTACTTTCCAGACCGTGCTTGAAGTGGGTCGCAGCGAGAGTTTGATCACAACCCTGGACCTGGTGGAACATTTCCCAGTACCTAGCAGCGTACTGGCGCAGCGTCTCGTCCGGGCGCTTTCTCAAACCGAGAAGAGAGTCCACCTCTTTCTTCTGTATATTGCTCGTGACGAACCGAGACAGGAAAGCTCTCTCCAGGGCCTCGTAACTTCCGATAGATCCTTCTTCAAGTTTGTTAAACCAGAGGGATCCGAGAGTCCCTAAGCTGGTAGGAAACACCTTGCACATAATGGCTTGATCCGAGGTGTAGAGATTGATGATCTGCCTGAAGTAAATGAGGTGGTTGTATGCGTCCGTTAGGGCGTCATAACGATTGAACTTTGGGATCGAGAATCCAGCTGGTAACGTTGCCGAGGCGATCTCCTTTGAGAAGGGTGATTTGGCCAACTGTTTCAATCGCTCGTCGACGCTCGGTAATGGAGGGAGAGAGGGTAGAGGGGGAAGGGACGGAAGGGTAAAACCTTGACTGTTACGAGAACGCTTCTCGGTACTTGTTTGGTGATGCTCGTCATTGCGACGCTCTTCTTGGTATCGAGACCTCTCTTTGTGGCCATGCTCTCTCCTTCTCCCCCCAGCGTCGTCATGGTGAGCCCGCTCTTCGGTTCGATATGCTTTACGTTTTCCTGTATCTCCATCTCGGAAGACCGTCAAATTTGGTTCCTGTGGAGAGGTTTTCTTCAAACGCTCAACCCGAGCTCGGAGATCCGCCGAGGTCGTTGGTTGAGGAGGTGTTTTGTGGCGTCTTCGACCAGGAGAACGCTCGGTCCGAGTGGATTCCTTGGGATCCTTTCGAAGGTGGACCGGTTTGTACTGACCGTCTTCGAAGTAGTAGACCGTCTCGTGTGATGCCGAGAGCTGTGAGTAAGGTGAGCGGGCACTTGATTCCGAGATTTGCGTGGAGGTGTGCCTAGAGGAATCGCCACGGTTTCCCCTTGAAAGGTGCTCGGTCGACAGGTTCCCGTGTCGTAGCACGAGAGCCTTGCTGTGAGCCCTTCCATCATTGGGGTTACCGAGACGATCCTTGGCCGAGCGTCGCTGTCCTGATATCCCTCCGTAGGACGTCGCTGTAGTTTCCACCACTGCTTTCTTTTTGACCGTCTCGGTCAGCTTAGAAAGCTGAGCTCGCATCGCCTGCATCTCGGCATCTCGCTCCTCGAGATGGCGAGTGAGTTGCTGAATGGTGAGTTCCTGCGAGTCTGGACTCGGAGTGAGTCCGACGTGACCCGTCGGAATTGAGATGGAGATGTGGGGGGTTCCTTTAGGATCTCTGGAGGAGGAGGGGTGGAGCGGGTCGGTGGGGTTTGGTGGTTGGGTTGGCTCGCCACCCATATCGAGTCAGGAGGAGTGAAGAAAAGAGGGTAAAAGGGAGGAGCACCGGAGGTTCTGGGTGGTTCCCCAGCAGAGTCGCCAATTGTGGTGTCCTCAAAAATTCAGTAAAGCCTCTTCTAGGTGGTTCTGACCCGAGTGAGTGGCTAGTGAATGGAGAGAGATCTCACACGAATCCCTGCACACTGAGCACCCGCCGTTAGCACCTAACCTGGCCGGAGTATGGCCAGGGAAGGCACTCCGACGGTCTAGTAAGTGATCGGAGAAGAAAACAATATGCAGAGAGTAATGGTAGAGAGAGAAAGGGTTGTCCCCCCGTCTAGGGCTTCGTTGCTTTGTATTTATAGGCTTCCCAAGTACAGGGGTAGATCGGTCAATCTGGCTCGGATGACGTCACCGAGCGTCACGAGCCAGTCCGGCATGCATTGCATGTCCTCATTTTCCAATCACAGTCGGACACGTAGTATAACCGCTTCGGGTGCCATCAGGCTGACGTAAGTACAGCTGTCTCAGGCACATGTGCCTCGCCTAGTTTGTTATGAGCGTTAACCGCCTCTGGTGACGTCACGAGGGTCGTCACCGAGATCTCGGATTATCCCTCCGAACCGTCTCGGGTATGATCCGTCTCGGATGACTCGTCCGGTTCAGCCTACTGGCCGAGATATTGATTTGTCTTGGATGGGCTATGCTCGGTTGGCCCATAGTGTTTTGTTCCCTGGTTGGTCCAGAAGCCCGTTTTGGCTCATAGCGTTCTGGGCTCTCCAACCAAGGCCCGTCTGTGGGTTGCTAGATTTTGGCCCACTACAGGGGGCAGAGGCATCTTTAACGATAGAAGTGGAGCTAGCGTAGTAGGGTTCCCACAAAATATCGGAACCCTACAATAATGAGGCTCTTGATTTGGATGTTCTAGCAAAATTAGCTGTTGATTTGGCGTTGGGCTTGGCTTGGCTTTGCTTTACTTTCCTTTTTCTTTTCTATCCCTCCAGATGTAATTTTATTTAACAAAAAGACCATGGAGCAATTAAATATCCCGTAACTTTGAACTCTTAATTTATATGTTATGCTACTTTTTCCCAACAGGAAAAAAAAAAAAAAGGGTGGCTACATGATGCCTCCCTCACTTTCATTCACTTTCAAGCTCTAAAGTCTCCGCAATAATGAGGATGCATATGTCCCCCACCATTTGACAAACAAAAGTGTGGACAGATTAGGCATTATACCATGAAACCAAAAAGCCAAACCCCCCATGAAAAATCCTTCCATCGGTCAATCCTAATCCAAACTCTCTCTCTCTTCTCTCTCTCTCTCTGTGTCTGCGCATGTGGTGTATTTATTTCCCTCTTTCCGCTGGGTAGCAGCTGGTTTGCATTAAGAAGCCTCAATTAAGCTTCCACCTTCCTTCACCTCCCAAAATGCCGAAACCCTCAATGTCGTCTCCTCCAATATTCCTCCTCTTCTTTTCTCTCTTAACTTCTTCTTCTTCTTCATCTCACGCAGATGCAACAGCTCTTGTCTCTCCCATAACCAAAGACCACTCCACCCGCCAATACACTCTCACAATCTCCCTCAAAACCCCTCCCCAACTCACAACCCTCCTCCTCGACCTCGGCGCCTCCTTCTCCTGGCTGGACTGCACCCTCAACTACACCTCCTCCTCTTACCGCCCCATCCCCTGCTCCACCCCTCTATGCACCTCCCTCCACTCCCTCTCCTGCTCCAACTGCTTCCACCCACCCGGCCCCGGCTGCTCCAACGACTCCTGCTCCATGTTCCCCGAAAACTCAGTCACTCACACCGCCATCGCCGCCCAAGCCCTCCAAGACTCCCTCTCCCTACCCACCGCCACCCACCCAGCCCAACTCGTCACGTTACCTGACTTTGTCTTCTCCTGCTCCACCACCTCCTTGCTCCAGGGCCTCTCCAAGGGGGTTTCCGGTTTAGCCGGCCTCGGGAGATCCAATATCTCCCTCCCGGCCCAGCTTAGTGTCGTCTTATCTGAACCTTACGTGTTTGCGCTTTGCCTCTCAGGGTCCCGCAAGGCTGCTGGCGTGGCGTTATTTAACTCTCGTGGGCCTTACTATTTTTCTAGTCCCGAGATTGACCTTGCCGGCACGCTTATTTACACTCCGCTGATTTTGAACCCAATTGGGAGCACCATCATCACTTACTATTTACACCCGTCTGATGAGTATTTCATTGGAGTCACGTCCATAAAAGTCAACGGAAAAGATGTGCAGCTGAATAAGACGTTGCTGAGTATCGACGAGAATGGTTTTGGTGGGACCAAGATCAGCACTGTTGTACCGTACACGGTTCTCGAGACGTCGATATATAAGGCATTTACGGATGCGTTTGTTAAGGAATCTGCCGCGTTGAACCTCACCGTAACAACAGTGGTGAAGCCGTTCAGCGTGTGTTATCCGGCGGGGGAGGTTACGAGCACGCGGGTAGGACCGGCTGTGCCGACCATTGATCTGGTTATGCAAAGCGATGATGTGTTTTGGAGGGTATTCGGTGCGAATTCGATGGTGAGGGTTACTAAGAAGGAAGCGGATGTGTGGTGTTTGGGGTTTGTGGACGGTGGGGTCAACCCGAGGGCGTCGATTGTGATTGGTGGGAGTCAGATGGAGGATAATTTGCTGCAGTTTGATGTTGGGTTGAAGAGATTTGGGTTTAGTTCTTCGGTTTTGGTTCATGGTACCACGTGTGCTAACTTCAATTGTTGATCGAATGTAACTATGGAATGTTGGGCAATAAACAGAGGATTTGATCTCTCAGATCTACAACTTCAAATTTAATTTCTTCCTATGTATGAGAAAACCGAAAGAATGATGCAATTCTGCTGACTGTTGAAATGCACTGTAGTTTTTTTTTTTTTTATATCAAATAGGAATGTAGTTTTGCAGAAGATGTCTATTACAATGAGTAAAATCAACTTTTACTCCAGAAGGTCGAGGTCGACCAAAACAAACTCAGAACGCGCCTTCCACCCATCACCAGCGTTTTATTTCGATTGATTCATACAAGCAAATCCCACTCAAACCAGAAGAGAACCTTCCATTACAGTGATGGATTTCCCACGAAGTAGTACCCTCTGCCTCTTTTCATCCAAATGGATGTTTAATATGGCACCTCGAGGTGATGCCTATGTCAAGTAAACAATTGAATAAGCAAACGAAGACATAACCTGCATGCATGAGAGAGAGAGAGAGAGTGCGTACCTGATACGCAACAAAATCACATTTCCCCAGCTTTTTAGCCCAGTAGGTTGCTAAGGCACAATGTGCACTCCCAC
Organism: Vaccinium darrowii; assembly: GCA_020921065.1. NCBI lineage: Eukaryota > Viridiplantae > Streptophyta > Magnoliopsida > Ericales > Ericaceae > Vaccinium > Vaccinium darrowii. The sequence goes on from CM037156.1 coordinate 42,779,701, forward strand.
AAGCAGGATCCTGCAAAAAACGGCAAGTCAAATCAACATATGAGGGAGCATCGACTAATGGGATCACAGTTCTAATATACTGCTTAATGGGAGCATCGACTATGCTGATGCTTTTGGTTTTGGTGACACATATCTCTAACAAAGTTTAAAAATCAAAGATTGAGATTCAAAAGAAGTTCCGTAATTACTGGGCGCATGAAGCTTCTTAAGATAAAGCTAACTCTATTATTATCAGAAGTTTTTGCCCGAACGAACGGAATGCACTCAACGGCAAGAGCGAAAGGTGATGAGTCCATTGGAGTCCCTAGAAGGTTTAGTAGATTTCTGGTCTTCACCCTTTATCAGAACAAGTACATTTCATACTGACCAGGACAGGAATACTGATTACAGAAGGGACGCGGCGAATAATAGACTAATTTAGAGCTTCACTATTTCTGACTCGATCAAAAAGAGACATAAGAAGATAAAATAAACAGATTCAAATCATGATGCCTTCAAGCCTCAAAGAGACCAGACATATTCCCTCATTGACCCTGAATTTAGAACAGAGGATCGAGTTAAAAATCAAACTCTCGAGCAATTGATATACTTAGAGCTGTTTCTGTTCTCTTACGGACCAAATAAACTATGTTTCTGACTGAGTCAAGACTCAAGAGACCACGTATATTACCTCGTTGATCCCGAAATTTGGACAAAAGAAGCGACTAAAGAAGTCAAACCCAGATCCAGAGGGAGCAATCCCTGTGACAATTACTCCCCTTCCGGACCATCGTTGTATTTCATTGAGTTCGGGTTGTAGATCTGCAACAGTCTTTCCAGATGGGAGAACAACCTGTCAAAATTAATTCACACTCACTCCCTAAGTACAAAATGAATATTAATTACTTAGTTCAAGTTAACTTCCCACAATAAAGTGAAGTTTTGCGATGCAAATGATATCACATCTGGCTCTGAATATATTATCCATCAGATCATTCCAGCATTTTATCACTGAAATGGAAGTATCACTCTTCAATTTGAAGCCTCTTTTTTTTCCTCACCCGTTCCAATTATTTAATTAAGAATAAACGAGGAAAGGATGTATACGAAGAAATAAAACATACAAAGAGGTCTTGATCTGTAGTTGTCTTCTTCAATTCAGTCACGGAAGCACCGTTCAAGGCTTTAGATATCCATGGGACTTCAGCAGAGTCAAATTCGGTGGTTGGCGTTGCTGGAAAATCCAACTCAATCATAAAGCAATCTCGAGCTTCACCATTCTCTATGTTTAAGGAATCTGTTTGTTTAGTTTCCGGAACTCTTTTAGCAGTCAAAATTCCTGATAGTGTAAGATACTCGATATTGTTGGATTTTACCAAACCAGATGTGAACAGAAAGTGTGAAGCTGCCAAGGTTGCATGACCACAGAGCTTTACCTGCAAGAAGGCACAGGAATTTCATGTGCAAATTAAACACTCATTACAATGGACTTCCTTATTGAATCAAATCCTTTGGTTCCCTATAATTAGCCAGGAGCATTTGGTGATGTGTTACGACAATAAATTATACCAGTACAACTACCTTCCGATACAATTGAAAAGAAAGCAAGTTATACATTGAAATCAGCCAATCAAAATCAAAGAAAGATAAAAGCCAATTTAGAATTTCATTAGTAAAATTTGAGCAAAAATGTGAGTAAAGGCTTGACTCAATACCAAAAACACCAATGGGCAAATCAAGATGTAAACACAACTTTGAGGAGAAGCCTTAGCAATGGCAGAGTGAAAACCCTCAAATAGTCACAAAAAAAAAAAATCAGATGGAAAAGTAAAAAAATTCCCTGCCTTGAGTATAATAGTTATGTAAACCTCAATCTTGAAACAAAAAGCTCATTTCATGAGTTTGAGTAAAAGATAGGAGTAAATTTGAGGGATTTACTTAAATAAAAGTTTGAGGGTCAAGAACTGTGTACAGCAGGGACGGAGCACAAGAGGCGGAAGGTGGCACGTGCCACCCCCGAGTCCAAAAAAAAAAAGAAAAATAATTTAGTTTTCCAATGAACATTATTCATGCTAAAAAATCAAAATTGTTCATTTCGTAGGGCTTGCCTTGAACATTATCCATGTCAAAAATTAAGTTGATCGAACATTGGTAGCAACGTTAAAATCTTACATCAAGAAAAATGGACAGTTAAAATTCTTCATGTTATTCACAAATATTGAATAAAAACCTTATAGATATCTGATCGATCTAATTTTTTGCATATATGATTCAAACGTCCAGAGCTATAAAATGAACAATTTTGATTGTCAAAATATGTTGTGAGGTCTCACAATATTGAGTTTGTTCAAAATAGTACATACGTATCAAAGCTCAACAAAGACCTCAAAAAACGTCCTCCTATCTTCCAAAGCTCCAAAGCAGAAAACAGACAGAAACCTTGAGATTCTAACGAACTTTTAAACTATGTCCATCCCTATGTTGATGGATATTTAACTTATGATGATATGTTTTTTTGCATATGGATTTATCTGAAAATTACATTTTTTTTATTAAGTACATGATTTTTTGTTAGTGTCACCCCAAGTTCAATTCCCTCCATCCCTCGTGTACGGTCTGGAGATCTTCCCAGTCTGAGGTTCTAGATCAAGGTTTCAAAAATCAGCCATTAACTATTGCACCGGTGGATATGTAATGGTTTTTAAGCCTCCCGATACCACGTAACATCCTGATTTACAGATGGGATAGAAAAATCACACGAGTATTGGCGGATTCCTATTATGTATATTTCCCATTAGGGGTGTCCACGGATCGGATCCGGACGGATACGGATACGGATCCGATCCGATCCGCTCAAAGCGGATTATGGTTTTTAAGATCCGGAACCGAACCGAACATTCACGGATCGGATCGGATCGGGCGGATTTGACAGATTAAAGAAGGATTATTGAACGGATCGAGCGGATCTGATCCGATCCAGATCCGGAACCGCCAGATAAGAAATTCTCAATCCAGAACCGAACCGAACATTTACGGATGGATCAATGGATGGTTCGGATTGGCGGATTGGATGATCCGCTGGACAGTCCTATTTCCCATTACACATCGCTGGGCACTCACAACACCGTTATACTGCGACCGTTACTGTTACTGTCACGTGTCCCAATACCGTTATCTAAAGCCTTTGGATTTCGTCTCTTTTTTTTTCCTTCATGCAATTTCTCAGCAAAGAAACGAATCATTCATAGAAGTAAGTAACAGACCTCGACAAGAGGAGTGAACCATCGGAGGCGGAACCTAGGGTGTGGGCTCGAGTCATTTTCCGACTCAGACTCGGCAATCGGAGTCAAATAACAGGTTTCGGAAATGTTGAACTCAGCAGCAACTGATTGCAACCACTCGTCGTCTCTCTCATCCTCCAACAAGCAAACCGCCGCCGGGTTTCCCTTGAACGCCGAGTCCGTGAACGCGTCCACCTGCAACCACAATTCAATAGATAGAATCTCAAGAAACCACAGAACAAAATGCAAAAAACGATAGAGAGAAGATTACCACACAGTACTTGACGGGCTTCTTTCCCATCTTGATTGTGTGAGAGAGAGAGAGAGAGAGAGAGAGAGAGAGGCGATTGGAAGAAAGTGGGTGCTATAAACAATTGACTTTTAGAAAACCTCCAATGAAAACTATATGAACTTCTTTTAAATGGATTTTAATTTTTTATTACATTGGGTAGGAAACTGCCGGAAGTGAAAGAAGATTTTAGTGAACTTCTCTATATGCCCGTGTTATAAAAGCCTTCACGACTTCGACTTCAAAAAAAGTCTCACACAGTTTGTTAATTTTTTTGCGGATCCTGTCATGCACTAGGTGCATGGCACCGTATTGTGCACTCATCTGGCTCATTTTTACAACAGATGATCGGATAGAGTGCATAAAACAGTGTCATGCATCTAGTGCACAACAGAGACCGCTTGTTTGGTTTGAAATCGGCTCACTCTCTCTTATGCTAAGGGACTTTTTGTTTTTGATTTTTTTTTTTCGCTTGTTATGTTTTCAAGAGAGGTAATTTTCTCACAATATATTAACTAAAAAGGTCAAAAAAAAAAAATCTTAGTGGAACGGGAAGTTCATTTGCCCTTCAAGAAAGTGGACGACTCGTTTGAGTTCGACTTTAAAGTTAAACAAGAAGCCAAAATATTCAATTAAGCTTTTACATGTAAGCTTGAAAAATTAAAAACACTGCTGCACTTGGCTTTTGCACGCCTGAATGGGTGAAAGATACCCAAATCCTGCACTCCAAGAAAACATGTGATAAAATAGGTTTCCAACTCTGACCCGGCAATGACCATATAGAAACCCCATGTTATGTCATATCTGATGTCAGAACGATAAATTGTGTTTTTCTTTAGTAAGACGGACACAATTTTCCAACAACTTTAACGAATCCTTTCTTTTTTAGAATAATAAGAACAATGACATCATGACAGATCCTGATGGAGGATAATTTGCTGCATCAGGATAATTTGCAGATGGAGGATAATCCTTTCTTTTTTAGAATATGAACAATAACGAGGGCGTCGATTGTGATTGGTGGGAGTCAGATGGAGGATAATTTGCTACAGTTTGATGTTGGGTTGAAGAAATTAGGGTTGAGTTCTTCAGTTTTGGTTCACAGTACCCCGCGTGCTAACTTCAATAGTTGATCCAAAACCGGGGGATAAAAGATAACAATGGAATGATGCGCAATCAACAGAGGATTTGATTTCTCAGTGCTACAACTTCAAGTGTAATTTCTTCCTATGTATGTGAAAAGGAAATAATGATGCAATTCTGCTGAAAGTTGAAATGTAATTTGTTTATTGTATCAAATAGGGAATGTAGTTCTACAGAAGATGTCTAGTACAAATATACAATGAGTAAAATCAACCTCATGACTCCAGAAGGTCGAAGTCCACCAAAACAAACTTAGAACGCGCCTTCCACCCATCACCAGTGTTTTATTTCAATTGATTCATACAAAGAAAGTGGGGTAACTTGCTTTCTTGCATTGAGGAATTTATTGCATTGAGTATCATTCCAAGTATATGGATGAGCCCAAAATGACTATTGCTTTGAGTAGGAAACAACAGGAAGATGAAGACGATTAAAAAGGTAGTACAAAAGATTAATGAACTTCTCTATTTGAAGGCTGAGTCATACAAGCCATTTCGAGTTTGAAGTGGAACTTCATTTAATCCTTGAAGATGAAATTACCAATTCCTTCTTCACCCTAGTCATTTTCTTTTTCTTTTTTTAGGTACGTCGGAATTATCACCCTAGTCATTTTCAGTAACACTGTCCTCTTCGACCGAGTAAATGTTGCAAAGACCAGGGGCAGAGGAGGGGGGTCAAGCGGGATCACTTGACCCCAAAGTTCAGCGGCAGGATGACGAAATCCCGTCTCTCATTTCACCACTAATCCTCCCCAAATCTACCTTCCCCACCACCATTATCTGGTAAAAAAAGAATTTCTTAGTCTCCAAATTGACATCGACTTCGTAACTGAATGGGTGATCAATGGTTGCATGATAGCTTGATTGTGTATATTGAGAGAGAGATTCTTGATAGTATCACAAATGAGGCTATTATGCTACAATTTCACAATCTGAAAAATTGTCGGGGTCATTTGTAAATGCTGTTACAAGTTTTAAATAGATATTTGTTTAGCGTTTTGTGGTCGGTTGTGGACACAGTTATAGGTTGTATATCGAATTAGCTACTTTTTGCTTGGCCTTTTTAGTGTATCTTTTGGGGGATCAATTGTAAATGAACTTATTCGTAATAGATATCTACTTTAACTCCTTTCTATTTCGCATTTTGGTGTTTTTTTTCATGCTTTAAGAATTTGATCCCACTGCCATTTAGTTCAAGCTCCGCCCTTGGCTGAGACCAGGTCGTAGAATTGGTGAAAGACAATTCCTAGGATGCTTAGCCCATAAACAACAAACGAAAAGAATTATTGAATATTTTCTAGTAATCGATATGTTGCTAGTTAATTGAAAAGGTTCTCTCTTGTTTAGAAAGCGAGAAAGAAAGGTATCACCTAACCAGATGATCGGCCCTTCAATTCAAGAGCTGAGGTTACCTCACCACTACTCCCCTCCTGGCAAGATGCCTTTGGGTGGATAGCCCCTTTCTTTTCTTTCGTAGATTGGTTTGTAGAGATGATCGATTAGATTCTTTCTGCCTTGAGAATTGAAAGAATTTCTTCCAGAGCTGGAGAGGACGGCTGCTTGAGGTTTTGATGACATGAGATTCAAGACTTCCCTTAAAAGTAAAGGTAGTTGATCTGGATTTCCTTGATCCTTCATCTGGCTAGATGACTACTATGCGAGATGCATTTCTGATACCGGTGGTAATGGTTAGGGAATTCTCTCTTTCTTATTTCTGCCTTTCTTTCCCATGACGACTAAGAAGAGGCAAGTCAAAATTTTCACTTTCGAATTTCAGACCTCAACATCCTGCTGCTCATGGTGTTTCATGATCAGTATTGGAAACGAATGGAGAAGTGGTGGAACATGCGGAACCACATATTGGATCACTCCAGTGTGGCACGAGCTTCCAATCAATGACGACCTGGTTCCTAGCTCTAAGGCCTACTAGGCTTACAACGCTCAAAGTATAAATCCAATGAAAGAAATAGGGTCCGTCTTAGTGAAAGAGAATAGGAGGACAGTATTAACAATGATTCGTGCTCATATTTCTATTGTAAAGCTCTTGTTCCTTTGAGCTTGGACAGTTCGAGCCTTATAAGGAAGCATAGGAGTAGTAGTAAAAGGAACATGGTAAAAAAGGAGTAGTCCTGCGGTTCAGAGAGGACTCAGCTGTTACTAGTAAAAGGAACATGGTAAAAAAGGAGTAGTCCTTCGGTTCAGAGAGGACTCAGCTGTTAGTTAGTAGTAAAAGGAACACGGGGGGAAACTTCGAACAAGAGAAACATTTTGAATCAAGTTACTTGTAACAATTTAGGTAGCGATTATTGCTCTGAGCTACATCAGTTTTGTTCTCTTACTGAGTGATAGAATGAAAGAGGTTTATATGTACCAGGAAGGTTTACTGTATGAAATTCCAAGCGGGATAAAAAGGAAGCAGCATATTTGCTTCAAATGAAGGTTTACCGAAGATGTCTAGCACAAAGAGTAAAATCAACTTACAGAAAATCGCAGCCTTTGTTTCAATTGATTCATACAAACAAAGATGAGGTAACTCCTGATTAAACCAAAATAGAACCTTCCATTACAGTGACAGCTTTACCCCGAAGTAGGACTCTCTGACTGTTTTCATCCAAATGGAGCTTTATTATCCCACCTCGAGGAGATGCCTGTGCCAAGTAAGCAAACAGGTAGTGGAAAAAGAGAAACAAAAGACGCACCCGTATGAGAGAGAGAGAGAGAGAGAGAGAGAGTACCTGATATGCAACAAGATCACATTTCCCCAGAATTTTAGCCCAGTAAGCTGCTAAGGCACAATGTGCACTCCCAGTAACAGGATCCTGAGAATAACAGGAAGGCAAGTAATGTATGAGGTAGCATCCACGACAAACAATATCCCAGTTCTAGCCTACTGCTGAATGGGAGTTACCGTTATTCTGAATATCACCATCAGTCATGCAGCAGAGGAAAATTGTGCAACAAAATAGACTCTAAATATGTTATGCAGATGTCCCATAAAAAATGCAAAATTAATGCGAATGATTTTGGTTTAGGTGATAACTATCTACTATTAAAAATTAACTGAAGAAAGATTGAGTTGATTGCAACAACAAAAAATCAGAAGTCCATTAAGTTAGCTTAACGTTGGGCTTCTGAAGATAAATCAAACACTATATCGGAGAAAGTGCAGACGAGCAACCAAGGCCCATCATACCCATCATGAATCCTGGAAAATTATACTTATGCAGGTTGAGTTGGATTCCATAATTATTCTGATCAACCACTTTGGAGGGAGTGAGGACAAGATAGGTTCAAACTCCATCAATTCACAGTGCATCGTCAACTACCCACATCTAGATGAGGCCAGACTGATAGCCTCCCTTGTGTTAGAGGTGGTCAGTCTGTTCATTAAATCATTTACATAAGCACCAAAATGATATTTTCCACTGATCAAAAAAAAAAAAAAAAAAGAATGATCATCATGATAAATTTAGGAACAAATGACAACACATTACCTCATTAATCCCAAATTTTGGACAGAAGTAACGACTAATGAAATCCAACCCAGATTCAGAGGGAGCATGACCAGTGACAATAACTCCCCCCCTTCCAGGACATCGTCGTATTTCATCAATTTGCGGTTGTAGATCTGCAACAGCCTTTCCGGATGGAAGCACAACCTGCCAAAATTCATTAAAAGTTACGAAATGAATACCCATTAACCATTTCGAGCTAACTTCCCTCTTTGAAAGACAGCCATAACTAACTAGAGTTTTGGGATGCACCCAAACAACATGACATCTTATCATCAGTTAACTCCAAAATGGAACTATCACAGTCCCATTCGTAGCAGATTCTTTTTTTTCCCCTTCGACACCCTTCCAATCAAAATAAAAACCTGAGTACTTATGAATAAAAGTGAACGAGCGAAGAAATTAATAGGCACAAAGTAATACATACAAAGAGGTCGTCTTCAGTAGTGGTCTTCTTTAAGTCAATCAAGGAAGCACCATTCAAGGCTTTAGAAATCGCAGGAATCTCAGCAGTGTCAAATTCAGTCAGTGGAACTACCGGAAAATCTAACTCAACAAAGGAATCTGGTTGCTCAGTTTCTGGAACTCTCTTAGCTGTCAAAACTCCTGATAGTGTAAGAAACTCGATTTTGTTGGCATTCACCAAACCGGATGTGAATAGAAAGTGTGAAGCTGCTAAGGTTGCATGACCACAGAGTCTAACCTGCAAGAAGGCAAATATGAATTCCATGTCCAAGTTAAACACTCACTGCCATGGACTTCGTCATCGAACTAAACTCTCGCACTCATTTTTGGCACCTAAGCTGCTAAGAACTTAAAGAGTTCGTAGCAGTCAAGTATCGGCCATAGGCCCATAGCGACCATGAAACCGGCAAAAAATGGATAGGAAGCCATACGTATCCGGAAAAGGCCGATATGCATGCGAACTTTTTAGAATCACCGGGATGTTGGATGTAATGCTATGAGAGGGCAGAAAAACCGATATTTAGCGGTTGGTAATTAACATCTTGGTAGAATGTGCAAAATCAACCCTAGGAACCGCGATTACCATAAATTACACGAGGATAACTACGTTCCGGTTAACTTGAAGATAAAGCAAGTTATCATATGAAATCAGCAAATCAAACATTCAGAAGAAAGCCGAAACGAGGATTAGAGTTGTCAGACCATCTCCAGTCCTTTCCTCAAGTTTATAGTCATTTTGATAAAACAATATGAGCAATATTTCACTTGATATAAACCAGCCCAATGGATAAGCCTAAATTTGATTGTGGAAAAGAGGATCTGATTTGAGTAAACATCATTTTACTATGAGTCAGGAGAAATTTGAGGGTTTCCGTACTTTGAATTACTCCAATGCTCTCAAGTGCACGAGAATTTAAGTATTTCACTCCAAACCAAACAATGGAAGAGAAGGTTGAAAAAATTAGAAGGGGCTTATTTTGAACTCTCTTTTCTTCTTCTTTTTCCTTCAATTTCTCAGCTAAAACAAAACCAAGGATCTCGTTCACAAAAAGGATCAACGAATTGTCTTCGATCTGTGAAGAGTAAGTAATAAAGGAACAGACCTCGGCAACCGGAGTGAACCATCGGAGACGGAACCTAGGAATTGAGTCAAGAATGTCCGACTCGGGTCATTGATCCGAGTCAAGTAACAGGTTTCGGAGATGTTGAACTCAGTAGCAACTGCTTGCAACCACTTGTCGTCTCTTTCTTCCTCCAACAAACAAACCGCCGCCGGGTTTCCCTTGAAAGCCGAGTCCGTGAACGCATCCACCTGCGGCGACGATTCAATAGTTACCCAACAAACCACAGCACAAAAATATGTGTGCATGTATAGGAGTATATATGTATACTGCATACAATAGAATCGACAGAGAGCGAAGATTACCACACAATACTTAACAGGTTTCTTTCCCATGTTGACACAGAAACTCAGGCGTCAGGACTCAGGTGAATGAATAATGGGGTGAGAAATACAGGAGTACTTATTTATTTCCAAGCCTCATAAGTTTGCGCTAAGCAAATCCAGGCCGTGCATTTTGGAATCCAAGTATTTCCTGTAATGAGGTTGCCCGGCGGCTCCGCCCTTGGCAAAGCAGGGTCACCTGAACACTCTTAAAAAAAAAATTACTTTAAAATAAAATACATGTAATTTTTTTAGTTTTAGACAAGTACAAACATTATTGAACACCAATTGGAGTGTGATTATGAACTTTACGGCCCGTTTGGATGGTGTATTAGTTTGAGAGGGATTAAATAGTAAGGGGGATGAAATAGTCGGAGTGATTAAATAAGAAGGGTGGGCCCACATTGATGTGACAGTTAAGAAGGGAGGATTAAATAGTCCGTGGTTTAGATGAGGGATGAAAAAGGAGGGATAAGGAGGATGAATTATGTAAAAAACTATTGAATGACATATTTGCCCTTCATGAGCCCGTATTAGATAATTAATTAAATTAATTATATAATTTCAAAAATAATTAATTTGTTATACTTATAGAAAATTAAGCTATAATAAGTCCTTCTAATATTTTTTATATAAATTCAAATTATTAACTATTCAAAACGACTAAAAGTTATTTTTTAGGTAAAATTGTGTAATATATGAAATTAGGTAATAAAATTGAAAAAAAAAAAACAAATACACATAAACTAATTACATAAAAGACAAGTGGCAATTATAAGGACAAGTGGCTGGGCTGTGAACTAAGAAAGGGCAAGTGGTTTTGTTTACCATTATTACTATTTTCTGTCTCTCTCTCTCTCTCTCTCTCTCGTTCTCACTCTCTGTAACCAAAAAATGTAAAAAAACCCCTCATCTTCTCTTCTCCTCCCGCCGCCTCACCATCCTCCTCCATCCCAGAAATCCGACGCCTCACCATCTTCTCCTCTCCTCCCGCCGCAGCTCCAGCGAAGAACTTCACGATGGTAATTTCTCCTTTTTTTTCGTTCAAGATTTACATTTACTTGAAATTTTCGGCTCTGAAATTTTTGGGTCTGAAATTGGGGTTAGTGAGGGCAGAGAGGTAAAATGGCCATGGATGAGGCCCCTGACTAAACATAAGCACCTCCCCCCCTGCTTGTATTTAGTCGGGGGGAAGGGGATGAGAGGTGGCCGGATGATTTAGTCGGGGGTGGATTTTTGTGCTCCCAAAGCTTGGATATGGCGTGGGTCCAGGATGAGGAGGGGAGGATGATTTAGCCAGGGGGCCAAATCCCTCATCCAAACGGGCTGTTAGGTGGTAAACGCAAGCTGGTCAAGGAGAAGGAAATGTAAAAATATCAAACTTTCTTGCATTTTTTGTTTGTTTTATTAGTGGAAAAACTGTGGAGTTTACATCTTGAACTTCTCTACTGAATTCATTTGCAAATGAATACGTATGAGAAATTGTATTTTCTCTTCCTTTACATCTCATTTTATCATTTTTTTCTTCAAAAGTTTATGAAACACCTTCGTATCCTTCACGGTTGAACAGAGGCATAACAGAAGTATTTTTGGATTGCAAGAATTGTGACATGAAAAGAATGGAAAACCCAAAATATTTGGCAAGAAAATGGAAGGGGCCAGTAATAAAAATTTGTTTTTGTACTTTTCTCTCCACTTTTCACAAATTATCCTATGCAGATGATTGATTTGGTAAAAATTGCTACTCATTTCATTTTTTTGTTCTTACCAAATCACTCAATTCTAAGGGGCCATAAGCGTGTCCAAGAGAAAATTATTCACTACTTCTATGACATCCGACTTTCTAAAAAAAATTTGCGACCTCTCTCTAAATACGTGGACTCCACTTGCTATCTTGTAACAAACATAGTGAGCGTTTCTTTCTCTGACCTCCAAACGCGTTCAGATCATTTATGCCAAGGTGGACTCCCTTTCCTTTTTACTGGTCTGATTTGTTCACAATCTCCTCTCAAGGGCCGACATCTTTGGCTTGCGAAGACTTCTGGTACTGCCATTGCTACTCTCAATCCCAGCAACATGAAACCTTACCAAAAGAAGTTTTATATCTACCGAAATTTCCTCTTTTCATACCATTCTACTGAAGAATGAGTTGAAGACGAGACAACCCAAACTAGTTCAAAGAAAAAAACCGTGCTCTACAATTTCAAGAGTTATTAGAATATCTCAAGTTGGAAGTGCACCAGGTGTACAGTCTTTTGATGGAGTACTGAAAGATATGCAGTAGCATGAAAATTCCCAAGCAGAAAGAAGAAGGGAAGTACATTACATCAAATAGGGTCAAACTAAGTTTCACCGGAAGATTTCTAGTACAAAGAATAGGCTCTGTTTGTTTCGGACGGAAAACGTTTTCTAGGAAAATATTTTCCATGGAAAACAATTTCTGGCGTTTGGAACAACGGAAAATAAAAGTCAACAGAAAACATTTTCCTTGGTCAACTAAAAATGAGGGAAAACTTAACCCCTTGAGGGGGAAAACGATTTCCCCTTTTGAAAGCCGGAAAACAATTTCCGGACACCACTCTGTTTCTCGCAACCCCTCCCGATCAATACTTTTCTTAAAACTCAAATCCTTTCTCTACCCAAGCCCACGAACAGAGTCACTCTCTCTCTCTCTCATCTCTCTCTCTCTCTAGACATTATTACCTACTCTCTCTCTCTCTCATCCACAATATCCTAGACTCAAATCAGATTTGAATCGATTTTTGTTCGTGTACCATAATCAAAAAAACTCAGATTGGATTACTATTGAGAAGCTAGGACAGAAATTGATGGCAGCGGAAGAATTCATTGTTGGTGGGGAGGAGACAACTGCGGCGACGGAGTTGAGATCGTCGGCGCCCGTGCCACTGAGAAACAAGGTCAAGTTATTTTACAGCCACAAAGGGAAGAAATCAGGTGAAGTGGTTTGGTATTGAATCTTGCATTGAAGGGTCTTAATTTGAAAATTTCTTCCCATGGCAATTTGGCAAAAAACTGCAGACGTCAAAGGCGGCAACCGCCGACGAAGATGGCTAAGGAATTGAATTGGATGGGTCGATTTTCAGTTGATTTTGTCGATTCCTTTAAGGGCCTGTGTGGGATGTCTAAAGTTTGCCATTTATTTTTTTTTCAATAGGTAAATTTTTGTTTGATTGTGCATGTTGAGGTGGGTGGTATTTTGATCCTTTCAAATACAAGGGTATTTTGGTCATTTTCAAAAGCAATGGTATGTCGTTTGTGTCAGATGTGATTTTTTTATATAAAAAAATGAATATTGTTATTTCCTTTGATTTTCCGTGTTAATCTCAAACAATAGAAAATGTTTTCTAGAAAATATTTTCCTATCTCAATCAAACACCAGAAAACGTTTTCTTTCCTAGAAAATGTTTTCACAGAAAATATTTTCCTAGAAAACGTTTTCTGCCTGAAACAAACGGAGCCTTAGACTCCATAAGCGACTCCACACTATACTGGGCACCAGCCATCAATTTTAATTGATTCATACCAGCAGGCAGCAAATATGGGTAACTCCTAATCAGACCAAAATAGAACCTTCCATTATAGTGACAGCTTTACCCCGAAGTAGTACTCTCTGACTCTTTTCATCGACATGGAGGTTTATTATGCCACCTCGGGGAGATGCCTATGCCAAGTAAAAACAAACTCTTAGCGATGAAGAAAGGACATGACTGGCACGCCTGCAAGAGAGAGAGCGAGAGCGAGAGCGAGAGAGAGTGCCTGATATGCAACAAAATCACATTTCCCCAGCTTTCTAGACCAGTAGGCTGCTATGGCACAATGTGCACTAGGGGTGAAACCGGTCCGGTTCTTGGCCCTTTTTTAGAGAACCGGAGGAAACCGGTTCGGGACTAATAGAGAACCGGAACCGAGTTTTCAAGGTCGGTTCGGTTCGTGTTTCGGTTCGGCCAGTTCGGTTTGGTTCAGCCGTCGGTTCGGTTCGGTTGGATGGGCTAGTTTTTGGGCCAAACCCAATGGCATTCTCAGCCCATTAAAAGGGCCCACTGAAACACATGATAATTGATAACCCCAATACCATAACAAAAACAAAAATAAACAACCATTATTACACAGATATTTGTGGAATCCGAGATCGGAGGTATTAAATAAACATATAAAGAAGCCATTAACACAAATAAACAAGCCATTATTTGTGGATCAAGGAAGAACTGTAACTTGGGGTTTTAAACTATTACTTGGGTTTTTAAACTGTAACTTTATCAGGGAACAACTTTAACTTTATCAGCCATTATTTGGGGTTTTAAATCACGGAGCAGTAGAGCACGCTAACTGTACGACGTGTATTAAAAATATAAATATATATATATATATATAATTACAACCGGTTCGGTTCGGTTCGAACCGGCCCCAAAAATTGCAGAACCGGGAACCGAACCGGATTTCAAAAAATAAAAATTCCGCGAACCGGACCGAACCGGATGAAGTAAAAAACCGAACAAAACAACCGGTTCTAACCGGTTCACCGGTTCGGTTCGGTTTTTTTTTTTTTTTCTTTCAGCCCTAATGTGCACTACCACAAACAGGATCCTGAAAATAACAATGAGTCAGGTATCATGTGAATATATGGGCAAGCATCCACAACATTATACAAATTCTGTATACTGCTGAATGGCAATTCCTCATCTTGCAGGAACATAATTTATCCAGCAATAGAGAACCATGCAAAAAATAAGTTGTGCACACACGCTTTTATAGTGGGTGATGACTCTCTCTTGAAATACAAATATACAGATTGAGAATAATTGAACAAAATGGATAAGCACACAAACTGGCTGAGACATGAAGCTATCTTAAGATAAAATTGTCTTTATCGCCAGAAAAAGAGGAAATGGGCAACAAACGTGTAGGGCGGGCGTTGGAGTCAGGAATATAGTCCGATGGAGTCACCTGAAGGTTTAAGTTTCAAAAAAATCCATCACAATTATTTGTTATCTCCACATTCTCAAAGTATATGTAAAAGCCACAAAGATTAAGCCATACATTACATGAGTCAGTTCTCTCGCCATACATTAACTCGAAAGACTAACTTAAGTCAGTTCCTAACTTTAGTCGATTTCTGAAACAAGTGAATATAGTTTCCACTAAATGATATTCAATATGCAACGGAAATAACTTGTCACACTGTAGACAATAGACAAAAATACCGAAAATACTATTTAAACGATACGATAGTAGAAACTAACTTGTCTGTTTTGATTAATTAGTAATTCTGAAAGCAATCAATCTCTCTCTCTCTTTTTGTTTAGTTTGCAATAGCTGTTTTAGTTTGGTAAGGGTATCAACCAGGGAAAAAATAAACGGAAGTTACGCATCAGAATAATTAAGAACAACAGACTATATGCTTGTATATATACCGAAAACCCACACGGAGGCTGCGAAAACATTCATCCAAATACGACTCTAAAAACAGCACAATAATCAGCACCGCGGTAAACAAATTAGAATTTTTGTTATTTCATAACCAAACACAATTATACACAACATCTGGGAACATCAATTCCAAAGGTAAAATAAAAGAGGAACATTAATCTAAATTACAAATCCTAAGAACTAATTTTATTACATTCCCATGCATCAAGATGATGCAGAGGATTCAGATTACATTACATGACTTGGATTCCTGGCCATAGGAATTGAGATTGCATTCCTAGCCCATGAAATTACCAAATGCCTTCTTTTGCCATTTTCAAAAACTGGCAAAGGGTCATGTTTGGGAGCTTAACCGAACTTGCTTTCTTCTTCTTGATCCTCGTCATTTTCAAAGACTCTGTGCCTTCCACCTGCGTCGTCACTGAGACCAAGTCGTAGAACTGTTCAAAAATAAAACGAACACGCACAGTTATTTTTTTGAAGAAGAATATGAGATGAGATATTTGATATAGTGTTTTACTAGATTCAAAATACAAGTGACGATACAGCTCCAAACCAGTATACCAAGAATTCGATGTCTTTTAAATCTTAGAAGATACCTCAGAGACGCCATGTAGCAACAGCCTATGAAAAGGATCTTGAACACGCAGCGTAAGAACATCTCCGTCTCCGCTCTCCTCGATGAAGGCCCGTATGCATTCCTATACATAAAACAATTGTAGCTCCTTTACACAACAAAAAGATAAAACTAGGTTAAAAACAATGTTCACAACTGTAGCAACCTATGGTTTGATCTACTTATAACCAAGGAGAATCACATGTTACAGGCTGGGAATGAAAGTTACGAGAATGTCGACAAAAGAAACACGACAAAGTCAATGGATCGGAAAAAAAGATCACATAGATTTTATCTTAATAGGCTCAAGATCAAGGTGCTGAGTATGGAGCAAAGACACCTTGATGTAATCTCCAAGTAAAGAAACGAGTTGGCTGTTTCATTACAAGTAGGAGAGAAGGCATATTATTACACAATAAACCAGAAAGACATTGGAGGAGAAAAAGAAAAGACATGCATTTTATTCATCAGAGATTAGATATACCTCATATCCAGTAACAAGATCTGAAGGAAAGCTATGGCGGAGCGCCTCTCTAGTTCGGCAATCCACTCGATGCCATGCATTCACTGCAGCGATTTTATCAGCATCCACACGACCTTTCCTTTTCGATGAAGAGCTCTTGAGGGCTTCAATGATGGTTGACTACCACAAAGAAAACAGGAACTAACAGAATTAAAGCATGTTACTCCAGGCAAAATGAATGTTTTCATGTATTCTGGTCACATTTGAAAGGAGAATGCATGTAGTCACATTTGAAAGAAACAGAAATGCACAAATGAGGTTATAACCCGAGATCAGGAATATGGTGAATTAGAATCCAAGGTAGCACTGATACTCTAGAGCAGCATTATATATCTCAAACAGTTCGGGATCGATTATAGCATCGTAACTCGCAAGAGCTTATCCTTTTCTCCTGACTATATCATTTAATAATTGTGGCAGATAAACATACATTGGCGAATAAGAGAAGTGGAACACCTCTTTGTCCATGTCTATATGTCTAAATTTGTCCCACTCCCCCCTGTTTGTCATGCAAAATGGTGACAGCGGAACATCCTCACCTGTAGAACGGACACGAATCAATAATAAACATAATGTAAAACACGAATCAAGCAGTAACAGTGCCCTCCAGGATTATGAAGAACAAGCTATGAAGTTGATTCCTTTAGTACAAAATATTCACCAAGAGTTGGGATGGGGACCTATTTCCAAGTTCACATAATGTAAAACACGAATAAAGCAGTCTCACCCCAAGGTGGTGGAGCAAACAAGCCTCTAATCTCTTCTGCGTTTAAACGAGGAACAAGTTCCATCAACAAACGATCATTCAACCATCGGCGTGATCTTCGGTTGCTAACCTGTAACAAGGAAAATGTTCGGTACCAATGATGTGCAGGATCAGGTTGGGATGAACCACATGATTTTGCTCTTTAAACAGATTCTGAATAAATTTTATCCAAATTATTGTCTCACTTGCAAAACTCTAAATCTCATGATAGATGAAGATGACGCACCAACCCCTCTCAACCCAGCCCCAAAAAAAGCCTCTTAAAACTTGAAAATAGAAAGAAAAGTCTTAGGCCTTGTTCCAACCTTGGAATACCATAGAAGAAAAATAGTTCCTGAGAAATGTGACTTAAAACAAAGTTTCCAGACAACTTAGTTTTGGACTCTCCCACAATGCATGATCTCGCATACTCTAGTATGCTTTATACATTAGATATAAAGCGTAATCTACGACTTAAGACCACATGATTCATACATCCAATAGAAGTTACAACTCATTGGACATAAATGAATCTTACTTATCAAACATCTTAAAACTCAAGGTAAGATACTAAAGTATAGTAAGCAAGAAGCTTCGATTCGTCAAACAAGTAGGCAGATTTGCAAATCTTAAGACCATACTTCAGACAATTTTAGACTTAATTGTATGATGCAGGAATCAACCAAATCAAATACATGCATGGTGGCTCTTTTCCTAAAAGAGCGTAGTTACTTACATTGCCAGTCAAACTCTCAAGAACCTCAATCTTTTTCTCGATCGCTAGTCCTCGGGATTTCGCATTCTCTCCTGCAAACGGACACGAAAATGGAGTTAGCTAAACTTCGAAAACAGCAGAGAAAATACGCTAGCCGGGTAATAAGAAAGGGTGACAAAATAGTAAACCAATTTGAAAGAAATAATCTGGGTCAGCAAGGATTAGCTACCCAAACTGTTTGGTGAACAAAAATGCTACGAGCGTAGCACATATGCAGGTGCACAGATCCAACACAAATAGCATTGCTCGTCGGTGAATATAACTAACATCAAAAACACCCACATCCCAATACCCATAAACAAAACTGAAATGACAACGAATATAGCATGTATTTCTATATACAAAGGAAAATAGGCGTACTTTTGGGATGGTCAAATAGGGGAAACGATGGGAGCAGATCGTGCTCTCTCTCCAAAACCTCAGGAGTCGCCATGACTGATTCGTGAGGAAAATCAACGACGGTCTAATTCGTTTCTTTCTGACGGAGGAGATTTGACGGCGGTGAATTTACGAGAGAGAGAAACGCAATCCGAATTTGTGTGGATGATGGATCTTGGAGTTCTCGACAGGAAAGGGGTAAAGAGACCAAACAAAGAATTGAATAGAAAGCACACGAAACGAAAGCGGAGGAATATTTTAGAGATGCCGAATCGGCAAAACGTCCGCCGTTGGATTAGGTTAGATATTGAAAGACACGTTAAGCAAAAAATAAAACGGTAAATAAATTACACAAATAAAGAGTCATCCAATCATAGAAGTAATCCAATTCCAACCACATAGGGCAATTCATTGATCAATTAAAATAAATAAATAGTAATAATAATAACGGAATTTTTTGGTTCTTGAGGTTTTTTTGTTTTTATGTTTTTCAAGTAAATCATTTCCTCTATGTACATCAACTAAAAAATCCAAAAAGTCAATACAAGATAATACACAAGTCCTAGACTCCAAGGGATTGACAAAGTGGTTTTGTATTAAATTCAGGAGTTTGCTCCTCCATAAGGTCTCAGGTTCTATTTCCTTTGCCAACAAACTTTTGCGGCCACTAGAGGTTATGCCTGGTCATTACCTTCAGAGGCCCCGTTCCGCTAAAAAAAAAAACAGTTTTGTTTTAACTCAAAAACTATCTCATTCCACTAATAAAAAACCACTTAGTTTTTTTGCAAAACTAAAAACCAAAAAAGCCAAAAAACTAGTTAGTGGAACAAGTTAGTTTTTTTGCAAAACTAAAAACCAAAAAACTAGTTAGTCGAACAAGTTAGTCTTTTTGCAAAACTAAAACATCCAAAATAACCAAGTTAGTGGAACGCCCCCAGAGCCCCGAAATTAGTTGACGTGCGCACAAATTAATCCGGACATCCTGTTATAAAAAAAAAATAGAATAAACCCTAGTTATTATACAAATTATTACACTAAATGTATGCGTCGCACTACCACAGTAATTCATAATGTAATGCAAAAAGCGTTACATACACAGTTATAAACTTATAATCGTTAGCTCCTTATTTAATGCCTTTATACTTCTCCACTAAATTTTTCCACCCAAATCTTTTTTGTTTAATTTTATCACAAAGGTCCCCGGATCCGGAAAAAAATAACACACAAATGTCCCTCTTCCCAGCCCAGTGGGCCGCCAATGTGGACGAGCTTTGCCACTCTGAACTGTAGCGTGGATCAGGTACATTCAATGGGCACGTGATGAGACCAAGAATGCTCATCGAAATTGGTAGGTAAGGCCCATTAGACCACACTATGTGAAAGCCCATAAAAGAAAACAGGTTCATATAGTTTCGTCATCTTATGCTTAATGCTTTCCTAGTTTTCTAACCGTTAGAACGTTTTGTTTGGTTAAGAGGGAAATGAAGAGTAGAGAAAGAAAAATAGTAATTAAAAAAAAAAAATCTTTTTGGGATGCTGTGAATGATGTAGAGCAATGTCAATAATCTCAAGGTGGGGCTATATAGGGGCCGGGGTGCCCCCTAATTTCCTATTTTAGAGCATATTTTGTATATTTTTTAATTAATATTATTAAAATATTTATAAAATTTCAAAAATAGTTAAAAGTAAGAACCATTTTCAATTATGGTCAACGGTCTTTTTGCAATGACAATGTTACATTCTTCAAGTCATATGATAACAACAATACTCGAAATTAATTTTTTAATTTATCAAAATTGTCCTATCAAAAACTCGAATGACTAGATTTAATGTTAAAAAAATCATCGAACCAAAATTTCTTTCATAATACAGCCCCTTCAGACACCATTCCCAGCTCTGCCACTGAATAAACTCCCATTTTCTTTTCTCCTATTAAAGGGCAGACAGAATTGTTGCATTCTATATATTTTACTTGGTCTTTCTTTCCTAAATAAAGTATTGAGCACAGTAGATTGTTTCCTTGTATTTTCATTAACACTTTGATTCATAATTGTTTCTCTTTCTCTCCTCTTTCACTTCCTTCCGAACCAAACAAAAGCCCCCAAGAAAATAGAACACAACAGTACGTCTACCATTTGATAGGGCAACGGGAGTTTATTCAGGCTAAGTTTTCTATTTGATTTTAGCAACTCAACCATGATTTTAGCAAATGATTTCAACAGGTGTTAAAATCAGGGTATTTCAAATAAAGTAAATTAAGTGTTTCTGTATATTATTTTTTGAATTTTTCACACCGAATTAAAGTACACGACAAGTACTTTAATTTGGTGCAAAAAAAAAATCAAAAAATGATATATGGAACTACTTCATTTATTTTATTTCAAAACTATGATTTTAGCACCTGCTAGACTCATTTGCTAAAATCATAGTTGATTTTAGCCACTGTATTGTTAAAATCTTTTGAAAAACTATGCCTCAATGGTGTTCTGACGTTGCTCTATACTATTCATGACGTGTCACTTGTCGTTTTATCTCCGAATACCATACCCCTTTCCCAGTATCAGTCAGTCCCAACTCAATAGCTATACATAGAGATGCACAATTGCACATGCACTATATATGTGAAAAGTGATTCCCCCACTTGGAAAGGCACCCCTGAGGATGGATGCCAACTCACTCCAATTAATGAACGAATACATATACAACTATGCAAGTTCCAATCCTACGGACGATCAAGGAGTACTTGAGTACAAAAACGTACAAGGGGAATCATACGAAAGCAACCCTAGTGGCAGCTGAAAATAACATATCTTGAGGAGCATCCCCTCCCCCCCCCCCCCCCCCCCCCCCCCCCCCCCCCCCTTCTTCTTTTTTCGCTTTGTGTCTTTTTCGACAGGACAAATAGCTATTGATGACCCCAGGGCCAGCTCAGGCCCAAGGCCCACAAGGTTTAGACCTAGGGTACTCCAAAAATAGCTCAAATTTGAGGCACTCCAACACTTTGTACAAATGGGCTTTGACTAGAACACTTTTTTGACTCAAAAAAGAAAAAAAAATTCATTATTAGTTATAAAAGAGCCCAACCATTGTGGCCCAATATTTAAAAAAAGACCCAAAAACTATTGTGGCTCAATATTAAAAAAAAAGGCCCCAAAGGTGAAGTTGGTTTCATCACTTCTATGAGTATCCAATGTGGGACTAAAGGGGGCAGTGCAAGTTTCACTTCTATGAGAGCATGCAATAGATTCTTTTGTTTAAGAAAATATGTCAAGGTCTTAGAGATTAGGGAATAGAAGAAGCCATAGAAATGGAAGAATATCAAGTAGCGGAACCTACCTCAATACTAATTTATACAAATAATCAAAGACTTCAAGCCAATTTACCCAATGAAGCCATAAAGGTTGTGTTAGACAGTTAGCCAGAAGCTAGATAATTTCTGCGGGATTAACAAAATGCATCGAGACAGTCCTTTACAAGAACAACTCAATTTAAAGGACACAAGTATGGATTTAAGTTTGAATCACTTCACTGGAAAAATATCATCAGGATCTAGAAACACTCTGTTTGAACTACGAAAAGTCCAAAAAATTACTAGAAAATCAAGATGCAAAGCAAACTACTAAGGCCATCTCAAATCCTCAATCCGAGTAAAATGTTGGTTAAAAAAGCTTTGATTTGAAATGAAGCATTCCAACCCTTACTCTTTTCTTCTCATTAGACCTTTTCCAAAAGCTTCCCAAATTATCCTTATATATATGGCCGAATCCTCCTTCGACCATTTGGTCCATTTCTTTATGAAAGTTTGATTTTGGAGAAAGCTTTTTAATCCCACATCGACAGAACAAGTGAGAGTTTTTGCTCCCCTTCCTATATAGCCTCAACTTGACTCTCCCTATTTCTAAGTGGCAGAACAAGCCAACAGCTAGTGATGCTTTTTATATGCTATGTTTGGTTTTAATTTTTATTTTTTTTTTTAAAAAAAATTATTAAGAGTGAATGGCACATTATTGTAAGTAGGCCTAGGGCACTTTCGACCCTTGGGCCGGCCCTGGATGACCCACGAGAGTTTACGATGCGTATACATTTATGGTGTGTAAGTCATTTTAAACAATAAGCGCGCAGTGAAAGACTCATCTCTACACATATATTCTAGTAAGAAAATACGGAAAAAAACAAGGGACATTTACCATCAGGTTATTCTTGGATCCCATAATTACCATCGGGTCAAGCCCAACTCTGAAAATTCTCATCAGGTCAAAGCGATACCACATGAAAGTGTCTAAACCACTAAAACCCTATAATAGGAAAGTACACCCTATGACTAGGGTACCCTTATGACTAGCGTATCCTACGACTAGGGTACCCTATGAAAGTGCCTAAAATCCTAGGGTACTATATGAAAGTGTCTAAACCATTAAAACCCTATAATAGGAAAGTGTACCCTAAACCTAAACTCTAGGGTACCTCTATGACTAGAGTACCCTATGAAAGTGCCTAAAATCCTAGGGTACCTATGAAAGTGCATAAACCACTAAAACCCTATAATAGGAAAGTGCACCTGAAACCTAAACTCTAGGGTACCCCTACGTCTAGGGAACCCTACGACTAGGGTACCCTATGAAAGTGCTTAAACCACTAAAACCCTATAATAGGAAAGTGCACCCTAAACCTAAACTCTAGGGTACCCCTATGTCTAGGGAACCCTATGACTAGGGTACCCTATGAAAGTGCCTAAACTACTAAAACCCTATAATAAAAAGTGCACCCTAAACCTAAACTCCAAAAAAAAGTGACTTACCTTAGTGGTAATTAAAAAAAATTACTTACCTTAGTGGTAATTAGACATCTTTTTTTTAGACCTAGAGATAATAATCCCACAAAAGAAAAGTACAAGTGCTTGTGGCATTGGTGGTATTAGGTATGTTGTTCAAAAATCACTGTACAAAACAGGATATGTATCCTACAATTTCTATTGCCGCCTTCATTATATATGACGCTCGGAGACCGCGTGAGCAAATGCACGTGTTCGGGACGTGCCACCGGGATGCCGCGTAGATCCTAACTGTTGTGTCACCTCACGAGCCGCGCGTGCTCCGGCCCTGCCCGGCCCTTTCGGTTTCCACCCAAGTTCATGCGGCCCAAGCAAGCTCAAGGAGTGGGCCACATATGCGTATTATCAGAACCATTAACATTTCTTGGCTCGGCCCACCACAACCAACCTCCACAATGAGATGGAGTACTATCTATTCAACAATGGGAATTGATTCACATCACATTCTAATCTCCATCGACTCACAAATCATACATCAATTTACTTAATCATGATTAGATGATGATATATTCTTATAATAATGGTATATATTATTTGGTGGGACGTCAGTGTGCTTACATGAACGTACGTGGCTAAGTTGCGGTGGCCGACGTTGTGTTCTTGAATGCAAAAGGTAAATCCATGCGTATTTGGGGCACTAACAAAATTTTAGTAATCCAATTATCACAAGTGGTTTTGTATATGCCACTGCAAGTCAAAAAATTGGCATGCAATTTCAAGGACGCTTTTAAGTACCGGATGCCAATTGATTAGGTGGGGTTGCTCTAATGGAGTAATATTTAAAACGACTTTGCTATGCGCACAGATTTGTGAACACATATCGCGTCATGAGTCTCACTTCAGAATCTTACACGAATTATCCAAACCGTTCTTTAATTTTAAAATATGTTTTTGATTGGGTTAAGATATGTGCTCAATCGGATAACTCTAAGTGTTTGATCCAATTTTATAATTTATAATTCAATATTTAAGGTTATAAAAAATAGAAATATTAGATTAATCACTTAAGAGTTATTCAATTGAATTGATTTTTCAATGGAATAACTCGAAATGAACAGCTCAGATAATTTGTATGGGTCCAATAATGCGATCTGTGCACATGGATCTATGAACAAATTTGTACTGTATTTCAAATCCTTTCTACAAGGATCTGGCTCCTCTCCAGTACCCTTCCCCTGCGGTTGTTTCAAGTTTTAAATTTTGTGGGCTCATCCTAGGCCTATAAGAACGATCAGAACCGTTTACGTTATAGATGTCGTTGAGATATTTAACGAAACCAAAACTCATTTTGATCATATACCGATCAATACTTGATCAACACACATTTATATATTGTAAAAAGAGACACAAATGGGTTCGAATCCAATGTGCATGATATGTTTTTTCTAGTTTAAATTTGTGCCGATTAGGAATTGATTAGTACTATATGATTAACTTTATTTTTTGTGTGAATGAAGTTTTTAATGAGATCCATAATGAACAGTTTCGATCATTGTTATGAGTCCAGGATGGACCCACAAAATTCAAAACCCAAAGAGTACTGGAGGGCCTCGGTAATGGAGAGGAGCTACATCCTTTAAAC
Organism: Vaccinium darrowii; assembly: GCA_020921065.1. Classification (NCBI taxonomy): domain Eukaryota; kingdom Viridiplantae; phylum Streptophyta; class Magnoliopsida; order Ericales; family Ericaceae; genus Vaccinium; species Vaccinium darrowii. The sequence continues at coordinate 42,804,711 of CM037156.1, forward strand.
GAAGAGCATAACATCATTGATCTCAAGACTTTCTTGGCAAGTTCCTTTTTTACTGATACAACCGAGTAGATGTGACTGCAAATTCAGGGGCGGGATAAAAGTTTAGAATAGTGATAGGGACACAAATTTTGTGTCATAACAAACCACAACCCCACTCACATAGGGTGTGGGTTCCACATGGGCCCATGTGGAACCCACACCCCATGTGAGTGGGGTTGTGGTTGGTTGTGACACAAAATTTGTGTCACAATCATTTTTGAAAAGTTTGTTAGTTTTGCATTAAATTTTTAGAGAGTATTGGTTCTTTTTTTGTCCTTACAAATTATGCTTGGTTTCAATTTCATCCTAGTAAAAATTTTAGTTTCGATTTTACCCTTACACTTTGAAACGAAGTTCAAAATTATCCTTCGGTAACTCTTGGACGGAAAATGCATATGTGGATAACGGAAAATGCATATATCATGACATCATTTTTACACACAAAAATGCCACATACCAGAAAAAACGAATAACGTGAAACATTGATTTTGCTATCCCAGAAAAAATAAAAAAACTAAAAACGTGTGACACTCGCACGTAATTTTTTTTTTCTTGACTTTCTGGGTGTTCCACTAACTAGTTTTTTCCAAAAACTAGTTTTTCTCAAAAACCAAGACAAGTCATCCTCTCACAATACATCACATAACACAAAAACCAAGGCAGTTTTAAAACAAAACTACCTTAGTGGAACACCCCCTAAGACATTAGAAGAGAATGGTTTGATACACATTGAATTGCTGATAACATGACCCTATACAAAACAAAAATGAACTTGGCGACTAATGATTGAGAGTTGATATGTTAGTCATGACCATGTGATCAGAACAGAAAGTTAATTCAGCCGACATCAAGGGATTTGTGCAATGTCACTGCATGCGGCCTCATCCTGACAATGGATATCTGAATTTCATGGGCATCAATCTACCTCCCTCCTCTCGTTGTGGTTATTTAGTGTTTTTCGAGCATCGTCATGTGAAGCTCTGCGATTCTTTTTCATCACACATGTTTTTGTTTGCTAAAAAAAGAAAAGAAAGCATAATGCCCACAGGGGGTGCGTGTTGTTCTTTAAGGGATAGCATGCATGCCGATTCCATTTGGATAGTCCGTGCTCGATAATCAACGACACAAATCAATTCGATAATGGACGGTGTAGATCTGTTTGGATCCGAACAGATGTGCGTTGTTGATTGCCGAGCACGGACGACTCGAATGGCGTCAGCACTCATGTTGTCCCTTAAGGATAGCACGCACCCATTTCCACGATTACTAGGCCATTCAAAAAAATTGCGCGACTATCAATTATACACGACAATATCCAGCATCATTGAATAATCACTACTCTCATTCCTGACCCCTAAGATAAGGACGCATGCTCTTGGAAAGAGGAAGTACGTGCACCCCCGTGCACCCCCATGACTGTCAACTCCACCAATCAACTCAATATTGTTGGTCTAATCATTGAAATCACTTCTTTTGCAAAGGATCCAGATTCTCACTGGTCCATGTTTTGGATTCAAAGAGACAGTGTAGATCTGAATCGTTCATTAGTAGATTTAATGGTTGAGATTTTCTCATAAACTTATTGATTTCAACAAATGAATGATATAGATCAAAGCTGTCTCCTTCAGTCTAAAACATGGACCAGTAAGAATCCATTTCCTTTTGCATAATAGGACGAAGGAATTATCCTCAATGAGAAAATAAAATAAAATAAAAACTAATCAATCCATCTTTTCAATAGTCCCTCCGTCCCCTTTGAAATATTTAACTTTTCATTTTGGAATGTCCCTAAATAAGTGTATGGTTTGAAAAGTTAATGGGTAAAAGTATGTACAATTATCATTTTGCCTTTTTAAAAAGTTAATGGGTAAAGAGTTAATAGGTAAAAGTGGAGGATAATTTTGATAAGTAGAGGTAAAAGTTGACGTGAAAAGTGTAAAGTGGAGGAAAAAGTTGATGTAAAATGTGTAATGACGATTTTTCTTTAATAAGTTAGATTTATGAAGGGAATTGATATTGACACTCCCCGATTTGTTAATGACACTCCAAAGGGGAGTGTCAATATCAATCCCTATATGGACTTGATATTAGCACTCCCCTTATTGATATTGGCACTCCTCTTTTGGAGTGTTATTAACAATTTGGGGAGTGCTAATATAATTTCCTTTAGGAAGTAACACATTTAAAAAGGGACGGAGGGAGTATCTATTATTTGTCAGAAAGTTTAGGTACCCAGAATGGGTACCCAGAAAGTATCAATAATTTGAAATTCAACGGACTAGATTCACTTCAATTGCATCTGGACCATTGAATTTTAAATTCTGGGTGCTTTCTGGGTACTTATTCTGGATATGTAGGCTTGCTCTTTATTTGCATTAATTGACACCTCCATTCATTATTTTCCTTTTCAATAATTGGTCAATCCATGATAATATGGAAAAAGAAGAAGAAGAAGAAGAAGTTAAGCTTGTGGATGAGAATATGGCACTTGCAAAGAGATCGATGCACAGCTTGTGCAATGGTATTAATTGGTTCACATTGGCCATACCAAAAGTTGAATTTGATCTCATCACATGTTCACATGGAAGCTGTAATTCAAGTTTGAATTCCCATTGATTGATGGTGGAGAACATGCATCTTTCACATCTATCTAGTCTAGAAACTTATTAACCTGTTTCGATAAAGGAAAACACTACATACATACAAAAAAATACCCAAAACTTACCCAAACACATACACACAAGTGTAGCCCCCACACACACTGCACCTCCAGTGTGTGTGGGGGCCACACTTGTGTGTGTGTGTTTGGGTAAGTTTTGGGTATTTTTTTTGTGTATGTAGTGTTGCTCTTCGATAAATGGTTTGCAATCTTCAAACTACACAACAATACATTGTTGACGACTTCTTCCGTCATTTTGTTTGTTTACTTTTACTATTTTGTACTTTTTAAAAAATTTTATTATAATTCGTAATTCTTTATGTGACATGCATGATAGTTCTCAATAAATTTTTTATTACAAAACAAAGCTTTTATAATTACTAAATAAATTATAGAATTAGTTGTTTTGGAGAGACATTAATGTAAAAAATGAACAAACAAATTGGATGGAGAAAGTAAACCCAAACACATTAACATGACTGACAGGAATTCAAGGCCGCGGACTATGAGGCAATTTGTCTTTAGTCCATGTGGAGGTGATTCAGCATTGGTTCTTCCTCAAAGCAAGATTAGTGCCACTCTGGCCACAATTGTTGACGTGGCCGGCCCGAAGATTATTGAGGCTTAAAGCAAATTTAAAAAAAAAAAGGCCCCTCAATTTTTTATTTTAAATCAATACGTGTGGAAAATATATGTAAATAATATTAAACATGATATTTTAGCTTCGTAAGTTAACTCAACAAACTTTTGAAATTATACCATTAGGACACCAAGAATCAAACACATATAACGAATTCTCGTTCATTCTCAAATTAATCATGTTGTTAACTTTAATTGTAAGATAATATTTTTAACAATAAGAGAATTCTTTATTGCAAAAATTATTTTTATCATAATTTGTTGAGTAAAAATAAATTATATTGGTGTACTCATAGTCGAAATTGTTTTATTTGTGAATTTGGTATAAAAAGTTAAAGGTAAGATGGAAATAAACAAAAGAAAATTAAGAAAATTATCCAACCATTTATGATGTTGAAAGATTTGAACTTTGGTTTTTAGTAACATCTACAACCAATACAAAAAGTGCAAGAAAAATGTATTAATCTAATAGAAATATAAGAAAAGAGAATAGGCAAGAGTAAAAAGGTTGATATGCCAGAAGGCCGTAATGCGATTTGAACCATGGGCCTCCAGGTTTTAAAAAGCATACACTGACCACCAAGGCAGGAACAAGCCTCTTGCCAAATTTTGGAGAAACAGACATATATCATAAAAGTGTCTTATATCCGAAATGAGCCCCTAATTTTGCTTAAATTTCAGAGGCCTAAAGCGGTCGTATCTCCGGCTTTGCCCTAGGGCCAGTCCTGATTGTCAGAAAACACTCCGACAAGCAAGTTAGTACTTGTTTTAGCGAGACAGCTTGATCGTTATTGTTCAGTCCAAGATGGATGCCCATGGTCTGATTCATGTGATACTCGGCCCACTACGGTTCACAATCCACAAGATAGAATTTCTTCAATTCCCATCAATTGGCTCGGTGGTACCAACTCTGGGCAATAATTTTCTTTTCAGTACAACCAATTGCAAGAAGCAACCAATCGCAAGAGGAATCGGATTGTTGCGACCACGAAAAAGGATTCTCATTTTGTCATTCGTAAACCATTTATCAATGACAAAAAGGAAGAACCCATTTGTTGTCAACTTTTAAGGTTAACGAGTTCTAATTGGCTCTGCTCTTCCATCAATAGGACGGAATCATGATTTGACTGCATTCCATTAGTGGAAAATTACAAATGATTGTCCTTTTATGATCCTATCTTTTCTTTTTATCTTTTCACGAATATTGCCCAAAAAATGTTTGAAAAGTAAAAGTTTCTCCCACTAGCTAGGAAAAATTATACCATGAGGGCGCCACATCTTCCCTCATCAAATTGATACCATGAAGTTCAAATTGATTAGATGTTGATAGCCACATGATAAATTGTATTCTGTTGTATAAAATGAACTTTAAGTTACAAAATCATCTTCATTATCCATTAATTTTACAAAACAAATGATAATTTGTTTATTTATATCACTAATTAAGTTCTTCAAAGTTATGGATAACTATGGGATGTAGAAGACAGACGGTTTAGACCGAAGTTGTTGTCAATATGAGACCCTTAAACAATAGTTTCGTGGTATCTAAAAAGTAGAGCTAATTGTCCCCGAGTTCTGGTCTAATTAAGGGCAAGTACACCAGCCTCCTCAAATATCCAAACTTAGCCAAAGTAGCCATCCAATGCTCCTTCATTGCCTTCCAGCGGCCTCAACTTTATTTTTGCTATACAGTATCTCTCTCTCTCTCTCTCTCTCTCTCTCTCGTCCCATTATCATATCGCTTGAGACACTGATTTGTTTGGCTGCACCCCGTCCTATTATTTGGCAAAAGATTAACATGAAAAAGTGACATGTGATTGGCTAAAAAATACTCATACAGTTTTGACTTTACCTGTTTGACAAATACTCCTGAAGATATATATGCCAAGGGCAGGTTGGGATGACTCATGAGTTCGTGAATCTTTAGTCATAGTCCTTCTCAACTCCCTTCCAAAATGACTCAATTCCTAGCACAGTTGGTAATGAAAATGGTTCTATCCTCTTGTACAATAATTACATGTTAAAAAAATCATTACTGTTCCAAATAATGATTGGGACAACAAGTAAACCTAAATTAAAATCATATTCTTTCCCCATTTGTCCGTACCATCACCCACATAAAAGCACCACACCAAGTCACCAACCCAAAAATAGAACCTCATGCATGCATGCCCACTGTTTCTTAGAAACAACATGGCTACTTGACCCATTTCATATTTCTATATTAGCTGTCCACAGTGAGTAAATTTCTCACTTAACAACCAACCAAGAACAAAATAAACATATAAAATAACCTCACCTCAGGTTGGTCTTGCGTTCTTTGGTTCGATTATCCTTGTCAACAACTCTCGGAGCCGCATCACCTCATGTGTAAGCGTGGAAAGAGCCATGGGAGGCGTCGTATGGACTAGTATGAAGTGCCCGCAGGCTGACCCGAAACACCTTGTATTACCAGAAAATAACCATATAAAATACTACAAGTAAACTATAAAAATAAACAGAACCGTACAACTATACATAAAATTGAAACTTTAAGCGATTCCTTTTTAGAACCACTCATCCAAGTTGAAGTTGACTGTCATTAACTCCACCAAAAATTTGAGAGAGAGAGAGAGAGATAGTGGGGCCGGTGCAGTCCCATTTTCCTCCTATGTATAAATACAGCACTCTCATTTCCATCAGAACGACATAAGTACTACTCCTAGAAGTCTAGAAGTTCCTTACTGTAAGTCTATAAAAGCCATTACATAGCTTTTTTGATACGTATATATTGTGCATGACGTTCATTTTATCCACAATAATTCATTGGAGGCATTGAAGATAAGCTACAGGGTGTGCCATCCACAGTCCAAACACAGCTTATATATATCTGTGCAATCCGTCAATTGTGTTGAAAATTTAACCCAATTTCTCAATCCCTTTCCTTCACCTCCACTCTCAAAGAAAATGTGCATGAGCAAGCAACTTTCTTGATCATTCATTATTTCTTGATCTGTGTTGTGTGTATTTTGCTAGTAATATTTATCATCTTCTCAATCGCTCGGCTGCTTTATCGTCAGGTTCACCAACTTCGTTGACCTTTCGGGGCACTTGGCTTGTGTCAGCTCATTCCGAAAACTAATTTTCATTTTCATTTTCTTCAAAATGTCCATGATCATGTGCAAACAAACACAATTGCTTAACATTCCGCCCGGTGGCGGCCGACTAAACCTCCAGCTCCTCCGTCCACCACGTCAGACGGAGAAGGTGGTGGTGGTGATGGGCGCCACCGGAACAGGAAAGTCCAAGCTCTCAATTGACCTCGCCACCCGTTTCTCGGGAGAGATCGTCAACTCCGACAAAATCCAAGTCTACGAGGGTCTCGACATAGTCACAAACAAAATCACCGAGGCAGAGCAACGTGGGGTCCCACACCACCTATTAGGCACAATAAACCCCAACTCCAACTTCATGGCAGCAAACTTCACCAAATCCGCTTCCAACGCAATAAAATCGATTTCAAGTCGGAAAAAGCTTCCCATCATCGTAGGGGGATCGAATTCTTACATCGAAGCCTTAATTGAAAGCGAAAACTACGAATGCTGTTTCCTCTGGATGGACATCTCTATTCCAGTCCTCGACTCGTTCGTTTCCGATCGAGTCGATCGGATGGTGATGGCGGGAATGGTAGAAGAAGTTCGAAACATCTTCGATTTCACATCGGATTACTCGAGAGGTATCAAAACTGCGATTGGCGTACCTGAATTCGATCGGTACTTTAGAATGGAAGCTTTTTTGGGCGAAGAATCTCGTGCTAATCTGCTTCGAGAAGTGATCGACGAGATAAAGAGCAATACGAGGAAACTGGCGCGTAGGCAATTGGAGAAGATTGACAGGTTGAGGAATGTGAAGGAGTGGAATTTGCACCGATTGGACGCCACCGATGTGTTCAGAAAGCAGGGAAGAGAGGCCGACGCGGCGTGGGAGAGGCTGGTGGCGGGGCCTAGCTTTGGAATTGTGAGTCGTTTCTTATGGAATGTGGGGCCTGAGAGGTATAGAAACGTGACGGCGATTAGGAGGGCGGCCGCGATGGAGATGGCTATGGCTGCGGTGGGACATTAGGGAGTGTTCCAGTAAAGTGGTTTTTTGAATAAATTAGTTTTTTACGGTGTTTTATGTGATGTATTGTAATAGAATGACCTGTCTCGATTTTTAGAAAAAATTATTTTTTATTAATGGAATATCCCCAACGTCTAAGATCCCTTGAGATCCCCTGTGCCCAAAAAATTGAGCTAGTGAACAATGGAATTAATTCTCTCTCGCGAGAAATTGAGGCATTTGGCCCCGATATCTAAATTATAAAAAAATGAGCATATTATTGTGTAATATGAGATTTGACAATTTTGGAATTTAATTTGTGGTTTTGTGTACACTATGGTTTACTGACTAATAGTATCGTCCACTTAAAGCATTGATTAAATAAATGGCGATCCACCACTTTCGAATGGGTTTATCACTCTTACCTTTGTGCTAGTTGGATTGGATTGGATAAGCGTTTTGCAATGATTTTATAGCAATGCTAAAATGCCAACTTTCGGCACACGTGGCATATCCACACGTGTCCGATGCGTAGGGATGGCAATTTCATCCAAAACCAATAGATAACCGAACCAAACCAACCCTATCAAAGCAGTTTTTTATATTTTTTCCTACCCATGGGGCTGGTTTGGTTTTCAAAACATGATACCCAGCGAGTTTGGATTTGGGTTTGGTCTTAGTAAGTATTCGGCCAAACCCAAACCGATCCATATAATATTACTTATAAGATATATATAAACATATTATATTTTTATAGACATGTAATTTTTATTTTTCAGTTCATAACTTTCAGTGACTTTTTATTTTATCTCCCTCCTTATTCCTCTCAAATCCCTTAAAAATCTCAAGAGTCCATATAGAAACCTCTTACGAAAAGTTTTATTATTTAGGTTTTGTTTGGAAGTTGGGAAAAGACGTGGAAAAGAAGAGAAAATAATTGGGAGGAAAATACAGAGGAAAGTTGAGGATTTTCTTTTGTTTGATTGTCTAAGGCTGTGTTTGGAAGTTGTGGAAGAGAAGAGAAAGAGAAGAGAAAATAAAAATGGAGAAATGGGAAAGAAATTGTGAAGAAATCTGTTAATTTTCTTTTGTTTGGTTTGTGAAAAATTAGAAAAAATTTGCACTCATGGGAGAGAGAAGAAGAGAAAAAAAGTAGTTAATTTTCTCTTCATTTTCCTTTCACCTCCCTTTCCTTTCTCCTTCTATTTGGAAACCAAACAAATGAAAGGAAATTTTTTTAATTTTCTCTTCTCTTCCACTTCTTTCCTCAACTTCCAAACATAGCCTAAAGAAAATAGAAGGAAAGTTATTGAAATGAATTTTCTCTTGTTTGGTTTCCAAAGGAAAATGAAAAGAAAATAGCATTAAAGGTTATTTTAACTCCTTTAAACTTAAATTTTACTGCTTATACACACATGAGAGAGCAGGAATCTATTAGCCACCCAAAAAATGGACATTTTAATGACAACAAAGGCTGTCAGCAAGCCTTTTTTTTTTTCCCTTTTCCAGATCTGGAATTTTTCTCTCTGTTTTCCCTCCTCTTTTCCCTCTTTTCTCTTTTATTTTCCCTCTATCCCTACATCAACAACCAAACAACGGAAGGGATTTTTTTTTAATTTTCCCTTCCTTTCCATTTCTTTCCTCAACAACCAAACATACCCTTAGTTATTTCCTTTGATTATGTTAGAATTTAGATGTTTAATGATAAAATCATATGATATGTTACTTTTTTATTTTAATATATAATCTTTTTCCTTCATATGTTCATTAATGGAATGAATATTAATGCGGGTTTGGTGCTGTTTAGATAAAATCCAGCACTAAAATTAATATCCGTTGGATATCGATTTGGATTTGGGTAGAGATAAATGCTTTGGATTTGGGTATGGTAATTGCAAAATCCGGACCAAACCGATCCATTGCCATCCCTACCAATGCGCATGATGATAAGCCCTCAATATTGTAAGTAGTGGGGCTTATCTCACTCGTTTTGATCACACACACGTGCATTTTGTGGCTTTATATGATTGATTTCGCGCGAGGTTGTGTTTTTGTTAGATGCAGGTAAACTAAAGAATAAGGCATGTTTTGACGCCAAGGTTGAACTAAGGGATGCCCGAGCACCTAAGGCCGCATGGCACTCCGCCACCGAGTCCCGAGAGTCAAGGAATGAAGCATTGAACACGACTCGGGAAGCCGGAAAGTCAAGGCATCAAGAAGTCAAAGGGAAGTGAGAAAGTCGAGCCAAAACGCTAGAACCTGTTCTAGCAAAACCCTTGTACAGGTTCTAGCACACTAGAACCTGTTCTAGCAAAACCCTTGTACAGGTTCTAGCTGAACAGAAGGTCAAAAACCCTTCTAGAACCGGTTCAAGCATTTCCCTTGTACCGGTTCAAGCACCAAAATTTTGGGTTTTTGGAGCCCGATCAAGACCAATTGTAGGGGCATTTTTGTAACATCAAGCACGACGTTTGGGGGCTATAAAAGCCTCCAAACTTCAGATTATTAGGGATTCTGGGCCAAGCACTTTCTCTCTCTACCTCCCTTCTTCTTCCCCCACATTAGCTCTACCTTCTCTCTAATTTTTAGGTGGTTATCTTTTGGATTCAAGGCTACGGCCTTCATTAAAGTTGTAAGCATTCTTCTTAGCTCTTCAAATCTCTAATTTATTTCCATTTTCGTTATGTTTCATGTTTTCTTGGCATTTCTACGTAGTATGTTCATCTCTTCTTTGATTATGTGTGAGTAGTGTAGCAAGGCTAGGTCATGGGGTGATTAGCACCCCATGACTTGAGTTATTTTTGTTCTTCTCTCAAAATGAGCATTAAAAGTTGTTTGTTTAAGAGTTGGGGTTCGATTTTATGTATCAAAATTTAGTCTTGTTAATCTCTTTGATCTTGTGTAGGCAAGGGCTTGACTACTTGCCACACATGATGCTTTGAGCTATGACATTCTAAGTGTTTGTAAAAATGCCTCAATGAACCCTACTCTTGATCAAACCCATTTTCTAGAATCCAAATATGCTATAATGTTAAATCTTCCGGTTAAGCATGTTTGACTACGTGGTTTAACCGAGTAATCTTGAGAAGAACAATGTAATTCAAGTCATGGGTGTTTTGAACCCCTTGACTTTGCCTTTAGTGTTAAATTAGTAAAACCTTCAATTTTCTAGTATTAGAGGAAGAGAGAGAACCACCAAACAAACCACCTTAAAAGTTGGCCGTCTTAACGCCGATAATCTCATTGCAAGTCAATCTCATGCCGGTCGCATTTGGTCCCTGTGGAAATCGACCCCGGTCTTGCCGGGTTACTACGCTCTCGACGACCTAGCCCTACGCTTGGGGCGACGCTAACTACAACAACGCTAGGTGTCAAGCACATGACTTTAGGGATGTTCAGCGGGTCAACCGATCCGTTCAAATTGAACCATCTGCAAATCCACCAGAGGCATGTTACGGATGGATGCGGATCCTAATATTCTAGTTTTGGCGGATTCGGTTCGGGTTCGATCTGCCCAATAATCCTTCTTCAATCCACCCGATTTGCAACTCAATCGACCCAACTGTTCCTTACTCACGGACGGGAACGGATGGAGAATACGACAATCCGCCCAAAATCAATCCATGAATAACCCTAAGATTTGCATACTCCGGACAGTTCCAAATAGACTTGTATCTGAATTTTTGTTTGAACATTTATATCCCAAGCATTTTCAGTAGCATAAATAGTTGCAAGCCACCAGCCTTTAGTGCCTTGCATCTTATTAATTGGATAGTTTTCAAATGTTTCGAGCAGTGATATAGTGAGTGATCGCAGCTGTTCGTTATGTTTTTGAATAGTGAAAATTACTCACTTCACCCCGAATCCAATCATTTGAAAATTGGATAGCAATGGAAGAAAATTATACAGATTGAAACTTTGAGGCTTATCCCATACATGATTGCAGGGCTTTTTAGGCGGCCTAAGTTCTTGAAAAGGTCAATTGTCAAATTAAAGAAACCATCAAAAAAGCATGTAAATTCCATACTCACTGCCACAACATTCTGTTTGGTTTTGTCGTATGTATATATATTTTTTTTATAAATTGTACCCCTAATTTCTTTCGATTTTTTGATAATCAGGTATTCAGACTTCGTAAATTGTCGTTCGTTTTTCATTATTTGTAAGAATTTAAAGGAATCATTTAGGTGGAGGTAGCTATGAATGGCCTAAACTCTCAAGGGTGTAGAGGCTCACCATCTCCTCTATTATTCTCCTATTTTGATCCAAACCAAAAAAAAAAAATAGAAAAGTACTTTAATTTGCATACGACAAATTTTCAAAACAACAGAGTTTTCCTACTCAAAATTCACCAATATTTCTCCCTGAAGAACTTTAATCTTCGAGAAAAACAATATTTACATTTTTTGTCTAACCCAAAAGGAAGGGAACGAGTGACCAGTGTAGCTTCCTCCCACAGGCATGACAAACGGCCAACGGGTTCTGTCCACTATAAAACGTTTGGGATCAATTAATTCCTCTCCATAATCCATACCTTCATCTCAAGCCCCAAATTACGATCCGAACCATTCACCTCGTACAACATGCAAATTAAAAATTATAAGTGTACAAAATAACCGTTTGATATCGATAGATATGTGATTATGTGAATAAGTTACATTTCATTCTATAAATTGTAAGGTTAAACTGTAAAATATAATTACTTTTCATTTTGCATAAAAGTTTGCAACAAGTTCATGTGGCTGTTGGTATCCATTCATACTGATATTTTGAAGAATCATAGTTCTTTGCGTGTTCTATAAGATGAACAACTCGGATCATAATTTTAAGCCTGAGATGTGGACGAAAATTGAGATTGTCGAGAGGTCTAAAAAGGAGCTTTCTCTTCCTTTTTCTGTGTAATGCTTCATCGTACTCAATAGATTCTACCCAATTCATATGGATAATCCAAAAGTTGAAGATCGTTTTTCCCGACGGAGAGCCGCATTATAGGTGTTTGTAGCCTTTGGACATATTTGCTGATGATAAAAAAATCATATCATAGGCTGTGGAAATGGAAATGGGGACCCTATAGGGCGGTGTTTGAACTGTCGGATGTGTTTTTAATGGTTTTGATTTTATTTTGACATTTTACAAATTCGAGTCATTTATTACCAAAATAAAATTCAAACAATTAATTACCGAGATTAATAGCTCGGATGCCACCGATAAGACTCCCCGGTCCGGTGGACAGTCATGAAAGAAAAAGTTGATTTTATTAGTGGAAGGTTCAGTTGGTCACGTGAACTATCACCACTGAAATTAGAATCCAGGAAGAAAAAAATGGGGATCGAGTACGGAGAATTTCTTTTTGGGTCCCATGAAGAAGTTGCCATTTTGTCAATTTTGCTTTTGACGCCGCATGCTTCCATCTTGTCAATTGCGACTCCACACACACACTTAAAAAAGTGCTTAAAACAATACTTACAAGATATTATAAATAAATCAGTTTTCCCACACAAAAAAGGGTAAGCATATCTCTGCAATAATTTAAAAACAATTCTCCGGCAAGACTTTTTATCTCCAAAATTGATCCCACTAATGGCAGGACCGCACAGAATGAGAGCCTCAATCGATCTGGACCAACTCTCCTTCATAACTTATCCCCTTCAACATTTTTCGAGACTAATATAGACTCACAAAAGTGATTCGAATCGTTTATATTATAATCCTTGTTGAAAACAACGTATTTACAAGAATCACCGTAATCAATCATCAGTTAATAGACGAACAATTTGCATAAAATAGGCATTTCACGTAATTTTAAACTTGAACTGTACATGCTATACAATTCGTTCATGTACTTATCAATGACCGATTGAGTATTGTATACTGATAATGGGGCCCCAAAAAATGGAGATTTGGAGGGGTTTAATGGAAATGTTGTCCGGAGGTGAGTTGATCCTCCATTGATCAGAGTCATTTCACGCAAGCTTTCGCTTTGCGAGATAATATATTTAACTTTCATGGGGTCAAATCCTACATTAAGGTTGGAGTTCTGAATCGGTATGCAACAAAAAAAAATTGGGTGCCAAGCGGCTACCACACACGTCGTGTCTGAGCATGCATTCTAGCCACCTAGAAGTGTTTTAGATAGTTTAGATTTCTCCCTCTCTATCTCTCCTCTTTCTCTTTCTAAAATTCAGACCGTTCAAAAGTGTTGTGGACGGCCGAGATGTGCGACGAGTACCGCTACCGAGTACCTGTTCAGCTCCCCAAAACTTCTCAAATTCAAAGTAAGGCAAAGATAAAAATGAGAAGAAAAAAAAAAAGGACGTCGCATCTAAAGAACCTGTATTTTGCTTGATTACTCAACAAACAAATGACATTTATAAACCATTTCATTTCTGTTTATATTTTTTCTTAATGGTAAAGGCGACCTTCTAGAGGCCACTGACTATGGGAAAGTGACCAAAACATGGCAAAGAGGACAAACAATGACTATTTCATGGTCATGATTTCGGAAATGACCAATACATGACACGGAGAAAATTAATTCCACATACTTGACATTTTATCATTGCACTGTCCAAAATATCCCTGAGTGTATTTTTTTCCCCAAATCATACAAAATCCCAAGTACAATGATTTTGATATAAGATGCAATGTTAGTTCATACAAGGTGCAAACCTAATTCAGTTACAGTGCAATTTTGAGATTGCTCATCCAAAAAAATTCGATTTGATCTCACACTGGCAAGGCAAGTTGGACTAACGTGAGTGCAGAGCTTTTGTTGCACGGTGCAAGGGTTTTCATTTACAGTGCAATATTGTTGCATGCACTGTGCAATTTTAAGATTGTCCATCCAAAAAGACTTGATTTGATCTCACATTGGCAAGGCAAGTTGGACTAACAAGAGTGCAATTCTTTTGTTGCAAGGTGCAAGGGTTTTCATTTACAGTGCAATGTTGTTGCATGCACAATGTAATTTTGAGATTGTCCGTTCAAAAATATTTGATTTGATATTACACTGGCAAAGGCAAGTTGGATTAACACGAGTGCAATTCTTTTGTTGCAAGGTGCAAGGGTTTTCATTTACAGTGCAATGTTGTTGCATGCACAGTGCAATTTTCAAAAATATTTGATTTGATATTACACTGGCAAGGCAAGTTGGACTAACATGAGTGCAATTCTTTTATTGGAAGGTGCAAAGATTTTTCATTCACAGTGCAGTGTTGTTGCATGCACAGTGCAACTCTGGTAGCTAATATTTCCAGGAACAATGGGAAGGAGATGTGTGTGTTAGGCTTTAAAAATGAGACGGGTATTTTAGACTTGTAATTTGTTGATACCATGTATATATGTGGAATTATTTTTTTCCTTATCGTGTTTTTGGTAATTTCCAAAAACCTTGTCATGAAATTGGAATATTTACTTTTAAAAATCATGTTTTGGTCATTTCCCCACTGACTATTGCCTCATTCTTTACTCCAAGTTTCCGAATTTGATCAATATGCGCACAATTTGATCCAGATACCCATTTACAAAAATTAAAAAGAAAAAGTAATGGCCACTAACAAAAGTTTGAAGTTGGGAAAAACTTTGGAAAGCTAAGATGAACTTGGAAGGATTTGACCCCATCGAATATGAATATAAGCTACATGATATAGTGCGACATCCAAGCCATCTACGGTCTCCAAGCAAATGAGACAATTATTCTCTTCGGAATTACTAGTATGAAGATAAGGTTGGGAATATATCTGTCTCTATCATCGACCCATCTCTATCTTTTGTTCTTGGAAATCAACCAAGGTCCCTCCAATCAGAACTTTTGTTGCTTTGTTTTTTGCCAAGACGACAAAACCGCGACAATATTCTCATTGTCCATGAATGTGGATTCTCAGTCCTTGATTTGTTTTCTTCTCGATCTCCAGTATTGTGCAGGCTCCAGATGCATAATCGATCAATCAAAATTAACCTTCAAACATATTAAAACTAAGAATTCGACCAATGCTACAGACGCAAGTCACGCAACAACAGTGTAGGAAAAAAAGACGCGCACAAAAATGAAAAAGAAAAAAAAAACATTTCGACAAAAACATCGAGTTCATCAAACTTATGAATTAATCGGCGAACGAGCATATAACAACTGAGCATAAATTCCCATGTTTCTCCCAGATTTCAGTAAACAAAGTAGATAACCATAACTCAAAACTTACAAACCAAGACATAAACAACCAAGCAGACTCTTATTTTTATTTTTTATTTAGCCTTTGGGGCCTGGAAAAGAAATCTTCCCCAGGATATCCAGTTGAAGCCAGGATGAGATCTCTAATCTCCGTTTAGACCTTCACACTCGTAAGTGACATTGCATTGGTCATTAACTTCAACAGTGTACTCGTGCTCCAGTTTGTTGAGGAAAGGAGGCAAGTGAAGCAGCAAAGCACAGACACATTCGTCGTCCACCTCCTTCAACCACCTGCAACAATCCTGTTCCCTGTCCGAGTTGCTGCGTCCCTGCCTGTTTCTGCGCCTGTGGTGGTGGTGATGGTGGTGGCGGTGGTCATCACCATCATTGGCATCAACGAGGCTTTGGCCGTCACCATTGTCAACGCGGCCAGGGTCATCACCACCATCGTCATTGTCATCATTAGGCGGGGAAGGAGGTGAGGAATCATCGTCATCGTCGTCGTGCCGTGTATGCAGAAATGCACAAGCGTTATTTACCAGTGCAAACTGGGTGATGCATAGGGGAGGAGGATCATCATCATCATCATTTGACAGGGACTGGATTTTGGGAATGAGTAACAGGATCACGATGAAGACTCCGAATATTGGAAACCTTTCCATTTTTGCCATTACCATCTTTCTTCCCGATGCTTCGCAAATGCAAAGCGGTGTGTGGTTATTGTGTTTTCCGTTCTTTTATTTATATACTAGTGATTCATGTACTTCTCATTACCTCAGGTTTTCTTGTTGGGTGACTAAGAAAAGAGGAGGAAAAGAACGTGTTCCGGTGTAATTGGTTATGTAAAAGAGAAGGTTAGGTTTCTAGTAGTTTAGAGGTCCTCATTCATCTTGTGTGAGGAGTTCTTTACTATCCTGGAATGTATATTATCAGAAAACAGAAGTAGGAATGCCAAGATTGCTGTAACTCAACCACCACCAGAAAAATCGAATGGTTTTACAAGAAAAATAGGATGGTTTTGTGTGAAAGGAAAAGTCATTTTGCCAATGACTATGGGCATCAGCCTTGAGATAAGTCCTGAGACCCAACGCTTAAAGCGCAATTTTAGTACGAAAAACTGAACAAGAATGTTATAGAATGATGTGGTGGATTTGGGTTTACCTGACTTCAAAAAAAATTGACATCAATGAGGATTCAAATTTCAAGCCAAATAATTCTTGGTAGGACTTGTGCACCAGTTTTGTGTCTAAGTCAATAAAACTAAGGTACATCACAAAGTTACCAGAATTTGAATCCAGCAATGTAGTATAACAATCACCATGACTTCGTGAACTAATCATCCTCCCGAAGGGAGAAAGATAGTAACTTAATTCTCCTGTTACATGAAGCTTCTGTGTGCACAAAATAGTGAACGATTATCCTGCAATAAACCAGAACATTACATAACAAATTAATATTGACACATAAAGCCATGAAAATATGTAGGGATAAGCTGATGTGGGCACACTCCATAACAGTAAAAAAGAAAACTTGTATTTAGGAACTTGCGCACAGTTTAGACGCAACTTCCATTTATATCCTAAAGTTTCCATTAAACTAGAGTTCATCAACTAGTCCTATCAGCAGAAGGGAAGGGATTTGCATGCACAAACATACTTTTTTTCAATGGACTGATGTTCTTCGATTTTCTTAGTTATTAAGAAGAAAAAGTTAATGATGACATTAACTGATGCAACTATGCAGCTTGAAGAGATCCAGTTATGCTAAAGGTATGAAACCCCTTCTTCAATTGGCAAATGGCAAGTATGTTTGTTCTAAAGCAAATTACTTGGGGCTTTCTTCTGTATCTCTGAAACAACTAGTCGTCTAAAAATAATATCACCAAAGTTTTGTTAAATTATTCTCTATTTTTTTGCAGGCAAGCCATGCGATTAGTTGTCAAATAGGAATATGCCAAAAAGACGGGGTTAATCTCTGATGAATCCTGATGTAGATGCGTCTGTTATCCAAATAGTCACCGAAGAAAGTCAAAAGACAATTACAAATGAGTAAGATGAGATATCTATAAAAGGGAAAATTTGATTATATAAAGCGTCATTGCCGGAGAAATAAATGTTTCAGATATTTTCAAAGGAAGCTTAATCAAAGAACTTGGCAACTAAGTGAAGTAATTATATGTTCAAGGGTTAAAATCGAGACTCGAAACAGCATTTTGTTTAAGGAGACAATTCTTCTGAACCATCACTTTGATGGCGTCCTGCAGCCTACCACAATACACCTGCCACATTCAATCTACAAACATAATTCACAAGGAGCTAAAAATAATGGCAATCTATTGATCTACACATAGCTCTGTCGTCATTTTTTAATCTTCCTGCTTCATGAAAATTAATATTCAATCCATCAAAGTTCAAAAGACATACAGGACTAGAATTTCAATAGAAAACGGATTCATATGCTATTAAATGTGAAAATATAAAACTAATGGACACACAGAACCAAACGGTAAAAACTTCGCTCAATGAAAAGGATTTGCCTCCATGATACTGGAACGGATTTAAGATATTACTGACAACAATGCTGCAGTGGCATTAGTGATGTTAGGGAATGTACTCATAGCCCATAAACAGTTTCACTTCTGGTGGCAGCAGCATAAAGAGGTACCATACGCAGATTATTTTCAGTTAGCAATAATCTCAATTTTGTTACACATCAGCACAACATAGATTTCCTTCATGAAATTTTCATTAAAAGAGGGTACCTCTTTGAGTAGTTTCTCACTATCATTTCTTGTATTACTAATTCACATCACAGATTTGTACTACCAAATACCTTGATGACTGGTTTTCGTCAAATTTGTGCAGAAAATTAGAGTATACCTCATGTCTTTTGTAGGCAGATGTCTGCAACATTAAAAGACCCTGGCAAAATACAGTGACTACTGAAGAGTGAAAGACACACCATGAAGTTGTATGAGCACATGGGAGGAAAATCTTTGACGAGGAATACCGGCTGTGCATATCCCGCACTTTTTCACATCAACCACATCCTTTAAATGAATTAAGAACAAATTTAACAATACACGACTGACTTTAAAGCTTCCATCATATTTGCTAGTTCCATTCCCAAGAGAGGAGGAAGATGTCACATGAATATTTATTTCCATAATAATGCAGGTTGATTTCATTAACTATCTAAATCTTCAATTTTTTGCATTTCTCCCCCACAAGCATCACAACCTTGTCCACTGTTTCTCAACGCCATCATTTCCATATCTTTCTGAACAATTTCCCTCTGCAACCTCAACTGCTCAGCTCTCTCCCTATGTCCCTTAGCCAACAATGCAACAAACTTGTCGTTTATTTTGAGAAGCGGATCCCGATCAATCAATTCACTTCCCCTGTACGCTTCCCTTAGCATTGCAGTCTTTATCCCACCTTTCAGAGACACGTAGAATATACCCGAATGCCTTGTGAACACACTTGCAAATGCATTTGAAAACCTATACTCTTCACTAAACTTCCCCAAAATGGGCACTGGGATCCTCTTGAAAAGAGAAAGAGATAGCAACTCGTGGAAAACCCCAACTGTCCTCTTCTCCATTTCTCGTGATGCTTGGTCCAAATTGGATGCATCTCCGTAAGGAGAAACATACGGAAGCTCCATCCAATCCCTGATCCATTCCCTCATTTCCTTCCTAAGAAAGAACCCTGGAGGAAGCTTAACATTGAAAGACGGCCTAACCCTTATCCCTGTCAAATTTGATTCCTCCTCTGCCCTTTCCTCAATTGCTGATTTCGCAAACTCAGGTTTCCACGAAACCAATTCAAGAAACGATTTCCCCTCTCCCGGACATCCAACTAACCTAAAATATTCAGGGTATTTCGGCACCAAACTCACCATAAAATCATTGGAGAACCCGAATTCCCTCTTGACATGTACCAATTTGTCTGCACTAACCACTTTATCCTTCGCCATCATTAAGAGCTTACATAACTTAGCAACAATTAACTGTTCATTTTCGATTTTAATTCGCTTCTCTTCCTCTAAAAATTGTTGAAGCCTATCACCAATACGAATAAACGGGACCGGCTCCGATTTGGGTCTGATTCGATCGAGATAGGTATCGAAGAGACCGGGGTTTCGAGCTAGAAACTAGAAAGGTCTTAACTTTAACGGGAAGACGCATTCTTTCGCGACGTTTCTCTAAACATCGAAGTGGGATGACTTGGCCTGGCTCGTTTAGGACTTCTTTGACGACTCTTGCGCTGAGTCTCCATTGTTTCTCGTTTTCTATGGCCTCGTCTAGTTTCCGATCTTTACGCCATACTACTTTGAGGCTTGAAATTGAAGAAGTGCATTGCAACCAAACCCTAGCTTTAGAATTCAAGTGGGAAGAAATGGAGTGAGTGTGGAATAGCATACTTGAGTGCCGAATGGTTGAAGGGTTAGGGTTTTGGTTTTTGTACCGTTTGATCTGTTCAAGGTGGGAAGTGTATTTCCGACCAGTTACTACCTCCCAATTTCAAAACGCGAGGTTCGAGTCCTCCAAACGACGTCGTCTTTGGCGTCGGCCACTTCCTGCCATCGGTTGACTGTTACCGAGGTTGGATGTGGATGGAAAGGAGAAGAGAACGTCGAATGGTGTCCTCTCTGATAAACATTTTATCCTCTAAACGATGTCGTTCGAAGGAGGGGCTTTTGTCTGTCCTCACAGTCACGACATCCTCATTGTACCTGTAGTGAGCTTCTCTCAAGCGTCCAATTAATGGCTAATGGTTCGGATAAACTAAGATTAAAATATATATATATATATAATGCCTATTTAAAATGTAAGATAATTTGGATCGTAGGCCGTAACTCAAGGAGCTCACTAGCAGGGGGCGAATTTACTTGAGGCACAAGGGGTCAAGTGACCCCGACTTTGAAATATTAGATATGTTGGCAATTTTGCCAAATTGATTTGTGGTTCAGTTGGTAAGTAGCCTGCTCCGGTTTGTTTTTAATGTTTTAAATGCCCCCATACGTGAACTGTTTTAAAAGTTTTAAATGCTCCTAGACGTTAACGGAGTTAGGAGTTGGAACAAAAGGAGTCAAAAAGGTTTTTTCTCTTAGTGTAACTTGCTCCATTAGAACTTTTTTTTTTTTTTTTTTGTCATTTGTCATTTCTAATTTATTACATGGGGGAGGGGGTAATGGGACTTAATCCTGTGATACAGTGTCGGACATTCAAGAGCTCTACCTCATGAGCTATCCACCACTTGCCGATTAAAATTTCATTTCAAGTATTATTTAATAATTCAATAAGTATTTGTTAACGATTTTGGCACTTTAATTTTTATAATGGCTAACTAAAATTTGTCTTTAATGCAAATATTATGCACGACAGACGTACTAAAAGACAATTTTTAGAGTATCATTATAAAAAAGTGGAGTGTCAAAATCATTATCTGTAATATATGGTGAACATCCTTACTTCTAAAAGTATATATGGATATTTTTGATACTTCGGTTGTAAGTGTAATTATAGAACGCTTTTTTTTTCCCCACTCTTAGAAACTTTTTATTTTGTGACCATTACATGATCTCATTCAAAACATAACAATGTTATAATAATTTATTGACGATCCATATTTAAGATTGGGCACCCTGGGCCCTAAAATCTGAGGGCTGGCCATGTACTCCAAAGGTGACCACTCTGGATAAAATTTCTGGATCCGCTCCTGCTCACAAGTGAGTCCACTACAAGGCCTCATGTCCGGCCAAGGCCAACCTCAACTTTCAAAAAATAATAGGAGTTTTTCATTTCGTAGAAAATAAGCTTTTTACATTCCACGTAAAAAAAAAAAAAATTGCTTGTCTGGTATGTTGATCGATGCATTCGATTTTGATTCCAGATTTGCGTTTTTATTTTTCGTACAGAATATCTATTTATGTACGAGACGAACGGCTTCAATCAATTGTATAGAACTCGAGGTTGTTCTACACAATACACGTGTACATTTTCCGTTCCCATTCTGTACCAATAGGTTTACTTGGAGTGGAGCCTCAACCTCCCGTCTTGAACATGCGAGGTTTAAAGGACCGGTAATTCCTTCTGCACCGACGGGGGGTGCACTGACTCCGTACCGACGGGGTTGTGGACGCCGTTGTGGGTCCCAACGATTGATCCGAGCCGTTCATCCTTCTCAAAATTGAATTCTAAGTGGGCCAACTCGGGAATCGAGGCAATCGGACGGCTGTATGAGCTCAATCCAAAATCACCCCATTTCATTGATTTTTTTTTTAATGAAATGGGGTGATTTTGGATCGAGCTCATACAGCCGTCCGATTGTCTCGATTCTTGCGTAGGCCCACTCGGAATTCGATTTTGAGAAGGATGAACGGCTCGGATCGATCGTTTGGGACCCACAATGGCGTCCACAACGCTATTGGTACGGGTCGGTGCACCCCGTCGGTGCAAATAGAAGAGTTCTTAAAGGACACCATGACTATGTCGGGGGGATCAAACAAACAATTTGTAGATGAGAGGTAAATGGTCCAATACGGCAATACCATGATGCCGTTTGTTATTCTCTCGGTCTTACTTTGTTTACCTACCGGGAAAATTTCAAAAAAGCCCCTGAATTTTCTGGCAATTCGTTAAAAAACACTCGGACTTCAGCCGTCAACAAAACCTCACCCGAACTTTATATTTCGTCAACAAAAAAGCCCCTGCCGTCTAATTCTGACACGTTTTTAACAGAGGAGACTTAACGGATAGAATTAACAGCGGTTTTGGTCCGTTAAGTGCCCAAAACGACGTCGTTTTGGGCATAACTAAAAAATAATTTGTGCACTAGGATAAGTTTTTCAAAAATGTGTTCTATGATGTACCAATGAACGATCCAAACCGTTGATTATTTTTTAAATAATTTTTCAAGCTAACTTGAAAAATTTCAACTCAATCGGATACATATAAGTGCTTGATCGAATCATCCAATTTTTCATTTAGAATTTAAGATCCTATAATCTTAATGAAACCTTAAATAATGTGATCGGGCACTTACAAATATCCTATTGAGTTGAATTTTTCAGGGTTAACTCAAAAAAGTATTTTCAAAATAATCAACGGTTTGGATCGTTCTTGTGGGATCCCGGAATGGGACCCACACATGCTACGAATAAGTGTGATCATAGTCATACTATGAATAAATCTTGTCTTACTTAGTGATCCTAAAACAAAATTCCCTACAGTACGACCATATTAGTATTAGATGAGAAATTATATAAGTTTTTTTTTTTTTTTGTGTCTATAGTCCAACTTTTCTAAAACTTTACCATGATAGCACTTATTAAAAACTAAAAAAATTTCAGTAAAAACAGGAAAATACCTCAAAAAAATTAAATAGTCAAAGTTGGAAATATTTTTAATATTTTAGAAATATTTCTACAATTTGCCAAGTTTTACTTTTCAAGTGTGTCTACAGTAGATATATCCAAAAAAAAATAGTAAAGTTTTTAGAAAAGTTGGACTATAGACACAAAAAAAAAAAAAAAAAAAAAAAAAAAAAAACTTAATTCAATCTAGAAACACCATATAACCTTGTCTACAATTTTTTACAATATTTTTTTTTTGGAGTTAATGCCCAAAACAACGTCATTTTAGGCACTTAAAGGATAAAACCGCTGTTAAGTTCATCCGTTAAGTCTCCTTTGTTAAAAATGTGACAGAATTGGACAGCATGGACTTTTTTGTTGACGAAATATAAAGTTCGGGTGTGGTTTTGTTGACGGCTGAAGTGTGGGTGTTTTTTTACGAATTGTCAGAAAGTTCAGGGACTTTTTTGAAATTTTTACTTATCTACCTTTTGACTTTAATGTGTCCCATGACCTTTGTCCAATGTTAAGTTGATTTAAAAAAGCTCCCTTAATGTCCTCTACGTTTTGGAAAATGTGCACTCTAAAAAAGTAGGGAGGCATAAGTGGAGTGTCAAAACTATTATCCCCTTGGAAACTCAAGAGGTTTTCGTAGTAGTAATCGTTAATACTCGCATATTTATAAGAAATTGGAATTTTAAAATTAGACAAATAAATTGGAACATAACAATTGGCTCATTGTGTGATTTTGAGAAGAATTTTCAAAAAATACACTCTACAAATTGGCTCCCAAATAACCATTACACAAAATAAAAAATGTACAATGCAAAATGAAAGCTACCAAGTCACCTAAATTTGTGGTTGAAAGCCACTCATTGAAAAATTCCCCTTGTTAAACCAATACAACCATGCGTACATCAAGTGTCCACCGCATGTTTGGGCCCATAAAAGAGGTTCTATACAAATAATCCGAATCGTTTAATTTGTTTAATTAATTTAAAATCTTTGGAGAAAAATATTTACAATAAAGACATTTAGCTAAGTACTACTTAATTTTTTAACAAAGACATTTTAAACAAACTCAACAGCCCGATCACATGCATGAGCGTAGACCATCTCAGATCCTATACAATCAGGTGTACACGTTTTGGTGTACCTAAAGGGGGTTGTAAAGAGGCGGGGGATTCAAATTGTTCTGCGTTCATTTGAGTTAGAGAGAGAAAACACGGTGATCGAAATCATTCTGACAGAGAGAGGGAGAGGGAGATACCCATCAAACCCTAGAATTCTTCTGTACTGATCATGCCTCCTTTAGCACCTCGTTTTTTCGGCATCTGCGGCGAATTGACGGCCATCCAAGAATGCTCTGATTTCTCTAGAGTTTACAAATGGATCGTGCCAAATTTGAAGGGAAGGAAATCCAATTGTATGAGAAGCCGCTCCTTCAAATTTTCCGGTGCACTCCGTTCTCAATTAGTCGTTTATCCAGTCAGTATGTCATCGAATGGAAGCTCTTCTTTGTTTCTAGAAGTTATACACACAAGCATTGATAGGAAAGAAAATAACCTTGTTTATTTCAAATTGTGTCTTGTTCGAAGGAATCAAAGTCGGTGATCAAGGAGAGCTTGTGTAAACTTACTTCAAAAAACTGCACGCAAGGCTGTAATAATTTTGCACCGCCTTTTTCTCTTAGTGATCTGGACTTATGTTTCATAGAAAACGATTCGTTCACAATCATTGTCGATGTCTGTGTTTTGGACAAGTCATGGTCACCTACCAAGACTGATTCGGGGTTGTCTGGTGGAAAATACACATGGAACATTAGGAATTTTAGTTTGTTTTCCGAGGTGATGACTAAACACAGGCTGATGAGCCCTTCATTCAAAACGGGCGACTACAAATTCAGAATTATGGTGTATAGGGGTGGAGAGGGCTACTTGTCAATGTGCTTAGAAAGCACAGAAACAGACACCTCAAATAAGGACGAATACGTTAACTGTTGGATGATTTTTAAGCTGTCAATAGTAGATAAAATATTTGCCAGGGAAAACAATCACTTCGATTACTACGAGAGATTTGCGGGGACAGAAAAATTTGGCGACTCCACGCAGTTGGGGGAGTCGAAATGTATCAAGTTTTTCGAGTTTATGCAATCTGAGGGATTCCTTGTATAGGATATTACTGATGAATCGTTTAGCTCATCGCCTATCAATATTCAATACTTTTAAATATTTTAAGTATCCAAGTCATTGACGAATCGTTTCGTCAATCCCCAATGACTTGGTTCTAGCCTATCAATATTCAATACTAGCTCATCGTCTATCCCTCAGATTGCACAAACTTGGAAAACTTGATACATTTCGACTCCCCCAACTACGTGGAGTCGCCAAATTTTTGTGTCCTTGCAAATCTTCCGTAGTAATCGAAGTGCTTGTTTTCTCTGGCAGATATTTTATTTACTATTGACAGCTTAAAAATCATCCAGCAGTTAACATATTCGTCCTTATTCGAGGTGTCTGTTTATGTGCTTTCTAAGCACATTGACAAGTAGCCCTCTCCGTCCCTATACACCATAATTCTAAATTTGCAGTCGCCCATTTCGAATGAGGGGCTCATCAGCCTGTGTTTAGTCATCACCTCGGAAAACAAACTAAAATTCCTAATGTTCCGAGTGTATTTTCCTCCAGACAACCCCGAATCAGTCTTGGTAAGTGACCATGACTCGTCCAAAACACAGACATCAACAATGATTGTGAACGAATCATTTTCTATGAAACATAAGTCCAGATCACTAAGAGAAAAAGGCAGTACAAAATTATTACGGCCTTGCAGGCAGTTTTTTGAAGTAAATCTACACAAGTTCTCTTTGATCACCGACTTTGATTCTTCCGAACAAGACACAATTTGAAATACGCAAGGTTGTTTTCTTTCCTATCAATGCTTGTGTGTCTAACTTCTAGAAACAAAGAAGGGCTTCCGTTCGATGACATACCGGCCGGATAAATGACTAATCGAGAATCGAGTGCTCCGAAAAATTTGAATGAGTGGTTTCTCATACAATTGGATTTCCTTCTCTTCAAATTTGGCTTCTGAAGGATTCCTTGTACAGGATATTGTTGAAATTGTAGTACTATTTCAAGTCATTGACGAATTGTTTAGCTCATCGCCTTGCGATAGAGCTCCCTATTGTGATGAGCCGCTATGGGAAATCAAGAGGCTTTCATCTTTAAAAGACATTTTGAAGAGGAGGATAATCATGGGACTCGCGGTGAAGAGTGTACGATTCAACGTCGCTGAACAAGGGTTTCGTCTCGTTATTTATCCTAGAGGCAGATCATTAGAGAACCACCAGCAAGTTTCATTTTTTTCTCTGTGTTGGGGAAAAGTTGAACATCGGCGAGAGTTATTTCATTTTTTTACTGGATAAATCATATCGGGATATGTGTTTGTTGGAAGAGTAGGAATTTCTAATGTTTAGTTGGATAAGATTGCTTGCGACCTAGCTTTGTGTTGTAGTTATCGTCGCCTCAAGCTTAGGGCTAGGTCGGTTGTAGCATAATAACTCGGAAGTCTGAGGTCGAATCCACAGGGAGGGTCAGACCTAGTGAAAGGTTTACTTTACGGTAGGGGTTTTGGCGTTAGGACGGCCAACCTTTTGGTTTGGTTTGTTTGTGATTTTCTCTCTCTACCTCTAATGCGATTGAAAATGAAGTTTAAAATTATAAATTAAAGGCGGCAAGGTCTAGAGGTCCTTACCACCCATGACTAAGGAAATTCAATGGCTCTCGACTATAACTCAAGCGAGAGACGAAGTCACTTGCTCTTACTCGGAAGATTCAATAATGAAGATCATTTTGACTCTAGAAAATGAGTTTAACAATGAGATAAGTTATTTGAGGCATTTTTACAAACACTTGGAGTGACATAGCTCTAAGCATCATGTGTGGCAAATAGTCAAGCCATTGCCTACACAAGATCAAAAAGGTTAACAATTCCTAGTTTTGGTACATAAAATTGAACTTACCCAATGAAAACCAATCTTTAATCACATGAATGAGGTTTGTAAATGGAAAGAATCACTCTTAGACATTTTGTCGAATGTCCAAAGTGACATAGCTCAAAGTATTGTGTGTGCCAAGTGATTTGTCTACACCCAATCAAAGAGGTTAACAACTTTAAGTTTAGACCAAAAATATGAGTGATACATCCATTCACAAACCCACAATATGGAAAGTGATGCCACCCAACGAACAAAGCGAGATCAAGGAATCTCCATCCATTTCCTCGGAGGAAAAAGACCATCTAGAGCGCAGTACCAAGAAAATCAAGAACGTCCATACAGTTGACAACTATCCAGAGCAAGAGAGACCCATGGAAACAGAGGTCACCGCAGCAGAGGCGTTTCAGCCACCGGTGGTGATGGAGACTGATTCTAGTGACATATCCCTGAATCATCCCCCATCATCACTGTCTGAAGGCCCACATACTACCTCTATTTCAACTGCGGAGATAAAACACAGATCATTCAAAGACGCAGTCCTTCAATCTAAAGAACCAAGCAAAGAAGATTTGGAAAAGAGGCTTGCGGAATTCCCTGATTCGGATGAGGAGGATATGGAAAGTGATGAAGCGCCCAAAACCAAATCTAAAATCCGAGTGGAATTCTCAAGAGAGCAATTAAAGAGAAGCAGACAACAATACAAAGGATGTCTCATCATTAAATTACTAGGGAGAAACATGGGTTTCAAGTTGCTCATGGATAAGATCACCCGTCTTTGGAACCTGGAGGGAATGTTCACTCCGGTGGATCTGGGTATGGGTTTTTACCTGATTAAATTTGAAACCAAAAATGACTATAACAAGGTGTACACCGGGGGTCCTTGGATAGTACAAGACCATTACCTCACGGTGAGGAAGTGGCATCCAGAATTCAAAGCTGATATGGCTGTGGCAATCAACACAGCGGTATGGCTTAGAATCCCTTTTCTTCCCCTAGAGTTCCACGATGAGGAGATGATTAATTCAATAGCGTCAAAGCTGGGTAAACTCCTCAAAATCGATAACAATACGTTGCAAGCCACTAGGGCGAGCTATGCCAGAATCTGTGTGGAGATTGATCTCAGCAAACCGCTCGCACCTTCCATCGCCATAGGTAAATACGATTATTTTATTGAATATGAACATGTCCATTGGATTTGTTTCAATTGTGGCAGGGTAGGTCATCGGAAAGATGGGTGTAGCTTGGTTCCGGCAATGGCGATGCAAAACGGAGCTGACAATCCGACCGTTAAAGCTACCGACATCCCTGACACAAAAGCTGTTCGCTTCAACGGTTTAGTGGAGGAGGAAGGACCAGTGGAGATAGGATTTGGCGAGTGGATGGTAGTGTCCAGAAGAAATAAGAGACAGCCCAAACCAAGTGGGCCTGCATCTACTGAAGCCCATGTTTCTCGACCCAAACAAAATTCTACAGGCCATACTAGAGGCCCAAGCCATCAAAACAAAACAGGCCCAAGCAAAAATCCTATTGCTCAGCAACCTACTAAGCCCGTCCAAACTGGATCGAAGCATCAAAATTATATTGGTAAGGAACATAACCCTAGCACGTCTACGAACCAAGTCAAACCAAAACCAATTTTATCCCCTGTGGGAAAACGGAAAGGAGTCATCTCCCCCCCCTATCAATCCAACAGTCCAACTTTCGCCACGTGGAGGTGATGCTAAGATCTCTAGGTCTAATAACATGCTCTCTATGGAAGAGGATACACCTGATACTGGAAGAAGCCACAACCTCACTCAGCCAGAAAGTTCCAGCCCACCCCCACCTCTCTCTTCCCCAGCTGCGGCCATTGATTGCGATCCTGAACCTTTACCCCCCCAACACCAACCAAAGCCACCTGACCCCCATAGACCGCACATCCTTACCTACCATGAACTGTCCAGAACCCGAGAGGATGCCTCTGAAGAATCAGCTGGTGAAGCACTTGATGGAGCCAGAGAGCGAAGTCGTTCTCCTAGCCGAGGTAGCTTGGTGGACGGAGAAAATGCAACTGGAGCTTCTTCTCAACAGGAAAAACGTGGATGGAGACAGGATCCATTGGGTAACGATGAAGTCCCTAAAGACCCTGGAGCAGGATTGTGCCAAAGTGCGCGACATTTTGTGTAGCCCTACTGTGATCGATATCGAAGAAGACTTTTTTATGACCTCTTTTGATATTTTAGTCTGGAACTGCAGAGGAGCAGGTAACCCCAATTTTCGTAGACATTTTACAGCTCTGATTGAGAATCACAAACCTGATATTGTAGCTCTGATGGAGACCAAAGTGGAAATTAGTTCTATGGATATGTTCTTCAACACTCTGGGATTTTCCTCAGTTTCGTATGTGGACCCTGTGGGCAGATCCGGAGGGATTTGGTTATTATGGGACCCTAATCGTGTTACTGTTAAAACCACTCATATTTCTAACCAAGCTATTCATGCTACCATCAGCAGAGATGCATATGAAGACTGGATTTTCTCCACTCTGTATGCTAGCCCCAACCCTAGAAACCGCGATTTACTCTGGAACGATATGGAGTCGATGGCTGAAAACCTTGATTCAGCTTGGGCTGTGGCGGGTGACATGAATGATATAGCCAGCTCCACTGAGAGAAGGGGGGCATCCCCTATTACTGATGGCAGTAGGATTCGCACATTCGCTGATCGCATCAACAAATGCAAACTTATTGATATGGGAAGTTCTGGACCAAAGTTCACCTGGACTAACAGCAGGCAAGGCCTTGCTAATATCCAGAAACGCCTTGACAGGGGTCTTTGCAACACCAAATGGAGGGCTCTTTTCCCTGAAGGTATGATTAAAATCCTACCTAGAACCTATTCTGATCACTCCCCTTTTATCATGCATGTCTATGGTAATCAGAATCCTACTCTTTATAGGCGCCCTTTTAGATTTGAAGCTGCTTGGTTACTTGATCCCTCTTTTAATAACCTTGTTGCTGAAAATTGGAAAGGCTCAACTATAAGTGAGTGTATTAATAATTTTTCTAAGGCCTCCACTATCTGGAACAAAGAGGTTTTTGGTAATATTTTTCGGAAAAAGCGTTGGGTGCTTTCTAGAATTGAAGGAATTCAAAATTCTCAGAATAACCTTTTTTCCCACAATCTTCAATTTCTGGAAAAGGACCTCATTAAAGAGTATAGTAACATTCTTGCTCAAGAGGAACTTCACTGGTACCAAAAATCTAGGGTTAAATGGATCACCCAAGGTGAGCGTAACACTAAATTTTTCCACCTTTCTACTATCATTAGAAGAAGAAGATCTAAGATTACTATGCTTAAAGGTACTGACAACGTTTGGGTGGAGGATCCGGTCAATCTTAAGGCCCTTGTGCAAGATTATTTTACCTCCTTGTTCCAAGCTAGCACTGTTGTTAGCCCTCAGGATATGCATTATATCCCACATTGCAATCTGTCTACTGAGGACAATGCTTATCTCTGCCATCCTATCTCTAATGCTGAAATTTGGGATACCATTAGGCATATTCCGGCCTACAAGGCCCCTGGACCTGATGGCATCCAAGCCATCTTCTATCATAAATGTTGGAACATAGTTGGGAAAGATGTTTGTAGTTTCATCAAACATTGTTTTGATACTAACTCTGTTCCCCCTGATGTGAACAAAACTTTTGTCGCCCTTATACCTAAATGTGATAAACCGGATAACATAAAGTTGTTTAGACCCATCAGTCTTTGTAATATGCTCTACAAAACCATAACCAAGATCATGGTTTCGAGATTGAGACCTTTCCTCTCTAAGATCATCAGCCCTTATCAAAGTAGTTTTATCCCGGGGAGATCTACTAATGATAACATTATCATTACCCAAGAATTACTTCACACTCTTCGTTCCAAAAAAGGGAAAAAAGGGGGTATGATTTTTAAAATTGACCTTGAAAAAGCCTATGACAAGATCGCTTGGACTTTTCTGGAAGATACCCTCCACTACTTTAACTTTGACATCTCCTGGATTACTCTTATTATGAATTGTGTCTGTAATGCTAACACTGCCATTCTCTGGAATGGGGAACCTCTCCCTAGCTTTAACCCTGGAAGGGGTTTAAGGCAAGGGGACCCTCTATCTCCCTACCTCTTTGTGTTATGCATGGAAAGGCTTTCAAACATGATAAATACTAAAGTTGATCAAGGCCTCTGGAAGGGTATATCTGTGGCTAAAGATTTTACTCCTTTAACTCATTTATTCTTTGCTGATGATCTTATCTTGTTTGGGCAAGCTACCGTTATGAACTGTAGAACTATTCTTGAAGTGCTTGATAATTTCTGTGATATCTCTGGCCAAAGCATGAATCTCCATAAGTCCAAAATGTATGTGTCCCCTAATCTGCCTATTAGTGAGGCTAGAAACCTTAGCCACATTTGTGGGATTGCCCTCGCTGATGATCTTGGGAAATATCTGGGTATTCCTCTCCTGCATTCTCGTGTCAATAAGAATCACTTTAATCACATTATTGAAAAGATTCAAAGCAGGTTAGCTGGCTGGAAAACGAATACCCTTGCTTTCACGGGTAGAGCCACACTAATTCAATCTGTCACCTCGGCTTCCCCTAGCTATACTATGCAAACCCTTGAGCTTCCCATTTCCGTCTGTAACAAGATTGACAAACTTAATAGGGACTTTCTTTGGGGAGATACTGCTCTGAAAAGAAAGATTCATCTAGTGAACTGGCATACGGTTTGCAAGAGTAAAGACAAAGGGGGACTAGGGTTAAAAAAAGCCAAAGTCCAAAATATGGCCCTTCTCTCCAAACTTGGATGGCACATGCATAATGGTAAGTCTAACTTATGGACTTCTGTCCTCCACAGTAAGTACTTAAGGAAGCATAACTTTTCTGAGTGCCCTCCCAAGAGTGCGTCTTCTCACATTTGGAAAGGTATTCTTCATACTAGACCCCTTTTGGAGAAAGGGATCAAATGGATAATAGGCGATGGGGAATCTGTTAGTATTTGGAAGGATTGGTGGTGTGGTTCTGAACCTTTGGCCACCACTTATCCTGGTTATCATACGAACTCTGATGATAAAGTTAAGCTTCTTATTGATTCCAATGGTAGTTGGAACCTCACTTCCATATCTCATATTGTGTCTAATCAGACTATTGATGCTATTTATAGTATCAAGATACCCAGGTACAGCTCCACTAAGGACTGTCCTCAATGGGTAGGATCCTCTAACGGTAAGTTTTCTGTTGCTTCTGCCTATGATATTCTTAACAAGGAGGAGGAGGATCTACAAGGCTGGAGTTGGATATGGAAATTAAAGCTTCCCCAGAAAATTAAAGGCTTCATTTGGTTACTTTTACATGACAGACTCCCAACTAATCAGTTGAGAGCACATAGAGGGATGATACCAGATAATATTTGTCCTAGATGTGGTGCTCCTAATGAGGATAGAAATCATTTATTGCGTGATTGTAATAAAGCCAAAGAAATTTGGCTTCTATCTCCGGTTAGCCGTTGGAGAGTCAATAGCCTTGAATGCCAAACCCAATACTGGCTTTGTTCAAATCTTAAAAAGAAGGGGAAGAATCTTGGCAATACCATTTCTCATTCCTCCATATTTGCTATTACCTTATGGCAAATATGGAAGGATAGAAATAAGAAAAGTTTTGATAATGTGGATGTTGATCCTCATCAAAGTTTGAGGAATATTGCCAACTATTCCCTTGAAATTTTTGAGGCATTCAAGTCCGTTCTCTCTGATGGCCATAGAAATAGTGTACTAATTTCGTGGTCTCCTCCTTGTACAGCTGGAGTCAAGCTAAATACGGATGGTTGCTGGATTGAGAGTCGGAATTTAGCCGGATATGGAGGAATATTTCGTGATCATCAAGGACACTGGCTACTGGGATACTTTGGAAAACAAGATTGTTCATCTATCCTGGATGTTGAGATTTGGGGGATTTACCGTGGTCTTACAATTATGCTTGAGAAGGGTTATAACAACATCTCTATTGAATCTGACTCCTTGGATGCTGTCAAACTTATCAATGAAGGTCCTAATGATGAACACCCCCAGGTTACCTTAATCAAGGATGCAAAAATCTTGCTCTCGCGCACAGGATCGTCTCTTACCCATGTTTTCAGAGAAGCTAATCAGTGTGCTGACCACCTTGCACACATTGGAGCCGAACAAGTTGATCCATTGGTGGTTTTGGAGGATTCCCCTCAGTCTATTCGCATGCTGGTGCTAGAAGACGCCCTGGGTGCTGGGCAGTTGAGGGACTAGAGGCTGCTAGCCCTGTTGTTGTTTTTCTTTGTTGTCGTTTTTTGATATTCCGTTGTACCAAAAAAAAAAAAAAACCCACAATAAACGTAAAAATGGGAGAAGCAATTAAAATACCAAAGTCATGGCGTGATATTCACCCCATGACCAAGCCTAAACTACTACTCAAACATGCTTAAAGTGCGCAACAAAGAGAGAAACGTGATTAAGGAAAACATGACGAAAATGGAAATAAACACAAGATTAAGATAGATTAAGATGATTACTACAACATTAATGAAGAGAAATTACCTTGAAACTAAGTAGAAAAACTTGGATCTTAGAGAGAATGGAGAGCTACACTAAAAGGGAGGTAGAGAGAGAAAACTTAGGTAGTTGATAACCCTAAAAATCTGAGGTTGGGACCTTTTATAGGCCCTAAAAGTCGTGCTAAAGTATTACAAAAATGCCACTGGATATTCCTTGATCGGGCACAAAAAGTGCAGAAAAATGCAGCGAATACCGGTAGGCACAAAATGTGGGTACCGGTACTGAATCTCACTGATCACTGGCTACCTATAGGCACAAAAGTGCTCTACCGGTACTGACTGGAAAAACTGTGGATTTCTTTCATCTTGATCCCTTGACCTTCCGGCTTGTCATCATGACCTTTCGGCTTCCCGAGTCTTGTTCAATGCTTCATTTCTTGACTCCCGGGACTCGGTGGTGGAGTGCTATGTGGCCTCAGGTTCTCGGGCATCCCTTGGTTCAACCGTGGCGTCAAAACACGCCTTATTCTCCACTTTTACCTGAAACTAACAAAAAACAACCTCGCACAAAATCAATCGTTTAAAGCAACAAAATGCGCATGCGTGTGATCAAAATGAGCAAGATAAGCCCGATTATTTACACTTTTGGGGGCTTATCAAATATTTTGGAGGAGAGAGAAATAGAACTCACCCTTGAAAACCGGCTTACAAGGAGAGGGCGCCCAAGAGTATATACATAAAGCCAAGCCCATAATTAGTCGATGCGGGACATTAGGATTGTAACATAGCACCTTGCTCCGCAAGCGACGTCCACAGCAGCTCACGCTATCGACATTGACCTGATGGTAGCCCCTTCTCTTTTTTGGTGGCTCTACTCACCTATCAATATTCAATACTTTTAAGTATTTTAATCTAGCCTACGGGTCGCCTCCTCCGCTGGATGTGGTGGCTAGTTCTGATACCAATGATACAAACTCATAGGTAGACTTAAAGTGTGGTTGAAAACAAGAACAAGAGTGGGGAAATAGAGTATTTCTTTTAGACTTAAATTGTTTTTTGGCTTGGTTAGTACAAAAGGAAAAGGAACAGAACCCATCTTTATTTATACTACTCCATGGAATGCTCTAGTCCAAAGATTTTTTCACAGACGATAAACTTTGAGGTAGATTCTAGAATTACACATGTGACTATAACTTTCACAATAAATTTCTAGATACTTCAAGAGGTAAATTCTAAAATTACACATGACTGATTCTCACAAAAAAATCTAGATACTTCACAAGGATATTGTAGAACTTCTAAAAGTTAGATGTTCTAGAGCTTCTAAAAGCTAGAACATCTAGGAACTAGATATTTATATCTCCTTCATTAGATTCTAAAATTACACATGTGATTAATTCTCACAAAAAATCTAGATACTTCACAAAGATATTCTAGAGCTTTTAAAAATTACAAACTAGATACTTAGATCTTTTTCAATAATATCTGGGTTTTGTCAATTTGGCTTGCTTGGACTTTGCTTTCTTGTGCCAAAATACTAAATCTAGTTTATGTATCAACAATGTTAACCACAATTAACATACAATTAAAAAGTAGTTATGCTTTATAACACCAAAACAAACTGTGATGTACATTCAAAGCTCGTTTGGATGCTGGAAATGAAAGAGGGATGAGGAAGATTGGGTTATTTAGTCATGGTCCCATACCTCATCCATGCTTTGGCTGCCAAAATCAACCCCCGATTAATTAGCCAACGGACTAATTAGTCATGCCCCTCCCTGACTAAATATAAGTAGGGGGGAGGGGTGTCTATGTTTAGTCGGGGGGGGGGGGGGGGGGGGGGGGGGGGGGGGGGGGGATTAGCCCCCCAATTTACCTCCCTACCCCCATGCAATTTCCTTCGGATAAAAAAATAAAGTACTTCAGCATATAATTATTTATTTATTTTTGTATCAAATTAAACTACTAATAGAGATATTTAATTTGATACAAAAAAATTGAAATTTTTTTATACTTTATAATTTTACATTGTTGGTTTGTTCAGTTGCTTTGCAATATCCTTCGGATCAAAAAATAAAATACTTCGTATATAATTTTTTATTTTTGTTTGCACCAAATTAAACTACTAATAGAGATTTTTAATTCGATACAAAAAAAATTGAAAAATTTTGTACTTTAGAATTTTACATTGTTCACGTGTTGGCTTGTTGAATAGTATATAAAATAAATAAAAAAAAACAAATAAAAAACGTTTTTTAAAATAAAAAATATGACAATTAAGTATTAGAAATAAAATATTGAATAGTGTAATTAATTTTGGTATTTATATAATTTTATAAATACATAATTTAATATATGCATTACCAAGGGTAAGAAAGTATTTTGACATGATTTTACATGATCCACCCTCTTTATCCCCCTTTTATTATCTCTCATCCAAACCATGTACTATTTAATCCTCCATTCTTAACTGTGGGTCCACCTTTCTTATTAATCACTCCGACTATTTTATCCCCCCTTACTTTTTAATCCCTCTTAAACCAATACGTCATCCAAACAAGCCGTCAGGGGAAAAAAAACTTTTAAGATGCTTAAAATTTAAGGGCTTAGCCTCCTGTCATGTATATGGGGTAGACGAAGTAAGTGGGCCGTGTCTGGCGGTTTCATGTGATCTGGGCCTTCAGTATTATGAATTCGGGCTTAGCCTCCAGTCATGTAGATGGACTAGAACCTAAGAAAAAAAAAAGTAATCAAAAGAGTCATGTAAAAGTCCTTTTATTTGTTGTAATTATTTTAGTTCTCGTTCTCTTCTCCCCCTTGTTAGTTACCTTTTAATTTTCTTACATATTCTCTCGATTACTCCCACACTCACAAATTGCTCCCATTTTGGGAACCTCTAAAAGAAAAATTTACTCAGCGTGATTTTTTTTATAAAAAAATTACAAAAATCACACTAAGTTTTCCAATGGATTTTATCAAAATTTGATAAAATCAAGCCCTTGATTTTATCCATTGGTGAGGAGAGTTTATAAAATCTGTAAATTTTTGCATTCAAAAATCTAAAAAATCTACAGATTTTATCAACTCTTCTCACCAATGGATAAAATAAAGAGCTTGATTTTATCAAATTTTTGATAAAATCCATTGGAGAACAAGGCCTAGGGTAAGCAATTTGGGGTGGAGAGAGTATTCAGTAAAGAAAAATTTTCTCTTCTTAGTATTTTGTTTTCCTTTTCTTTACAAAACTAAACCGATCAAATGTGTAATATCCTAAATTTGGGGGGAAAAATGAGTGCGTAGTCCTACATTGGTTCGGAGTTAGAGCATCACTTTGTACATAAATTTAACACCCACTTCATATCACCTTCTTAGTTAAACCTTTAAAGCCAAATCAAGAATGTTCAACTAATTAGCATAAATGTGACCAAACGTACAATCCAATTTCATAACTAAAAGAGCTTACTCTATAAAATAAATGTAGTACAAACAAGCACTTTTTCGTGCTGTGTGCGAAATGTCACTTCTAATAAAAAACACAAAAAATATTATTTTATTGCAGAAGTTGCCACCCCTTATGACACTTCTAATTATGCCCATAATATTTCATTTCCTATGACGATCCATCACGTATGTAAAGGGTAAGTTGGTAACTATAATATTTTCTTGAAAGATCTTTGCAAAAGTTTTCATTTAAACGTAGAAAATAAAAACAAAATTGATTTTCATTTTACTTTCTTCCATTTTCACTTTCCAAAATAATTGTATTTCTACTCAAACGGACCGAAAAGCGTAGGTCATAGGGCCATATTTACCGTATTTTTTTTAGCATGAGGAGAGCAAAAAAGGGATTGAAATTGAGAAGATAGTTGACTTGACACTTCTATCTTCTTCTTTCTTGGAAAAATAAATAAATGAAGTGCCATATCAGTTATTTTGATGTTCTGTGTGCAAAAATAACATGCCCCGTGAATGTATGCAGTGTAAAATAAAATCGTAAAGATAGATAGATAATTTAATGATTTTTAACCAAAGTTGAATCAATATCCCTCGTGTAATGCATTTTGTGACAAAATTAGATTCATAACCGTTCTATTTTGATAAGTCCGACTAGAATGTTTATTTCGTACGAATTAATGGTCTATCCGTCAAGGATTTGCATAATAATAACGGTTTAAATAGTAAAGAAAATAATAAAGGGAAACTCGTTTGATACATAATATGTAGTAACGGTTCAAATAGTGTGGTTTCATTCGAACCGGCCCTTTTGCAATTGCAACAGATG
Source organism: Vaccinium darrowii (assembly GCA_020921065.1). Classification (NCBI taxonomy): domain Eukaryota; kingdom Viridiplantae; phylum Streptophyta; class Magnoliopsida; order Ericales; family Ericaceae; genus Vaccinium; species Vaccinium darrowii. The sequence goes on from CM037156.1 coordinate 42,842,479, forward strand.
AGTTCGCTTACTACGAGCCCAAAAGCGATCGTTCAAATGATTCGGTATTACGAATCGTCAGACTCTAGGATTGGAAAGATGGCTAAACAATGTAACAAGGGGAAGAATCTTATCCTTATTAATTTCACTTGTGTGCGGACGAAGAATTAGTAGGGACTCCTTCAAGGACGGGGTTGAGTAGTATTGACGCGGGAAAGGACACCTTATTCAGTTTGGGTCTCAAAACCCGTTATGCACGGTCCTTAATAAATTTTTTTTTATATCTCTCTCTACTCATTACCCCCAAAGCCCTCTCTCAAAACCCAAAACGAACAAAGCATGATACTCCTGTTTACCGGGCCTAGTCTGATACATTAGGATACAACTAGGATTGGAAAGATGGCTAAAAAATGTAACAAGGGGAAGAATCTTATCCTTATTAATTTCACTTATGTTAATGTTATCGGTTTCTAAACTGCACATGTGGTAAATTTCGGGAGATAGTTAGATTTCGTCATCCCTTTCGTCACGGGGATCAAATTGGTGGAAAAGTAAGTTTAGAATATCAGGCTACCTCGATTGTCGAGATCTGAGACTTAGAAGCTGTGGAAACTTTATATCCATTTCAAAATTAATTGGCAGTGCGTGGAAAGATCTCATTATATATTAAGTGATCACCTATTCTACTCCTAGACAATGTGGGACAATATTTCTTAACATCCCCCCTCACGTGCAGCCACATTTGAGGTATGTCACGTGTGGCCGTTTTTTGGATCCTATCATCGTGCAGCCTTTTTGCTGGTCTGTCATCGTGGGGTGTGAATTGTGATATTTTTTTATTTTTTTTAACGTGGAGTGTAATGGGCCCCGCTCTGATACTATGTGGAGACTTTATATCCATCTCAAAGCCAATTGGCCTTGAGATGGATATAAAGTTTCCACAGAGGTTTGTTCTCAGCTAAGAATTTAGGTTCAAAATCTTTAAGGTGCTATCAACTCTTTAAAGGGCAATCCATACGGAGTTTTACTCCGTCTTTAAGTAGGCTTTACTTTAATAAAAAATCTTCTGACGGATGATATGGATAACTCTGGTAGTGGGCGGTCAAGAACTAGGTCTTGCATCAAAACCTCTTAAGAACTATTAATTCTTTTTGAGGCAAGTCCATACAAAGTTTTGTTTCGGTTTAATTGGACTCCCGACAAATTGAAGGATTATATCACCCAAAATTAATCGAGGTGTGCGTAAATTATCCCGAACACTTAAATTATAATAAAAAAAAAAACTTCCGGAGTGCCTTATTTGCTTATTGAAATAGAAGTTGATAAACTTAACTATGATGAATTGTCCGTCACTCGTTTCTACCACTGTTTAAAGTGATAATCTATACTCGTCTCATCCACCAGTGATCAATTTCAGTTTTGATTGTGCTTGCTCTCTGTGTCATTGACCGTTGGGCCACTCAAAAGATTCCTGAACGCTGCTACGCGCACACCACACACGCAAGTTCTTACCGGTAAGAATTCATTTGAAATCTGAAACGTCGATTCCTGAAATGGACGGTCGGGATGTGGTGGGGTGCATTTGGGGTACGCGTCATGGGGTACGCAAATCATTTTCGAAGATTCCTCTCATGTCCCTAAACGAGCAAAAACTTTGGGTGTTTTTGACAATTATCACAGCTCAAGAAAAATGCGAACGTGTGCCCAATAGACAGACGTTAAGGTTGAGAAAGTGTATTGAAATGTATGAAAAGTGTGTAGGAATATGTGAAAATATATTAAAAGGTCTAAAAGGTGTATTGGAGTGTATAATAATTTTAATTTAGTTTAGTTTTGAAAAAATGTGTAATGAGTGGAGAAAGATAGAGAAAAAAATGAGTGTAATGATTACAAAACAAAACTAAAACTATGAAACGAACAAGGCCATGTGGTTATTTCATGGGAGATTCTCCACTATAATGTTCTCCAATAGTAATTCATTACTACCGTTACAAAAAAAATAAGTAAATTTATTGCAAAATTGCTAAGGTAAATAATAATGGCAAAACACTTTTTATTAATGTCAAAACTTCTGTACATAACATCATATCTTGCACATTGAATGTATAAAAAAAATAAAAAATTAACGTTTCTCAATTGGCCCTTAAAAAAAAAAACATTTCCCAATGGTTAATGCCACAAAAAGTACGGTAAATTAAGGGGTACCGACCCCATGCATCGATGGTGCACCGATCGGCTTCGGGGACTCACTTGTGAGTCTCACGAGAATGATTCGAGCCTTTCATTTATCTTAAAATGATTTTTCGAGGGGTCATGCAAGAAATCAATTTCATATGACGTGCGTAGGTGATTGATCCAAAATTCTCCTGTTTCTCAAACCATTCGTATGGAATATTGGAATTCACAAGTGAATCCCGAAGCCGGTCGATGCACCCCAATCTGTACCACCAGTAGCAGCGTTGCAAAAAAAGTACCATAGCACCCTCCCCCTAGTCTGGCAATGTTGGAGTCAGGTACAAGTACAACACGCCCGGATGTACCCGTATTTATGGATAGAGTTAGAGGGGGCCCAATAAGGGCGGTTGCCCCTGCAAAGAAAAAAAAACCTTTACTATTATATAGAAAAAAAAAAATTCTACTAAATTATACTCCTATAAGATTTGTCCCTATAAAATATTTTGAAAAAAAAAATTCACTATGAAGTGTAATTCCTAACTTCGTCCTTGCCCGTATCCAACCATTTTGGGAATCGGACCCTCTTTCCCTATGCTCAGACAAACATCACATCAGTTCAGAAAAGTCCCACCATTGTCTTGTTCACACTTACTTCCTTTGTCTCTTTCTCCGTATAAAAACACAGCAAAACCTCACTCTCCCCCTCTTCGTCCCCTTCTCCGTCTGTATATCAATTGAAACAGTCGATGCGGTGGATTAACGCCCTAGCCCTAGCCGGACTGGCCGGGCGGGCCATCTTATTGGATGCCGACGACATCGAATTTGGGAACCCGATGTGGTTCGTGTACGCAGGGGTGTCGTGTATTCTTGTGCTTTTCGCTGGAATAATGTCGGGTCTTACTTTGGGGCTGATGTCTCTTGGTCTGGTTGAGCTCGAGATTCTTCAGAGAAGCGGCACCTCTACGGAGAAGCAGCAAGCAGGTTCGAACTTTCCTAGTTGAAGTTCATATTCATCAAATCAATCAGTCAATTGTCAATATTTTAGCTGAATAATAAGATGATATTTCAAACTGTTAATGTGTTCTCTACTTTGTTTCGAACTGTTACAATAAATCAAGTTCTTCTTTAATTGGGAATCCACATGTATCCCTGAAAAGCCACCTCAACAGTGGTCTTTTGTAACATTATATTTAAGTTAAATCCGGAGGTGCTGTACGTGCACGGTGCAGCTCATTCCTCGGCAATCCAACCGTGTTTTGGACGGTCTGGATGTGCTTTAACTGCCTTGCTTTTGCTTCCAAATTATTTTTGGTTGTTGGTACCTCTTGGTTGCCATTCTTGACTGCCTTGCTTTTGCTTCCGGTATTAATGAAGTTACGTTCGATGCATACTGGGGAACTGCTTAAATAGCAGAACGATAAGTATGTATGTTATTCTCTCTATATGCAGCACATTTAATTGTCATTTTCTTTTGTTTTCAGCTGCTATCCTACCAGTTGTTCAAAAGCAACACCAGCTTCTCGTCACTTTGCTTTTGTGCAATGCATGTGCTATGGAGGTGGGTAATACGTGCATTTCCTCTGAGTAGTTGATAGCTAATTTGGGACTTTATGGTCAATGTAATTATTGGATCGTCCTTCAAGTTGGAAAATATAATCTCATCTTCTAATTTATTATTGAAATATTATTACGATTCCTCCTTAGGAAATGTCGCACTTAATATGTATGTGTGTGGGTTTGTGCGCATGCATGTACAGATATATGGGAAAGCGGCATGGGTTTCTATTCCTTTTGGCTTTAGTGAATACTATGAGCTTATATGCAGCAATAGTGGTACTTTAGTCGATGTTGCACGTCTTCAAAAGACTCACCAATGTAGTATCCCTTTTTTTTTAGTAGTTCTAGCACTTATCATGAATACATTCTCATACACAGAAACACAAACACAACAATCTATTCTAATGCAGAACGGAAAAAAGCCATAACAATAATCTGTTTTAATAAGAAAGGGAGAACCCCTTTTTGTGTGAAAAGTTTGTGAAGCTGTATCACAAAAGTTATTCTCACTATTGAACTAAAAAAAGTAAGTTTTTACTACAATATTTTTTATCGTGGCATGAATTTTAACTGTCATTGGCAGAATGGTAACCAATTAGAAACCACTGGACCGTAACTTCTACCTTATTGTAACTGGACTTATGGGCAAAATAGAAAAAATGTGCGCCGTAGCGAGAACCGGTGCTAATGTTGGCATGTGTCTAACACGGGCCATCTAGTTATTATTTCATAGGTATGGACGAGGAATAACACATTGCTTAAAGTAAAGTTATAAAGGCCTTGTTCGTTTGGTAGTTTTAGTTTAGTTTTGATAATGTAAGAAAGTGTAATGAGTGGAGAGAGATAGAGAGAGAAATGAGAGTAATGATGATGTCATCAAAACTAAAACTAAACTAAACATTAAAAACGAACATAGCCAAAATATGTTTGGTTGTTGATTGTGGAACTAAACGTGTTGGACACGTATCACATACTCTTTATGACATTGAGCGTCAGACACACGTACTTTCTACATTTAAAGGAGTTCATGTGACATGTTAAAAATTAAGACAAAGAAACTCATTGGGATATCATTGATAATTTGAATATCCAAAGATTAAGAATGGCTATATTTTGTAGTACCTTTTTGTGGTTTCATCTAGGCAGGGTAATAGATAAAATTGCAAGTGCATTTGATTAACATGTCCCTCCCAGTGTGGTTCATTCATTTGTATTTGTTTCTGGAAAATGCAGGCTCTTCCTATATATCTGGATAAGATTTTCCATCCATTTGTTGCTGTTGTGCTATCAGTAACTTTTGTTCTAGCTTTTGGTGAGGTACTTTTTGGTTTCTAATTACATAATTATTTCTTGCAACTATTTTAAGCATTGATTGATTTACTTAGTTGGAACCAACATGTTGTTTAAATCCTTGTCAGATCATTCCACAAGCCATATGCTCAAGATATGGCCTTGCCGTGGGAGCCAATTTTTTGTGGCTCGTCCGTATTCTGATGATCATTTGTTATCCAATTGCTTACCCCATTGGAAAGGTAGTTTCTACTTAGACAGTTAGACTCCATATTGGTATTATGGCTGTTGCTGTTAGCATGATAGAGGATGATACACTATTTTTCCATAACTACGCAGTCAGTGCTACTTGCAATGAAAAAGGCTTTTTTTTAGACGAGGTAAATATTCCTTAAGAAACTTGCACCTTGGTTTTATGAGAGATCCATGTGGGCAAATGATTTTGAATAAAGAAGGCACTAGGCTTTTTGAATTGCAAAATCGAGATGTGATATAGTAAAAGAAATAAAAAGTTGTGGGTATTGACATAGTGTGCCTCCATATTAATAACTTTGTTTGTGGGTATCTTTGATCTTTCAACTCCTTTTTCTAAAGTTTTTTTTCTTTCTTTTCTGTCTATGTGCGTACTAAATGCCGAACTTGATGTGCTTTCAGGTTCTAGATGCTGTACTGGGGCATGATGATGCTTTGTTTAGACGAGCTCAACTGAAAGCTCTCGTCTCTATCCACGGTAAAGAGGTAATACGCTTGAATTTTATTTTGGCATGACAAGCCACTGCTTATCGCAAGCTTCTTATTTTTTAAAAATGTGACATTTGTATGGCACCAGTTACAACCATCTCAAGCAATAAGATATCTCAGCTTCTTGTGGTTCTTTTATCTTCCCATAATGTGTTGCTTTTTTGTTAACATCAGGCTGGTAAGGGTGGTGAACTCACGCACTATGAGACTACTATCATAAGTGGAGCGCTTGACTTGACTTTGAAGGTTTGTATTACAAGAAATGGGGCATTCTTATAGGGGCCATGATTTTGTTGTCATATGGCTTTCTTAGGGACGTGTTGTGAATTTTTTTATCGTATCTCATTCTGTGGTTTGTCATAATGCTCTGTGCACTTGATTTGGACGCCTGCTTATGAGAAGGAATAAACCTTTTTAAAAAAAAAAATTGAATTGAAAACTATACTTGCTTGTATGTGGGTAAACAAAACATTTGAATCATCAACAAGCCTTCAATAGTGAATCAACACGATGGAAATGGTATCCACCACCAGCCATTGCGGTTTCAAATAGCGATAGCCTTAGTTTCAACCTTTATTTAACTAGCCTGCAATATGATTCTTCGGTAACAGTTACAAGTTGAAAGGGTAATGATCGCGAACTGCTGTATTTCTTTGTTGTCTAAATCTGTTGTAGAGCTTATTGAAAACATGCCCATATCTTGTTTGCTGCTTTACTGTGTCAATGTTTTTTTTTTTTCCCTCCTGCAATTAGTTTGGCTTTGATCTAGTTTCTAATTTGTATCCCTAATTTATGGAAAATCTTTAATGTAATTATATCTGCATGTGCTTCATCCATTTTGGAATAGATTGAGTGTCGGAATGATTTTGATTTTTTGCTTGGAGGTATGTGCAGACTGCAGAGGAAGCCATGACCCCTATTGAATCAACATTTTCTTTAGATGTCAATTCAAAATTGGACTGGTGAGTCTAGTTTTTTATTTTCCCGCAGTTGGTTTTGCTCTCTAATCTTACTTCTTGTGTTTCTCTGGTAAGCAAAATAGTAAGGAGCTATTATGGCTTTGTATTCCCTGCAAGTGGAAGACTAAGAAGTATTGCTGCGTAGTGTTTTGAGGGCTGAACTTCTGGTTTACCATAGCAGAGGAACCCTTCAATTTCTCTTCCCCCAATCTCTTCCTAGCCTCCAACTTTTGCTGTAAAGATGTGTTTATATCCACTCCCATGCATGTGCTGAGTGTGCTGGCAATGATAATTCTGTCATACAGATGGCATATGGCTGCTACATCTGAGTACATGCAGGCACTTGTGTTCTCATGTATGCTTAATGGCAGCAACATACCTTTTTACAAAGACTCATGCAAACAATAGATTCCCACCTGTTACATCTTGTATTGAAAGAGTTTTATCAATTCCGAGAAATTTACCTTTTGGATTGGAAAATTGTGACCTCTGTGTGGGAATTGCATATTAAGAAATCCATTTAGCAAATGCATCACACTGCCTACCGGATAGAAGTGACAAGATTATTTAGATAATCATCCATATGCCAAGCTACAAAAGAAAAGACATTTTCTAGTCCCACCAACAATGATCTTTTTCAGTCTTTGATCCATTACTTCCTTCGCTTCCATGATGGTATGTTGCATCAAAACCAAGAGTATGAAGATTTTGGATTGAAAAGGAACTAGGTGAAACTTCAGCCTGTGAATTAGGAGGGGTCGTTTCTTGAATAGGACACATCTTTGTTTCAGCCCCTTACTATGCCACGTAACATCTTATTATGCAGGGAAGCAATTGGAAAAATTCTTGCACGAGGTCATAGCCGTGTTCCTGTCTATTCTGGCAATACAACTAACATAATTGGACTTTTACTGGTTGGTCCGGGACTTTAAGATCGTCCGAATTTGTTTTTGTTGATTACGATTTCTATTATCAGTAGCCATCTGCATTGACCAATTCTTTCTTTAACTCACTATTATTTGCGAGGTAGGTGAAAAATCTTCTCACTGTGCGAGCAGAAACGGAGACTCCAGTTAGTGCAGTTTCCATTCGAAGAATACCTAGGTAAGCTCAGTTGTCAACAGTCCACCTTTTTACGTTGTGTACTTGTTCTTGATTCAAGATAGTAACCCAATGCTGGAATATGGTAGGGTTCCAGCAGATATGCCCTTGTATGATATCCTCAATGAGTTCCAGAAGGGAAGCAGTCATATGGCAGCTGTTGTGAAGATGAAAGGGAAAAGTAGCAAACCCCAACCTACTTTTGGAGGAGAGAACTTCGAACAAATTGACAGTGGCAATAGGAGTTCCCAATTAACTACGCCCTTGTTACCCAACCTGCATGAAAAGAGTGTAATCGTCGATGTTGACAAGGCTTCAATGCTAACCCCTACAAACAAACAAAATTATTTCCCACAAAATGCTGCCTCAGCAAACAATTTGACCCATATGTCTGATGATTATGAAGATGGGGAAGTCATTGGCATCATTACGCTCGAGGATGTTTTTGAAGAACTTCTACAAGTAGCCTCTCCTTCCCTTGGTTTTCTTTCCTTTTTTCTTAATTGATGCACAGAGTATATGACGACTTGAGGAGGTTCATAAATTTCCTGACTTACATTAGCCAAGGCCCTCCTATGGCCTAATCATTTGGTTGGTGTGGCTCTTTAAATGTTAATATTACAAGAGAACAGCTTAGGTTTTCTTCATTTGTTTATTCAGCCAATCGATCGTCCAGAGTTTTATGATTTTGGCTTTCATCATTGCAGGAGGAAATTGTAGATGAGACAGATGTATATGTTGATGTCCATAAAAGGTAATTAGGATCTGACTTTGATGGCTCTGTGGTTTGTGTTCACTACTCATAAAACGGTTGTGCATGTGCGATCATTCTTCTTTCAGGATACGAGTGGCTGCTGCTTCTGTCGCTGCCCGGGCCCCTCAAAATCGGAAGTTGACTTCCCAAAAGCCTGCAGTAAGTTACCATAATTCTTTGCATTCATGTCTTATCAGTTTTATGTCATGCCTGTTGGATGTCGTTAACTAAGATAGCCGTCTGCAAGTTCAGAATGGTACCCAAGTATATAGCAGGAAAATTATAGATCACCAAGCTAAATTTCTCTGCTGCTGTGTCTTTCTTGATCCTTTAGGGAGGGCAATACAAGCAGTGTCAAATCCCAAAGAAGGGTTTCGAGGGTGATTTAATCCCAACGAGATGACAAGAAGGAAGATGAGAAGTAGAAGTTTTGACGGGCAAGAACGAAGATGTAAAGTCGTTTAGTTTATTTCTTTGGTTCAGCACTAGAATGTTATGTGTTCTAACGTTCTCCTTTCCAATCACATCGTAGATTGTAGCGCATGTATCTTGTAAAATTATATGCGCTGTAACACCACCATTTTCTTGGATTGCAATGTATGGAGTTGAGGTCTGGATTACCCAATGGCCTTTTTATTTTGAGAAAGAGAGACATTGTCAAAGAATTGTTGTGTTCTGACACATGTGAACATGTTTCTGGGTTCTGTTCAAAAAAAAAAAAAAAACCATGTTTCTGGGTTTGCCAGCAGATCTCTGTCTGGATCTGCCGTTGATTTGATTTTCAATTGTTGAAAGCTGTGTCTGCATCTGTGTGGAATTGTGGAGGAAAAGTATAGGAAAAGTGTAGGAAAAGGAGGACGAGTATGTCATTTAAAGTGATTCCAGGAAAATGACTTTTTTCCACCTATAGTAATGTAGTCACACGTAAAAGTGAACTATGATAGATCTTGACCTTTTCCTATTTACTGGGGACGTGTATCATTTTCTAGGAAGGAAACCACGTGATTCTACTTAAAATTGTGTTACTATAATTATCGAAACAAATTTCCTTACATAATTTACACACCTCTCTAGACAATAAAGGAATCCCATAAATGATTGGGTCCTTTTGTAACTACTTAAAGAGGGAAGCAAGGGCCCTGTAATGAGTCTCATCCGGTCGTCTATTTTGACACCGACAACTCAGATTTAATCCAAACTCTAATTAATATAATTCGTTCATTGTTTATATTAAAATTCGATCGTTCATTATCGATATAGACAGCCGAATTAGCTCACTATGACCCTGTATGAGCCCTTCATTACAGGAACCCCGTACTCAATTAAGAACATCTTAAATTGAGGTTTCAAAATCAAAACCAAACGTACGTAGCTCTTTCACTTTTCGAACTTAACTTCGGTAAGTGATAAATATTCTGCTGTATTGCTTATAAAGGTGCAAAATTAATTTCACGCAAAAAATACTCTAAACTGTTTTGGGTTTGGCATCGGTAATCTGAAGATTCGATTGGATTAGGTCATCTGAATAATCTATTGATTTTTATTTTAGTGATTATAAAAGGCTGTAAATATTCAATAATGATTGTGACGTATGGCAGTGGGCCCAGCATCATCGCCGTCCGTCCATCCATCGGCCCAAATTTCTAAAGTCCGTCCGATTGGATAGCCCACCTTCCACAAAATGACACGGGAGGAAAAACGGTCTACATCCTTATTAGACGAAAATACCCCCGGCACGAATACCCAATGACTTAGCTGCATAGGTCTCCTCATTCTCGCCGCCTTGTGCTCTCCAAACGGCGAACACTACATATACGTAATCTCTCTCTCTCACCCCCCGTCTCTCTCTCCTCACTCTTGACTCTCTCTCATACGTTGAGAACAATAACACGCTCGAAGGTCAGTAATAAACACCTGCCTCGAACCCAAACCCTTGCTATCTTCTCTAGGGTTTCTCTTTCTCGTCATACATTGAATGCTAAATCTGACGTTTGATTGAGTTTCTTGGTAGTTTTTGCACAATTCCGGTTACTGGCGTTGTATCGGTAGAGATTTTTTGCATGTTTTGTTTTTTCTTTATTGCTTTCTTGTCGACCAATATAGGGTTTACAGGGGAAATATGTGGACGATTGGCGTGTAGTTTGATTGCGAATCGATTATGCGTCTGCGACCGAGTGTGTGTATGCGGTTTTCTTTATTCGATCTTTTAGATGTGTCGGTTTTACCACTTGTTTTCTGAATTCTTTATTAGTAGTTTTTTTTTTTGTCTTTATCATGTATATTTTCATTGGATACTGACCTTGATTGCTCTTCAATTCTGGGTCTTTGATTGGTTTGTGATCAAAGACTGGAGAAGAAGAAAGGAATTGAGTAGTTCATCGAGATTTTAATCTTTTTTAGCGGTAAATAAAGTCTCTTTCATTTACAATAGCGAATTTCCAGAGTTGTTTTTTAATTACTTTTCTTGTTGACAAAAACAGACGGCTAGCGTTTTCAGAGGAAACAATCGTATTTTTTATTTGTGGTTGCTATTTCCCTTCTCCCTAATCGGTGATACATTTGATCCTGTTGTATTTGTGTTGTTCTCTGTTAATCTTGTCAAGGTTTTTTTTTGTATGTCTCACTTGTTTTCTAAAGTCTCTATAGAAGTTCTGTTTTTTTATGGTTGCTTACTTCTTTATATTAACCAGCACATGAAATATATTCTTTGGGTGTAATAAAGATCTCTCTTCTTAATTGTTTTATGCAGATTTGATTGCTCTGAGAGATGGGTTTCAATTCAGTCTATCGTGTATTGCAGAATGTCTTTCCGCAGGTACAAGTTCTCTACTATTGCTACATAACGTTAGATTCTTGATTTAATTTGCTGTTTGAGCACTCTATAGATATAATCTATATGTTGTTTGATTTAGGAAAGTCTATGATGCTGAACAGCTGAAGTTTATGGTCAATGGCAGTAAAGAAATAAAAATTCTATTGGACTTGTGGAAAATAAACTATAAATTTCTTTTTGAAAGTAATAGGGACACTTAGATGCATGTTTTTGGTGGGTCGGTGCTATTTTATGAAGGTAGTTTAGTTGTTTTAGAGTTTTGAACAAGGCAGTACTAGTCATTACCATGATAGCGTCTGATTGGATGTAATTGGAGCCATTTTTTAAGTATTGATTTGAGCAGGTTGATACTCGACTGCTGAGGGCTGTTGCTATTGAGAACTCGAAAGATGCTGATGCAGCTGTGGAGGTTGTTCTCACGGAGATTATCCCTTATTTGTCGAAAGGTACCACAGCCTCTGGTTCTTCCAATAATTGTGGGTTTCGGTAGACCCATCAGAAAATAAATTTTCATTCTTTTGAAATGCTAGTGCAGTTATGAATTTAACTTTCGCAATATGGTTCTCAGTCATGAAGCATATAAAGATAAAATAAGTACAATTCCTTATGAATTCGAATACACTGTCCTTCAGCTTTTATAATTTGACATGGTTTATGTATGTAATTTGTGTGTGCCAGTAGCTGTTGAAGATGCATCCCCTGTAGAGGACACCCTTCAAGTGGATTCAATATATTTGGACACTAAGACCTTAAATGGCTCTACATATTCTAAGGCAAGTAGTGATCATGATGAAGTATGTAGGGGTGATCGAAATGAGGAATCAGCTTCATCAGAGAAGCATGAAAAAAGCAATGTCAAAGATGGTTCTGATGTGACCTCCCCTGTCACACCAATAGCTACACTATACTCAAGTGGTGCAGATGATCACTGGAATCTTATAGACACGAAAACTCAGGAGTCGAGCAGTGTTAAAATTGGGTCTGATCAGGGTTCGCATGTTTCATCAACCAGTTCAAATCATGGCTATACCGATGGAACAATGAATGGCAATCAGCTGGCTGATTCGGAAGATTTTGATGGGATGTGTTCTTGTGGTTGTAATATGGTTGTCCCTGGTGAAAGCCATCAAGAACAAGCACATTTAGATTGCAGTCATTTGGAGGTAGAGAATGCTGTGGTTCAACTGGCTCCATTGCCCGTTCAAGATTGCAAACCAGATGCTCCAGAAGGCAGCCTTCCATTAGCAGTTGTGGATCCTCTATTTGGTGATTCTGAGAAACCAGAATCAAGTGGTGCTTCTGATGATGCTTGGAAGAATGATGTACCTTCGGGTGAAATGGTTGACTTTGAGGATGAGTTTGCCTTGAACACTGTAGTTACTCGATCAGGGCAAATTTGTAGAATCGATCTGCTTGAGGATATTATTGAAGACGCAAGAAACAACAAGGTATTCGCTTGTTTATCTATTATTTTGTATGATCTAAAAGTGGAATAGGTGGATAGGCAAATAATACTGCAAGTTTACAGTTTCTTTTTTTGTTTTTTCTTTTGTGGGGGTGCGCCTCTTGATTTTTTTTGTCATTTTATTTCTTTCATTGGTTGGGAGAGGAGGTACATGACTTCACTTCGTTGATGTAGTTTCATGGCTTTTCCATACTTGTAGCCAGAACTTAATGAGGCACCAGATTGTATAAGTTCCAATTGCTTCGGCAGGAGGAACATCTTGCTAAATTCCATGCTGGGAGTGAGAATGGAAGAGTAAAAGTTATTAGCTTTGAGTGGTCAAATGCTACGTTCTTCTTTTTGTTTCCTTCTTTTCATGTTTGCCCCGGCACTAGCCTCAAACTTTACTAAAGTCGTGTGATTTTGTTCTAACTGGACCTGATTTGACCCCAAGTGCTGCATGTGGTTCTCTTGTTTAAAGACTGCTTCTTCGTTTTGTAAATTGTGTTTTTTTTTTTTGTGATTAATTTATTTCACTGCTTTTGACCAATTTGGTTGCTCTTTAGGGTTGGTTTAGCCATGGTAATTTGGTCTGATGGCTGAGTCTGGTCTGACATAGACCTTCTCTCAGGTTCACTAGTTATTTATACATACAGGAAGATACATGCATAAATTTAAGAAATTTGGAATGGTTTCGATCCTAATTATTCCTAGTAGACATGGTGCAGAAAAACCTGTTTCCGGCAATGAATCGTAATTATTTGACATGGTGCAGAAAACCCTGTTCTCGGCAATGGAATCAGTTATCAGTTTGATGAGAGAAGTAGAACTTCAGGAGAAAGCTGCAGAACTAGCCAAGGAAGAAGCTGCTAGTGGGGGCTTCGACATTCTCGTCAGTGTTGAGGACCTCAAACAGATGCTACAACATGCAAAGGAAGCAAACAACATGGTTGTTCTTTGTTAATCCAATAAGACTTTTGAATTGGCCTTTTGATAATTTAGTAGGCCTTTGGCTGATCAGGACAGAATTTGACCAATTTCCTTTCCCTTGGTTGCAGCATGCAGGAGAAGTTTTTGGAGAGAAGGCTATACTAGCCACTGAAGTGAGGGAACTTCAATCTCGCCTGCTCAGCTTGTCAGACGAAAGGGATAAATCTCTTGCAATTCTTGATGAGGTCGTTTTATGGTTACTTTGTCATATATTTCTGCCTCCTCAATTCAATATCGGTCAATTTTGCACTAATCATTATACACCTTAGTAATGTTGCCATATTTGGCATAACATGTTATTTATCATAACAATTTTGCACTAATCGTTGTACACCTTAGTAATTTTGCATTAATTGTTGTACACTTTTAAGATTAAGCGTCGGAGACATGGCGGTGTCCGACACTGATACGTTACCTCCGGTGAACTGTTTGTGCTACGTAGATTGGATGTATTTAGAAGCAATTTCCACAATTCGTGCTCATTTACATGCTATTGTTCGTTGCTTTGATCTCAATGGTTGTGCTACATAGATGTTTGTGTCCTTTCTATGTGATTGCAATGTTAAATTGATTGTTAAGACATTACACAGTTTACACTACTTTGACTGCTGACACCATTGTTGAGAAGTCCCACCTGATTGATTTGGTGCAACATGGTAGCCATATCTATTCTGAGATTTAAGTAGTCTTTGTTCAGCCCACCCATAAGTGGTCTGGATATGAGTTTTTATTCAGGTGAAGAAATTACTGGATTGGATTGTTTAACTTTCTCATGTATTTCTTGCAGATGCGTCAAATTATTGAGGAACGATTAGATGCAGCAGAAAAAGAGAGGAAAGCTGCTGAGAAAGAGAAGATGGAAAAGGAAGAGTCTGCAAGAATGGCGCTAGCTGAGCAAGAACTCATTATGGAGAAGGTGGTTGAAGAATCAAAGATATTGAAGCAAGAAGCAGAGGCAAATTCCACGGTAGGAACTCTGTCTTCATGTTAATTCATTGTACAGATTTATGGTGAAGCAGAAGCAGAAGAATAAGAATTAGAACAAGAATCCTAATAATAGTTTTGATCTTATTGTCTTTGTTATTTGCAGTTACGGGAGTTCCTCATGGACCGTGGTCATCTTGTAGATGCATTGCAGTAAGTTTTTTCTTCCCTATATTTATTTTTAGGTTCTGTTAGGATTTACATTGTAGAAAATTTATGTTTTTCTCAAACTTTTTTAGATGATGTAGTCCACAAGGATATGAGTACTCTAAATCTTAGTGAACATGTAGCTCTTGATAGAGCTCAATGGGAAAAGAATATTCATGCAGCCAACCCCAATTGATTGGGATATAAGGCTCTGTTTCGTTTGGTTAGAATTTACGCTAGGTTTGGCTCCAAGCTTTTTGAATTGATGCCCTTATGAAAGCATTTGATAGTATTTTTTTACCGCTTGGGTGGTTCATTTTGATGACAAATCTGAAATGGGCTGTGCTGTCCAGTTATTAATTATTATAATATGAAGTCATTGACATCAATTAACTAACTTCCCAATTACAAAATTAGTTGGATCAAGTGCATTTTTATGGTAACGCCTAGGAGTTAGCTGCCCCATGTTCACATTACCTGCATGCATCCATGCATCTGTTTATGTAAATTCTAAGGTGCACTTTTAAGCATGTCTCATGAAATTGTTGTTATGGAAGTTTATAGCACTGAATATTTTGCCTTCCAATTTAGCTATTTAAACATTGGAGATACTCTTACAGACAATCATCACTCTGAATATTGTTACAAAGGCAAGATCCACGGTGTTTTGGAGACACAAGCTTGTATACTTGAATTGAGGGCTTTTCGTTGTGATCGTTTGGCGAATGGGACCCTCCCTTTTTTTAGCCTTTTCAACATTTTAGGCTCTACCCTATGGCATATATAATGTATTATTCCTTAGTTTGCTTTTGTTTGTCTACTTGCCTCTTTGGTAGACTCTGGTTACAACTCTTGATGCCTATCTCTGCAGAGGAGAGATATCTGTTATTTGTCAGGACGTGAAGCTGCTGAAAGAGAAGTTTGATGAGCGTGTTCCACTTAGCAAATCTCTTTCCTCAAGCCAGACAACCTGCATCTTGGCTTCTTCAAGCTCATCCCTTAAGAGCATGTCACCTGATCTGGTTCCTGAACTAGCTGAGTCATCCGAGACCGCCAAGAAGACAAGCCGAAGTCCCTCGGTTGATGAGCAGCTTTCCTCTGGAGGGGAGGAAAGCGACAGAGAGAATCGCAAGGCGCTAGCAGATGATGGATGGGAATTCTTTGACAGCCGTGAATTTGACGCATGAATTGGCTACGTTGTGGATACTTCAGGGAAACGAACTATTAAGAGTAAAGATTTACGTGGTATTAGTAATATAGTTGGTTACAAGTCTGCTTCCTAGTTTTTTTTTTTTTGGCAAAATAAATTTACTATCGCTGCCCTTGGGGCACTTTTTTCAATATCCCACATTTCATAATTACAAAGGGGTGATCCCTTGAACTGCCTTGATTGCATATAAGAAGTATTTCTAGGTTTCTGTCTGTACAGCATAGAGTTCAAGTGGAAATATTTTCTTTTGCATTAGTTTTCAATGCTCAACTTTTTGTTCTTTACGTGTTTGAGACTAATTTGATCTGAAAGGGGTGGGAATAAGCAGACTGGAAGATTTTGTTTGATGGGAGATGGACTATTTCAACTCGCATGATTACTTAACTGCAATCATTGTCTGGATAGTTTACATTGATTGCTTATCAAGAGGTAAAATCTGCATGCAGAAGTTTTGTTAGTCAACAAAGATTACTTGAGAGGAAATGAGGAAGCATATTTTTGCTTCAGCTTTCATATATATGAGGAAATATATAAAAGAGGAAAATTAGACTGAATGAATGTAATCTAGTTTCAATTTACAAGAAGTAATGACATCAATTAATCAAAAAAGAGTAAGTGCACTTAGAAGCGGAAAAAATTCATATGTGCCATGACAGAGGGATTCGGGATGGTAAGTCCCATCCAGCCGTCCATCTCGGTACTGACGGCTTGGATTTAATCCGAACTCTAAATAATCTGAGCCGTCTATTGTTTGGATTAAGAAGATTTTGTTTGATGAGGGGTGGACTATTTCATCTCGCTCATTACTTCCTGCAATCATCATCTAAATCCTAACATCTGCATATCAAGAGCTAAATTCAACCCCCGGAATTTAGACAGCAGCCTTTTTGTTTGGATTTCACATCCTTGTGAAGGTTTTATAGTAAGTTTTCCTTTGTATGCTTGGGTTGGAGGTCTTTTTCGCCCGGTTAGAGGGGTCTATAAAAAAGAGAAATGTACAGAAGACAGAGACAGAGATTATTAGTCCATATTATGCCGGAATTTGGTATATATGTCTACAGAACTTTCAGAAACTGATCTGAGAGGGGTTGTGTACCTATGACACAAGTATCTAATTGCCATGCCCCTACTTTTGGTTAATTCTTACAAGTGCTAAATTTTGAAAGCTCAGTCGTGCCGGGATAGAAGCATGACAGTACATCTCCAGATGATGTAAACTCGAGCCCTCTGCTCTCGAATCTGCTTCGAACACCGTTGCCATGACCGTAGCTTCGAACACCTCAAAGGATTCATGCAAAGGGATGTATGATGAATTGATGATGTAGTCCTTGTGTGAGATTTTTGAGTTTGTGGAATGAAGGAATCAAAGGGACTCAATAGGCTTTTATATAGGTGGAAGAGTTTGACTGAAAACGTTGGGCCCATTTAGTTTGGTCTTTACCAGATTGAGTTAAATGACGAGGCAAAAATCAGACCAAAAAAAAAAGAGAGAGAATATACATTACACAATTTTTTGCTTTTTTGAGTTTTTTAAGTTGATTAATACAAGGAGAATAATCTGTCTAATAAAGCGTGAAAAG
This sequence comes from Vaccinium darrowii, assembly GCA_020921065.1. Taxonomy (NCBI): domain Eukaryota; kingdom Viridiplantae; phylum Streptophyta; class Magnoliopsida; order Ericales; family Ericaceae; genus Vaccinium; species Vaccinium darrowii. The sequence continues at coordinate 42,860,223 of CM037156.1, forward strand.
CCAAAAAGTTGAGGAATTCACGTAGTGGAACGGGGCCTGATTTTGGTAACGGGAAATTACAGGATATTTGCAATTACTCACTAGACTTTCCACGATTGAAGTGGAAAGTGGGAAAGCATGGATGGCATCAAAGCGAGAATGATCGGAAAGCATGGTTTGGGCTCTGAAACCAATGTTAGAGAGAGCACTAAGGTGGATTCCCTAGGCCCAGAACTCCTGTTTTTCATTAGTGAACATGGCCTGAGAATTGATCTCTAGAGAGAATCAAGTTTCAAGTACCCACAAGTCAAAATTATCAGGTAAAAATGTTTAATTTGAGTTAAATGACTAGGCAGAAATCAGACCAAAAAAAAAAAAAAAGAGAGAATATACATTACACAATTTTTTGCCTTTTGGTTTTGTGAGCTTTTTTTAAGTTTAGTTGATGAATACAAGGAAAATGATCTGTCTAATAAAGCGTGTGTTGGGAAAATTTCGGCAATAACATGAAATAACATGAAATTCCAAAGAACAATTTCCATTATAATAATAAACAAGATTACAAAAATGCAAAGAAATAATAAATAGATTAGACATATCGAAACCGAGTTGAAACCAAGCCGAGTCCTGTGTGATACCATAGTCTCCTTAACAAAGATTCGCCGCCTACCATGGGTGTTGTAGGATTCACCGGCGTCCTTGTCCAGGATAAAACGGCTAAAACCACAAGCCGACAAAACACCACCGTCGACTACCTTGGCGAACTTACTTGCGTCTGCCCCTCTCTCAAAGAAATGTATTTTTCGGAAGTGAATTTTTAGAGTACGAAGGACTTGACATAACACGAAGGAGATGACCTATTTATAGGCAAGCTAAGAAGCTAGTCAATGGCAAGTCTATCCAGTATCCAAGTCTTCCCAAGTCTATCCAAGTCTACCCAAGATACTTTGCTTGCAAGGCATGAGTGGAAAGTGACTCACCAAATTAAATGTAGCCAATGAATCTCACCACAAGGGGGAATGTATGGCAGAACTTCTTTTCCATTCGTCCTGATACAATGTACACGTAATGGAACACATCGGTTGCCTCGAAAGACCCTCTGCGTGCCCATTTTAATTCATACTGAAATTATAAAATTTCCAACAGCGTGAAAAACCAAAAAGTTGAGGAATTCACTTAGTGGAACGGGGCCTGATTTTGGTAACGGGAAATTACAGGATATTTGCAATTACTCACTAGACTTACGAATCAAGTTGCAAGTACCCATAAGTCAAAATTATCAGGTAAATAAAAATGTTTACTTCGGCATAACGCTTGAGTTTTTTCTTGGAACTGTGGCAGTAGAGATCAAGGAGGCAAGAACAACTGTACTTGTACGTATGTCTGCTAAAATAAACAGAGTTCTTATAAATGAGGTCCCCAACTCAAAGGAAGAAGAACATTACTAGGAAGTTTCTGCATATTATTTTTTAGAAGTTTTCTACAGGAAGGCATACAAGATAATGCTATATATTGAGGATTTGTTAAAGGGTCAAATCTCGTCACTCAATCACTAATCCTTATTTTTCATACTATAGCCACAAATATACCAAAAATAGTAAAAAAAGAATATGTCCAAAGAACGTAAATATGAAAGAATTTTCTCGGAGTACAAGATGAACCGTAAGGGATCAATGTTTTTATAAACCCCTAGGCATCTCCATTGGAATAGTTATTGGCAAGACTTGGGGTCCTGTAGTGCATTAAGTTAGGTTATTCTTCACTATGGAACTATAGGTAACAATTTTGTTTTTTATTAGCGTTGTTTTATTGCTCTCCTTCCCATAGTAATATTTTGCTATTATTAAGAAAATATTTATTTCTTCGCTGTTGGAAAAAGAAAAAAAAAAGTTGTCATCGCATTGTAAATCAGGAGAAAAACTTGAGTGCCGAGTGGACATGGTACACGTGGTGCTGAGTGTGCATCTCAGCCGTCCAAAATACTTTTTAAATGGCCGAGATGCGCAATGAGTACCACCACGTGGTACTCGTCCGACACCCAAGTTTTTCTCGTGAATCAGACTTCCCCTTTCTCAGCTACTATTCCACATAAAACTTTTGGGTGCGAGAGGGAAGAATGTTCACCTAATAATCCAGTAAAAAGTGGTTCAAAGGGACCATCTAGGTTGCCGAAGGGTCGTAGGAATCCACACCGAAGGGCCTGGGGTCATCCTCAACAAGGTTTGAGCAACCGACGGCCAAAGGAGTCGTGCGTCGAGTCGTGTGTCGAGCGGGAAGAAATATGGTGTGAGCAACGACCTGAAGGTCATGAAAGCTAAGGATGTCAGCCGAGGGCGGGGGTTGTCGCCGAAGGCCATAAGAGCTAGGGCTTTGGCCAAGGGTAGTTGGCGATGTGACAGGTGATAGATGGGATTGAAGTGGTGTCAAGCGGCGCCTGGACGGTGCGCTCGAGGCGTCTGGCGGACCACGTGACGGATCGGGGGATACCCAAGAGTTGTTGATTGTTCAGGCAAACAAGTGGGATGACGTCAGCCGAAGCGGCGAAACACTCATGACTTGCCCATGTGCGCAGTAAGAGAAGGACGGCGCATGTGGGACACGGTAAGCGTGGTGGGGAAGGTTCCTTTTGCCATAAAAGGGAAGCTCACTCACCAAATAAAAGGTTCTTCTTCCTAACTCTCTCACACTAAGAAAAAGGCACACCTTACTTCTCCAGCCATACTTCTCACTGCCGGTGACTAACTAGACTATCGGAGTACCTTCTCGGACCACCACCGTCCGGGCGAAGCGCTAACGCGGGTGTTGCTTGTGCAAGTTGTCCTCTCAGGCGAACCTACAAGGTCTCAAGCCACCTTTACCCCTCTTCTCACCTTTCCTACCCGTTCCATAAAGATCAAAGAGGTCCACCGGAGAAGCGAGCCCCACAGTATCCATACTGATGATACTACGGTGTTACTACCTAACATCTGCCAATTTATTATTTTGGTTTGGTTCTCTATATAGGCTGAGGAACAATAATGTTATGAGGATTGTTCAGCCAAAGCTCACATGGTCCTGTTGAAACAAAAGGGGCAAGTTAGATGGGCCCCATCTTTTATGAAATGTCACTAGTTTAAACACGTACTATCATAAGAAACCATAATTAGATAATTTGTTTGGAGGACCCCAACACGGATAGTGTCTCTCACTGGAAAAAAAACTATGTCTTAGATTAATGTGTTTGGAGTTCCGCATCTTAAAATAAGGTCAAACTTTTTCCTAATAAGTAATCGTAGGATACGTGATTGTATCGTAAAATTTTTATACAAAAATAATACGGGATACGATATCTATTGTGTTTCGTAGACTTTTAACAACTATGGACATAACATGTTGGTCCAGGTATGACCGATTCTGAGTGGTTGTTTGTTCTTGCATATGTATTAATTACCTCGTTATTATTGTTGGTTATTTTACGTATTGATTTTCTGTCTTATAGTTCATTTGGTCTGTGCCATTGCCATAGTGAGTCCCAGTGCACTGGGTAAGAAATATGTTTTGTGATGCTCTGGCATAGGCTACACTGCTTTTGGATGGGAGAAAATCTCAGTGCTGCAACTTTTTCCTGAATTCTGAAAATACAGTTTAACGGATGTGTGTAAATTTATGTATAATCTCAAATGAACGGGACATACTCAGAAACAATTTCCACAAAATCGTCTCTAAATTTCTATGGAAATGAAATGTATATAAACAAGGTCTTACTTGTCAGTCATGAAGAAACACAAATGATTGAGAATTCTCAATTATGAATTTTCATTCAGTTTAAATGATTCCGATCCAACGGCTCATGCTGAATACTTCTTGAAATGTACAAATAATTAAGAAAATTCTTACAAGATAAAAGGGCCTAGAAATGCAAAAGACAGGTTGCTAAAAAAGTCCTAGCAAATTCCCCAAAAATGATATTAACATCCTACGGAGGGCTTCAAAACATAAATTATACTTATTCTCTCAAACTTCCCGAAAAACAAAGGAGATAATCCATACATAAGTTGAGAGCGCAGATTTAGGTTACAGCTCTCCCCAATCACCAATGGCCAGTGTCTTCACTATGCGCATAAGCAGAAGAGAGGATAGAACGTATATATACAACCACGCACCAAACATGTCTTTCTTTACTGCTGCATAATTTTCTGAAGATTTGAGCGCAGAATTATAGAAACAAGCTGGACCAGAATGTTATTGCAAACATTCCAACAAGCAGCAGGACCGAGATCAAAAACGGGTTATACCTGACAATTGCAACCCGAATGTAGTCAGTAATAAGCCAAACATGCATTGAAAAGAAGCAAAAACAGGAGAAGGAAAGCGTATAGTACCAGCATAGTTAGCCTCCAACTGAGTTTATCTTGGTTGCCAAAAGCTAGGAGCTGAAACACCAAAACGAACGCAACAACTTATTTTAGGTTACTTCAAACAAACTTGAGCTAGACAAGCTATAAAGGGTCAAATAGCATACGAGGAGAATCTCCTATTTTCCAGAAGGTAGGTAAACAAAGAAACGGGAAGCAAACACAAACCTCTTGTTTCCACAGGGATTGGACCTCTGGACGGTGGTCTGTGAGCCATGAATTCTCCATGGTTCATAGTCTGGGGAGGGAAACCCCACCTATGGTTTGGTAATGGTGGTTCACACGGTGGGCCACCATATTGTGCAGGAGGATATGGCCCTCTGGCAGGTTCAGCGTAGTGCGTACCTGAGGGGGTGTTCCATAAATAACATGAAGCCAACAAATCTCAAAGCAAAAGAAAGAACGCGTGACCGATGTAGATCTTTCAGAGTCAAATCAACAAACAAAACTTACCAGAGAATGAGGGCCCTGGAAACCTCCAGCTCTCCCTATGCTCGTGTGGGGCCATTTTCATTCTGTCATGGTCGTTGCAAAAGCCTCCACCATCTGTGCTCTGCACAAAATGGGCTCTGTTGGGATAGGGAGGGGGCGGGGGCGGGACCTCCCTTACTGAATGCACTTGCTGATCAGACTGAACATAAGAGAACTGATTTGACGGCGCAGGTTGAGGTGGTGGCAGGTGATAACCCTTGTTGTAGAAGGTGGAACCATCTGTCTGCTGAACACCATTCACAGGTACAGCTGGTTGATGGGACCCAGGATTACTGCTGAAATCTGGTATCTGTGTTTGCATCTTAACGTCTCTGGATTCAGAAGCCTGATAAAGCACTGTATCTGAGTTTATTGAGTTTACTCCAGGTGCAACAGGCTGCTGGGGCCCAAATTGATGCAAGTTCTCTCTGACATTCTGCAAATGCAAGCCCAATCAACAGAAAGAACAGGAAAATGAATGCCCCAGTAAGACACAACATAATTCTCAGTTACTAAAGAAAAATATTGCAAAAGAACAAAGGAGTAATGCACTTGTACTCACATAGAGCTTTGAATCAAGACTATCGGTTATAGGAGGCGGCATTAGAGGCATAGGCGGAAGGACAGGTGGTGGGGGTGGAGGCGGAAGGACAGGTGGTGGGGGTGGAGGCAGAAGGACAGGGGGTGGGGGTGGAGCTGCAGGAGGTGGTGACGTTGGCAAAGGAGGAAATGATGGTGGCACATCCTTGGGTATGGGCGGGGCGAAGGTAGGTGGAAAATGTTGTTCAAGCTGAGAGGGCATAGGCTGTGAAGTATTGATGCAGGCATTGGAGGTGGAACTTGTAACAGCTTCACAAGTGGGGGACACATCCTCCATTTCAAGCTCGCCATCAACGTCTTCCAAGATATGTCTATGGTTTCCTATTGCTGCAGGTACAGGAATTCCTTCCCTTTCTTCAGGGGTTTTGGAATCGCGCTCAGGAGTAACAGCCTCAAAATTCCCACCATCAGAATCGCTTTCTTCCCCTTCATCCTTGAGCATAGGGGGCATATGAAAACCCGGAAGCTGAAAACTCGAATTGCTGAAGCACCATGACAAATTTACAACATTTATATATTTCATTTTCTCAAGAGATCATTGTAAAGTAATGATAAAAGAAAAAAAAAATCACACCTTCCATATTCATCGACAAGCATACCCTCCATTTCCCTAACAGGATCATGAAAAGCCCTTTCTGTGCGCAAGGGCCGACGAGCATAGGCACCTGAAGAAGATGAACCACTGAGGGACTCAAGGTCTCGAATATGGTGGCGAACAATGGATTCTGGAAGGATCCTTCTTTCCAACCAAAGCTTCAAAACCTACGAAGTAGAAGGAAGGAGAAACTGTAAGCCAAACCCAAATGTAACATCTGTTATTACTACTTTTTCTTTCGTCTTTCGGTTGAAGAGAGGAGGTTACTGTCCCTTGCCTTCAAACACTGCCTACGATTTTCTTGTGCATCACTTCCAGGAGGAGCAGCAGCTAATAATAAGCGTGGCAGCACTGCTTGTATTGCTGAAGGATATATACCACCAACGCCACCTGGAAATTCACATTAAACCTCAACATAACCAATCCAAAATTTCAAGACAACGAATGATCCGCCATTCACCAGAAGAATCATTCAAATATACATGACATCCACGAACATCAAGATCCAGTGGACTCTATGAAGCATGGATACCGATACGCGATACGGATACGAGAAAATCCAAAAAAATAGGATACGGATACGGCTAGGATACGTTAGAATAAATTAGATTAAGAGACATTTTTATAGGTTTTCAGCATTGTATTACCCATAGTAACAAGAACTGTGCTCGAACTATTGTATTTTTATTATGTAATATGGTTCTACATGGTTACTTGCTCAATTATTGAAGTTTAATTTTACCGAACATATGTATGATACAATAAAATGTTCAAAAAACATTAAAAAGGGGACATTTCTCAGAATCTCAATACGTCTCCCCTTCTAAAATGTAAGTTAAAAAGTGAAACAAATCTATGGTTTTCATTATTTCTAACAATTTTACCCTACTACTACGCAACAAGTGTCAATCTTAATTTCATAAAAGTTTGGATACGTGTCTTAAAGTATCCAAAAAGTATCCAATACTTCGAGATTTTAAGAAATGATTTTTATAATTGTGGATACTTCTGGGATATGTATTCAAAAGTATCGGGTGAGTATTGTTATCCGATAGGATACGATACGGACACGACTCCCATCTAGAAGTACCCATGCTTCATAGAGTGGACTAATAGCATGACATTGGATACATTATTATTACCTTTCAAACCTCGAGAGCACTGCGTGATAGAGTCCACAAGGAAAAACAAGTCAACCCTTTTGCGCAAACTTAATTCACTTTGCAAATCACGTACAAGAATTTCGACCACCTGAATTTAAATAATCAATGAAAAGATATTTCATACGCATGTATAATATCTGCTGCAACTGCCTTACAAATACCAAAGGATCATAAATAAGACATGAATAAAAGCAAAAATAAATTTAATGCAGTAACCAATCATGATCCTCCATGAATACCACAACAGAACACTCCGTCATGGTTTCCACTCCAGAGAGAGGGAGAGAGAGAACAGAGAGCACCGTACAGCAAAAAATAATGATGACACCCCAAATACATATTCTTCCATGGTTTCCAATATAGAACACTCTCCGTTATGGTTTCTCTTTCTCCAGCCTTGATTTCCCTCTAGGTCAGCTCTCTCTGTTTCTCTCAGTGCAAGCACTGTATTTGCATGTCCGTGTGGGTTTATAGTGGGGTTTTGGGCAATTGGTTTATTTTGATTTCAAACTTTAGAGGCCAGGGTATTGCTTTTTTCCCTTAAGGCTCAATATTAGACCTTTAAACTGAATGGTGTGAAACCATTCCATTCAGTTGGCAGATGAATGTCATATACCACAGAACTGACCCATGGACAACCCTAATACGTAGAAAGTTTTTCCATTCCTCAAGCAGCATTGGGACCTGGTACAAGACTCAAAATGTATCAGAACTGCAAGAATATGAGCATACCTTAGCAGCAGCACCGAACTTTGCACAGTCAATTGCAATGCGCGTGGCTCGGCCAATGCTTTCCTTTGTCCTCGTTAATGTTCTAATGACAGCCCGAAAAGATGCTAGAGCAGTAGCTGCTTCTGCTTTGCTGCTCCATTTGCCCATATTTTTGGATTTCACAGGGTACAAATGAACATCGGGACTACAACAGCCATTATTTTCAAGAATGTTATCATTATCAGACGTTGAAGTATTGCAAATCGACATATTTGGTGGAGACACGCGTGCAAGAGAGCCTACACCATCTGAAGGAGTTGAAGATGAGACATCCTTATCACCCAAATGGTCATCAGAAATAGAATCAGAATGAGATACATTTGGTGGACCCTCCGCAGCAGTGGCAGCCATAACCTTAACTGATGTAGGAGTTAGAATACCATTCGACTCCCTCTGTGTTGGTTTAGTTTCTTTCACAACCTCACACCTAAAATAATGAAGCATCAAACCACAAAGTTCATAAGAGAATGGCACAAAAGATAGAGTAAATTAATATCTGATGGGAGAGATTGATTGAAATTTTAACATCTAATATACTCTATATAGAACCAATTACGAATACATGCTTACGCGCCATCAACTTGGTCGTCTGCATGAAGGGAAAGTTTCCACAACTCAGCACTCCCAGAATAACTACCCTCTGTGCTGCAAATATGCAAATTAGCCCCATTTTGTGGTGAACATTTACGATCAACAGCCATTGAGACAGGATTTGAACTCATCCCAGAATGATCTGATGGATCAACTTCATTCAGAGGTTTTTCAGCTATATCCCTGCTAAAATCAGACTCGGGTTTCTGATTTCTGCATTCATCCTTCAGAGGTAACGTCTGAGCCAGAGAAACTTGATTGCATCCGAGACAGGTATGTTCTTCAATTGAATCAGTTGATACAGGCATTGGATTTAGGGCCACAACCACCACCTCACAAGTTTCAGCTCCAGAAGATGTAAATTTGATACCTCGGGAATCAAAATGGTCCCCAGCATCCACATGTATATCTTTGCATAATTCCAGCTCAGGGCTACTGGAACTTCTGACTCCATTACAGATTGTAACCTCTATCGAAGATTTCACAATCTCCTTTGGTTCAGCAGGGTCACAAACGTCAGATATCTCACAAGTTCCAAGAGAAGCATTGTTGCTGAGAATGCCTGTATTCTGTACACCAAATCCATCACTCAGCCCACTCTCCGTAGACATGTGAAGGGAGTCCGATACGGACAATAGACAACATCCATCAGTCAACATCTTCTTCGATGATGGTTCTTCCATTTGACCATCTTCCGCAGCATTAGCTGACATAGCTTCTAGGGCTCGATGAAGGCGTTTAGAAGGAGGTAAAGCAGCTTCTCCATCCGCTGAACAACCAAATTGTTGTTTTTTCTTGACATCCCAAAGCTGAGGCAGTTGAGCAGAAGATTGAGGTCCTTTATCAGGCGGCGATGGATTCTCCATAACTCCGTTCACGACCACCGAGTTTTTATCAGGATCATGTTCTTCAGATGGTATAGAATCCCTCCCAGAAAAGCTATTTGACACTTCTAATAATTTCTCTTCTGCTTGTATGACTGTATCAAGCTCCTCCCCCACAGAAGATGGTCTGCCCATCCGAACTCTAGCTCTTTTCACTAACGGAAGATGCTCATCGCCATCTTCTTTGGAGTAACTTTCATGCGACTTTTCATGAGAATTTTGCAAATCTTTTCTGGCTTTATGCACTTCAACCTCAGCACTTGCCTTGTTGTTTAGCCTATCAATACTCTCAGGAGCATCATTAGTCACTCGTTTCCGATTTGGTTTCCTTTTCTTCTTCAAGACAACAGTCTTTGCTTGGAAATCAAGTGCTTGGCTCAACTCAACATCTTTCTCACCAAACTCAACAACGGACTCAGGCTGCAGAGGCTTACAACCAGATTCCACAGTGCTGCCTTCAGTTCGGCTGAAAGTATCTGATTCAAGCGTAACAATTTCAGAATCATTTTCCTCATTACTGCCATTTGAAAGAAGAACAGGTGAACCAGTATCATGTCTTTCAGACACATCAGGTGATTTCCTGATTCGTTTGCTCCTTCTCACCAAACCATTCTGCAAAACCTTAGCAGCTATGTCCTCCGCCGATTTATTGCCATTATTAGATGGCAATATGGATTTCTTGAATCTACTTGTGTACACTCTTGATGAACTTCTAGACCTACTAGCAGATGCATCCCTCTTTAGTGATGAAGAGCTTTGTGACTGGACATCTCCGTGTCTTTTTTCTGACGAGAATATATTTGCCCGAGTTTTTCTTGTAACTACTGAACTATCAATAGGCTCCTCAGACGAAGTATCCCTATCTTCCAAATCTGCCTCTGTCGCATCTGCAGCATCTCCAACTGGCAGGCTTGACTCGTTCTTTTCTTCCAAATCTGCCTCAATTTGATCATTTGATGCAACATCCCCATCTAAGTTCACTGCATTTGTTACAGTAGCTTCATCAACACAGTTGATATCAACAACTTGCTCCTGTTTCTTCAACTCCTCATAGCTTTCAATAATCTCATGTACTGCACGGACATAATCGGCACCTTTCCCATGGCGCCTAACAAGAAGAGTGTCTTTCTTCTCTTCTGTAAAATCTTCAACATCAGCAGGATTGCAGAAGGCTCTGCATAAAAACATGCTTCAGCACCCAAATACAGGAAATAAACAATAAGCTAAAAGGTGCATGATTAGTCTATTTGGATCTCTCTTAAGTACCCCTATTGGTGTCATCATGACACTGCATGGGACTATTTCCAAAGTGGACTTCATCTGGAACCTCAATCTGCCAGCAAGTGGATCTAGTGAAAATTGAGTTTGAGACACACACTAGGAGCAAATGTCATTCCCTAATGTTGACTCTCCTTGGTTCTGCAACAGGCTAATCAGGAAACAAAGGACAAAACAAATAACAGTCCCGTTTAAAGTAAAACCCCATCCGCCAGACCACATCAAACTTCGAATCTGATGCTTTGTGACCTCATAATACACTGCAACCCAAAGGGCCAAGAGAGAGTCCTATACTTAAATTCCAGCATAAAAATATGTATGGAGCACAAACTCAAAGCAGAAGTTCACTATCAGAATCTTAAATGAGGACTAGAATAATGGAGGAAAAACTCAAAAATTTCCACTTCAAATCTAGTTTCCAACCAACATACAGTAGAACTGGTGGAAAAATTCATCTTTAAGGAGTTCACCTAACATCAGATGGTTTATAGATTTCTCTTCTTTACAACTTCTCTCATCTTAATTTCAAGTCGTGTGTTAAGAGGTATTAGCACGGTTAGGATAGCCGCAGGGGCGGCTCCACCCTTGGTAAAGGGTGGTCACTAGAACACCCAAAAAAATTAATTCTTTGTTAGAATACATGCAATATTTTAATTTTGTATTAGTTTAGCCATTCATAAAAACACCCAACTCAAAAAACATTTGAACACCCAAACCAAAAATATTTGCACTCTCAACCCAAAAACTTAGCCAAAAATCAATCCAATGCAAACAACCCAATTGAAGTCCAAAGGCGGCTCCATAGCTCCTTATAGATTGTCAATTGAATACCCTAAAGGTTTTAATTTTCCAATATGTAGATCAATCAAGGTAATTCACAATTAAACATCTAATGCATTAGCTCAAAACAAAATACACACATTTAATGAAAAAAAATTAGGAAAATAGAGAGCGAAAAGCATATGTGGCTTCTCTCTGAAGAAAATCAACTTTATCTCATAAAAAAAGAACATGTGTTCAAAACTATCCATGCGAACTTATTCCTCACACGATTTCCTACAATATATACTAGTGTATTTATCACCGGTTAAATTTTGCTCAGCCCAAAATATAGAATTCACTGAAAACAATTGTGACATATTATGTATTTTCATATTATTTGACCGCATTATTCACACGAATATATGAAAATTTGTGTATCTATGATTAGTTAATACTTAATAGAGCTAGTAGAGTTAAGTTCTAGAGCGGATTGGTCACCGATAGGTGGTTTGGTAGAATTTCTGAGAAGTTCAGCCATTCATTTGGCATTTAGCACCAATTTTCATCTCCAGATATACATCTTTACTCTAGCCCTCCAGTTTCCTTTGATTTATTCGTCTTCTAAGCTAACAATTTGTACCCAAAATGACAGCCAACAAGATGGATCCAAGTGATATAGTAGTGCTGCAAGGAAGCACGATTCAAGCGCTCAAGTCAGTTTGCTGAGCGCTCAAGTCAAGGTCAGTAGACAGATTGGATTTTGATAAACAGGGTCATGTGGATTTTGATGATCTCTCTCTCTCTCTCTCTCTCTCTCTCTCTCTCTCTCTCTCTCTATATATATATATATATATATATGTAAAGTCCCAAGTTGACCAAAGTGGGAAGTGGGTCTTCATAGCATTTGATGGGTCACTTGCAGATTTATATGCACCAAATGTGTTTGTGTTCGAATAGGCTTTATGCAGTCCAAGGAAAGAATGCCAATATAGGAAAAAGTCGTCTGATTTCATGTTACGCGGGTATGACCAGAAACTGCCCTAATCAACCAGCATAAAATCACAAGAAGAAGACGGCTAAAAGGGTCCCCAACCACACAAACAAATGCTTCTTCCCTATCAATATCAATATCCTTCTGTCCAGCACATCCCTCTGATTTCCACGCAAATTCTAATTCCATTTCAGCAATGAAAACCACTCTCCATTACAATCATTTCTACATTGCGCCCCATGCACCATTTCATGTTTTCCAGCAATGGAAAACGTGGTCCTAGCAAGCCGGCGCATCTTATGATTCTTATCACACACAGCCAAGGCATTGCTGCACTTTATGATGGGAACAAAAACATAAACAGAAAATGTAACCGGTAGCTCAGTCATGCCTCAAACCATTTGTTCTTACAGAAAATAATGATAAAGACTTGTAAGAAAAGTCTTTCTTCGTCGTAAGCCAACAAGCAAGAAGCACATGAACGGGCATGAGTTTGGTTACTGGTACCTGGTAAGATACAGGTACAGAGATATGGCGAAACTTAAAAATGTACGGCACGGGTACGGCTGGGGTACGGTTATGAGTAATGACAAATGTACTTTAATAATTTAGTGCAATGAAATACACATAATATTTACACTTCAACTAAGGGAAATAGCTAAATTACTTGGGCAATTAGGAATCCAACATCAACTAATGGTTTAACGCCACCTTAAGGTGAAAATTAGAGTTTAATGCCGGTATACTGGGCCTGGGGAACCTATAGACCAAAATCATTATTTGCAATCTTGCTAAGCATAGAAGAAGTTAGTCTTATCAACTTAATTTCATTTATGTGTTGGAGCGTGATGTATATAGGGGTACATTCTGACGTACAGCAAAAGTCAGAGAGACAAGTTTTGACATGTGTTTCTTGTACCCAATACAAATTTATACGTACCATGCAAGGTACTGGTATGGTATGGTACGGTACAGTACAGGGATGAACAACTCAGGATTTTAGAAGTACCCGAGGTCGTAAGAAATCCACCTAAATAGAAGTTTCAAACCAACCAAGTCCACCGAGTTAAACAAGGCTTTTTTTTTTTTTTATCAGACTACTTAACAACTTGAATGTATCAATAACATTAACTTCTTGCGATCCCAATAGGCTACATCAATTTGACTACATTATTCTCTTGTAAGGACACCTTGGGTTTCGTTGACATTGATCGTCAATGCCTACCATGGTACCAATTTCTTGATCTTTAACTAATACTTTCTGTTGGTTAGTTTGACAGCAGGAGAGTGTTAGCCCTATGGCAAGCACAGCAGCATAGTTAAATTGCAAGTTTAGCTTTTTTAGAGAGACAAAACATCAAATTTCATCTCTAGCATCCTCAAAACGAGGCTAGGTAATTTTTCCTTTTGCTACAGTAGCTAGGTATATGTTGGTATCTATAGAGTCAATGTTCATGAGCAATCAAATATTTTATTGGGGTGCGAAAGAAAGAAGATGAAAGAGAGAGAATTAGGGAATGGATCCATAAATATTTTTTAAAAAAAATAGAATTTTAATAGTGGATAGGTAAAATAGGTGGTATTGTTGGAGTTTTGAAAGAGACATGGGTATGTAAAGTGAAAAACATGCATTGTTCACTAATATTTTTGGCTAAAAATTTGTTGAGACTATTGGGGATGCCCTTGTACTTTTCTAAAAGTGCATTTACAGCATATCAGTATTTACACACTCCAATCGCTAGTCTATCTGTATTATTCCGAACTCACTTGTTTATCTGCAAACTCAGCTTTCCCTCTAAATAGATACAATAGCAACTGGTTTGCATATGCGTAAAACCAGAAATAAATGGTGGTGGTGATAAAATGTCACGAGAGGGCAGGATATTAAAGGTAACAAATGACGTAAGATAATAAATCCAACTACAAGTGAAGAAAGAACTCTAATCGCAATGACCCTAAACAACAGACAAATCAATTGGGATGATGCCAGCCACAACCAATTTGATCCTTGCAATTGTTTTTTGAAAAAATAACCGCAATTACTATATATTATTGGTATATGATGGAAGCCACAAAACAAATTCGCTTCTTTTCACAAGTAATAATCTTTGTTACCAATTTACCATTGGTTATTTTCTAAAACATTTTTTACCCATACCTATTATTTCAATATTGCTAGATGAACATATGATTTCTATTAGACTCGCTATGAATTCATGAATACGTGGACAATTTTAGTGGTATACTGGTATCTATCTTAACATTTGTCTTTGCTTTGCTAGAAGTACTTTATTGAAATCACCCTAACTCAATGATACTATTTATGTTGGGCACCTCTATTGTAGTCTTCTTTTCTTTTTTTCTTTTTTTGCTTCTACCCAACAATGACAATACCCATGTAATCTCCAATTGATGGGATATGTGAAGTGAAGTCCCACATCACCTGAGTACCAAAGTAATATGAAGTATATAAGCGTGAGGGAACCCTCACTTCATGAGATAGCTTTTGGGATGGAAATCTACCCAAGATTGTGTAACATGGTTTTAGAGCTAGGTACCAGAGATGGATAGAGTGCGTGTCTCTGGCCTGCAAGCGGCAAGTGGTGCGCGTGAGGAAGGATGAGAAGCGAAGTCTCATGTTGCCTTTGTACCAAAGTAATGTGAAGTATATAAGCGTGAGGGCACCCTCATTTCATGAGCTAGCTTTTGGCATTTAGTTCTACCCCAGACCGTGTAAAATCATGGGCGGGGAGGTTCAAAGACACACTTGACCTTTACCAACATATGACAAAGTAGCTGCTCTTAGAAATTTTTACCGCTAAAATAGCTCGTCCCTTATACCTCCAAAGATCGAGGAACCCAAGGGACTTCATGCTGTGGAATGTCCCCCAAATCAAAGCTGGAAAGCATTGGAGAGGGAATCCCTAGACAAAAATTCAATTTCTGTGCCCATTACCTTGTTTCCTTCATTCAAAATTGAGAGCATCACAAAGTTGGCATAAAGCGCGCGCCTAGGCAAGAGGCGCACCCCTAGGCCCAGTGCCTTGTATGACCCCAGGCAAGGCAACCTTAAAAAGGCACAACCTAAGTGCACGAGGCGACGAGGCACAAAAAGCCACGTTTCTTTCAAATTTGATGACAGCCCTACAATTATGTTCTCTAGATTAAAATTGTTAACTTTGGCCGTCGATCTCAAACAAAACAAAAGGGTCGCCGCATCAATTGTATCAGTAATTCTCTCCTCTCATCTGCACCAGTCGAGCTCTCTCAATCATTGGTCGAACGACTCGAACTAGGAGAACTTCAGCACTCCATCATCTCTCCTCTCAACCGTCTATATATATATCGAGGTATTCTCCTCTCTCTCTCTCTCTCTCTCTCTCTCTCTACACATGTATATGTATTTAAGCTATTGTTTTCATACACAACACACACCCACAGACGAAGTATATTTACGTATATGTATACATTTATATTTGTGTGCACATAAACTACACCATGTATTAATTAAGATACAATTTTCAATACAAATAAATTAATATATATATATATATATATATATATATATATATATATATATATATATATATATATAGGCTCCTTCCTGGCTGGAGGTTTACGAAAACCCAAAATAAAATTGAAAAACAGCATCAAAAGCAAATGAAAACAGACTGGGAAAAAGGACTAGAAAGTAGCACATGAATAAACCCAGAACACACTGTCTTCTCCATCTTTACTACCATGCACAACCACGTTAAAGCGCATTTCCGGCCAATCAAGGGAAAAAATTATTTCCTCCCTAAAACCAAGAGAACGAGATTCGATCATGAAACCTACTTCTTCCGCAAAGTTTGCTTGGAAACAATGCGGACAGAATAATGAATTAGTGCTGTTGATTAAGGTGGTGTTAACCACAACAAGATCTCATCATGTAAACATCAACAGCTACAACCTATTTGCAGGTTATATAGTAAAAACTAATCTATTCTGCTTAACATATGCAAAACGACTATCAAATATCATCAAAAAGTTAGACAAGGCTTCATAAATGGATATAACTACTCACATTTGCTGGGTTCCAAAGAAGTGTACCAGAACCTTCTTCCAACCAGCAGCGTATCCCCACTTCTCAGGTGCACTTACCTGCCACCATCAACACAATTGCTTAAAAACTTTGGACCCTCGATTCTATCAGACAAGCAAACAACTCCTTTTCAGCTAGGGGTCTTGCTAAATATGCATATGATGCCAAACAAGTTAGAATTTCAATTCATAAATCCACAGTATCAATATACATTCAGACTTTTTACACATTGTCCACCGCCGAGGGGACCGTGTTTAGCATTTTCCTTTTGCTATCAGGGAATCTGCATGCATTATTAACCTTGTGGTGTTTGTATACGTAAAACCGAAATTATAATATAACCCCAAAACGTAATCTTCAATCTAACACATACTGCACATAGGGAAATTCTAACCCAAATTCAGAACGATCAAATATTCACCTCAGATCCATCATCAACAACTACGGAAATAAGCCCTAACATTGTTTAAAAAGTTTAAATACGTCTGTATAAGAGACTATATCACTATACGCATACCGTTGCAGGCCAAGCTGGGAAACCCTTGACCTTGGCGAGGACGAGATCGCCGACTTTCCACTTCTTGCAAGCAGCGGCTGCGGCGGCAGCTCTGCCACCCTTTCTGCGAGTCGGCGCCATTCGAAGACGAAAAATCGCAGAAGTCTCAGTCAAATTAAGGTGATACGCTCATTCAAGAACACGGAAAAGAACGAAATCAGAATTTCCGGGACGAAATTGCCTGCCCCTTGGATCAGAAAGCAAGCAGTTTCGAGCTTTTTAGGGTTTTCAGCCGACGATGAAGTTAATGGATTTCCAGGCATTGAGAAAACATACACTGCGAGTGTCGAAACCCTAACTATCAACAGAGGTGTGGTTCTCTAAACCCTAGTTTGAGAGAGGAGGGGATTTTGGAGAGTGAAGGGGAGTTCTGTGGGAGAAGCAAGCCCTAGGTGATGGAACAAGCAGATATGCGTTCGGTTCTTTCTCGTGGGTATGCTAATTTACGCTTTGATGTTTAGGTTAGGGCTAAGGAAGCTAACGTGCGCTGTGTGCGGATGGAATCTAGTCCATAGATTGCGCGCATCAGCACGTGACCTACCCAAGTGCTACAACCCAACTAATTTGATGATGATTCACTTCTAGGCCCATGTATCGTGGGCTGAAATTTTAGGCCCAGTGACAGGTATGGTTAAAAGTCGACCATCATTTGCTCGTCACTGGCCCAACTTTCCAAGCACACATAGAAATAGACAGATCAAACTTCCATGGACCACAACAAAAAGCCCACTATGTAAGGCTAGCTTTCAAGCTGTAACTTTACAGCGATGGTGGCCCAACTCTTTTTTTTTTGGGTTTAATTGGCAAGCAAACACCCTAAGTTTCTTATTTTTAATTACTTTTCTAAAAGTCGTGAAGGAAAATGGTTGCAAGAATTATAGGAATGACCGGACAATGTATTTTTATTATATAATAATTCCATTTTGCCATCCTTTGATATTACCTAGGGGTGCACACCGGCCCGATAACCCTCCCCGCCCGGGTTTTTTAGGGCTTGAGATAAATATTTAAGCCCATAGGACCGGGTTGGGTTGAGATTGTAAACCCGTTTACTAAATGGGTTGGGTTTTTTAAATTACTCTAAACCCCAACCCGGCCCGATTTAAATAATATTTTATTGTAATACTATATATAGAGATTGATGGATGTTGAAGAGTTTCATCTTTTTTAGTATTTTAATTGCACTTTAATTTATAGGTCTATTTTTAATATTTTTGTTAGAACTTATAACTATAAATATATTATTACGGTTGTAAATTGTAATTGCAATTGTTATGATTGATTAATTTATGTTTGTGATACTATAGTTTAGGGGAAAAAAAATAGGCTTCTTGGACGGGTTTGGGAAATTAAAATTTTATTTGGGTTGGGATTGGGCAAATTAAATGAAGCCCTACTATAAATGGGCCGGGCTTGGAAATGTGCAAATTTTGTTATTATTTAATATTAGCTCGGCCCAAACCCGAACTAACTCGGTGTATGTGCAACCCTAATATTACCTCTTACTTTTGTAGAGAGAGCACCTCTCTGGGTGTCAACTGCGCGCAAGTGTACAACATTGAAACCTGTAAAATACTATTACTCGCACGTTAAGTTACTGGTTTTCTTCCTCATTTGTCACATATGCATATATGCTGGAAAGAATGCAATTTGCTCAAAAATATACACATCCATATTCTAGACAGCCCATTTCATAGAAGGAAACATTCAGAAAGAAAGGCGCAAAACCGAGCTTATAAAATTGAGCATGGTACAGTTGAGCATAATGGATTTGTCAATCAATTTTCAAAATTATACTAATACATTATTCCACTAGCTACTACTGCAAACAATATTAACTTTCGACGAGGAAAAGAAACCAAAACAAGTGGCGAGAGGCAATGCAATCTGAAATTCAAGCACTTAGAAGCTAACTGGACGCTAACCTCTCTTCTACCAAGAACACGTCCCATTAGAAGCAAATGGGTATACAAAATAAAGTACCATGCTAATGGTATCATTGAGTGCTACAAATCTGGATTGGTTGTGAAGGGATACAGCCAAAAATGGGGCCTTGATAACCAGGAAACCTGGCCTTTGCGCCAATGGCAGAATTGTTTACAGTTAGTTTTACTTGCTCTAGCAACCATTAATGGTTGGTACTTACATCAACTCGAAGTCAACATTGCTTTTTTGCATGGTGATCTTGATGAAGATGTTTATATGGATATTCCACGTGGTTTTGGATGAAAGGGGATACAAAAGTGTGTAAACTTAATAAATCCCTTTGTGGACTTAAACAAGCATCACGCCAATGGTTCTTTAATTTTTAGTAGAAATTTTAAAAGCTCTTCTTGCTGCTGGTTACACTCAATCCAAAGCTGATTACTCTTTATTCGCCCGCTCCAATGGTGACTTATTCACATCAGTCTTAGTTTATGTGGATGACATTATTCTAGCCTGGAATGACCTACAATCTATCAACACCTTGAAGATCTTCCTTTAGACTCAATTCAAACTCAAGGATCTTGGGAATCTCAAATATTTTTTTGAGAATAGAGGTAGCTCGATCAAAGAAAGATTTATTTTTGACACAAAGAAAATATGCTCTTGACATTTTTTGTTACAAAGAAAATATGCTCTTGATGCTCTCAAGGATACAAGATTTATGGGAACAAGGCCAGCAACATTTCCTATGGAGCAAAATCTCAAGCTTAATTCAACTGATGGTGTCATTTTATAAGATCCTTGTTCTTATTGTCAATTAATTGGGAGGTTGATTTATTTAATCATTACTCGACCTAACATCGTGTACGCTATGCACACATTAAGCCAATTTATGGCCAAATTAAGAAGGCCGCATCTTGAGGCAACCCATCGTATCCGAGAATACTCGAAACAATCAGCGGGTCAAGCTGTTAAAGAATATTCTTATCATCACAAAGTTCAGTGCAACTAAAAGCTTTTTGTGACTCAGATTGGGCTAGTTGCGATAAAACTCGTAAGTCAATGACGGGATATTACATACTTTTTGGGGATTCCCTTGTTTTGCGGAAGTCCAAGAAGTAAACAACCGTCTCAATGTCATCGGCATAAGCAGAGTATATACGTATGGCTACTATACGTGTTGCAAAATAACGTGGCTAAGATATTTGTTGGAGGACCTTAGAATCCATCACCCTCAGCCAACGAGCTAGTCTTTTTTGTGACAATAAAACAGCACTTCATATAGCCGCAAATCTAGTGTTCCATGAGCGAACCAATCACATTGAACTAAATTGTTATCTAATTCGTGAAAAGCTCCAAGCTGGGATTATTCGAATAATTAACACAAACTCAACTCATTTAAACTCGTTGTGTAGCCAAACTTTAATACGCTCATCCAGGTCTGGCCCAGGCCTAACTCATTGTGCAGCCAAACTTGAAGACGCTCGCCCAGGGTCGGGCCGGCCCAGGCCTCAGGCCTAGGGCATCTAAAAACTCAAAAAATTAGGGATACTTTCATACATTTTAATACCTATAAACTTGAGTAGGATTTTTTTTTTAGCTCAGTCTACTTGGGCGAATCATCTGCAGCTCAAAGTCCATGCCTTAGAAGGCAAAAGTCGATAGCGAGAATATACTTTCCAGCGTCATCGGTTGGTGGTCCACCCTGCTCCCACGTTTGCCACGCGTCCAGACCAAACTTTGTAGGGCCTATCGTTGTCAGCCACGCGTCCGTCGGGTTCTGCGAACAGATGCCCCGGTGCATAAATGATTTGGTGCCGGCGAGTCTTGGGAGCGCCACGTGTAACTAAAGCCAATCATTTCCCGCGACACGCGTGGCGAATCGAACTGGTTCAAAGCCAACCACCGGGGGCTAACACGAAGCAATTGGTGGAGCTGCCGCGCTTTGGACCGAAAGACATTTTTGTCTTTTATTCTGCGACAGAAAATCCATTATTTTAACCAAAAGTTACCACGTTTCTCATTGACGGCTTGGTCGTCTTGTTTGATTTTTTTGATAATAGTTAGAGAGTGTTTGGGAACTAACTTTTCAGTTTTTCATTTTTGATTTTTTTGGTTTTTAAATTATGACTAGAATAAGTTTTGAATCTGGAAAGAGTGTTTGAGAGAAATATGCAGAATGCATTTTACAAAAATAGTCGTGTTTAGGAGAAAAATGATGTAAATGAGTTATAGACTTGTTTTTACCAATTTAACCTTGTTTGTTAAAATGTCAACGTAACTTCTCCGCAAAATTAAATAAATAAATAAATAAAAACCCTGATAATGCCCACTAAACCGAACCAATTCTCTCTTTCTCTTTCTCTCTCTCTCTCTCTCTCAACACATACCCAACACCTCTTCTCTCTTGATTACCCATAAGAAAACCGAACCATCATTACCTTCCTCTACTCCGCCGTTACTGGATTTCCATCGGTGACCGTTTGGAGTCTTTTGACCCTAAATTAGACGCCTTTGTTTTGGTGCTTGCTTTTGTGCTTTTGATTGCGGTTCGAGAGAAACCCTCCACCCTCGATTTTGGGGTTGGGGGAGAAGATTACCTCCAACAATCGACGAACGTGAGTAGATCTGAAGAGAAGAACAAGAGCAACGACAACAGTTCTTCAATCGCAGGAGTCTTTCTTCTTCTTTATGGTTCGTGTGTGTGGAAGAAGATAAGGGGTAAACACAACGTTAACAAAGGGGTAAATATGGCAGAGATGAGATCCGGGGAAAATAAAAAAAGGAGAATGGAATATGAGAATGCAAAAAGGAAGGTCAGAGCTGTTTCTCGGTTTCTACTTCTAACATGAAAAATGGAGAATGAGTTTTGGCAAATGGGTTCTCAGAATGAGCGGCCAAACAGCAAAAAACGAAAAATGAAAACAGGAAAATGCGATAAGTTGGCGCCCAAACAGGCCCTTACTCGCTTGTGAAACCAGGGTCCTCTAGCGACTTTCGCTACATCTATATATTGAGCAATAATAGCCATTAGTTCGGCAATTAATGGTCCAGATTAAATGTATTTAACAGGACCAATTTACATGTAGGATAATTTCATTTATTCCTAACCATTGATTGCTAAATCGACGGCCGTCATTGCTCACTACACGGGTGTAGTGAGCTCACTCGCTATAGGCACCCCCAACCGCTAGTACTACGCAGTCTTTGTAAATCGACGACTGTCATTGCTCACTACACGGGTGTAGTGAGCTCACTTGCTATAGGCACCCCCAACCACTCGTACTACGCAAGCCTTGTTGTTGAAAGTTTTTAGTTTTAATTTTCCTTTCTTTTTCCTTTTTTGTTCTTTGGAGGATTTCTTGTGATATTGTAATTCATACTCATTTTTCATTTTCTTCTCTCGTGGAGATTTTTATTTTGGATGAATCTAAAAATTTAGATAAGAAAACCAAACCGTTAGATATGAGTTTTTAATGAGGTCAAGTGATTTATTTTTTTTTAAAAAAAAAGATTTATTTTTCCATCCGGAATATTAGTGAAGCGATCTTGTTATAACCACCGTTGTAGCACACTCATAATCTCAAAAGAAGTAAATTTGCAATACATAGTTCTAAGAAGTTGAATATTCCGAGATTTTAATAGCAAATCTATTACAAGTATGAATATGTTTTACTAATATTCATTGTTTTGATGTCAAAATGACAAAATGGGACACTGGTGCCAGTACTCTCAAGTTCATAAACAAGTCTAGAGATGTTATTGTTCTATTGAAAATAGTAGATCTAAATCTAATCAGGACTTCATTCTTCCCGTTTAAAAAAAAACAAAAAGACTCCATTCTTCTAATTGACCATGGTCTACATGCGCAACCACCAATTTGTCTACTGAAAGGTACTAGAGATCTAAATCAGCTCTATCACAATCAAGAAAGACGACTTGCATAACTCACTACAACAAAATTGTAACACACACTGTACTGTTATTCTGCAGGTTGGACTAACGAGTTTCAAATCTCCTTGCTCATTCCAGTAGACAACCAAGCATGACCTTGGTCAGACCACGCACGAAAATAATTGGCGAGGTTAACGCACTTGGTCAACTCGTCCGATTCGGCCCATTGCAAGTACAATAAAATGTATAAATGCTGTGTGTTAGAATTAGCAGTGGTAGTGGTACCGTTTACAAATGAGGTGTGGTGTTAGCTCAATGATACTCTAAAATGGGTCAATTACGATAATGGTTTTTACCTTTGTCACTTAAAAAATAATACTAGTACTCATAAAAATACTTGCAACATCCCATCGGGTGAAGTTAAGCCTAATTTGAATTGGGGTGCTGTGGGTATCCGGTCCATTCATACAGACGACTTAGATTTCATCTCAATTCTTTTGCATCTAGGCTGTCTACTGCTCAAATGGACGACCTAGATTTCATCTCAATTTTTTAATATTCAAACCGTTCATTGTCACGCACGATGAGATGTAATTTAAACTGTCCATTCGAACAATGGACGGTCCCGCATATGCACAACACTGTGCACGGTGCACCTCATCCCCCGTCCATCTAATTCTCTTCAAGAAGTGAAATCACGTGGGCCAATGGGTTGCATCGCCAAAGTTGGAAAGATTCCAATTGGGGTGCAAGTGATGATTTGGCTTGTTTCTGAAAAAGTACACTGTTATTTAGGGAAAGCTCATATTCCAACCACTTCC
Organism: Vaccinium darrowii; assembly: GCA_020921065.1. Taxonomy (NCBI): domain Eukaryota; kingdom Viridiplantae; phylum Streptophyta; class Magnoliopsida; order Ericales; family Ericaceae; genus Vaccinium; species Vaccinium darrowii. The sequence goes on from CM037156.1 coordinate 42,883,983, forward strand.
TTTCTTTAGCAATTCAGACAAATAGGAGTATACAAGAAAAATTCAAAAAAACAATCCATTGGACCATTGTTAAGATTTAAGTGTATATATATATATATAATATTTGCAAGTGTATAGAAAAATAAGAAAACATACCAAAATATATATATTATTTGTCTTATTTTTTCACTTATTTTTGACCCAACGAGCTGCCAGAAGCATCTAATTAACAATTCGAAATCCCCCCATTTCTTACCCCTTTTTGGTCCACTCTCCACTCTCTTGACCCGTGTGACGACCACATTAAAAAAACAGAAAAAAACCCGACACAATCTGCAGGATATTTATACGTGTACGTCAACGATTTCCCCACGCGTGCACCCGCCATTGCTCAAAACAACTACTAAAATAACCAGAGATATTTTCATAGACAAAGTGTCTCTCACAGTCTCACTGTTTTAGATTCCGCCACGTTTCCTCCGATATTTCCCATCCCCTTTCGTTCGGCAAAAATGAAGAGATATTTTCGACCTGGACACGTGGCTCACCACTTCCAAATCCATAATCCAAACGCGATTCCGTAAACTCGACGACCTGCAAATCCAAAGCAGTACCACGCGTCCATCACCACCCAATCACAGCCCAACACCTGTTACTCTCCTAACTGCTTGATTATTGGCCGTTACGATTATTTTAAGGTTCGACACGTGTCTACTGTGAAGATTTATAGAGATAGAGAGTGCTATATATATGGAAGGAGAATCAATCTGGACGCCCAAAATGCCAGAAATCTGTCCAAGAATGAGTGGTGCTAACCAGAGGCCGAGGCTGCACACCACCGAGTCATGCGACTCGGGGATATTCGACGAGCGAATACTCCTGCTCGTCTTCCAGTCAATCAAATGGGACATCCACGCTTTGTGCGCGACGGCGTCAGTCAGTAGGAAGCTGCGCGCCGTCGCTAACCGCCTCCTGTGGCGGGAAGTGTGCGTGTACCGCGCGCCGCGCATGATAGAGGCATTGACCAACGGAGGGTCGAGCAGTCGGATCGGCGGTGGGTGGCACGCGCTTGCCAAGCTCCTCTTCTTCTGCTGCGGGGGCGAGTCGACTCGGCATTTTCAACTGAGTCAGTCGTGCCCGGGTCACTTCGTGAAGGCGTCTCGGTTTTCGAAAACGTCGGGTCGGAGCTTTTTAACGAAGAAATGCAGAAATGATCTGCTGTATGTGAGCGACCCGTGTGAGCATCCACGTGGGAATGACACGGAGGACGATTTGGGGATTTACAGAGGGGTATTTCGGGGATTTATGAAGTCAAGGACGAGGGCCTGTTTAGTTGCGAGACAGGTGGAGCTAGAGGAGAGGGTGAGGTGTCCTTTTTGCGGGTCCCGCGTGTGGAGCATGACGACGGCTCGGCTCTTGCCAAAGACGGCGGCTAAGCGGCTCGGCTCTCAAGAAGGGGGGTTGGAATATTTTGTGTGTGTGAATGGGCATATGCACGGGGCTTGTTGGCTAATTCATTTGTCGTCCGATGAAGGTGAAAGTACGGATAGAGAGATTGACGATGATGGGTATAGCGATGATGATGGCGGTGGCGATGGTAATTGTGGGCCCAGTAATAATGGTGGTGCCGATGGAATTGGGCGTAATGGGCCAATTACTTAACCGGCCCAGTTATTCTTGGGTTCTAGACTTCTAGGACTCCAATTTTTTTAAGAGCTCATTGCGTCGTCACGTGGCTTTTACTGAAGCTGAGAGGTATTAGATCCTTTCTCTTTCTTCTTTTAGTTGTGGGTCCAGTGGTGGGACCACTTGATTTATGAATAGATTATGCAAATAACAGAAAATTGATTTATTAGTGAAGGTATGTCTATTTGTAAATATTATTCGGTTCTAAAAGTTTATTTTCCTGCTTTGATTTATAAAATTAATGATTTCACCACTATCTCATGAATTTTGTTCAACTTCTAGTTCCTCTTGCACAATTCGCATCCTTTTAACTCTTAAATTGTTCTCACCATTCTCTTTGTTGTTTTCTAATAACGTCAAACATTGATAGACGTGACTCGCCTTAAATATTTATAGTCAAGTTTCACCCTACAAAACAAATCATTGGTCTGCATTGGGCCCTCTAACTCGGGTTTTGAAGCAACGCTCAATGCCAACACAAAACTCACGAATCGAATGATATGTATCAATCGCAACATAGTTAGAGTGCAAGTGTGCACCATGACCTTGCTTAGAGGGCGGTGTATAATTTTCCAAACGCATTGACGCCTTTCTATTGTTTCATGCAGGCGAATTACCCCATGTTTTAAGTGCGGAGTGGATGGATTCGGATGATCACAATGGGTTGAAGCGTAATATCAAGTGGGGTTGCTTGTGAGTAATTATTCGGTAGTACCTCAACGCCGTTTTCTACCACACCTTTTTTGTAGAGTATATACAGTAAAAAGTACTGTAGAATTATTTTTCGTTGTTCACACACTTGGTCGGTGACAAGCTAAAATCTCAAATTGCCATTCATTATCTTCGATTTGTGTAATAAAAATACAAAAAAAATCTTATTTTTCCTTTTTTGGTTTTGGGTTATTATTTGGTCTAATGTAGCTGAGGTTCACAGCTATTTCCTCAGATTATTATTATTATTTTTTTGTCCTTATTGTTGTTGGATTGCCAGTTTGTTGTAAAAGTGGGTATAGCACTTGAATGCATCAATGGATCATCTTTTTCAACGGATCATCTTTTTCAACGGCGCAGTGTATTTTTATTTCAGTATTTCCATGCCTTTGACCTCTGTTTCTTTCATCCCAGCTGCTGTCCTGCTTTCATTTACTGAGAGAGATGAAGCCTTCCTTTCCTTATAGATGCTGTTTCATAAAAAGTTCTTTTACTACGGATTTTTGCGCACGTTCCGTAACGGTACAATCTGTATGGATACAAAAGATTATGATCATCGGAGATTGGTAGATATACAATTGAGACAAATTTGTTTTTATGGTGTATTCTCCAAACAATATTGGCCATCCATACAAATAGTATCCGAACACATGGTTGCCAATATCTAATAAATTTGATTTTTTACATGAACAAATCTACTCAATATTTCCGAAAAATTATACGGTTCTAATCTCAAATACAGATTATAGAGGGCCCATAATTGAAGTCACTGTGGGGATATAGTGACCTGGATTACTACGGGTACTCCAAAGTCAGCTGATGGGCACCCCTAGTGTACGACCCTTGTTTGCGTATTAGGGTTGTTGATCTCCGCAATCAATGATTCATATTTCACCTTGGCAAGGTATAAAGTATCGAGATGAAATACGAGTAGTTGAAAACACATCCCGACGGATCTGATGCTGCACACCAAAGTCGCACACCGGTTCCGATCCAACTATAAGAAGATTAGAAGAAGATAGGATGTCCACGCTTTTTCTGGGCAAAGCCGGCTTTGGGCTAAAGCTCGTAAAGCCACCGCTTTAAGCCCCCAAATTTTGACTAATTTTGAGGGCCCCTAATTATATAGGTCCATATAGTAATTAGGCATACATAAAAATTAAAGTTAATTTGTCTTTTAAGAGCCCAATTTAAAATAACGCCCAAGTGAAAGGGCCCAAACATGATATAATTTGACACCTATTTTGTTATTATGAGAAACTAAAAGGGGTTGTAATTTTTACAAAAGAATCTAAAAGATCATCGCTACTGAGTAGTGATTTATTTTCGAGAATATCATCGCCTACTAACTTGTTTCCTTCTTGCCCACCTACTTTCGTGTTTTTTATCCTTGTTACAGTGCTCTTTTGTTTTTGATTTTCAAAAAATCATATAACTCTCTTAACCCACTCACGGCCCACCAATCAATACTTCGTTGAATCGAGAAAGGAAAAAAAAAAAAAAACTATGGTGCAGAAACTTAAGTGATTGTAATGACTTTCCTATACATTTTTTTTTAAAAGGTATTTGTAATTATGCAAATTCAATTGAGGGCCCATTTAAAAAAGTTCACTTTAAGCCTCATAAAACTCAAAGGCGGCCCTATTTCTGGGGCTTGAAAGGAAGGAGGTGTCTACATTTTCATTTTCATAATAAGGTGAGTGGGAATCCTCCCGCTTTGTGACCATTTTGGGATCATCAAGTGTGACCATTTTGGGTCTCATTTTTGTTAGATGAGGTTCATATGAGAGGATACATGCTGTTTAGAATTAGGTTGTACTAATTGAAAGTATATGGTTGAAAATGATGGTGTAAACTATGAGGGCATAGACTGTAGTTTTTCTACTTTAGGTCGGTTCCTCCGCCAGCGGGGCTATAAGTAAAAAGATAAGATTAGGCTTGGCATTCCGTCCCGTCCCGTTGTTTGGTTCTTTTACTTCTTTGTAATGGAAAATGATTGTGTGCGAGCGTGCCAGAGAGAGTTTCAATCTCCTCCCTCAGATTAACTTTGAAAAAACCAAATTTAATCAGGCGATTGTGTTTTATTGGTTCAATTACCTCAATTAATAGGATTTTTCCTTCAAAGTGAAGAAATGCAAACCAATATACTTAGGAAATCAAAGAACAACAAAGAAACAAGATACTTCGATTGATAAATCAAAGGTAAACTTACTTCGAAATTGCCTTCAACTTCAAATACAAGGTAACAAGAACTTCGAATAATTGATTGTTACAAGAACAACTGAGATTAATCCTAACTACTTCCTAATCTACTTCGAACTAAGTTCGAAATCCTAAAACAACTTGTTAATGAACAAATCAAGCATCATTTTTTTATAGCTGTTTGTTGAAGATTTGTCCGGAGGTTTTTTTCTCTTCAATATCTTCTATTTATAGGAACTGCTTGTGACTTGAACTTCCCGCTCAAAGAATTTGAACTTGGCTTGTTTCGAACTCCATCTTTACATTTCGAATTGGCAGTTTCTTCCCTCCACCATGTCTGAATTTGAATTCCTCTAATCTTTCTTCAGAAGTTTTAATTTGAATCTGCACGGTTGCTCAAATAACTTAAATGATTACATGTTAAGGAAATAACTGCCTTGCATGATGTACTCCACGTGTCTTAGCTGTTAATTACCTTGTTTCACACGTTTACATGTGGAGTTCATGTATTTAGCAATTGAAATTATGGCTTCGAAGTCAATTTCCTATATTAGCATTGACTTGTAACTGTCAATAACTGATTTTCAAATTGAGAACTAATACGACATCGTATTAATCCATCCTTATTCCTTTAATCCAGTGTATCTTCATTGACACATATTTGCCGACGTTTGTCATTCTTGATTACGTGTCAATTAATTATTGGATTTGTTAATTTTATATGTAAACACCCGTCCCGCCCCAAACCCATCCTCCCCCATCTCGAAAGAATAGGGTTTTTCTTATTTTTTTCGGTAACGGGCAGGAGAATTTTTAAAGGCTATAAGCAAGAAAATTAGGTTTCGCAATCAAATTCACCCCGCCCCGAACCTACCGTGGCCCACGCTAATAGGATAGGGTTTTTCCTATTTTTTAGGGTAACAGGTAGGGGCAATGGGTGATTTTGAAAAAGCAACCATGGTTAAGATAAGGGCAGGGAACGGTCACCCCGCCCCGCCTTGATATATATATGATTACGAAATTAATATTTTCTCTCTTCAATGCATAAAATTTTATTCTTATTTTTATCCTTACAACTAAAATACCACATCACATTGTAATTATTTTTTATTTCCCTTCTAAATAGTAGATTTTGGTTTAGTTGTAATACTTATTTTGTGAACTTTTTTATTATTTATGCTAACTAATTTTGGAGTATAAAATATATTTTCTTAAAACATAAAAAAATAGGGGCGGGGCGGGTAAACCCATTACCAGATAGAGGCGGGTACAAGGGTACCCATACATTATCCAATCGGGTTAGGGGTCATCCAAAATTTTAGGGTTGGGGCCTGGTCATCAAAACCCGCCCCAATCCGCGTTGCTCCCATCCCTATATAAGATGTCCACGCTTTTTCTAGGGCTTGAAAAGTTAAAAGAAGTTACAAAATCTCTTTTTACTAATGTGACATTCGATCCCGCTCTTCTACGGTCGTTCTTGTTCTTCTTTGTAGATCATCTGGATTTGATTCATCAGAGTTTTCTAATTTTTTTTTTCTTTTTGATCATGTTTTCTAAATTTTGTTCTTCTTGTTTTCCTATTACTCCCTCCGTCCCAAAAAGATATGTAAAAACAATATTCATACCTAGATAATTTTATTTATTTATAATAATTTATATATGCAATATGAATCTTGTTTGATAGATTTTAGTTTTATTAAACAAAAAGTTTTAGAAAACATCAAACCTATTATAAATTATCAATTTTATAATTTTTTTTGAGAGGTGTGAATAGTATTTTTGGACATCTTTTTGGATGGGGGAGTATCTATTTTCTGTTTTTGAAAATCTGCTCGTTGTTTGCAGGCAAGATTCGAGATGTTGTTCCGTAAGCTGTTTTATGTTTGTAAGTTTCTTGTTGATTCTTGGTATTTCTGGAGAAATTGTCATGTTTCATTCGTGGACAAATAGTAGTCTTAGCCAATTTTAATTTATTTTTTGCTTTGGTTATTGTTACAGTGAAATCTACGGGGATCGTCAGTAAGATTTCGCCGGACGGACTCTTCACCCTCACTTGTGCCATGTTGACTAGGAATATGGTTGAACGATATTTGTAAGTACTCTGTTTAACATTCCTTCTCAAAATGTCGTAAGATCTAATCTAATATATTTTGTTGATGCTAACTTGGGGGTGCGTGATCAAAAAAAACTTGGGGGTGGAAGGTGACTCTCTGCGACGTAGGTGAGAGTAGATTAATTTTGTTTGTATAGAGATAGGGGTGTAGGTGGTCCAGATTGGACCAGTTTTGTTGAAATCCAGGAATTGAACCATATGTAGCGGTTCCAAATAATTGAGAACCATAACTAGACCGTTACACATACGGAACCAAACCACATCAAACCGTTAGACAGGTCTTGTTTGGTTCGGTTTCCGGTTCTAAACCATATCAGATTCAAAGATTGCAAGAAAAAAAATAAAAATAATAACATTCCACTAATGTACTTGAAAGGGTTTTTTGGGAGTGGGAGAATTTTTGGAAGTGGAAGAGTGTGGGTGAGTGGAAGAGTTTGTGGAAAGAGTTTGATGGGAGTTGGACACTGAGATGTACTCTTGTATATCATTATTGTATATAGATAGGGGCAAACTTGATTCATTACTAGTTTTCTGGTGTGAGATTCTTTGTTTCAAAATTCCCTTGTGCCTTTGTTGCATGAGGTTTTGGCCGTTGGATTGTGAGTTTTGTTTTTATGTTTTAAGAATTTGTGTGTGATCCAACGGCCCAAAAATCCCTTGCAACATTGACACGAGGAAATTTGGGAACTGGTTCCTAGTTTTCTTGCCAAGCAAACTATGGAATATGTTCCTCGGCTGGAGGGCATCTATCGGGTACTTAGCGAAGGACGTATGTAACATATAGACCCGTGACAAAATTCCAAAACCAAAATTCTGTAATGATTTATTTATATAGTTATATCATCGTTTATTTTACACAACAATTGATGAAGAGCTGCAAGTGACTAGACCCGAAAGAAAAGAAATATTTAGAACTGGTAACAGAAATGGTAACAAAAGGAGTGGGGAGGAAGGCCAAATAGAATGACAATTGAGTCTGATACTGATGCAGAAGTAAATAATTTGGGTGCATTAAAGTCTCTAGAAAATTTGGGTGCATTAACTTCCAAATATGCAAATGTTTTTCTTTTCCATTTCTTATGATTGTATTCGAATATACTACTACATAGCGATAATCAGTCTTTGTTTCAATCTTGCCTTCACATATCGTCCTTTTTCATTGTCAATTTGAATGCTCTTTTCTTGGGCTTTACTAATAATCAAATCATTACTTCTCTCATGATCTCATTTAATAGGTTTCCTGAACCTCCCCTGTGGTGGGATCCGCGCATCCATGGAGTTTCAGCGAGTCTTTGAGGTGGATTTTAGAGATGCACCCCCTATTTATACATGAATCTGCAGTCTTATTCATGGTTCTGTTTCTACTAATGCTCATGGGAAGGTGGTTGTCATGCGATGGCTGCTTCCTGCTACACTGTTTGTTTCCTAAAGAATGACGATGGCTGCTTCCTGCTACACTGTTTGTTTCCTAAAGAATGCTGAGCTTTTAGTTTGGCTCTTTTACGTGGTTCAGTTCTTTTTTTTTTCAATTTCGACGCTTTCATGTGAAATGTTTTGCTTAAATTTTACAGTGTTTGGTTTTTGGATAACCTTGGTGAGTTGTTTTACCTATTTTAGACATGAACTCCAACAATTGAGATTATCTTAGACATGAACTCGATTAATGGAAGTGGTTTAAATGGAGAATATTTAGCTAGCTTGCTTTATTTTTAGCTACTTTTGACATAAGGCTGTTGGGGCACTACGTGATGGTGTCCCAAGACCATAGAATTATTTTTCGTTCGTCACACACTTGGTCGGTGACAAGCGAAGATCTCAAATGGCCATTCATTATCTTGGATTTGTGTGAAATGAATACAAAAAATTCTTATTTTTCCTTCTTCTTTCACAGCTTTCTCCCCAGAAACCTTTTTTGGTCCTTCTCATTGTTTTGGGTAATTATTCAACGTTTCATGTACATTGGCAACTTTTTAAGATACATGTTATGCACACTTTATTAGATTTTATCAATGAGAATACTTTTTTTTTTGAACTGCAAATGAGAATACTATTACGGGATGAGAAGAAAAATCTGAAAAACCCAAAAGGTGAAGTGTTCAGTGCTAGGCAGCTTGAAGTCAACTTGTACCAAGTTAAGAAAGAAAAAAAAGTCAACTTGCTCCAACGCTAAAAGGAAAGATAAATTTTGCTTCGCAAATTGGGGAAAAATCGAATGCTTTAATCGGGGCATCAATATCAAAAAGCTCGGACCAAACTTACTGTAAAATCAACCAAAACCTAGAAATAAATACAGGGAAGACAAAACTTACAGCAACCATAGTTGTTGAAAACCTACGATACATGATATGTATCCTACGATTCATATCATCTCTTTCATTAAACGATACGTATCGCACCTTGTATCCTTTTTGTATAGAAATCCTACGATACGATCGCGTATCCTACGATTTAATTTATACGCTTATCCTGATTTGGAACGTATCCTATGATTACTTAAAGGAAAAAAATCTGACCTTATTTTAAGATGCGGAACCCTAAACGTATTAATCTAAGCCATTTGATATAATTATGGTGATATTCAAACACTTGGTAGAAATTCAACCTCAATATAGGGCTAGCTTGAAAAGAGGAAAGAACCATAATTCGATTGTGTTTTGCCTAAATCATACAAGGGCAATGTTACGCCTTATTAGGAGATTAGAGCAAGTTCACCCGTTGTTATTGAAATAGTATTGCCAATTTTTTTTTTAGTTTGCTACAATGTCAAAAAATAAATAATTTTGTCAGCTGACAAAAAGAAAAATACTAGGGAAAAAAAAAGAAGAAGATTTGTTTTGATGAACGAGGATATTTGTGTTAGCCATTCAACCAACCAAAAGAAAGAGATTTTTTTTTTCAAAAAGCATTTTGGCACAAATTATGATTAGGTATAACTACTTTTAATCATATAGTCTGTTGATGTCATTAGGTATTACTACTTTTAACCATATATAAATTATGATTATTATTGTTGAAGAATAAACTAAATTTAGTATTATGGCACAGAAAAAATAAAGTCCAAATAAGCCCAATTGACGAAGTTCAAAGATGAAAGATATTATTGAAATAGATATAAATATCTAGTTTCTAGAATCTCTATAATATCTATCTTCTAGAAATTCTACAATATCCTTTGAAATATCTAGATTTTTTTTTTTTTGTGAATTAGTTACATTTGTAATTCTAGAATCTGCCTCAAAGTTTATCTTATATGAAAATATCTTTGTACTAGACCCTTTCGTGGATTTGGACTAGACCCTTCCATTGAGTAGTATAAATATGGATGGATTCTAGTCATTTTGCACCGAACAAAAAAAAAGAGTTTTGAGTTTAAGTGTAATATAAATACCCTCCTTCCCCACCCTTGCCTTAATTATTTCTCCCTCCCCAAAATCTTGTCTATATAAACATTACTATCTTCCCTTTCTCAGAACCTTTGCTTTCTTGCTCATCTAAAGCCTTTCTTGCAGACTTTCTCTCTTCTTTCTTCTCATTCTCAGCAGTAACCAATTGTGATGACGGAGAGCAACAACGAGTAAGAGTGAAAGACTAAGAGATGTTTCCCCACCTCCGCCCCCGCTGAATGACTCTGCCTCCTCCTTTCACCCTCTTCTTCCAGCATCGTGCCATCCCCGTCCCATCCTCCCTCTAGTGCCCCCTCTCCTCCCCCGTCGCTTTGCCATCCCCCTCCTCGTAAACCCCCCGACCCCGGCCATTCTCCTTTCCTGCAACCCCTCCCCCCCTTTCGCCGTCACCTTCAAACACGATCTGGACCAAGAAATTTGTTGTTAAACTCTCTGTCACACACCTGACGGTCATTTCTGTAGAAGTTTTGATTGGTGAGCGGTCGCGTCGCAAGTTTGTTGAAGATTATGTTAGAGAAGAAAGAAGTACTACCTTGCGCAACTCGCCGACTTTTTCTTGGTGGCGTTCATTTAGGGCAAGTTTAGATGCGGAAAACCTCCTCTCTTGTTCTTCAGCGAAGTTGTGACGCGTCCGCCCACCAATCAAAACTTCTACAGAAATGACCGTTAGGTGTGTGACAGAGAGTTTAGCAATGAATTTTTTGGTCCAGATCGTGTTTGAAGGTGACGGGGTCGGGGGGTTTGCGGGGAGGGGGATGGCAAAGCGACGGGGAAGGAGAGGGGGCACCGGAGGGAGGATGGGACGGGGATGGCACGACGCTGGAAGAAGAGGGTGAAAGGAGGAGGTGGAGTCATTCAGCGGGGGCGGAGGTGGGGAAACATCTCTTAGTCTTTCACTCTTACTCGTTGTTGCTCTCCATCATCACAGTTGGTTACTGCTAGGGATGAGAAGAAAGAAGAGAGAAAGTCTGCAAGAAAGGCTTTAGATGAGCAAGAAAGCAAAGGTTCTGAGAAAGGGAAGATAGTAAAGGAAGAGTCTACAAGCAATGCACCTACGTTAGCATCAGATGACCTTGGTAATGCTGCAGATACGTTGCTGTCAGTGTTTTTCAAATCGGGATATGTACCGTGTATCGTTTTTTTCACCTTGCTTCATTGTGGGCTAGATTTTGTTCCAGAAAGCTTCATTAAGTGTGTGGTTATTTTGAATTAGTTATTCCTACTGTGTTACAGTTCTAGGTATAGAGGATCTCTAAGGAAGTTGTATTAATGTTTGATGCCGATGTAATAGATGACAAATTGACATGAATAAAATAGCTTTCAGAACAATGATGAGAACTTAGACTGAACTTGGCTCTCCAAGTTCTCAGTGGTCACTAGAATTAGACAAGCTTTATTTCAAGATAAATGGCCATAAGAACATTTTTTACCTTGAAGAAAATGACGTCGTCTCAAGTTTGTGATTTCTTACAAAAGCAAAAATTTCTGTTTGATTTTTTTAACTTTTTGGGAGAAATTCTACTTATTTGTCTAGCTTGCATTTCTTCTATTCTCTTGACTTTCTGATGGTATTGAAACTTTTAAAATGTTCAGTGTCATCTAAGTAAAATGATGCTAATTCTTATAATATTCATTCATTATTGCTCATGGAATCCTTGGTTCAAAACTGTGTTACATAATTGTCATGATATTTCGCATAAGGAAACAAGCCACAAAGAGGTGATAATGTGATATGACTTTCACCATTTTCTGACTCTTGGTTCTTCACACCCAATTGTTATGATCCAAGTCACATAAGGTGGATGCATAAACAGAAGTGAGAGGGAGAGCGTGAAAGCGCCTCTCAATAACATCCAATAGGACCCGTAATACTAATTTCGTGAGAGTGAGGATTCAGAGTAGGAGTGGGAAACGAGGATTTAAAGCGAGCGTGGAGTATCCTACCAGAGGATTATGTGACCTAGGTTATGACTCAAAGAACTACCTCAAAAGGCTTTTAAGTTCACCTAGCTTGCACTTACCAGTGGTTTTATGCTTTACGGACTAGAATTTTGCCTAATTTGCATCTATTTTCTCCTTTATCTTTAGGAGTTGTTGCACCAGAAGCCAGAGTTTTGGAACCTTGAATTTTCTCTCTCCAATATCCTTCACTGACAGCCAGAGCATCAAAATAGAAGTTGAACCAATTGTTGGTGCGATTCTAACAATGAAGACCAAACGTGAGGCCTTCAGTTCTAGAGAAGATTCTCAGTAAATGCCAAACTCAACATCAGTGGGTAATTAAGTTTATTATCTATTAAATTTCTGCATGTTGTTATGATTAATGTACCCCATTGGGTTTTAAGAGTTTAGGAGTTCATTTTGCTATTGTGAAGATCCATTTTCCAAATTTTCGATTGGTTAGTTGCTGAAAAACACAAAACCAAGATGGGAAAATGAAATTTAAAAAAATATCCCTCAGGAAAAGTGTGTAACTACATGCTACTGATTCGACTCATCGCATGGTATGCACAACTCAACATCATATTTATGGATTGAAACATACTTCATTTTGTTGGCTAATTATTTTTCTTCTTAATTGGTACATCATCTTTGCACCCCTTGATTAGAAGATCCTTGCGTACAAAATACGAGTATTGTAGGGTGGGATTGGGCAGCAAAACCCCTTGTACCTGAACCGTCAGTTTATGTTTAGGAAGGGCAAGGGAGGAGTTTGTTATGGGAGCAGGGGGTGGTGATAGGGCAAAAAACCCTTTGCTATGGCAGCAGGGTACATTTTAGCCAACCAGATGATGTTCTGTACTAGGCTTTTTAGATATGCATTGCTCTTTTGACTTTATTCAGTTGCAATTCCTAACTGAAAGGGATGCAAATACGTGATTGCCCTCCCCTTATGTTAGGGTTACTGAGTCCTCACTTTATACTGAAAACTAATTTGTTTTAAATTATGTCTGTTTATTAGCTAAACCAGATTCTCGTTACATAATCCCGCTAAATGTAACGGATTCTAATCCAACAATTTAGAATTTAGATATCTAAAGTTGGATTTCCAGGGAAATCTTCATTAGATAGACATAATTGATTGTTTGAGATTGTGAATTGAATTTGGCTTTGTATCTTTCTTGATTTCTACGGATCTTAATAATTCAAACCATGGGGAACCTCATAAGCTCAAAACCCCCAGCTGAAACTCCAACACCACAGCCACCAACACCACTGCCAGTCCCCAAAACACCTTTTCGGCCCAGATTTTCTCTTCTTTTTTTTTTCTCTTTTTTCTTTTAACTTTATTTATTTAATCAGTGTAGTGAAAAAATTGTTGACTCTCTCCCCTCCCACTACAAGAAAAATGACCATTCCCGGCATTAGAAAACCGCCGGAAAAAGTCCCAAAACTGCCGGGAAAAGTATTACCGGCGGTAAAAATGCAAAAAAACCGCTCGCCGTCAAAACGGCCTTCGGGAAAAGATAAACGGCGGTAGATTACCGCCGGTAATAGTAGTCGACTTTTGCCGGCGGTTTCATTACCGCCGGTAATGGTTATTTCCGAAAAAAAATTTGTCCCGCGCCAAGTTTCGAACCCGCGACCCTTTGTGTGGAGCCCCGACACCTAACCGCCCGACCACCCAAACTTTTCCGCCCGACCACCCAAACTTTTCGGTTATACTTAGGAAATAAAAATATTTATATTAAAATTTACATTTTTACCGGCGGTTTTTTGGATTACTGCCGGGAATAGTAGATTACCGGCGGTTTATAATTACCGCCGGTAAAAGTGACCTTTACCGGCGGTTTTATTACCGCGGGAAAAATTATTTTTTGCGGCGGGTTGTGATTACCGCCAGTAATAGCACCCTTTAACGGTGGTTTTGTTACCGCCGGCAAAAAAACCGCCGGTAAAAGCAATATTTGGCGTAGTGTCCATAGTATGTGTGTGCTTTGCGTTTTGCAGGTTGTATTGTTTTGGCCATACTTCATGAGAAAATTTTGGGTATATTTTGGGGGCAAATTTACCCCCAAAAATCTGGGCCATCGAAAACTTATCTATGATTAATTGATTCCTTTCCTTCTTTTTCGTCATATTGGAATAGATGGTTGTTTTAACCTTAGTAGCAGTGTACTCCCTCTTGTTTCATATATAGTATTTCTCAATTTATCAAAGTTGAGTGGTTAATTGGCAGCAAAACTGAAGAACTTTCGTGCTTATGCACCGATTAAAAACATTGGGTGTTCCACTAACCCAGTTTTTTGAATAAACTGGTTTTTCACGATTTTTTATGTGATGTGTTGTGAGAGAATGACCTGTATCGGCATTTGGAAAAAACAATTTTTTGTTGGTGGAACACCTGAGAGTTTTTGGGGGTGCAAATAGAAATCTTTAAATTAGTGTGAAAAAAAAAAAACTATAGAAGTAGAAGTATAGAAATAGACATATTTTCTCTGAAAAAAAATTATTCAGTCTTGGGGCACCGCCAAGTGGTGTTAAGCCATTATATACCACACATTTGTGGGATCCAGTATTAAGTGTATAGACTCAAACAAAGGTGTAGTGGATAAATGTGCTAAGTTGCCAAGTGACAGTATTTTTTTCCCCATTCTACCAATAATTCCGATGTAGTGTATAGACTCAAACAAACGGTCGATGTTGTCCGATCGGATCCCAGTATATGTTATTTTTCATGTAGTGGCAAGTATTTTACAATACGAGGTTGTCGATGTCTTTTCACGCGTCTCGCTTCATCGGACTTAAAAAAGTAGGCCTTTTTTGTTTATCCGGAGCGGCGGGGCAAAATGAGGTATCAACAATAATTGAATAAAAAATTGAATAAATAAATAAATAAATAATTTAAAAACTGAATTAAATAATTAAATGAATTAATTTAAAGAAATGAATTAAATAATTAAATGAATTTATATAAAGAAATGAATTAATATAAACAACATAATTAATATAAAAAGGTAATTAAAGTAGGGGAAGAGGGGTGAAATAGTCATTTGACGCGTGTTAGGGGGTGGGTCCGTGGGGGGGCTGTGTCAGGGGGGGCGCATATCAATTTTCGTTTTCATCTTCAGATTTGGGTGAGTGGGTATCCTCCCGATTTTCTATCGTCGTTTGATTCATTAGGGTTCATAAATTTTGTTCTTCTTGTTTTCCAATTATATCTTTTTTCTGTTTTTGAAAATCTGCTCGTTGTTTGCAGGCAAGATTCGAGATGGTGTTCCGTAAGATGCTCGACGGTTGTAAGTTTCCTTTTTTTACTCTTGGTATTTCCGGAGAAATTGTCGATGTTTCATTCATCGACAAATAGTAGTCTTAGCCAATTTTAATTTGTTTCCTTCGGTTATTGTTACAGTGAAATCTGCCGGAATCGACTGTAGGATTTCGCCAACGGGAATGTTCACTACGCTTTGGATTATGTGTATTGGAAGAACGATTGCCAATCTTGCGTAAGTATTCTGTCAACATTCCTTCCCAAAACATCGTAAGATCTAATACCTTTTTTGTTGATGCTAACTTGGGGGGTGGAAGGTGACTCTTTGCTGGAGGCAATGGGGGTTTAGGGTGTGCGCGATGTAGGTAGATTAATCATGTTTGCATAGAGATAGGGGTAAACTTGATTCACTACTACTCCCTCCGTCCCAGTTTGTTTGTCAATTATTCCATTTTCTGATACGTCTTAAATTGCTTATATCTTTCAATCTATAATGTTTTTCACCGTTTTAAAAACTTTGTATAGTAGAATTAATCGTGAACTATTAAACAAGATTCATATTGCATATAGTTGGAGATCGATATTAAAAGTTATAAGCGATAAAAAACTGACACGATTATCAAAAAATGACAAACAAATAGGGACAGAGGGAGTAGTATTCTTTCCAAGCCAAACTATGGAATATGTTCATCTGGATGGAGGACATCTATGGGTACTTAGCCATAGATGAAGCAAGTGACTAGACCCGGAAGAAAAGGGAGGTTTAGAACTGGTAACAGAAGTGGTAACAAAGGCAGTGGGGAGGAAGGCCAAATAGAATGACTGCATTTAGTCTAAAACTGATGCGGAAGAAAATAAATTGGGGAGGACTGCATTTAGTCTGCAGAAAATTTTTAGGATTGGTTTGCAATTCTTAGGGGGTAATACTAATAATAGGGTGGGTATTCTGGTACTAGAAGATGTTTATACTCGTTTTCAGTACTTTTGGGCAAATCGTTTTGATTGTTGGGATGCTGCTTCTGCTTTGAATATTCATATGGTTGGGGAATCTGGGGACTTCTTGACTCGGAGTTTTAATTGGTGATATTTTGTGTTAATTAGAATCATAATCATATATTAAAAGTTGGTGAAAACTATGTCATATTGTCCAAAGTTTTGTAACTGGGTGTTGGGGATCGGGGAGGACTGGTATGGCATACTTAACTTCCAAATTTACAAATTTTGTTCTTTCCATTTCATATGATTGTATGCGAATATACTACTACATTGTAGTAATCAATCTTTGTTTTAATCTTGCCTTCACATCGTCCTTCTTCGTTATTATTTAAAGGTTGCCCTGGAATGCTCTTTTCTTTGGTTTTTTCTAATCAGTACTACTTTTCTCATGATCTCGTTTAATAGGGTACCACCTCCCCCACCGATGGCGAATCCCAGGTTCAATGTTCCACCGCGTTAGTTTGGTGGACCTTAGAGATGCACTCCTCTATGGATGCATCTGCAGTCTAATTAATGGATCTGTTTCTTTCAATTTCAACGTTTCCATGTGAAATGTTATGCTTAACTTTTTAGTGTTTGGTTTTGGATCCCTAGGTGTGAGTTGTTTTAGTACCTATTTTGGAAAATTGCTTACTGATCCGTTCTGGTACTTCTAGTATCATATATGAGTATAAAATTTTTGTTTTTTGCTCAGCACATGTACATTTCAATTTCTGATGATATGTACGTTTAATTTCTGGGAACCCGGCCAAAATTTGTTACAAGCTTTCCCAACTATTCAGATTATCTTAGACATGAACTCCATTAATGAAAGCGGTTTAAGCCAGGTTATCTAACGCCATTGATAGAATGGTTTTCTATTTTTTGAGATCCTCTCTGGGAAAGATTGATGGTGCATAACATCTTCTATTTGAAAATTTTGTGACATGTAGGTTAGTCAACGACGGTGAATATCCCCATCCGTCGTAGATGGGTGATATTCGTGTTAGAAATGTCTATAGTGACTTTTGGCACAACGTGATTATTGATAAAGTCCCTATGAAGACCCAGGGCCAAATGCCACTATTTATAAGTTTCCAAAAGAGAATTTAAGTGGAATTTCATATTTTTTTTCCTAAATTTTGTTGGTATTCACCAATCGAATGGTTTATTGGAGATTCTACTTGAGATTAGCATACAAGCGTGAGGGATGAGTAACAGGAATGCGATGCAGTCACTTGTATAGGAATTTTGAAGGCAATTCCTAAAAAATGGACATGACGAAGTTGTCCAACCACGTTTTCAGAACTACTTGCGCTAGCTCTTCGACATTATTGAATTACCAAATTCTCTTGGCAATATTTTTTTAAATGGATCATCGTTGTCAAAATTTTGGTAATATTTTTTTAATAGATCATCGTTGTCATCATGCATCATAATTAAATTGTGAACCACACAAGAAGTTAGGGTGACTCGATCACTCTACTTGATTGATTTTACAAGAAGTTATTAAACTAAAATATACTCCTATAAATTTGTTGCACCCAATTAGCAAAGATCACAAGGCATAAAAAATAAATAAAAAATTTTCTCACCGTTTTAACTGTACAGAACTAACGAAGTACGAAATCTAAAAACGCACCAAAAAAATTTATTTGATCATGGTGCAGAAATCAATATTCCTAACCACAAGGAATAAAAAAATTTCCAACATAAACTGAATTGTTTATCCTACGACTACTTATTTCTAGAAACATTTGAAGTCAACATTTATTTTAGAAATTTATTAAAGTCAACGTTTTGTAATTATTGAGCAAAGAATATGAGATTCTCATGGGGTATGAGAGTGATCAGATTTTCACTCAGTTTGGAGAATTAGAGTAACAATACATTAGTGTGTAGGGTTTACATTGAACAACGTAATTGAAATTGGGGGAACTAGAGTAACCGGGAAGGGCAAACCCATTCTTTGCAAATACTATGATTGACTTATTTTGTTATATTTTTTCTATTCGACTTAGATAGAGCAACAAATTGTTTTAAAAAATATATACGAATCAGCTTTAGTAAAACAATGCCCACTTAAGTCAAAATTAAAAATTATTTTCTCAAATATGATTTAATTTTTTATCTATTGAAATTATTGAAATCAAGAGTAATACCAAAAATGAACATTTTGAAATTCAAAAAAAAAAAAAAATCACTGTAGCAAAATTTGGTCACTTTAAGAGTATCTCCAACAGTCTCGCCTGGAGGTCCTCCCTTGCCAGCGGTGGCGAGTTTGCCCAGAAAACCGCCCAAAATCACCGCCCAACGGCCTAGCTAGCGGTCTCGCCATTGTGGCATTGTCTATAGTGCCTCGCCACAAGGGGCGAGGCTTGGCAAGGAAAGGCGAGCTCACCTAGCCTTCTCTCTCCTTCTCTCTCTCTCTCTCTCTTAGCAAATCGACAACAAAGAACGACAAGGAGTGGGTTGCAGCTCGCTCACCGGAGGAAAACGAGTCGCTGGGAAAAATCCAGTTGCCGGAAAACGAGTCCTAAAATCGTTTTGAGACAAGAAGATTATAAATCTCATCGAGATGAAGACATTGGTCCAAGACCCGTCGCCGACGGAGTCTCGTGGCCACCGCATGCGCCGGTCAAAGGCGGCACGTACAAGAGCATTAGATCCAGTCGCAGCGCGTGACTTAGTTCAATTTTCCACCTCAAATAAAAAAATTTATACAACAAATAACATATTTATACAACAATATATAAGATTAATATATTACCTTTTCTATATAATGACGAGTATATATATCGGAGCTAGTTCCAAGGATACATAAAAAGACAAAATTTGTTGCGAAGCCCCACGCTAATAATCCAAGTCGTTCAACTTGGTTAAAACATGTTTTTAAGGATACACATAAAAAATTAACTCTTTTGAATATTGGTAAGTGTTCAATCCAAACAATTCTGAGAAAACCAGTTCCATCTAGTTTTTTGAAAATCTGTTTGGATCAAGCAATTATCGATTTCGATTGAGCTGAATTTTTGCAGGATTTCCTATTTTATCCATTTAAACGAAGTGAATGATTTGGATCATCACAATATAACCCAGAACAAAAACGCGTGTTTTTTTATGTGTTTCTGGAACCGGCCCATATATATAACTTATATGGATAACAAAATTAACATATATGGATAAACATGACATTATTTTATGAGGAGACTCATACAAATTCAACCAATAAGGGAGAGAGTTTTGTTTAGCCTTTGCTCTCCTTTTTCTAGGTCTTGAACGGAGAGAAGAGTCGGCGTTTTCATCTTCATCTTGGGTGATTGGAAATCCTCCCGCTTTTCTATTGTCACTCATCTAGATTTGATTCATTAGGGTACCTAAATTTTGTTCTCCTTGTTTTCCAATTATATCTTTTTGTCTGTTTTTTGAAACTCTGCTCGTTGTTTGCAGGCAAGATTCGTGATGGTGTTCCGTAAGCTGCTCAATGGTTGTAAGTTTGCTTTTTTATTCTTGGTATTTCTGGAGAAATTGTCGATGTTTCATTCATCGACAAATAGTAGTCTTAGCCAATTTTAATTTGTTTTCTTCGGTTATTGTTACAGTGAAATCTGCCGGAATCGACTGTAGGATTTCGCCAACCGGAATGTTCACTACGCTTTGGATTATGTGTATTGGAAGAACGATTGCCAATCTTGTGTAAGTATTCTGTCAACATTCCTTCCCAAAACATCGTAAGATCTAATACCTTTTTTGTTGATGCTAACTTGGGGGGTGGAAGGTGACTCTTTGCTGGAGGCAATGGGGGTTTAGGGTGGGGAGCGACGTAGGTAGATTGATTATGTTTGTACTTTGTATAGGTAGGGGCAAACTTGATTCACAACTTGTTTTCTTTACAAGCCAAACTATGGAATATGTTGTTCCTCTGGATGGAGGACGTCTATGGGTACTTAGCCAAGGATGTATGTAACTATCAATAGACCGATGACAAGTTTACCAACGTATTCATGTAGCGAAAATTCCGTAATGACTTACTTTTATCATCGTTTTTTTCAATATTCTAAAAATCGGTCAAGTCAACCGACTAGTCGGCCCAAAGTCACTAATTGGAGGTCCCCTGACTTGATCCAAACCCGACTACTCGAGCAAAAGTCGGCAATTAATCGGCCAAAAGTTGCTAGTCGGAAACTGACTGACCTAGAACCGACTAGCGTCGTTTAGAACCTTGGGTTCCTTTTTTTTTTTTGCACGCAAACAATTGATGAAGCAAGTGACTAGACCCGGAAGGAAAGGGAGGTTTAGAACTAGTAACAGAAGTGGTAACAAAAGCGGTGGGGGAGGAAGGCCAAATAGAATGACAATTGAGTCTGAAACTGATGCGGAAGAAAATAAACTGGGGAGGAGTGCATTAAAGTCTGGAGAAAATTTTAGGATAGGTTTGCAACTTCTTAGGGGGTAAATACTAATAAAGAGAGAGTGTTTTCTGGTACTAGAAGACGTTTGTACTCGTTATATTCAGTACTTTTTGGGGGCAAATCGTTTTGATTGTTGAGATGCTGTGCATCTGCTTTGAATATTCATATGGTTGGGGAATCTAGGGACTTCTTGACTCGGGGTTTTAATTGGTGATATTTTGTGTTAATTTGAATCATATATTAAATGTGGGTGAAAACTATCTCATATTGTCCAAAGTTTTGTAACTGGGTTTTGGGGATAGGGGAGGACTATTATGACATACTTAACTTCCAAATTTACATATTTTATTCTTTTCCATTTCGTATGATTGTATGCGAATATGACTACATTGCAGTAATCATTCTTTGTTTTAATCTTGCCTTCACATAGTCCTTCATTTTTAATTAAAGGTTGCCCTGGAATGCTCTTTTCTTTGGTTTTTTCTAATAAGTACTTCTTTTCTCATGATCTTGTTTAATAGGATACCACCTCCCCCACCGATGGCGAATCCCAGGTTCAATGTTCCACCGCGTTAGTTTGGTGGACCTTTGAGATGCACCCCTATATGGATGCATCTGCAGTATAATTCATGGTTCTGTTTCTTTCAATTTCAACGTTTCCATGTGAAATGTTATGCTTAGATTTTAGTGTTTGGTTGTGGATAACCCTAGGTGAGTTGCTTTAGTTCCTATTTTGGAAAATTGCCTACTGATCTGTTCTGGTACTTCTACTATCAGTATACAACTTATGTTTTTTTTTTTTTGGATTTTTGCTCAGCACATGTACATTTCAATTTTTGATGATACACGTTTAATTTGTGGGAACCCGGCCAAAATTTGTTACAAGCTTTCCCAACTATTCAGATTATCTTAGACATGAACTCCATTATTGAAAGCGGTTTAAGCTAGGTTATCTTATCTAATGCCATTAGAATGGTTTTTTTTCTATTTTTTGAGTTCTGTGGGAAAGATTGATGGTGCATAACTTCTTCTATTTGAAAATTTTGTGACATGTAGGTTAGTCAACGAAGGTGAATATCCCCATCCGCTGTAGGGAATGGGGAATGGTGCTCTCCCTTCGGGGATAGCATGGATGTTGGGCCGATCACGGCCATCCGTGGTCGGCCATGGATGGCTCAGATTTGTTTGGCAGCAGACAATTCAGATTTGTTTGGACAAAATGTGATTTGAGCCGTCCATGGATGACCACATATGTTCGTGATCGGCCACCGTCTATGTTGTCCCCGAAGGGACAACACCAACCCCCTACCCTCGTTGTAGATGGGTGAGACTTGTGTTGGAAATGTCTATAGTGACTTTTGGCACAACATGATTATTGATAAGGCCCCTATAAAGACCCAGGGCCAAATGCCCACTATTTATAAGTTTAGAAAAGAGAATTTAAGTGGAATTTCATATTTTTTTAGTAAATGTTGTTGGTATTCACCAATAGAATGGTTTATTGGAAATACTACTCGAGATTAGCGTACAAGCGTGAGGGACGAGTAACAGGAATGTGATGTAGTCACTTGTACAGGAATTTTGAAAGCAATTCATCAAAAATGGACATATGACAAAGTTGTCCAACCACGTTTTTAGAACGAATAATGATAGGTACCCAACTCCTCATCCCCCGAAATTACCCAACCCACAGTGTGTGTGGGTTGGGTAATTTCGGGGTATGAGAGTTGGGTATGTATCATTGCTGTTTTAGAACTACTCGCATTAGCTCTTTGACATTGTTGAATAGGGATGGGCATGGGGAGGGTATGGGGTGGATACCACTACCTCCATCCCCGATCCCCGAAGTTATATCATTCCCCATCCACTCCCCGATCCCCACCGGGGATTATATTTTAACCTCCATCTCCGCCCCGATGCGAGGAACGGGGATCCCCACGGGGAATGGGGATCCAAAAATCCATGCACTTATCGTATGTATGAAAGCGGTACATATTTTTTTAACCGAAACAAAAGATGATCCTGTTACTTAAATGCATATAATCAGGATGCAACTCACAGTTTCAAGCACACAACTCACAGTTTCAACAAACATCAAATAAAAATCATAAATTAGTTTAAGCAAGTCTCCAACAGTTTCAAGCACACAACTCACAGTTTCAACAAACATCAAATAAAAATCATAAATTAGTTTAAGCAAGTTTCCAACAGTTTAAGTTATAAACTTATTATCTAGGAAAAGAAATTTTATAAACTTATAATATAAATATATATAAATATATATATTATACCTATACATATATGTTAATATATATGAGTGAATGGGGATGCGGGGAAGGGCGGGGAATGGGGAGGGGCGGGGATCGGGGAGGGGATCGGGTAAGGGACTGACAATACCATCCCCTACCCAATCCCTGAATTTTTTTAAAAAATAATCCCCATCCCCTACCCGATCCCCGAAAAAATCCCTGAATCCCCTACCCATTCGGATTTGATACCTTAGGTGGCAACGGGAATCGAATTTGATACCTTAGGTGGGAGCAAATATCTAAGTCTCAAGGCAATACCACATTGTCAACCCCTTGATTTACTTATTCTATTGTCTTAAGGCTGATTAGATGCCGGATTTGGCATAAGAATCAGGATCATTTAATTTCGGGCCCTGCGGATGGCTTGTTTTGGCCCTTATTTGTATACCCGAACTATTTAATCTCCTCCCATTTAATTTGGACTGTTAACTCCTCTCTAATCTAGACCAATCCACCCTAAACCTTCTTATTTATCCTTATCCTCATTGCAAACCAATCCACCGCAATTCAACTAAAAAAGAAAATCAAGTACTGCCATAGTGCCAAGTATTGCCATGTTATTCCCTTATTATCAAAATCTCCAAACCAAGGAGTATTATGTAGTTCCCTTTATAAATATCACACCAATGTGGATGCCCCTACATAAATGATATTCCTATTATTTTCCTCATTATTTTTAACCACCAAAAACTAATCTCGTAACATATCGAGCCATAAAGGTGAAAAGTGTACTTGTCATAAAGTCCTGGAGAAAATACTTTTATTTGAGACCACTATCACTCTTAACAAAGACTTCAATTGCGACCACTACAAAGTTGTGGAAAAAATTCTTTGGTATGGACGAGATTGGTTCTATAACGTAAGACAGGAGAAGGCTTAACTGCAAGATTCACCGACTTGAATCTGGGATAGATAATAGGGAAGTTGGGGCACAATGGCGAGTCTTAGAATACGGTTGAAAAGAAAAATAGTTAGCCCGAGTAACTTTTGCATCTTTTTCTTACTGGAATCCTAAGCCAAAATAGAGTAGCATCTGTAATTTCACAGCCAATCTATTATGAGAAGGAAATTAGGAGAAGCAGCAGTAATAGATAGGAAGTACTAATAATCTTCCAATTTACCTATAAAAAAAGAAAAAGAAAAGATAAGAGGTAACAAAATGTAAGATAAGAGGTAACAAAATGTATAACCTCCTGTTATGAAACAGCTTCCTTACAATTTACAAACATCCGTTGATAAGATATCAAAAGGACCCACAAAAGTTTTTGCTTGGTTAAAACATGTTTTTAAGGATACACATAAAAAATTAACTCTTTTGAATATCGGTAAGTGCTAAATCCAAACAATTCTGAGAAAACTAGTTCCTATCTAGTTTTTTGAAAATCTGTTTGGATCAAGCACTTATCGATTTCGATTGAGCTAAATTTTTGCAGGATTTCCTATTTTATCCATTTAAACGAAGTGAACGATTTGGATCATCACAATATAACTCAGAACAAAAACGTGTGTTTTTGTGTTCCTGGAACCGGCCCATATATATAACTTATATGGATAACAAAATTAACATATATGGATAAACATGACATTATTTTATGACGAGACTCATACAAATTCAACCAATAGGGGGAGAGTTTTGTTCAGCCTTTGCTCTCCTTTTTCTAGGTCTTGAACGGAGACAAGAGTCGGCGTTTTCATCTTGGGTGATTGGAAATCCTCCCGCTTTTCTTTCGTCACTCATCTAGATTTGATTCATTAGGGTTCATAAATTTTGTTCTTCTTGTTTTCGAATTGTATCTTTTTTCTGTTTTTGAAAATCTGGTCGTCGTTTGCAGGCAAGATTCGAGATGGTGTTCCGTAAGATGCTCGACGGTTGTAAGTTTCTTTTTTTTATTCTTGGTATTTCTGGAGAAATTGTCGATGTTTCATTCATCGACAAATAGGAGTCTTAGCCAATTTTAATTTGTTTCCTTTGGTTATTGTTGCAGTGAAATCTGCCGGAATGTTCTCTACGATTTGTATTGTGTATTTTGGAAGAACGGTTGCCAATCTTGCGTAAGTATTCTGTCAACATTCCTTCCCAAAACATCCTAAGATCTAATACCTTTTTTGTTGATGCTAACTTGGGGGGTGGAAGGTGACTCTTTGCTGGAGGCAATGGGGGTTTAGGGTGTGCGCGATGTAGGTAGATTAATCATGTTTGTATAGAGATAGGGGCAAACTTGATTCACTACTATGGAATATGTTCCTCTGGATGGAGGACATCTATGGGTACTTAGGCAATAGAGTGGGTTTTCTGGTACTAGATGATGTTTATACTCGTTATATTCAGTACTTTTTGGCAAATCGTTTTGATTGTTGGGATGCTGCTTCTGCTTTGGAATCTGGGGACTTCTTGACTCGGGGTTTTAATTGGTGATATTTTGTGTTAATTTGAATCATATATTAAATGTTGGTGAAAACTATCTCATATTGTCCAAAGTTTTGTGACTGGGTGTTGGAGATCGGGGAGGACTAGTATGACATACTTTAACTTCCAAATTTACATATTTTATTCTTTTCCATTTCGTATGATTGTATGCGAATACGACTACATTGCAGTAATCATTCTTTGTTTTAATCTTGCCTTCACATCGTCCTGCTTCGTTTTTA
The DNA here is from genome assembly GCA_020921065.1 of Vaccinium darrowii. Taxonomy (NCBI): domain Eukaryota; kingdom Viridiplantae; phylum Streptophyta; class Magnoliopsida; order Ericales; family Ericaceae; genus Vaccinium; species Vaccinium darrowii. The sequence continues at coordinate 42,909,635 of CM037156.1, forward strand.
ATTAAAGGTTGCCCTGGAATGCTCTTTTCTTTGGTTTTTTCTAATCAGTACTTCTTTTCTCATGATCTCGTTTAATAGGTTACCACCTCCCCCACCGATGGGAAATCCCAAGTTCAATTTTCCACCGCATTAGTTTGGTGGACCTTAGAGATGCAACCCCTATATGGATGCATCTGCAGTCTAATTCATGGTTCTGTTTCTTTCAATTTCAACGTTTCCATGTGAAATGTTATGCTTTACTTTTAGTGTTTGGTTGTGATAACCTAGGTGAGTTGTTTTAGTACCTATTTTGGAAAATTGCTTACTGATCCGTTCTAGTACTTCTACTGGTATCATATGTGAGTATACAACTTTTGTTTTTTGCTCAGCACATGTACATTTCAATTTCTGATGATATGTACGTTTAATTTCTGGGAACCCGGCCAAAATTTGTTACAAGCTTTCCCAACTATTCAGATTATCTTAGACATGAACTCCATTAATGAAAGCGGTTTAAGCCGGGTTATCTAACGCCATTGATAGAATGGTTTTCTATTTTTTGAGATCCTCTCTGGGAAAGATTGATGGTGCATAACTTCTTCTATTTGAAAATTTTGTGACATGTAGGTTAGTCAACGACGGTGAATATCCCCATCCGTCGTAGATGGGTGATATTCGTGTTAGAAATGTCTATAGTGACTTTTGGCACAACGTGATTATTGATAAAGTCCCTATGAAGACCCAGGGCCAAATGCCACTATTTATAAGTTTTCAAAAGAGAATTTAAGTGGAATTTCATACTTTTTTTTTAAATACTGTTGGTATTCACCTATAGAATGGTTTATTGGAAATACTACTTGAGATTAGTGTACAAGCTTGAGGGATGAGTAACAGGAATGCGATGCAGTCACTTGTATAGGAATTTTGAAAGCAATTCATAAAAAATGGACATGACGAAGTTGTCCAACCATGTTTTCAGAACTACTCGCGCTAGCTCTTTGACATTGTTGAATTACCAAATTCTCTTGGCAATATTTTTTAAATGGATCATCGTTGTCAAAATTTTGGCAATATTTTTTTAATAGATCATCGTTGTCATCATGCATCATAATTAAATTGTGAACCACACAAGAAGTTAGGGTGACTCACTTTCATTGCTACTTGATTGATTTTACAAGAAGTTATTAAACTAAAATATACTCCTATAAATTTGTTGCATCCAATTAGCACAGATCACGAGGCATAAAAAATCAAATAAAAAATTTGCTCACCGTTTTAATCTTGGTCATAACTGTACAGAACTAACGAAGTACGAAATCTAAAAACGCACCAAAAAAACTTATTTGATCATGGTGCAGAAATCAATATTCCTAACCACAAGGAATAAAAAAATTTCCAACATAAACTGAATTGTTTATCCTACGACTACTTATTTCTAGAAACATTTGAAGTCAACATTTATTTTAGAAATTTATTAAAGTCAACGTTTTGTAATTATTGAGCAAAGAATATGAGATTCTCATGGGGTATGAGAGTGATCAGATTTTCACTCAGTTTGGAGAATTAGAGTAACAATATATTAGTGTGTAGGGTTTGCATTGAACAACGTAATTGAAATTGGGGGAACTAGAGTAACCGGGAAGGGCAAACCCATTCTTTCCAAATACTATGATTGACTTATTTTGTTATATTTTTTCTATTCGACTTAGATAGAGCAACAAATTGTTTTAAAAAATATATACGAATCAGCTTTAGTAAAACAATGCCCACTTAAGTCAAAATTAAAAATTATTTTCTCAAATATGATTTAATTTTTTATCTATTGAAATTATTGTAATCAAGAGTAATACCAAAAATGAACATTTTGAAATTAAAAAAAAAAAAAATCGTTGTAGCAAAATTTGGTCACTTTAAGAGCATCTCCAACAGTCTCGCCTGGAGGTCCTCCCTTGCCAGCGGTGGCGAGTTTGCCCAGAAAGCCCCCCAAAATCACCGCCCAACGGCCTAGCTAGCGGTCTCGCCATTGTGGCATTGTCTATAGTGCCTCGCCACAGGGGGCGAGGCTTGGCGAGGAAAGGCGAGCTCACCTAGCCTTCTCTCTCTCTCTCTCTCTCTCTCTTAGCAAATCGACAACAAAGAACGACAAGGAGTGGGTTGCAGCTCGCTCACCGGAGGAAAACAAGTCGCTGGGAAAAATCCAGTCGCCGGAAAACGAGTCCTAAAATTGTTTTGAGACAAGAAGATTATAAATCTCATCGAGACGAAGACATTGGTCCAAGACCCGTCGCTGACGGAGTCTTGTGGCCACTGCATGCGCCGGTTAAAGGCGGCACGTACAAGAGCATTAGATCCTCAAAGGCGGCACGTACAAGAGCATTAGATCCAGTCGCAGCGCGTGACTTACACGCTCCCGCATGAGAGAAGGTGACGTCGCATTTCTGATACTAGAAGATGTTTATACCTTTTGGCAAATATTTTTTATTGTTGGGATGCTGCTTCTGCTTTAAATATTCATATGGTTGGGGAAACCAGGGACCAGGGACTTCTTGTCTCGAAGTTTTAATTGGTGATATTTTGTGTTAATATGGATCATATATTAAATGTTGGTGCTTGGTGTAAACTCTCTCATGTTGTCCAAAGTTTTGTAACTGGATGTCGGGGATCAGGGAGAACTGGTATGGCATACATAACTTCCAAATGTACAAATTTTGTTCTTTTCCATTTCTTGCGATTGTATGCGAATATAGTACTACGTAGCAGTAATCAGTCTTTGTTTTAATCTTGCCTTCATCGTCGTTTTTCGTTGTTAATTAAAGGTTGCCCTGGAATGCTCTTTTCTTTGGCTTTTACTGATAATCAAATCATTACTTATTTTCTCATGATCTTGTTTAATAGGAACCCTCCCCCGCCACTGTGGTATCCCATGATTGAGGATGAGGACACATCGCTTTGATGAGGTGGATCTTAGAGATGTACCCCTATATACATGCATCTGCAGTCTTATTCATGCTTCTGTTTATAAGGATAATGTAAGACAATATACATATACTATGGATGGTTATGGGAAAGGGGGTTGCCGTGTGATGGTTGTTTCCTAAAGCAAAAGGAGGGAGAAGAGACCTATGTTGCTTATAATCTTGCTCTAAGCTTTCAGTATTCAGCTATAGAATGCTGAACTTTTTGTTTGCCTCCTTTACATGGTTCAGTTTTGTTTCTTTCAATTTCAACGTTGTCTTGTAAAATGTTGTGCTTAAATGGGAGAGGGATGAGTAACAGGAATGCTCTGCAGTCATTTGTATAGGAATTTTGAAAGCAATTCAACAAAATTGCACATGTGATGGAGTCGTTCACGACTGTTATCAATCTGAATTGGATTTTGACATTGTTAATCACCAAATTCTTTTTGGCAATATATTGAACCTTTCAATCTGATAACATCCAGAGAATGAATCGACTCTGCTACAACAAAAGCCTGCACATTTTCCTTTGCCGATCAAAAAAAAAAAACCTGCACATTTTAACACGAGGATATGACTAAGGGCATCCTCATCAGACTCAACAAAAAAAACACCAAATTTAACCTCAAAAACACCTTTTATAAAATAGCAAGCCAGTTATCCAAAAATTCACAAAATCAGACTCTCTATCCAAACTTTACTATTTCCCTCAGCTCTAATAAAAAAAAAGAACATTTTCCTTACAAAACCACTTCTCCCACGCTGGGAAATGTGCAGTGCACTGTGCATGTACTTTATGGCATAAAATATGTTCTCCACCCATACACAAGCAACCACGTGCAATGCACTGTGCGAGCGCTGTGCATATACTATTCGGCAAGGGGTAACACGGAAAGAGAAACTATTAAAATATTCCAATAACCCGTGAATAGTACATTTATCCCAATGGCGAGTTACTGTACCGAAGTTGCAATTTTTGCAATTTAGCCCAACACTTGTTGAGGCTGATTTTCAGGTGTTTTCTACCCTTTGGCTCAACAAAATAACCACAAGGGGCATTTGTAGTACCTGATGGGGATGCTCTAATAGAAGTAAAATGTAACATAAAATCGTATCAGCCATTATTTTCTGCAAAAACCCAAGGTGCAACCATGAACCAATCAACGTGCATCTGGAATTTTACAGCATGACAAAAACATGCATAAGCAGTCCACTGCTGAAAGTTCAAATCATCTTGACGCACAGGCTATTTAGCAAAGCTCTCCCATTCAATGGACTGAGTCCTGCAAAGGATAAACATGACCACAATACCTCTATTTATCCCGGTATCCATAAAGCACGCATACTTAACCATGTATGGTAAAACAGTTCATTTGTCTGGAAGGACGAAAAGGGTTTCCAAGAAGAACAAAGCACTCAGACTGGGATATACAAGTGAAATAGTATATATTAGGAACAAGAGTAAAAGGGACAATATATATTAAGACTATCCATTGAAGATAGTGTCCACATCAGGATCAAAATCCAGGCTATGGATGTCAACCCCAAAAATTCTTAAATATGTCTCATAACAGAAGATCTTGCTAGTTCCGCAATTAGTATTTGCTAATCATTCATTGTATGGGATCTCTTACTCTTTTTTGGGCTGTGTTGGTCTTGCAATCGGAAAACAATTCTACATACACATAAAACCACTCACATAACTCTCACATAAACCGTGAGCCCCACGCCCACTTAGAAAGAAAAAAAAAAGAAGAAGCAAAAATTTGCTGTACGTTTGTCTTTCTTTCTTTCAATAAGTATATACACACACGCACATATATATATACACAGTTCTTTCAAAAATTATATTCATATATACCGTATATACACACACGCACATATATATAATCCATATATGATCTCTAGAACATGGGACCTGGGAAAAAATAGTCTCAAACAGAGAAAAATCTGAAATTAGGGCAAACAACAATGGAGATCAAGGTAATACCTGAGCTCAAAGGAGGAAGACGAGGTCAAGAGTATCAATCTGATATTGTTTTTTCACGTATTAATCAGAGAAAAATATGACCTTGGTTTGCCTCCCCCTAAAACTATTCCCAGACTCGCACCCGCGTAAACGAGAAAAGGTGAAGGCGTAGAACAGATTTTGAAATTTTGCTGCTTCTTTTTTTTTAAAAAAAAAAAAGTGGGCGTGGGGCCCACGGTCTATCTCTCTCCGGACCTACTTGTAGATACAGCAATTTTTGCTTTTCTTTTTTTTTTTTGGGAATAACCGGACAGTGGAAAAAGGGGCAACAATTCCCAATAATGGTGCACTTTTTGGAATGGAAATTATTAGCTAATGGCAGGAGGATAAATAAATACAGTATCATGGTATCCTTATTTTTCATGGACAAAAATACCCCCTACTTGAAACTTAAGAGAAAAACACCCCCAATCGTCCTCATTTGGGTGCAATGTTATTCTTAAAAGGTGTCATGTTAATTTTTTCAAGGTGCAACATTGTTTCATATAAGGAGCAATAGTTATTTTTCTAAAAACAAAAAGTTAGATTTATAAATCACGTTGGCAACCCTATCGTCTTTATTCGTGTGCAATGCTATTCTCGAAGGGTGACAATAATTTACTCAAGGGGCAATATTATTTCTTCAAAAGAGGAATAGTTATGTTTCACAAAACAAAAGGTGCAATGATGTTCTCAAATGGTGCCAAAATAACAAAAGAAGGTGCAATATTGTTTGATCGGAAGAGCAATAGTTAGTTTTTCAAAATCAATCAATGTGCAATGTTGCTTCATTTAAGGAGCAATGCTATTTTGAATCTGAAATGTGCTTCCAAAATGAGAAGTTTGATTTAAGGAGCAATGAGTAGGGTGCAATATTAATACACTCAAGGTGCAATATTAATACACTCAAGGTGCAACAGTTTTTCATTTAAGGAGCAATGCTTATTTTTTTCCAAAATGAGAAGTTTGATTTAAGGAGCAATGAGTAGGGTGCAATATTAATACACTCAAGGTGCAACATTTTTTCATTTAAGGAGCAATGGTTATTTTTTTCAAAATGAGAAGTTTGATTTAAGGAGCAATGAGTAGGGTGCAATATTAATACCCCTCAAGGTGCAATATTAATACACTCAAGGAGCAACATTTTTTCATTTGAGGAACAATGGTTATTTTTTCTATGTAATTCATCACACACATTCAATTTCTCCACCAATTATGACAGAGTCACAGAATGAAGTTTTTCAAACCGTCTTCTTACTCCTTCATTCTTTCTGGATCTCGTGGGGGAAACCTTGGCTAAAAAAAGTGTTGCTATTCACTTCCCAAACTCCTGTTCGGCGACTTCACTCTTACTGCAGCTTCCAATGGAGTGCTGCCCAATTCCAGTGGTGTACCAGCTGTCTTCCTTGGATACTTCTATTCTCGGAGGTAATCAAGTCGAGGCAGAACCCATCTTGGCTGATTTGTTCAAGGGACGTACTATCTACATACTGAACATCAAAGACACAAAACTCCGTCTAATAGAGGGCCCCATCTCCGTCCAAATCGATGAGCTCCTCTTCAAGCTCTCGAATCGTGGCCGTGTGTCGGAGGATTTTTTTTCCAGGGAGGTGTATGGGAGGCGTGAGAGGATAAGGGGGAAAGAAAGAGGTGTAGGCAGCGTGAGAGGATAAGGAGGAAGGAGAGGGGGGGTGTGTGTTTCAGGGCTTTAATTCACAGAGGGTCATTTCGGGGAAGTAAATTGGAGGTATCGCTTGTGTGGAATAATTTTTCTCCTTGTCATGCCTACTGTGATTTCTAAAAAGTGCACCATTAAGTTGAGAATTGTTGCCCCTTTTTCCACTGTCCGGTCATTTCCCCTTCTTTTTTTTAAGTGGGCGTGGGCCCACGGTTTATGTGAGAGTTATGTGAGGCCATGTTCGGCAAGAGTTCTTCAAAACCGGTTTTCAACTTTTCCGACTTGGACCCACATTGGAGACTTGCCATTTCTCTCTCATCCCAATTTCTAGAAATTATACTCTACTGCATATCTTGTGTGAGACGGGTCCGTGGGGTCCACTTCAAAGACCCACACAAATGATCTAAGCCGTCCATTAGTTCTAAAATTATTTATTTGAGTCACTCCTAACAAAATTAGCTCATTCGAAAAATTATAAGTGGTTGATCCGTCATTTAATTGTGATTCACAATTTAGGATCTTGAATTTTGACTAAAGTTTGAAAGAAAGTTAGACAAATTCATCAAGTACTTAAAGTTATACGATTGACCTATTTTTTTTTTCTTCTGAATGACTCAAAAAATAATTTTAGCACTAACGGACGGCTTGGATCATTTGTGTGGGTCTTTGAAGTGGACCCCACGGACCCATCTCGCACAAGATATGCAGTAGAGTATAATTTCTAAAAATTGGGATGAGAGAGAAATGGCAAGTCTGCCATGTGGGTCCAAGTCGAAAACGTTGAAAACCGGTTTTGAAGAACTCTTGCCGAACATGGTGTGAGTGATTTCATGTGTATGTAGACTTATTGATCGGCAAACCCTCAAGACACAGTTAGTGACTGCTTTTGTATAGCAGAGCCCGGACGGGTTTAAGATTTAGGGGGTCTAAAGCGATTTTTTAAAAAATGGACCCTCAACTCTCAATATATTGTAGTTAAAACTTTAGGAAAACAAAAAACTTTCATAAATAAGCCATTTGAAAGCATAACTACTACACAAACCTATACAATTGGAGGCCCTAAAAAAAAGTCAAAATTGGGGGCCTAAAGCGGTGGTTTTACAGGTTTAGCCTAAATGGAATACCCAAATGGAATCACCATTCATCTATATAAATGAATAGTTTTTTAAAAAAATTTTATTGTCATATATAAATTAATAGTCATTCCATTAGGAAAACTAAAGAGTTCCTTCCGAGTAATTTTTTTTTTCCTAATCCTCGCGTTAGACCTTAAAAACACGTTTTAAACACATCTAACGGTTCGGATCATCGAAATTTGATCCCGAACAAAAAATTCCGCACCGTAGAGTTTAAGGGAGCTCTTATGGGATATTCTCTCTCTCTCTCTCTCTCTCTCTCTCTCTCTCTATATATATATATATATATATATATATATATATATATATATATATATATATATATATATATATATATATATATATATATATATATATCCATCAGGTATACCAGATAGGGTTCCCATTAGAGACTCATATTTTCCGATCAAATTTTCATGATCTGAACCGTTCAACACGTATAAAAATGTGTTTTTAAGGGTCATTGGCAAGAAATCAGTGAAAAAAATATCAGGAAGGATTTAATCCGATCAGCTTTTGATAATATATATATATATATATATATATATATAGTTTTATCGAAAACTACGTGGATGAAACCATTCACAGTCATTTTTTTTTTATAATTTCTCGCAGGGACCTTTAAAAATACGTTTTAAACACATTGGATGGTTCGGATCATCAAAGTTTGATCAGGAAAGGCTTGGTCAGGACAATCCCGGAACTACGACGCATCTCTATCTCTCTTTGTGGTTCACTCAATCCGGTGACCGCTCCTCCAATCAACCCAGGTATTTTCTCTACTTTATAATGTTGTTGTTGTTTCTCATGACTATTGGATAAATTGATCGCTAGGGTGATCAAGCTGCTACTATGGTTATGCTACTGATTTTAGCATTGTAGATTTTGTATTTCTGCTAGCTTTCTTGTTGATACTCCCTCCGTCCCGCAAAGTTTGACACTTTCGGGAGTGCGTGCTATTTTTAAATTGCCTATATCTTTCAATTCATAACGTTTTATGTGATTTTCAAAACTTTGTTCAAAAGATCCAATTGAAATCTATCAAACGAGATCCATATTGCTTATATATAACATTACAGATTAAAAGAAATAATCAATTTTTTCATAGGGCTGGAATAGTGAAAGTGACAAACTTTGCGGGACGGAGGGAGTATCATATTTGTGGATAAAATGTGAACTGAACCGTGAGTTTTTTTATTGTTTCAGAACTGGACTGTAGACTATTGGCCCAGACATAGATTGCTTTTCCTTGGACCGTAATTTTTTTTATTTGGTCTTCAGATTCATACCAATCCGCACCAATCCGGACCGTTGATTGCCCTTATTCACATAAGAGAATCCACGCTGGTGAGAGTTGGGTTGTACCAATTGAAAGTATTGGGTTGTACCAATTGAAAGTACATGGTGGAAAATGATACTTGGTGTAAACTACGAGGACATAAAGTGTAGGTTTTTAGTTTCGGTAATTCGGTCTCCGCCAGCGGGGCTACAAGTAAGAAGAAGATCGGCCACGTTTTTTCCTCGGGCTTGAAAGGAGAGAGCAGTCTGCGTTTTCATCTTCAGCGTAGGGTGAGTGGGAATCCTCCCGCTTTTATATCGTCGTTCCTCTTCTCGTAGATCATCTAGATTTGCTTCATTAGGGTTCCTAAATTTTGTTCTTGTTTTCTAGTTATCTTTTTTCTGTTTTTGAAAATATGCTCGTCGTTTGCAGGCAAGATTCGAGATGGTGTTCCGTAAGATGCTCGACCGTTGTAAGTTTCTTGTTGATTCTTGGTATTTCTGGAGAAATTGTCGCTGTTTCATTCGTCGACAAATAGTAATCTTAGCCAAAAAAAAAATTTAATTTTTTTTTCCCTTTGGTTATTGTTACAGTGAAATCTACCGGAGTCCTAAACAGCATTTCGCCGACCGAAGTTGGCACTACATTTTTTTTCGTGGTGATTTCGAAAATGATTGTCAATATTGCGTAAGTATTCTGTTAACATCCCTTCTCAAAACATCTTAAGATCTAAATACCTATTTGTTGATGCTAACTTGGGGGGTGGAAGGTGACTCTCTGCTGGAGGCAATGAGGCCAAGGATGGGACAAGTGGTGGCGGCCGCCGCCACAAGGTTTTCAAAAAATGCAATTATTATATTGAAAATAAATATTTTATCCCTGAATTATATAGACTTGCCACCATTAGATTTTTTTAATCTTTCATCCTCATAATGCAGTTCGTTTTTTTATTTTTTGAGTACATATTTTCACTACCACAAAGGTAAAATCATGGCTCCGTCTCTAGGTTTATGATGGGGCACAACGTAGCCACGTAGGTGAGAGTAGATTAATTTTGATTGTATAGATAGGAGCAAACTTGATTCACTACTAGTTTTCTTTCCAAGCCAAACTATGGAATATATTCCTTGGATGGAGGACATCCATGGACCCATGACATGTTTACCACCATATTTATGTAACCAAAATTCCGTACTGGTAAAAATTGATGAAGAGCTGCAAGTGATTGGACCTGGTAGAAAAAGGAAGATTTAGAACTGGTAGCAAAAGCAGTGGGGAGGAAGGCAAAAATAGAATGAAAATCAAGTCTGAAACTGAAGCGGAAGAAAATAAATTGGGGAGGAGTCCATTAAAGTTTGCAGAAAATTTTTAAGATTGGTTTGCAAATTTTTAGAGGGTAATAGTGGGTTTTATGATACTAGAAGATGTTTATACTCGTAAAATTCATTACTTTTTGGCAAATATTTTTTGATTGTTGGGATGCTGCTTCTGCTTTAAATATTCATGTGGTTGGGGAAACCAGGGACCTCTTGACTCAGAGTTTTAATTGGTGATATTTTGTGTTAATATGGATCATATATTAAATGTTGGTGCTTGGTGTAAACTGATGGGAAAATAGAAGAGAAATTCACACACAAACCCAACACAATTTTTATTAATTCTTTCACAAATACAAACATAAACTACTCACACCTCTCACACACACTCTCATGCACACACATTACATAATTTGGTGGTGGTGGAGACCACAAAAGGGCTCCCCGGCTCTGCTCTTCTCTGCCCTCACTTACTTCTCTTTCAATTCCCGCACAAACATTAAAATTGCATACATATATTTATACATAGAAAAATCTGTTCACAGCCACACAAAACTCCAACTAACTTTGCAACTCTCCCATATAATTCCACCGAGCAACACAGCTGGCCTTGGCATCCTCTCATTAAGCTTAATTTCGTTGTCTCTTTGTCCCTTACCCAGATCACAACCGTATCCCACATAATAATTAAGCTTAATTTCTAACATAAACTATCTCTTATCGTCCAAAGTTTTGTAACTGGATGTTGGGGATCAGGGAGGACTGGTATGGCATACATAACTTCCAAATGTACAAATTTTGTTCTTTTCCATTTCTTATGATTGTATGCGAATATACTACTACGTAGCAGTAATCAGTCTTTGTTTTAATCTTGCCTTCATCGTCGTTTTTCAGTTGTTAATTAAGGGTTGCCCTGGAATGCTCTTTTCTTTGGCTTTTACTAATAATCAAATCATTACTTACTTTCTCATGATCTTGTTTAATAGGAACCCTCCCCCGCCATTGTGGTATCCCATGATTGAGGATGAGGATGAGGACACATCGCTTTGATGAGGTGGATCTTAGAGATGTACCCCTATATGCATGCATCTGCAGTCTTATTCATGCTTCTGTTTATAAGGATAATGTAAGACAATATACTATGGATGGTTATGGGAAAGGGGGTTGCCGTGTGATGGTTGTTTCCTTAAGCAAAAGGAGAGAGAAGAGACCTATGTTGCTTATAATCTTGCTCTAAGCTTTCAGTATTCAGCTATAGAATGCTGAACTTTTTGTTTGCCTCCTTTACATGGTTCAGTTTTGTTTCTTTCAATTTCAACGTTGTCTTGTAAAATGTTGTGCTTAAATGGGAGAGGGATGAGTAACAGGAATGCTCTGCAGTCATTTGTGTAGGATTTTGAAAGCAATTCATCAAAATTGCACATATGACGGAGTTGTCCACGACTGTTATCAATTTGAATTGGATTTTGACGTTGTTAATCACCAAATTCTTTTGGCAATATTTTTTTAATAGATCATCGTTGTCAGAATTTGGCTAATATTTTTTGAATAGAAGTTGGGGGGATCCACACATGAGAAGGGTCCCAAAGTAAACCGACGAAGCCTACCACACGTTCTCTTTTATCGTTAGGATAAAAAAAACACCAGTTGTACAAAGTTGTTAGACTTGTCCATAAGAAAGTTTCAAATTTGTGTTCAATCCCAAAACCAAAAGTCCATCCAACTGTCAAAAGATCTAAGTGGAAGGGATGAAGAATGCTTAAAATCCCAGTTATTCCTCTCCATAGAAATCCCTGTATTCTATTCCTCAAGTCCCACATCGGCTTGATGCTAGCAGCAATGCCTATACGAACTCAATTATTTTATCATTTCAGGATAAGATTGTCAAACCAAAGGAATAGAGCTTGGAAATGACAAAATCACAGGTTTCTTTTTTCGAACAAATAATTTTTTTTTTTTCCCTTCGCTCTTTGCATTGAAAGAATTGTTCGTTTTTCCCCCTAGCTTATTCGTCCGCCTTGCATGCTGTAGGTGGTGGTGTTCTTTTCGACTCTGGTATCTAATAAGTTCTACCTACTATTGGATTTGAACCAATAACTCCTCCCGTATGAAAGCAATACTCTAACAACTGAGTACTTATAACAATTGGCACGCGAGGGAGCAAAACCAAATTATTTTCCGAGGATAGAATGCACGTAGAAGAGATTTCATACTTTCTATGGAACCTAGGGGTGGCCAAGTCACTGATAGAGACCCCAGGTTGCAGATAAACTCCAAGGGACAGGATCCCAGGCTTAAAAAAAACGGATTTGGTCTATCTTTAAGAAGCAGTGGTTATCCTCACAAGAGGGAGCATTCCGAGGCATCCTTCGATGCCCAACGACGACACCAATATAGAGATCACTTGACAGAGTAAGAGCGGGAGACGGACTTCTATTTCTAAGGGCGACAGGCCGAGCGCGAAAAGCAAAAGAACTTTATGCGCTTGGGTATAGTTAAGCAACGCTATCCTGACAAAGAGGTACGTACCCCCGCGCCTACGAAATCCAATCCAACTGTGGACATAAGCAATCTCCACCCCGACCTTTCCCCAATCCTCTCTATCGCAGGAATTCATGGAAGTAGATGAACAGGATAAAGGTACAAGAATACGAACAAGAAGAGATACAGAAAACCCTAAGATATTGAATCTGATTTTGATTGCATTCTCTCTCAAGATCTGTATTTTTCCCACTGTGTTCCTCGAGTTACATTTGTTCCTCTATATCTGTTACAAACGAAACACTCTTCAAATTACATCCAAATGAAAATGAAACCCAAATGCTAATAACTGCCTTAACAACTTTGACAGCTGGCAGCTTAGCCACTAAACATGATTACAATATTGAGTTAAAGTAACAACTAATGGGTCTGCTTAACACTGCCCTGCAAACTGATGGGAGTATCAACAACCATCAGTTTGGATTTAAGAAACAGAAATCGATCAACACTAAGAGCCTTTGTAAAAATGTCAGCAATCTGGGCCATTGTACCAATATGCTTAACCATCACCTGTTTACTCAGAACTTTTTCACGTATAAAATGATAATCGACCTCAACGTGTTTAGTTCGAGCATGAAACACTGGGTTAGATGCAAGAGCAATGGCAGAACATGCAAAAGTTCGATATCTGCTGAACCCATGTGGCAAAGAATGGAGAACATGCAAATCTAACAGTAACTACTGAACCCATGTGATATCTGCTGCTGTATTAGCCAGAGCTCGATACTCTGCTTCAGTTGAGGATCTAGCAACAGTGTGCTGCTTCTTAGCACACCAAGAAATCAGGTTGGAACCAAGATACAAACAAGAACCAGTTGTTGATCGCCTGTCCAAATGATCTCCAGCCCAATCCGCATCAGAAAAGGCCGTGAGTGTCAAAGGTCCAGGAGTAAAAATTAAGCCCTGGTGTAAAGTACCCTTGAGATACCTCAGAATACGCTTAACTGCGGTAAAATTGCTCTGTGTAGGTGCATGCATATGTTGGCAAGCAACATTAACAGCAAAAGATATTTCAGGTCTAGTTAATGTCAAATATTGGAGGGAGCCAACAATAGTTCTATACCAAGTATCATCAGAAAATGGAGGGTCTGGATCAAGTTTTGGAGGGTTAACAGATGATGGAGAAGAGCAAGGCTTACAGTCTTGCATGCCTGCCTTTTGAAGAAGGTCTATGGCATACTTGGTTTGAGATAACAGAATCCCAGTAGGAAGTTTCAGAACTTCTATGCCCAGAAAATAGCTTAAAGCTCCCAAATCTTTCATAACAAAACGAGTATTAAGATCCGTAATCAACTTGGAAATATAAGTAGTATCACTCCCTGTGATCAATATATCATCTACGTATACGAGAACCAGAGTTATACCTTGATCAGTTTTTAAGATAAAAAGAGAAGAATCTGCCTTACTATTAGAGAAGCCTTGCTGCAAGAGAAATCCAGAAAACAAGGAAAACCAGGCTCTAGGGGCTTGGCGCAGCCCATACAAAGCCTTGGTTAATTTACAAACATAGTGAGGATAAGTGTCACTTTTGTACCCTTGTGGTTGTCGCATAAAAACGTCCTCATCAATAACCCCATGTAAGAACGCATTGGACACGTCTAACTGTCTTATAGTCCAATTTGAATGCACAGCTAAACTCAAAACAACTCTAACAGTGGGTTGTTTAATGACTGGGCTGAAAGTTTCTGCATAATCAAAACCTTCCTCCTGTTGGTTCCCATTAGCCACTAACCTGGCTTTATATCTTGCTATACTGCCATCTGAGTGCCGCTTGATTTTAAAAATCCATTGGCACCCTATAATATTTGCCCCTGGTGGTGCAGGAACCAAAGACCACGTCCCTTGTTTCACAAGGGCTTTATATTCCTCTGCCATAGCACTATGCCACTCAGAGAACTTGATAGCCTCAGAAAATGATTTGGGTTCAGTGTTTGGAGAAGGTTCATGCACCACAGCAGTTAAACTCAGAGGAGACAAAGGTTTGTGAATCCCATTTTTTGATCTAGTAACCATTGGATGAGTATTATGATGGGCAGGAATAGAAGAAGGTAGAGGTGCAGCAACCAGGGAAGAAGAAGAAGAATGTAGAGGTGCAGAAACTAAGGAAGAAGAAGAAGAATGTAAAGATGCTGGAATAGAAGCATGACACACAGGTGAACTAGACAATGTACTGGATGGAATATTGTTACCAGAAGAAAAATAGGACAAAGAAGAATTAGGAACAGGATTAGAGGAAATAGGTAATGTAACAATTACATCTTCAAATGAGGCAAGAGGAACACTGAATTTTGTAGTAGAAGTTACAGAATCAGAAGCACATGATATAAGATGAGAGTAAGAAAACTCATGTTCTAGAAACTTTACATGTCTAGAAACATAGACACGTTTGTCAACAGGATCATAGCATTTGTACCCTTTTGTAGTGTCACAATACCCCAGAAAGACACAAGGTTTTGACTTGGGAAGTAATTTATGAGCATTGTAGGGTTTTAACCAAGGATAGCAGCAGCAACCAAAAGGCTTAAGAGCCATGTAATCAGGTTGTTTGTGAAAAAGAAGCACATAAGGAATTTGAAACTTCATGGAAGAATGTGGTAACCTATTGGTTAGGTATACAGCAGTGGAGAGAGCCTCAAGCCAAAAAACAGTAGGGAACTGAGCTTGTAACAACAAGGCAATAGTAGTTTCTATGAGATGTCGATGTTTTCGTTCTACAAGACCATTTTGTTCAGGAGTATGTGGGCATGTGGTTTGATGTATAACACCACTAGACAAGAAAAGATGAAGTAGAAAATGATTAACAAACTCACCCCCATTGTCACTTCGGACAGTTTGTATAGTTTTGTGAAATTGAGTCTGAACAAAAACTTTAAACTCAGATATCTTGTGTTTGACTTCGGACTTATAATGCAAGGGAAATAACCAAGAAAACCTAGTGAAGTCATCAATGATCAAAAGATAATATCTATACCCTTTGTGAGAAGGAACTGGGGATGGACCCCAGACATCCATATGAACCAACTGAAAAGCCTCTGTAGTCTTAGATTCAGAAAGAGGAAAAGGAAGTTTATGGCTTTTAGCCATATTACAATTGGAACAATTGACAACACAAGAGGAATTTACAGGTAAACTGTATTCCTTTATTAACAAAGAAAACATAGTACTATTAGGATGTCCAAGTTTTTTATGCCAGATCATGGCAGAAGCAGATGTAGATTCACTTACAAAAGCTGAAGGTGAAGCCTTTACAGAAGAAACCTGAGGAGAAGCCTGAGAAGAAGCTTTAGAGCAAGTCAGGATGGGATACAATCCCTTGTGACATGGACCTTGGTACAGAATTTTCAGACTGTACTTGTCCTAAATAACAAGACCAGAAGAGTCAAAAACAAGATAACAATCATTGTCTTGGGCAAATTTATGAACAGAAATGAGATTATGAGTAATCTGAGGAGTATGTAGAATATGAGACAAATGAAAATTGGACTGGGAAGTGGATAACACACCTGATCCAGAGTGAGTAACTGGAAGTGCTGAACCATTTCCAACTAATACACCTTCAGGTTGATGTGCTATCTGTGGTTGTGATATGTTCTGAAGGTTATTGGTAATGTGGTTGGTTGCACCACTATCAAAGAACCACGGCTGTGAAGCAGATGCATATGCTTGGGGAAAAGAGATCTGATTAGCAGGTGGAAAAGATGTCTGATTTGCCATAAAAGCTACAGAAGGAACATGTTGTCCTACAGGAGGTAAAATAGGTCCAGCTTCTCCAACCCCAAACTGTCCAAACTGTCCAAAATTAGAAGTTCCAGTGCCTTGTTGTCCAAATACAGTTGATCCAGGAGTAATGTCACATTGACCAGGAATCCCAGTGAAATAAGCTTGTGGCATAGAGGAATAAGACTGTCCTGCAGAATTAGCTTGAGACACAGGTTGTCCTGTAAAGTGAACGTGAGACAAAGGCTGTCCAGAAAACTGTTGTCCATAAGAATTTCCATAGGTGTTGCCTCTAAACTGCTGTCCATAATTCCCAAAGTAATTTGATGCATTCTGAGATATAGGTGCATTCTGAGGCACAGGTACTCCTATAGTAACAGGGCCAGAAGACCATTGTGGAGTAACATTTCCTCTCCATTGTTGCTGTTGTGATCCATTGTTATTGTTGTAAAAACAATAGGCAGTAATATGATTTGTTCGACCACAGATACCACAAGGCTCCCTAGGATACCTTGATCCTCTATTTCCTCTATCTCTAGAAAAACCTCTGTTATTCCCAGAAGATTGCACTTGAGGATAGTAATTATTATATGCTGGCATAGGTTGACTCGTTGATCCATAAGGCATATGATTCACAGAAGTTCCTTGAGGTGGCCCAGTAATAGAGGTCATCTGTGAATTATTTGTGGTATTAACCATAGGTTGTGACATCTGATTGGGCTGTGTTGAGACCAGAACTGTAGACTTCTCAAGATCTGGCGAAGAATCTTGAAGAAGTTGTATATCTTCACTATTAAGCATAGTAACCACCTCCTCAAAACTTAGCTTTGTTCCTCTCGTTCTTACAGCCCTAACTGCTGTCTTAAGTCCATTAAAAACTGGAGGTAAACCCCTTAATGTATGATACACAAGCTCTTCATCATCAACAGGACTTCCAGCCGCTGCTAATTTCTGAGAAATCTCCTTAATTTTGTCAATATAACATCCTATACTCGATGTCTTTGTGTGATTAAACAGTTGTGTCCTGAGTTCTTGAATGTGGTTCTCAGACATGAAATTATATCTACTCGACAATGAATCCCATACTTGTTGAACATTATGTAACCCTAGAACGTATGGTAAAGTATTCTGTGATAACGAAGCAGTTAAACAAGAGAGAAGTTGAGAATTGATCACTCCCCAAAGATTGTACGCAGGATTATCATTCTCAGTACCTTGTGCATCTCGAATCTTCTCCGATGGAACTGAAACTGAGCCGTCGAGATATCCAAAGAAGCCATTCGCTTTCATCACATTTTCCACTTGAATCCGCCACAAGAGATAGTTCGATCCATCCAGCTTGATATTCACCAGTGAGTGAAAGTTTGAGACAAGAAACGTCAACGAAGATGGAAGAGTAATTTCTGTCATGATTTCTTCAAGGATTTGTGCAGAATTTCAGGATCTTTAGACGCTAGTCTTCAGAGCTCTGATACCATATGGAAGTAGATGAACAGGATAAAGGTACAAGAATGCGAACAAGAAGAGATACAGAAAACCCTAAGATATTGAATCTGATTTTGATTGCATTCTCTCTCAAGATTTGTATTTTTCCCACTGTGTTCCTCGAGTTACATTTGTTCCTCTATATCTGTTACAAACGAAACACTCTTCAAATTACATCCAAATGAAAATGAAACCCAAATGCTAATAACTGCCTTAACAACTTTGACAGCTGGCAGCTTAGCCACTAAACATGATTACAATATTGAGTTAAAGTAACAACTAATGGGTCTGCTTAACACCTCCAGGTTGTCTTATCTGTGTTACTCTGCCAAGATTCCAGAATGCCCCTCGTTCCTCATACCACATGCAGATGATCCTGACTACATACCACTGTAACATTTGCGGTTCGTATTTCTCAATCCAAGTCCAATGCAAAAATGCACACCAAATTGAACAGATATATCACTTCAGCTATAGTAACTCACAGCTGAAACAAATTACTCCAATTCTGCAAAAACTTTTAATCTTTAGCCGAATTAATATCCCATGAAGTTGACGTATTGCTGAGGAACTTTTTATGGTCAGGACTACATCTTAGAAGAGCTTGTGCTAAAGTCAAATGGATGGAAGTCTGTGTTCTGAAAAATGAAGGCGGCCTTTGAAATCCCTCAAGGAATGGAATAAAACAACTATGTTGCGACATCTTTGGGCTATATGCAAGAAGGAAGAAACTCTATGGGTAAAATGGATTCACAATTATATTATTAAAGATCATTGTTTTTGGTATATGAAAGCTCCATTGGATTGCTCGTGGACGATGCGAAAGCTTTTCAAGCTTAGGACTATAGGCCAGCAGTTTGTGAAACATGTAATTGGCAATGGACAAGATACTTATTTTTGGCTGGATAATTGGTTTACTACCGGTCCCTTGTATAAATTGCTGGATGATAGAACCATCTCTATCCTTGGCAGAGCTTTATTTGCTAAGGCGAGTTCTATGATTCAAAATGGTAATTGGCTTTGGCCTAGGCCTAGAAATCACAGAACTTGGCAAATTCAGAGCTCTATTTCTGATTCTATGTTGCCTCAAGTTGAGAGTGATGATGAAGTGGTTTGGCTTGACTCTCCTACAGGAAAATACATTACCAAATATACATGGGAAGCTGTGCGAAGTAAGAGAGAAGGTTCCTTTTGCTCATGTGGTTTGGTTCTCTAATAACGTTCCTAAATGGGCCTTCATTCTATGGTTGACTTGTTTAAAGAAACTTTCAACTAAGGATAGACTTAGGCGATGGGGGATGGGAGTGGATCCAATCTGTGTTCTATGTAATCATACCGAAGAAAGTATCCAGCATTTGTTCTTTAAATGCAGCTATTTCGGAAGAGTTTGGGAGACTATTTTGGCTAGATTTCAGATCTGTAAAGTGGTAGAGGAATGGGATAATGAAATTGCTTGGGCCATTGGTTTTTGCAAAGGGAAGAGCTTCAAATCGTTGTTGTTTCGACTGGCCTTTGCTGGAGCTGTTTATCACTTATGGATTAAGCGCAATTCACGAGTGTTTGGAGGTCGCCATAGCAGCTCTGAGGAGGTCTTGGCTTGTATTGATGAGAATATTCGATTGAAGATGTACAGGGGGAAGTTCCCTAACTCGAGGGAAAATAGTAGCATATATGATTCTTGGCATGTTTCTCATAGAATTTTAGAGCAAGTTGTAAATAGGACCTAGTGATTTGGAGTAGTCTGTATAGGACTTTGTTCTTTGTATAGGCTTGTATTGAGGGCTTGCCCTTTGGTTGTTTTCTTTTGGTTGGTTATAAAATTTACTCTTACCAAAAGAAAAAGGGGAAGAAGCGGCTGAAATGACTCATACCAGTAAGAACTTCAACAGCACTTGTAACTGCCACTTCAGATCCATCCATACTATCTTCCATAAACAAGTCAAAAGGAAGCCAAAAAGCAGAACGACTAGTGCCATGACATTGATTGGCAGAAGATGCAAGTGACCCAGAAGCTATTACAGCATGAAACTATTTCTGTGAACTTGTTTTGCACTTACGGGACAGGACTTGGCGGTTATCAGATGTCAACTGTGGAAGAACCTCGGGGGTGATACTTTTGAACTTGTCAAGGCTGATGAGTTCGCAGTAAGTAGCCTCAAGTGTTCAATGAAACACCACCAGTGGAGCACACCTAAGAAGATAAAGAGAAATATTAGAGTCCATTAAAACAATCCAATAGCAACTCTTGGTCCAGTCCAAAATTCGGATAAAACTAGGCTGTCTGTCAAAGGCTTTGAAAGAATTGCTCGTTTTTCCCTCCCATAATGACAGTTTCTAAGTGAGACAACAAAAGAAGCATGGAAGACGAAAAACATGAATTCTGGAAGTCACTTCATGTTTGAAAATTTTTCCAATCATCTCAACAGCTGTAACAGTATTTAGTTTGTGCATCCCCTTGTGACGTTTGGCCCTCTTCTATCAAAGTTATCGTTACCATCTATTTTCACTTCTTGTGTCCCAGTTAGCCACCTAGACTTCTTTTCTGCTGTAAGCTCCAGCAGTCCTCCATCATCTAGTGATGCTCAAGTAGCTGCCATACATTTGAAAAGACAAATCCAACTAACAGTAGCCCAGGTTCAGATGCTGGAAGGGCAAATATCTGGGCAAGATCAACAACTTCATCAATTGATTTCATGATCCTGCAAATCCGTACTAAAGGACGTTAACAACCTCAAATGCCTCACTTTTTCTTGAACATAATTAACAGGGAAGGACATACTTCCCTTGTTAGCCATAAATGAACAGTTTCTTTTTTCTTTTTTTTCTTTTTTTGCTTTGCATAAATGAACAGGTTTTTCTCAGGTAAAAGATCATCAAATTGCTTTCCATACAAATCGTATAGACACTCTACTAAGAACTCCATGATGAGCCAAGATAAAAAACAATGATTAAGGAGCACAGGTATAATTTGTAAAAGATAATATACACCTTAGACGATCGTATTATGTAGACTGCGGTCTAAAGATACATCTTTTCAATTAAGAATACACATCATGCCACACTAACAGTTAGCATATAGAAAGGTGTCTACAAAGCCTCGTTTGTTTGATCGGAGATAAATGGACGGGATATGGGTGAGATATGAAATCCTTGGGATATTGCTCAGGATAGCAATGGATGAAGGAAATCAATATCTGGTGTTTGTGTTCAACGGGTTATAGCCATTGGAAAACACTTTTTTTTTTTTGTTGTTTTAGCCTTTGGATATTCCATATCCTATCCAAATAAGGAAACCAAACATCGGATTTTGGTTCCACTCCATCCCACCCCCAAATCCCACCAAACAAAAAAGGCCAGATCTGTCATTTTCATCTGATGATTTCCAATAAATAGACAAGCTACATGCCATTGCTAGGAACTATATATTTCTAGAACCACAGTGAAGCGCTTCAAGTAAATGCATTCTTTAAACAGTGCTCCCAATTTTTAGACTTCCAGTTGAGGTTGGCATGCTTGGAGACATATCAAATGACCAAGCATTATCTTACTGAAGACATAGAAATCAACGAACAAAAAGCAAAACATGAGACGTAAATGATAACTCGGACAAACAGAGTAAAAATACAATATTGGACTTAACTTACTTTTCATAATTTGGACATTTGATTTGAGACACAAATGAAAAGGCGTGTCTCGTAAGGAGCTCCATATAAAGCCTGTAAGCTCTAGGGTAGGACTGCCGACTTGAAATTACTGTGTCACAAGCCAACACGAATAGGATCAAGCTTCATGGTTGATCAAAAGGGTAAAATGTGTAATACACAAAGAAACGCTTCTAAAAATCACTCCCAAGGTAATGTATATGTGAATCGCTTCTACTTGAAGAACAAACAGAGGCAACTTCACTCGACCATGAAATGCCCTGTATGATGCAACCACTTTAAAGAATAATTATCCTCCCACCAACTTTCAGCGAGGCAAGTTCATAGCCCATCAATCTTTTGAGTCATAAGCCCCAAATATCAGGTCAATATGGCACTTTCAGGTTCTACTGTTTCATAAGTTGGAATAAAGAAGAGAAGAATCAAAATTACACACGTTATGACACAAATGAAGCACAACTCATGAATTTGTCTAGAACCTAAACCAAGATATGTAATCCATCATAACTCTGCAGATATGTAATCCATCATATCTCCACATAAATCCCAATTTCATTTAGGTCCAAAACCAAGATACCATGTAACCGAAGCACGACTTATTAAACATCACCCTTTAGACAATAGGGCAAGCAATCATCTATATTCATCCATTACTTGGTTTGGGGAAATGAACAAGAACAGAAAGGGAATTTCTCAGTAGCTTTTGTTTTCTTTGTTTGGTTTCCAACTAAGGGAAGAATGGCAAGCACATTGACAAATTCTCTTAACGTACAAAAGTTTTAATTTATCAGGTCTCTCTATCACTCACAAAGTCTTATTCTCTAAGGCAGAAAAGGAAAGAGAAGTACAGAATATGATCTTGTTTGATTTGGTTTCTAAGTAATGATTGGAGAGATAAAGAAAAATGAAAATAATGATTAGAAATAAGAGTAATAATCGGAGAGAAATATGAGTAATGATTGAAGAATAATGGAGAAAACTGATCTTGAAACCCAAACGAACAAGGTAGGTTTCCAGCATTTATGATTGTTCATTTAGCAAGAAATTTGTGGATCACATACAACACTCCCAGTTTTTGCTCAAACATTTTTCCTACGAAAATGACAAAACAATTCATTTTGTTGTTTTTCCAATTCAATGACGAATATTCCTATATTATGTAGAAACATTTAAACTGCTTCGTTGAGGAGAGAGAGAGAGAGAGAGAGAGAAAGAGAAAGAGAGAGAGACACTGTTTTGGACCCAAAACCAAAAGTCATCTCGCCGGTTTTTTTTTTACCCTTTCCAATGTGATGGTTTTTTCTGCTTATTCTATTGTCTTTTTTTATAATCGGATGTCCGAGTCATCTTACGCGCCTTGACTAATTTTGGGGCTCGGGAGGTGATGACCAGACATAACCTCCAATGGCCCTAAGAGTTTTGCTAGCAACGGGAATCGAATTTGATACCTTAGGTGGGAGCAAATATCTGAGTCTCAATGCAATACCACATTGTCAACCCCTTGATTTACTTATTCTATTGTCTTAGGGCTGATTAGATGCCGGATTTGGCATAAGAATGAGGATCATTTAATTTCGGGCCATGCGGATGGCTTGGTTTTGGCCCTTATTTGTATACCCAAACTATTTAATCTCCTCCCATTTAATTTGGACGGTTACCTCCTCTCTAATCCAGACCAATCTACCCTAAACCTTCTTATTTATCTTTATCCTCATTGCAAACCAATCCACCGCAATTCAACTAAAAAAGAAAATCAAGTACTGCCATGTTAAAGAAAAGCAAGTACTGCCATGTTATTCCCTTATTATCAAAATCTCCAAACCAAGGAGTATTATGTAGTTCCCCTTTATAAATATCACACCAATGTGGATGCCCCTACATAAATGATATTCCTATTATTTTCCTCAGTATTTTTAACCACGAAAAACTAATCTCGTAACATATCGAGCCGTAAAGGTGAAAAGTGTACTTGTCACAAAGTCTTGGAGAAAATACTTTTATTTGAGACCACTATCACTCTTAACAAAGACTTCAATTGCGACCACTACAAAGTTGCGGAAAAAATTCTTTGGTACAGACGAGATTGGTTCTATAACGTAAAGACAGAAGAAGGCTTAACTGCAAGATTCACCGACTTGAATCTGGGATAGATAATAGGGAAGTTGGGGCACAATGGTGAGTCTTAGAATACGGTTGAAAAGAGAGTAGCATCTGTAATTTCACAGCCAATCTATTATGAGAAGGAAATTAGGAGAAGCAGCAGTAATAGATAAGAAGTACTAATAATCTTCCAATTTACCTATAAAAAAGAAGAAGAAAAGATAAGAGGTAACAAAATGTAAGATAAGAGGTAACAAAATGTATAACCTCCTGTTAAAAAAAAAAAAAAAAAAACAGCTTCCTTACAATTTACAAACATCGGTTGATAAGATATCAAAAGGACCCACAAAAGTATTTGCTCACAAAAATGCCACTCAAGTGAGAAATTTGTTACACGGATCCCGAAAAAAGTGAGATTTTTGTTATCTTTATACTATCAGTTTTGAACCTCCTACAACTCACATGAAAGTACAACCCGTAGCATTCTCATCACCGCTAGTATATAGGAAGCGGACTTGTAACTAACTATATATTGCTAACACTATGCAAATTTTTTCTTTAATAGTTCTAGTTTCCTGTGGTATCCACAACGCAGCCAATATATGTGTCAAATTCACAGCTGTCAAAGAATTCCCATCCATCATCTGCTAGCGCCTATCAATTCAGTCACTTTCCTCTGCAGAAATAGGTATCAAGAGTTATAATGAGAGTTTACCAAGAAAACTAAGGCAGTTTACCAAGAAAACTAAGGCAAGCAGACAAACGGAAGCATACTATGGAATAAAATACCATGGATCTTCTTGCCTTCCTAATAAAATTTAGAGCGATGATTGTCAGTAAGAGCAACTCCAATTTTTCAACAGCTAAATTGGATGGCAATCCTGTCGGACCATCAACTGAAACTCACCATTACCAGTGAGCGCCACCTTGATCCCCACTGAAGTGTAGTTAAAGGGGTAAATTATTCGATGCAGCTAAATATAATTTAGCAGGGCGATTACTGGCTTGTGTGTGTGCTGCATCAGTTGTCTTATGGTATGTACAGAGTGCATGGCCTGCAGGCTCAGTGTGCGCTTGCGTTAAACAGTTGCAAATAAGAACAATCACTATCATGCATGGTTTGTTGGCTTGCTTAATATATCGCCAAATGGATGGATTTAGTAGATTCATTCTAGATGACCTGAGGTTTTATCAATTAATACATATACATTCCCATTTTCATATCTTCGAATATACGAGCCTGTCTGTAAATTTTTGATGTCTTCTGCTTGAAATATTTTTAAGGACCAAAATTCCATTACTCGAGTATGTTACACCTATACTTTGTAAGTAGTTAACAGAGTAAGAAGATCCCATGCGAGAAATGGTTTGAGAGCAGTAAAAACTACTTTCGTAAGGATAATCCATAAACTGAGCCTAAATATAGATATACAATGATTAATAAAATAGACCATTCAGTACTTCCATAACTACAATTTCAGTTTTGTCAATGCTTTAAAAGTGCAAGTTAGAATTTATATAGCCAGATGCATGTAGGTAATGTGAACGTGGGGGGGCTAACTCTTGGGCGTTATCATTAATAATGCACTTGATCCAAATACTTTTGTAATTGGACAGTTGGTTAATGAATACTAATCGATGTCGATGACTTCATATTCTCTTAACTGGACAGCACGGCCCATTCCAGATTTATAATCAAAACAATGAACACTAATCGATGTCGATGACTTCATATGCTCTTAACTGGACAACATGACCCATTCCAGTTTTGTAATCCAAACAAACCACCAAAGGGGGAAAAAATCGAATGCTTTAATCGGGGCATCAATATCAAAAAGCTTGGACCAAACTTACTGTAAAATCTACCAAAACCTAGAAATAAATACAGGGAAGACAAAACTTACAGCAACCATAGTTGTTGAAAACCTATGATACACGATACGTATCCTACGATTTATATCATCTCTTTCATTAAACGATACGTATCGCACCTTGTATCCTTTTTGTATAGAAATCCTACGATACGATAGCGTATCCTACGATTTATGCGCTTATCCTGATTTGGAATGTATCATATGATTACTTATAGGAAAAAAATCTGAGAGCATCACTAGTGGTATACTCAAATATGGATACTCAAATATTGCCACGCCACATTTTGAGTATTCATTTAATGGGTTTATAAGTTTGAGTATCTACCCTTCTACAATGGTTCATTTGTGTCCATAATAAAAAAAAAAGTATTATTCACTCTATTTTTATTCATAAAATGGGTATAACTTTAAATTTGTTCATACATATTTTTATAATATTATTACCATTTAAAAGATATTCACAATACGTTTAAAATGAGATCAATCTTGAACATATTTTGGTAAAGATTAAAAATTGATAATTTCAATTTTTGGGAGAAAGTGCAAAAAAATTTGAGTTTTGAATTAAGTATTTGAAAAATGGAGAGAGAATGTTGTTACTTTTGATACGGTGTGGTCCCCAAAATTTGGTTATTGAGGTTTGGTTATTGAGAAAGATTGGTAATTTTGAGTATCCAAATGCCAAAAGTTGAGTATTTGTAACAAATGTTGTTAACTTTGAGTATTTATCCAAATACCATTGTGAGCCTCTTTTGTGTATCAAAATACTCATCTTTGAGTATTTTTGTGTTTGAGTATACCACTAGTGATGCTCTGACCTTATTTTAAGATGCGGAACCCTAAACGTATTAATCGAAGCCATTTGATATAATTATGGCGATATTCAAACACTTGATAGAAATTCAACCTCAAAGTAGGGCTAGCTTGAAAAGAGGAAAGAACCATAATTCTAATGTTACGCCTCATTAGAAGATTAGAGCAAGTTCACCCGTTGTTATTGAAATAGTATTGCCAATTTTTTGATTTAGTTTGCTACAACGTCAAAAAATAAATAATTTTGTCAGCTGACAAAAAAAAATACTAGGGAAAAAAAAAAGATTTGTTTTGGTGAACGAGGATATTTGTGTTAGTCATTCAACCAACCAAAAGAAAGAGATTTTTTTTTTCCCAAAAAGCATTTTGGCACAAATTATGATTAGGTAAAACTACTTTTAATCATATAGTCTGTTGATGTCATTAGGTATAACTACTTTTAATCGTATATAAATTATGATTATTATTGTTGAAGAATAAACTAGATTTAGTATTATGGCACAAAAAAAATAAAGTCCAAATAAGCCCAATTGACGAAATTCAAAGATGAAAGATATTGTTGAAATAGATATAAATATCTAGTTTCTAGAAGCTCTATAATATCTATCTTCTAGAAATTCTACAATATCCTTTGAAATATCTAGATTTTTTTTTGTGAATTAGTTACATCTGTAATTCTAGAATCTGCCTCAAAGTTTATCTTATATGAAAATATCTTTGTACTAGACCCTTCCGTGGATTTGGACTAGACCCTTCCGTGGATTTGGACTAGACCCTTCCATTGAGTAGTATAAATATGGATGGATTCTAGTCATTTTGCACCAAACCAAAAAAAGGAGTTTTGAGTTTAAGTGTAATATAAATACCCTCCTTCCCCACCCTTGCCTTAATTATTTCTCCCTCCCCCAAAATCTTGTCTATCTAAACATCATAAACTTCTGCTCATCCATCAAACGTATCTTAAGACATGCGATACATATCTTGATACAATTTATATAATGAAAAAAACGATACACGGTACATATCCCGATTTGAAAAACACTGACAGCAACGTATCTGCAGCATTACCAAGGTCATCTGCTACTAACGTAGGTGCATTGCTTGCAGACTCTTCCTTTACTATCTTCCCTTTCTCAGAACCTTTGCTTTCTTGCTCATCTAAAGCCTTTCTTGCAGACTTTCTCTCATTTTTCTTCTCATCCTCAGTAGTAACCAACTGTGACGACGGAGAGCAACAACGAGTAAGAGTGAAAGACCACCAATTACTAGTAAAGATCACTTTCATAGAACAGGTACATGATGCACAATCATTTCTCAACATTTAATTTGCTTGGTATTTCTCTTCACCCAAATTTTCCAGAATACTCACTTCTCTCCTCAGTTTTGGTGCAAATCCGTCTCCAATCTTGATGTTAAATTACGAATGGGGGAAATCAGAAACCTAACTCACTCGCACCCTATGTTATTTTCTAGATTGGGTTACAGGTGTAGGTGTCGATTACAGAGAGTGATGCATTGGTGGTGCTGCAGCGTGCGCATAGGGAAGGGTTGTTGTTAGATGTGGATATGTACAGGAGCAAATAAGTTTTTTGACGATTTTTTACATTATCCCCTCAAAGTTAATCTCCCTTCTTACAAAGCTGTCCAAACCAAGTACAATTTCTCTATCATTCATAAATTTCACATCATTGTGGACCCATTCTCTATATCTAATACAATAACACCCTCTACTATTTTATCTACCCTCCATATTTAATCCACCTAAAACTAATCCGGCATCCAATCGACCCGTT
Organism: Vaccinium darrowii; assembly: GCA_020921065.1. NCBI lineage: Eukaryota > Viridiplantae > Streptophyta > Magnoliopsida > Ericales > Ericaceae > Vaccinium > Vaccinium darrowii. The sequence goes on from CM037156.1 coordinate 42,937,973, forward strand.
AGGGGTTTGAGCCCTAGACCGTTGGTTGACAAAACTAATTTTAAAATAAAAATTAAAAAAAATGGTTGGTGTTAGAGCCATGTAATATTAAAAAATGAAGTAATATAATTATGTATGGTACGGGATTGCGTCTTGTAAATTCCTCTTTTAACGAGGAAAAACCTAAAAAGCATATTGAGAAACTCTTCATTCATTTTATGTGAATTATTGTTTTATACTCTCCATTACTTTTAAACATTAAGCTGTAAATGATTACGAGAAACTCTCTCCCAATTGAAGGTATGACTGGGGTTCCTTTTAGCTATTTTATTTTTGTTATTTTCTTTGCTAATGCCTCTGTGGGATCTTATCCGTTTGTGCCCCATTTTACGGGCGGTTTTTTTTTTTTTTAATGATTTCATCTATTTCTGCGTCTAGTTTGAGTTGGGTGTCTCTTTTGGGATCCTCGATTTCAACAAAAGAGGACGGACTCTACGCCCGCATCTAGTGTAGGTCTGCTTTTTGCAATACGTGTCTTGGGCCCGTGAGCCTGTATGCTCTTTGCAGTTGCTCGTGTCTTTGATTTTGGTAGTTTTTGTTCATTCTTATACATTGTGATGAAATCTTTGCCTTAGGGTTGGTTGGTGAAATGAAATGACTGTCCTCAAAAAAAAAAAAAAAAATGATGTACGATCTTTAAATTCGGGTGCGCTACTCCGAATCAAAATTGATCTTCCGACCAGAGCATGTGCCCACAGTGAGCGACTCTGCTTGGGACTTGAATAATCCATACTATTAGTTTATTACACTTGTTGTAGTTTTCACAAAGCATGGCTTAATTTCGAGCCACATTGTTAGGATAAAAAGTTAGTAAGTTAACTGGCGCAGGTTTGAATCATTCTATACATGGGAGTAGGAGCCTTGTAGTGAGTAAATCTCGGCCGTCCAAAACAAGAATGGATGGCCGAGATTCTCACTACACACATGTAGTGTGTTGCTCATTACAGGCTCCCCGGTTGGGCTATACGACTCCCAACACACATAACCTCCAAATCTAGAGATTTCGACAATAATCTGTTACAGTTAGGCCTTGTTTGTTTGGTGGGATTTGGGGGTGGGATTTGGTGGAGGGATGGAGTGGCACCCAAAATCCCATGTCTGTTAACAATTTTTCAGATGGGATTTGAAATCCCTCACCAAGTTTTATTCCAATCCATACGGGATATAAAATCTCTTGCTAGGATATGTACTAAGTTATCAGCGTCCGCATAGGGAAGGGTTGTTGTTGGATGTGATGGTGGTGTTAAAAACAAGAAAAGAACTGTTACCATCAACAACAGTGCAGATTATGTTAGAGAAGAGAGAATTACTACCTTGCACAACTCGCTGACTATTTCTTCGTGGCGTTCATTTAGGGCAAGTTTAGATGCGGAAAACCTCCTCTCTTGTTCTTCAGCAAACTTACGACGTGACCGCTTACCAATCAAAACTTCTACAGAAATGACCGTTAGGTGTGTGACAGAGAGTTTACCAACGAATTTCTTGGTCCAGATCATGTTTGAAGGCGGCGACGAGGGGGGTTGCGGGAAGGGGAATGGCCGGGGTCTGGGGTTTTGCGGGGAGAGGGATGGCAAAGCGACAGGGGAGGAGAGGGGGCACAGAAGGGAGGATGGGAGGGGGATGGCACGACGCTGGAAGAAGAGGGTGAAGGGAGGAGGCGGAGTCATTCGGCGGGGGCTGAGGTGGGGAAACATCTCTTAGGGTTTTGGTTTTTTTTTTTTCTTGGTAATGATGAGAGAGAAATGAGAGTAATGATTGAAATAAAGAGTAATAGTTGAAACTTCCGGGTTTTATTTATCCCTCTACTTCCAAAACTTTCGGGTTTTATTTATCCCTCTACTTCTCCCCAACTATTACTCTCTATTTCAATCATTACTCTCATTTCTCTCTCATCATTACCAAGAAAAAAAAAAAAACAAAACCCTAAGAGATGTTTCCCCACCTCAGCCCCCGCCGAATGACTCCGCCTCCTCCCTTCACCCTCTTCTTCCAGTGTCGTGCCATCCCCCTCCCATCCTCCCTTCTGTGCCCCCTCTTCTCCCCTGTCGCTTTGCCATCCCCCTCCCCGCAAAACCCCCGACCCCGGCCATTCCCCTTCCCGCAACCCCCCTCATCGCCGCCTTCAAACACGATCTGGACCAAGAAATTCGTTGGTAAACTCTCTGTCACACACCTGACGGTCATTTCTGTAGAAGTTTTGATTGGTAAGCAGTCACGTCGCAAGTTTGCTGAAGAACAAGAGAGGAGGTTTTCCGCATCTAAACTTGCCCTAAATGAACGCCACGAAGAAATAGTCTGCGAGTTGTGCAAGGTAGTAATTCTCTCTTCTCTAACATAATCTGCACTGTTGTTGATGGTAACAGTTCTTTTCTTGTTTTTTAACACCACCATCACATCCAACAACAGCCCTTCCCTATGCGGATGCTGATAACTTAGTACATATCCTAGCAAGAGATTTTATATCCCGTACGGATTGGAATAAAACTTGGTGAGGGATTTCAAATCCCATCTGAAAAATTGTTAACAGACATGGGATTTTGGGTGCCACTCCATCCCTCCACCAAATCCCACCCTCAAATCCCACCAAACAAACAAGGCCTAACTGTAACAGATTATTGTCGAAATCTCTAGATTTGGAGGTTATGTGTGTTGGGAGTCGTATAGCCCAACCGGGGAGCCTGTAATGAGCAACACACTACATGTGTGTAGTGAGAATCTCGGCCATCCATTCTTGTTTTGGACGGCCGAGATTTACTCACTACAAGGTGTAGTGACTACAGGGCTCCTGCTCCCATGTATAGAATGATTTAAACCTGCGCCAGTTAACTTACTAACTTTTTATCCTAACAATGTGGCTCGAAATTAAGCCATGCTTTGTGAAAACTACAAGTGTAATAAACTAACAGTATGGATTATTCAATTCCCAAGCAGAGTCGCTCACTGTGGGCACACGCCCCGGTCGGAAGATCGATTTCGATTCGGAGTAGCGCACCCGAATTTAAAGATCATACATCTTTTTTTTTTTTTTGAGGACAGCCATTTCATTTCACCAACCAACCCTAAGGCAAAGATTTCATCACAATATATAAGAATGAACCAAAACTACCAAAATCAAAGACACGAGCAACTGCAAAGAGCACACAGGCTCACGGGCCCAAGACACGTATTGCAAAAAGCAGACCTACACTAGATGCGGGCGTAGAGTCCGTCCTCTTTTGTTGAAATCGAGGATCCCAAAAGGGACACCCAACTCAAACCAGACGCAGAAACAGATGAAATCATTAAAAAAAAAAAAACCGCCCATAAAATGGGGCACAAACGGATAAGATCCCACAGAGGCATTAGCAAAGAAAATAACGAAAATAAAACAGCTAAAAGGAACCCCAGTCATACCTTCAATTGGGGGAGAGTTTCTCGTAATCATTTACAGCTTAATGTTTAAAAGTAATGGAGAGTATAAAACAATAATTCACATAAAATAAATGAAGAGTTTCTCAATATGCTTTTTAGGTTTTTCCTCGTTAAAAGAGGAATTTACAAGACGCAATCCCGTACCACACATAATTATATTACTTTATTTTTTAATATTACATGGCTCTAACACCAACCATTTTTTTTAATTTTTATTTTAAAATTAGTTTTGTCAACCAACGGTCTAGGGCTCAAACCCCTAACGGGTCGATTGGATGCCGGATTAGTTTTAGGTGGATTAAATATGGAGGGTAGATAAAATAGTAGAGGGTGTTATTGTATTAGGTATAGAGAATGGGTCCACAATCATGTGAAATTTATGAATGATAGAGAAGTTGTACTTGGTTTGGACGGCTTTGTAAGAAGGGAGATTAACTTTGAGTGGATAATGTAAAAAATTGTCAAAAAACTTATTTGCTCCCGTACATATCCATATTTGTTATGCATTTTTTGTAACTAGATAAATCTAATAATTAATTAATTTGTTATGTAAGTCAAATAATTAACTTATAATATATTTTTTAATTGATTGGATTTATATTAATCAATTAATTTGATTTTTTATTAATTAGTTTCTGTTTTTTTAGATCTTTATAGTAGTAGAACATAAAGATCTAAAAAAACGTGCATTTTTCGGACCATAATTTTTCAAATTTTTACACATTCAGTTAAAGATCTCTTATTTCTACTAGTAGGTTAGTTTCGTGCAAAAGAAAATAGTAAAATGTTATGCGCAAAAATATTTTATTTTTTGACACGAAGGATATTGCAAGGCAACAAGAATTCAAAAATATAAAATACTAAAGTATAAAATATTTCAGTTTTTTTTTGTGTCGAATTAAATATCTCTATTAATAGTTTAATTTGGTGCAAAAAAATAAAAACTATACGCGACGTATTTTATCTTTTGATTCGAATGATATTGCAAAACAATTCAACAAGTAAACAATACAAAATACTAAAGTGTATAATTTTTCAAATTTTTATTATCGAATTAAAGATCTTTATTGAGAGTTTGATTTAGTATAAAAAAAATTAAAAATAATACGCGAAAGTACTTTAATTTTCAATAAAAAAAATTGTAAAAAGGCATAAAACACAATAATAACATGAGGTGTAATGAGGGCGGGTTTGGGTGAAAAAAATTGATTTTTGGTGGATTTGTAATGAGGGCGGATTTGTATGAGGGTAGATTTGTAATGAGGGCGGGGTCACCTCTTAAGAATGGTGGATTTGTATATGAGGTGTTTGGATTATTTTTTGAGAAGGGGGATTTGGAGGGTGGATATGATAGGATAAGTTGTCAAATGACTTAATTACCCTCAATTTATTAATTTAATAAATAAAATAAATTAATTTCATAATAATAATAATAATAATAATAATAATAATAATAATAATAATAATAATAATAATAATAACAATAATTAAAGTATATTAGATGTTTAAAAAAATAATTCTGGGAAAAAATTAAAAAAGAAAAACAAAATGTTATTATCCATTTTAACTAATATATATATATATATATATATATATATATATATATATATATATATATAAACAATATCACAACATGTGCTTTTAGTGCAAATGTTAACAATCTCAGGGGCTTCCAGTGTGATTTAACCAAAAGTGATAGAGATAAAATTGACACTGTCTTCGTCTTCTTCTACTGAGAAATTAAACACCGGCGACGACGACTCCAGATCCGGCGTTTTCAACTACTCTCTCTCTCTCTCTCTCTCTCTCTCTCTCTGTGCATGTGTTGTTCGTGCGCGCGCGCTCGTGTGTGTGTGTGTGAGATTTGTGTGTGTGGCTTAACAAAGGAGGAGTAAAAGAAGAAGAAGAAGGAGGTGGAGATGGAGGGGTAAGATCGTCCAAAATCCCCTGAATTTGCTAACGATAGGGGTAAAGGAGTGCTTCATAAATCCACCCTCAGGTGGATTTGTACTCTGAACAGTACCCAGTGCTTCACAAATTCGGCCAATGAAAAATTCATCCAAACACCTGATTTGGAGTGGGACCAGGACTCCAAATCAGGGCGCTTCACATGTCCGGGGGCAAATTCTCCCTCCAAACAGGGCATTAGGAAGTCTGTCTATCTATTGTACTTATTATTATTATTATCATTATTATTTATAATTATAATATAATATATATAATATAATGTAACTTATAATATATAATATCTACCAACTATTATAAAAGCAGGACATGTAATTTGTTAAACAGCTCCAATTGTTTTTTCAAAAGCTCCCTTCAGCTAAGCATCTCAACTTCTTACCCAAATTCTACATCAAACTCAAATTTGAGTAAAAAAACACCAAAAAGTCCACTCCACTCCTTCACCAAATTTGATATTACTCAAATTTTTCACCAAATTTAGTGAGAACCAAATTCAACATCAAATTTTGAAGGCTACTTTCTCCTCCTCAAATTTACAACAATGTCGTTAATGAGATTTTTACTTAAATTTATGCTTAGACTTGCTTTTGCCTATTGAAGAGTTACATACCAAATCAAGTTTTTACTCAAATTTGTGTAAAAATTTGGATAAGGGTTAGAGATGCTTACAAGTTACAAACTTAAAATTGACCCACGTATCCTTTCAGAAAAAACTCACTCAGACCCAGACGAGACATCCTCCCGATCGCCTCATCAACCTTCCTCCACTTCTTCCCACCGCCTCGTCACGAGAGCAACGCAACTACTCTGGGGAGTAATTTGATTGGTCGCACAAACGGCTGCGTCGTCATTCGCAGCTCCATATCAAACTCCCCCTTCCCGGCTCGGCATATATATATTCGACGCGCCCACCTCCGACATCCATTTTCTCGCCAATCAACCTACCTACCTTGGGCTACGCCGGTGGATACGCACACAACCCGCGCTTGGAATTCATTCTGTAATTAAGGTACTATTCTTTTTAAGTATCACATGCAACAAATTACTCGACATTTTTGTACTGAAATAGTGAAATTGCCAACCCATCAGTTGACGAGCATGGCGGTCGAAACCTAAATTTGTACCTCATCTTCTACTCCAACTGGTACCAATTGCCTTTGGTTTGAGTATCTGTTGTTCACTTAATTTGTTGGTTTGTTGTTCACTTAATTTGCTGGTAGGTAAGGTGTTTGATGAAATCACATGCCAAAATATGGTTTGCTTTTTTTAGCTTTTCCACATACCTCAGAAAAAAGCAAACTTGGGCCGAAATTCCATGGCAGATGCAGCAAGAGATGTAGTTCATGAGGTAAAACACAAAAATGTTGGGACAGAGATGACTCCCCTTAGCAGCTCTACTTTTGCAAAATGCACTGTGACATAGTAGATGAGTTTGGGATAATGAGGTTTAGCTAAGTCACATACTTTTACAACATTGTGTTTTTAAAATGATGTAAGCCCCACAAAGCCCTTACTTAGAATTCTACTTCTCCGTATAGGCAACTATCACAATATACCCAATGGCACTCCCCTTTAAATGGCGCTTCTTTTTTTTTTTTTTTTTTTAGAGTTGGCTGTGAAAAGGCTTCTGTTAATTAGATATCCCATGTTCCTTCTCCAGTCCAAGCGATCTATAGTTTCAGAGCGAACTCATGATTTGGTTCCAGTTTTGTTTCAATGGGTTTGCATGCTCTGTTTACAATGTATAATGATTAACCACTAGCCTCTTGGTCCAAGTAACTGTCTAGAATATGGAAACTATGATTTATATCCACCTACTTTGCTACAATCTTTGCCAAGTTTCATACTCCCTCCGTCCCTTTTTAAATGATCCGTATTCCATTTTGGGCTGTCCCTAAATAAATAAGTGATCCATTTGAAAAGTTAATGAGTAAAACCTAGTACAATTCCCCTTTTACCCTTTCTTTGATTTGAAAAGTAATGGCAGAATTTTCGGTGGGAGAATTTTCTGGCGGGGGAATAGACTTTCAGGTTCTAAAATTCAACCCCACATGGGCAAAAGTAATGGCAGCAGATGGAAATTTATTGCTACCCCACCAAAAGTACAAGACACCTTGCAGTAGCACTGTCCACCTTTGCATCGGTACCAGAAGCACTGTCCACCTTTGCATTTTACTTTCAAAGTCATCACCACTTGACTGGGGTTATATATGGAAAGTAACATTTTGTAGGTGCAATTATGTTGACTCCTAAAACTGCGTGATTGTCAAACTGGATCACTTAAAAAGGGACGGAGGGAGTATTTCAGTACGTACGTGTCCTCCCCAGGAGAAAGCAAAACGAAAGCAACACCTGTTTTCTATCTTTTTAGTTGATTGAATGAACAACTTCTAAACTTGTTAATTGCTTTTCCTTGATAATTGATTCAACTTCTTCTAAATTTTTGAATTGTTTTCCATTGATTACAGGGGCATCTTGATCTACTAAAGAGATGGTCGGTTGAACGGACGGCCACTGAATTCATCTTTCCCGTGAAAGTGGCACAACTAAGAAACGCCCTCCGATTAAACATCATATAAATTGACATCATGGAGTGATCTCGGACTTTTCTGTTACAATTTTTGTAATAGAAACTTGCGCCGAGATTATCATATGCTAAATGCTTGGAATTTTGCCACAACAGTGTTCCCATTTTCTATATGTAAGCCATCTGCTGAATGTTTGGAATTTCACAAAAACATTGTTTCCATTTTCTTATGCCTTACTTATATTGCAATAACTTGTGCGCTATCAACCATCACTCCCGCCGGTGAACCCTGCAGTTACTTGGCCGCCAGAGCACGTGCATCGCACGTGACCAGTGCTAGTAAATAAAAGCGGCACTTGCAAGAAGCTCTTTGTCACAAGCAGGTCTCTTCCCCCACCCCCTTCGTCGGTCTCTTCACACCGCCTCGCCGCCATCTTCCCACCGCCTCACAATGGAACGGAAACGAAGCCGCCGCAAAGAATGCGTCCGCCAACGCAGCTTCTCTTCAAGTTCACCTTATTGGCCGCCCAATCGGTGGCCACTCTGATTGACATCACTTTCTCCATCAGCCAGCTTTGACGACGGCGCTGTATACAAGCGCGAACCATCATTAGCGATCAAGGTATGATTTCATTTATGGTTTCCATTCTGTTTCTGAACTACAATAGATCCTGCTTGATTAATGCCTAAGTGAAACTCTACCATGCTTTTGATTCTTCCCTTTCCCCTGTATTGTAATCGGGCTTGAATTTGGGCTTTATTATTATGTTGTTATTAGAAGCATCAAGTCGCAGCCAACATGTTCGATTAAATGCCTGAGTGAATTTTGGCCTTCACTTCCAACCTTTTACCTTCCTTTTCCACACCAGCAACATTCTAAGGCCACAAATTCATGCTTTTAACATTTGGCCCATACATTCTTGGGCTCCTAAATTGTCTTCTTCTTCTTTTTTTATTTTATTTTTTATTTCCTTTTTTTTGTTCGTGGGCTGTTATGCGAAAATCAAAATTTACATAACTCTTTTTCACGGTGATTGCCGCAACGTCCTAATTTTCTATACTGTCACGTAGACATCTACATGTAACCATGTCCTATGAATTTGTTTCAATGTTCTTATTGGGTTAAGCGCCCAAAACCATCTTAATACGGGCATGGGCGGGTTCCACCTTCCTTCCTGAGGCTTTATTCTGATGGACAAGATTGGGTTTGTTTCCTACATATTAGTCTTAAATGTAAAAGAAGTTTTTCAACATAAAGTTATCCAACTGAAAAACACAAAGGCCAAAAGCCGGTATGTTTTGATCGTTCACGTGAAGTCTTTCACATTCATCTTCCAATTTGCTATATTTTGATCGTTCACGTGGAAGCTCAAGTTGTTTTGATACCGACATGTGGTTAAATTGTTTGGTGCACAGAGTTCAGAACAAAGAGCACAAAGATATGGCAGTTCAGCAGGTAATCATTTAAGTCCATTTCTTTGTATTCCTCTCTCTTTATTGTTACGGGTGAGAGCATTTCTTATTATACAATAGCATCATTTCAGGAATTCAGTTTAAAAAATTTCATGCTTTCATTCATTTCAGTTATATATGTGCGAATACAATAGAAATGGTGGAATACCTTCACCGATGAAGGCTGTGAGGTATTTGCACAGCTATACATACAAGGAAAATCATGGTCGGCGTTTAGTTCAAGTTAGAAGCAACATTAGTTCCGACACTAGCAACGAGATGTATGCAGAAAACAACCTTTAGTGCGAACCAAAAGTGTCCATGGATCTTCATATGGGGGTAAAAGCATTTCAAAGAAGTTTATCAACTTTTTCTTCCTAGACTAGCAATTATAGTTATGAACGTGTTTTCCTTTGTTGTACAGCATCGACAACTTGATACATTGGATTGAAGCTCACTCTATTCAGATCACTCTACAAGTAGGGCGCTAATTTTCCTTCCCGTTCCGTTGGAGTTTTCATTTATGATGCCCTCTTTATTGACTTTAACGGATGAATTCTTTAGTGGATGGAAGATTGCTTGGGATTATAACCTATTTTTTGGTTGTTTGGAAAACTATAGTGCAATTACATTAGCATGGCCAATTTCCCCCCATACATCTAACATGTTTTATCCACCGTGAAAATAGCTGCCTTAAGCATGTTTTCAACCAAGCCTTTGGTTGACTGGGTTGATCAAAACCAGTATTGCCAACCTTTGAGTTCTAAATTTAGATCAGTAAGTTCTGGGTCTGAAGGGTGACATTCTCTCTTTCTTTTTTTTCACCCGGATATTTACTTTTTAGGTGCTATAATTCACAATATATTGGTGTTCCCTTGGTATCACGATGTTGGAACAATATATTTTCTTCATTAATACTTTTGCTTTCTATCACAGTTTTCTCCTCCTGTTCTCTTTTCGTAGTTGACATTCAAACATGGTCCCCCAAAAGGTCATTATTTTGTTGATTTTCTAATTTGACCCATATTTTAACACCTACCAACTTAACTACCACAAAACTGTTTTCGCTGTTGTTAATGATTTGTAAGCTTTGCACACATTATTGATTTTGTCTTTCCCATTTTGATACTTTTGCACACGACTAAACTCCATTAAGAAAATCTGAAAATAGTTCGTATCTGTTCTCAAAATCTTCTATTGATCTTCTTGCAATCTGTTCTTTTGCTCCTCCTTCGCTAGAGGAACAACTTGAACTACTAGAGAGATGGTCAGTTGTCCGCTGAATTCATCTTCCACGTGAAAGTGACAGACGTTGACGTTGTCAAGTGATATGGAACTTTGTGTTACGAATTTCTATTGTGCGTACTTATGCCTAGATAACCACTTACTGAATGATTTCTAAAACTCTGACTAAACATCATGGATGTTGACGTTGACAAGTGATTTGTGCTATGAATTTCAGTTATAGAAATGTATGCCTAGATACTTTCATATATGCTGCGTGAGTTTGTTACGGTTTACTTGTGTTTTGGAATAATTTGAGCACCATTAGACATAACCCTCCCTGATCTACAGCGCAGCTTCTTGGCCACCAGATGCACGTGCCCGGTGCTAGTAATAATAATAACTATAATAAAAGAGGGACTTGTTATGTTTGTTAAGCACCTCACAAAAAATGACAAATATATCCTTCGTTTCCTAATCTATGCCAGCTATACCCTTGGACCTAAAACAAACCCAGTTACAGACAAACGCCCCTCACTGCCTCAACTGTTCGTTGTCAGCTCCTTCCCACCGCGTCTTTACCAGAATGCAGAGACGCCGCCGAAGTCCTATGCGTACGCTTAACGCAACTAGCACAGGCCCCATATCATTGACTACGCTTGGCCCCATTTTAACTACTACATGCGCTAAATTTGTGCCCTTTTCTATGCAGCAATTTTCCAAATTTCGCCCCTCCTACAGCTACTCATTCCTAAAACCACCAATAGGTGCCGATAAAAAAAAACACCACCAATAGGTGGGCATGGTGAGAGAAGAAATGGTACCAAAATTCCTGACCCTTGCTCTACTGCAATTTTTTCCCAATTCTTTTTTATTTGAGTATTCGTTGTTTATCAATCTGTTGGTAGGTAAGGTGTTTTATAATATGACCAAGTAAATATATGTCTCTGCAAAAAACTGAATGTTTGGGATCCTCTGACTTCAGAACCTAATTCATACTTCCGTGGACCATAATTTAATCTGAGCTGGTAAATTACGATCAAACCTGAACGGCATAACGTAGTCACGAATTGGAAAAGCATTCAGCTGATATAGGGGGCTAGATTACGTAATAAAGTTTATGAACCATATTTAACGTAGACGACCCATGACAAATACATCATTGAAAATAAGTATCTTTTACTGTGAAGAAGTTGTGATACGTGTGATTGCAAAATTTTTGCCTTTTGCATCTGGGTATAGGACTTATGTCGTGAAGAATTTATTTGTGCATTTCTAACTGAGGCGAATTGAAGTTGTACTAGGTAGTACAGTAGGAAGTTAATTTTTCTGGTTTTTTGGCTATAACTTGGGCGGGCGTTGTGGAGGTGGTTGCTTGGGTTTAAATTTATTGCGAAAATAAGCTTCATGGGGATATGATTTACAAGGGTTGCTGGGAAGGGCGCACTGTTGAGATAATTAGTGTTCTCTTGATGCTACTAGTTTCTTGACCCTCTTATTAGCTTCCTGAGAAACAAGAAGAAGTTGAAAGAAATCAATAGTCCCAAGTTTTCATTTTACTGTGTGCATGTACACATGCACATGCATGTCTTTCAGAAATGAAGGATGAGATAAGTTCAGTGAAGACAACTCTAAGGGAAATATGTTAAATTAGTTGGCTTGCTCACAAACACAATGGTTAGATTATGTAAACCTCTGTTTTATTACTATTGATTTTCCCCTGGTTTGTCTGTGTTTTATACTTCTTCCATTTACCCCACATTAACCAACTCACATCAATATTTACAGGTGTTGTGTGCGGGTTGAGTTGGGTGACACTATAGGTGCCATGCCAGCAACTCTATTTGGAAGTCATGCTGACAAGGTGCTTGCAGGCGAGGCTGAATCACTTGTCAATCTTGATGTAGAGGTAAAATTCGATTTACAATTCCAAATGGCATACTGCTCCGGATAGTTCAGTAAACCACTCCTCCCGTCATTACTCATTGGTATCATCATGAACTTGGTCCAAATGACTGTCTGGATTAAGGAAACTGTAATTTATACTATTTTGCTGTAATAGTTTGTGTTTGGTGAGCTTCATATTTCAATGTGCATGTGTCCACTCCATGAGAAAACAACAATACCTGTTTTTAAAATCTTCAGATAACTAATTAAACTTCTTCTTATTGTGTGATTTGCTTTTCCTTGATTACAGGGACATCTTGATCTACTATAAAAATGGTCAGCTGACTGGACAACCTCCAAGTTCATCTTCCATATGAAAGTGGCACAGTTGAGAGACACCGTCAGACTAAACATCATGGACGTTAAAGTTATTGAGTGATATGAAGCTTTGCGTTACAAACTTTTGTGATACAAACTTTTGCCTAGATTATGACATGCTAAATGTTTGGAATTTCACCAGAACACTGTTTCCAATTTGTTATGGCTTACATATATTGCAATAATTTGAGCACTATCAGGCATCACTCCCTCTGGTCAAGCCCGCAGTTACTTGGCCGTCAAAGCACGTGCATCACACGTGCCCAGTGCTAGTGTTTATAAAAATTTGGAGTGCGAAAATCCACTGACATGATTGTGGAAAAAATCAAGTGGACCAATCTTGCAGAGCCTCTGCTTCATTGCTTGCATGTCGAGCCCAAAAAGAGAATTACCGGGATAGAGAGCGGGTTGTTTATTCAGTGTTATTAACATCACTGTAGTCATGAAATTAATAATTATGTTTGTGCAAGTTCATTTTCATGCTTAATATCAGCACAGTTGAACCTACAGACAAGGTCATGCTATTTTGGAGACAATTGGAAATAGGAATTTCATATTTCTTTAGATATGCTCCAGAAGTCTCTCTCTCGCTCACACATACAGTCGCGTGTGTGCGGTGCATTTTCACAGATCCAGAGGGTTATAGTTGTTAATTATATATTTCAATTCTGGTGGCTGGCCTTAAAATCTTCATCTTCCTATTTGCAATTATAATTATATAGTTCTTTTCGAGATACTTTTTAGCTTGTTCATTGCTAGGCACAATGGTTGGTTACGGGTTATGGGATAGGAACATTATGCATGTCTCCCATACCAAACACATGCTATGTAACCTGCATGGATGTTGATCAATCATATACTTATCCTGAATGTGTGAAATCAGTGACATGCATGGTAAGTGCTGAAATGATTACATTTTTGCCTGGATTCTTTTCCCGTTTCTATCTTTTTCTATACGGCTCTTGTCTCCAACAGTCTGAAATTCTCACTTCAGAAAACAGTGATTCATCAAGTCGGCATTCATTCTACTTGTCATATTGCTGATTACTAGGGATATCTGAACTAGTTCTTTTCTCGTGTCTAGCTGTACTTTTTGGTGATAGTCGTTACACTCATAACTATGCTGGTCTATTATGCTTAATGGTTAGTGGTTACCTGGTTGAACTCCCATTATTTTGTCCTCCCCAAATTCCACTTGATACCACTTGAAAAGAACGCATTATATGAATTAATAGGTGTTGAAATGGTGTATTCATCTGAAGTGCTTGTGAACTTATTACCCTATATTCTATAGAATCTTAATTTAAGTGGTTTCCAAATTCATTGTCCTTTATTGACAAGGGTTTAACCCCCAGCATCCGGAGACATGCTCTTGATCTGCTATATGGTTTGTGTGATGTATCAAATGCAAAAGACATAGTGGAAGAATTATTGCAGGTATGATTTCCCTGTAAAAAACATTAATTCGTTAATTTCAGCTGATAATTTCTCCTATACTATGAAGAGTTGGCCACTAGTGATGGAGGTTTTACGTTGTTACCCTACGAAGCACCGACACCTCTCTGGGACCCCGTATCGCAGTGTCCTGACACTGGGACATGTGTCCCGACACGCCACGTGGCATGGGACACGGCTGTAGTGCTTTTTTGGATGGGGACACGGCTGGGGACACAGGGGGACACGGCGGGGGTCAAATTGAAATATTATGGCTGTGTTTGGTTAGATAGTTTTGTTTTGTTTTGATGATGTCAGCAGGTGTAATGAGTGGAGAGAGATAGAGAGAGAAATGAGGGAAATGATGATGTCGTCAAAACTAAAACTAAACAGGGACATGAACAAGGCCTATAAAACTTTTAGGGGTCAAATTGAAATTTTTTAAAACTTTCAGGGGAAAAAAATTTCAATTTTACCCCTAAAAGTTTAAAAAAATTCAATTTTACCCCTGAAAGTTTTAAAATTTTCAATTTTGCCCCTGAAAGTTTTAAAATTTTCAATTTTGCCCCTGAAAGTTTTAAAAAATTTCAATTTGTCCCCTAGAAGTTTTAAAATATATATATGTAAATAAATATATAAATATATAAATAAATATATGTAAATAAATATATAAATAAATATACACGTGGCGTGTCTCCCGCCGTGTCCGTGTCCCCAACTTTTTAGAATTGCCGTGTCCCCGTGTCCGTGTCCGTTTCCGTCTCCGTGCATCATAGTTGTTACCAAAACACCTGCGGCATGGCGTTGGAATTTATTTGTTTGCAGTATCTTAGTTCTGCAGACTTTGCAATGCGCGAGGAAATGGCGCTAAAAGCTGCTATTCTAGCAGAGAAGTTTGCCCGACTTATCATGGCAAGTGCTGCGTATACGCTTTTAATCCTTAATCTGTAGACAATTTCAAGACTTGTAATTCAGTTGTGTGATACCTTTGACTTGTAAAATAAGATTTATTTTTTTTAACGGCTGTCTTGTTCCTTTGTAGGAAGTAGGAAGTAGATAATACTAATAGGCCCTACAATTGTACTATCCACAAGTCGTCAATCTTCCTAATATTTTGATAAATCTAATTGTGTGAAAAAAGAACTAGGCTTTTGCGCCCTTGTTACAGTTTTTAGTTTCTTTTTTTTTTATAAGTAAGTAATTATATTAAAAAGAGCATAAGGGATGCTTCCCATTTACAAAAAAAGAAAAGGAGGCCACTAACAAAAAGGCCCTATGCGCCCCCACGAGGAAGTAAAAGCTCAAACCAGTCAAAAAATTGGTCAAGAGAAGGATAACAGTCTCTCTTGTCCCAACTATACAAACTATTCACCGAAAAACTAATGATTCTGAACAAAGCTTTCTCCACTCCTTCAAAACATCTCTGATTTCTCTCTCGCCAAATAATCCACATCACACAAAGAGGAATCATGTTCCAAACACACTTCCTTCTCATACCCACTCTTCCACCTCTCCAAGCAATAAGAAGTTCCATGACATTTCTTGACATTACCCACTGAATACCAAACCAAGACAACACTGCTGTCCATAACTCCCATGCCAGTGGGCAATGAATGAGAAGGTGATCTATTGTCTCTGCATCCCCTTACACATACAACACCAATTAAGAATCTTTCCTTCTCATACCCAGTTTTTAGTTTCTTACAGCCTCTGAAGGATTAGTTAGTGTTTGCTTCAGCCTACTGGGTTCTGAGTATCGATAGCTGAAAGCAACCTGCCTTCCAAGTTCCAACCCTTAAAAGAGATTGTCTCAGCTGACAGCTGTTGAACTGGTAAGGTTGTCAGGTTGAACCTCATGTCATGCATACGAAGAGTTTTGATGTTGGATGATTTAACTCTGTAAATAACAGGTTGATAATTCCATTATACAAAACGAAATTGGATATTTCATGGAACCCCGAAGTCTTTGTTGTAATGGGTGCAGACTGGAGTTAAGCTTCCATCTAGACGTGGCAGTATCTGAGAAACTTAAGTTGAACATTATTGTGTCAAGTCAAAATGGTTGGCTGGGGTTTGAGCTGGCAGTTTTCACAATGGCTTTTTTTTACTATCTGTGTCATGCATTTGGGTATAAACTTGACAAAAATCTATAGTCTGTCCTTCAATTTTGTGGATATACTTGAGAGTGGGAGAAAGTTTAGTTTCTATGTTTTTTTTGGTCCTTCCACACCATTTTTGGGCATTTATTTAATCAATTAGTTTCACATTTGCAAACTTGAATGTTGTTACACTATGGAAAGAACGCCTTGTTTTGAAAAGGATTTGTTTTACTCTACTTAATATTGCATTTTTTCTGAGCCACTGTGCAGGTATGTGGATGTGATCCTTCAGTTGATTGACAAAGCTGGAGATTTTGTCAGTGATGGTATTTGGTTTCGTGTAGTGCAGTTTGTTACAAACAATGAGAACTTGCAGGTTAATATAACTTACTACTTCACGTGCTTCATTGTTTGTCTATGCTTCTTGAAATTTACTCAATTGGTAATCCCTTGCTCATGTTTTTTATGTTTTATCAGCCCTATGTTGCAGTAAAAGCGAGGGAGTATCTTGATAAGCTTGCTATACACGAGACAATGGTCAAGATGTGTTCATTCTGCCTGTGACTTATTTACATGCTCTATTTTGAGGTAGAAAATACATGTGAAGGACTTATTTGATGCTTGTAGTTGACATATTGAGCTAGTATTTGGTATGTGCTTTTGATGCTAAGCCAACTCTGCGTTGTTTTGTGCACACTCGATTGAGTTGACCTAGCATGTGCATTTTATCTACATTGAACGCTATTGACAGGATGATCAAGAACTTATCTATGGCAGTATGGCACCAATGCTACATAAGACACCAATGCCTGTTGCTCAGGCAAGATTCTGCACTTGTTGAGAAAGGAATAGAGACAGAATTGGAAGAAGCTAGCATCAAGGATTTTAGCAGAAACCTAGTTATATTACTTTCTAGATGTTGGACCTGGATCTTGAGCTGTAATAGTGGCTAGTTAGCTAAGACAAAGTCAAATGCTTTGCATAGCCAGCTGATTTGGTAACTGAAGTACATCGTTTATGCCATTATTGGCCCCCTTTCTTCAATAGCTCAGTTACCCAGTTCTTAGTTAGTTTACAAGTTAATTACATAAGGCACGCCCGATCATAATATCATTTTAAGATTAGAGAAGGCTTGTTCAGTTATTCATAAACTTCTTTTGAAAAAAGTAGATTGCAAGGTATTCAGTGTATTCGGGCATTGTCAT